>VDFB02000015.1:111417914-111638201 GCA_007258455.2 Sequoia sempervirens
TGAGAACTTGGAGTATGGCTCACAATGAGGTAAATCTATCCTTGATGACTTCAGTTGTTGAAAATTTTGAACCATCTGTTGTTTAGGAAGCACTAGAGTCAAAGCCTTGGAAAGAGGCTATGGATGTAGAGTATCAATCTCTGATGAAAAACAACACTTGGGAGCTTGTTGATCTACCACCCGGTAAGAAAGCAATTAGATGTAAATGGATATTCAAAATTAAGTATAAGGCAGATGGTAGTATAGATAAACATAAGGCTAGACTTGTAGCTAAGGGTTATGCTCAGAAAGAAGGAATAGACTATGAGGAAACATTTTCTCCCACTGCAAAAATTAAAACCATTAGAATGATTTTTGCTTTAGCTGCACAATTTGGATGGAAATTGTATCAAATGGATGTCAAAAGTGTATTTCTTAATGGAGACCTTAAGGAGGAGGTCTATATGACCTGTAACCAGAGGGATATGTTGCACCTGGTAAAGAAGAAAAGGTGTGCAAACTATTCAAGTCTCTATATGGTCTCAAACAGGCTCCTAGAGCTTGGTATATTACAATTGATGAACACTTGCTAAAACATGGTTTTACTAGGCATCCATATGATCCAAATCTCTACCTCAAGGATCAAGGGGGGATATTGTAATCATTAATGTATATGTTGATGACTTGGTTATCACAGGCAGCTCAGAAGAAATGATAGAGACAACCAAAAATGATCTCAAGAAGGCCTTTGATATGACAGATCTCAGGCTACTTCATTATTGTCTTTGTTTAGAGGTATGGCAGACAAATCACTATATCTTTGTATCTCAAAGAAAATATGCTAAGACATTGCTCGAGAAGTTCAAAATGATGGATTCCAAGCCCATTTCTACACCTATGGAATCAAGTTTGTAGTTATTTGTTTCTGATTCATCTCCTCAATTGAATGCAACTCTCCATCGACAAATGATTAGAGGTTTGATTTACTTGACTTATACCAGACTAGATATTAATTTTGTTGTTAATTATCTATCAAGATTTATGCAAGAACCAAAAATGTGTCATTGGAAAGTAGCAAAACGAGTACTAAGGTACATCCAGGGTACAATGAATCATGGTTTGGAATACAAAAGGAATGATCATTTTTTCTTGACAAGATATTCAAATGAAGATTGTGTAGTTTCAGTTGATAATAGGAAATATATACATCTAGCTATGATTTCTTAGATTAGGTTCAGGTCCTATTGCTTGGGGAAGTAAGAAGCAAACCATAATTGCCTGTTCCTCAACAGAGTCTGAATATCATGCAGCCAATGCAGCAATCTGTGAAGTAGTTTGGCTACGTCACATATTAGAAGGATTGGGGGTACCACAAAATCAACCTACAATCCTCTACTGTGATAATTAGAGTTTTTTCAAGTTTGTTCGTAATCTAGTGTTTCATGAATGGACCAATCATATTGAAGTTGATTGTCACTTCATACGAGAACATGATCAGCAAAACAATATTCAACTTCAATTCTGCTCCACACAGGATCAACGTGTTGATATCTTCACAAAGCCTCTTGCCCGAGTGAAATTTGAAACATTTCAAGATTCTCTCATCAATACTTTAAAGAAATGATGTAATAAGGGGGGAATGTTGGGTATTCCATCATTATGCACGTAGATAGGTAGTTTTAATATTTGTTATTGTATGTATTTGGATTGTTTTAATACGTGTGATTTATGCCATATGTGTTGTATGTTGTGTAAGAACCACTCTTCGATTTATAATAATTGCATATGATCTCACCCATGGCACCCAATTGCAGGAATCAAATTTAAACAGTACCCAAATGCTTACACCAACAGGGTTGATGTTGTTATGTTGTCTGTTGTGTAAGAACCACTCTTCAATTTATAATAATTGAATATGATCTCACCCATGGTACCCAATTGCAGGAATCAAGTTTAAACAGTACCCAAATGCTTACACCAAATTGAAACAAACCCAATTGCTTACCATGTAGCCTTACACTTGGTTTCACCACACATATTTCTGAAATAGCTGCCTTTTTAGCACAACTTTGCTTTGAAAAAGCCTAAGTTATGAAAGGTTTTCCGAAGTTTTGAAACGCTTCGGAGGGCTAAGATATGTAACTCCAGATTTTGCCTCATCCGATGCATGACTCCCCATTCTATTTAACACTAGTGGACCTCAAAGCCCCATATTAAGTTGTAGAAAACATTTTTCGCAAAGGCAGTCCATAGAAAGAAAAGCAATACTTTGGACAATTTGTGCATGCACGATATGTCCCCAGTTCGAAAACTTGTCTGTATATCTTTCTCACTACTAAAGAAAAAATTATATTCCACCAAAGAGTTATCAGTAATATATTTGACATTAGATTTAAAATTTATTAAAAAAACAAAAACGAATCGTTGCCGCAATCCATTCGCAATAAACAAAAAGTAGATCTAAAAATATCAGGGTTCCGGAGCTAGTAGATTGTTGAGCTCTCAAGACAAGATTTTTTCAACCTTTTAAAACGGAAATACTGGTGCGAGTTAAAATGTTTTCAGGCACAGGGCGAGGAATATTTCAACATGATAGTTGTTTTTCCCAGCATGAGACAACTTTGTACAGAGCCATGCCTTCATTTAATAGATAACACCAGAATTTTTTTAGAATGAAATGAAATTTGAAACACAACAAATAAATCATAATGGCAGCGTCTAGTTACAAATATTAAAGAAATCTAAATTAACAGGAAGGGAAAAATGCTACAATGGTTGGGAACAAAAAAAAAAGCCAGATTCTTGCCTCATCATCATTAAATTAAGTTCAGATTTATATTTTTGCTCTAAAATGAAAAATAAAGCAGTAGTTTCTGTTGATATTTAATAATTTCTAAACTGTAAAAATTGAGACTTTTCAGTTCATATCTAATGCTCAATATGCAAAATTGTTCTCTATTCTCCGGGTCTGTTTCCTCGGTAGAACAGTCAAAATCATTTCAATCTTCCACAAATATAATACAATATCAGGCTTGGAAACTGTGTAATATCAGCAGTTTCTCCTCCAAATATTATCTGCATTTATTTAAAAACAGACCACTATCCCTAGACTTGCATAAACACATGGAAACCATTGTTTAGTTTCAACTATATCCAAGCACCTTCAGGGTAAAGGTACATAATTAATCCTACTAAACCCCTGGGTTGATGGCTGGAGCATGGCCATTTCCAAGCCCAAGTGGATTTCCTAAATAAGCACACTTTGATGTTCATCATTGGCTCCTGTTGAAACAACTGGATCTGCTTCTGTCGTAGGTGCCCTTGCCTCTGCTTTCGCAATGATAGGTGATAGGAAATTGCTTGGCTGCTTGCAGTGAATGAACATCGACCATTGCTTCCACAGGTATGCTTCTGTCTACTACTCGAATGCTTCCTTTCTCCAGTGCAACCCCAAGGCAAATTCCAATGCAAAAACAGCCCGCCCTAGCCACTCACACCTCGATGCTAAACTAGTCCCAATTCCATCACATGTCATCCCATGCTTTACATTATCCAGGCTACTTATTGATAGGGGAAGGCGGTTATTTAAGCTGAGGCGGTGATGGAGGGTAAAATTCAGATAAGCTAGCAGTAGAATCTTTACAAGCAGCTGTTGTCGATGAGCTCTCGAGAACAATGCCAGACATGCATATTACCGATTTCCATGCACTCTTTCATTTGGACCGTTCCATCAAATGCAGTGATTAACAGTATGCCGGTGGGAGAGGATAGGATGTGGATAAAGGAAAATTAGTTTACCGGCGTGAGACAACTTTTCGAATGAAAGTTGACACTAAATATAGCCTATTGGCTAAATAACCAATTTTAGTCGAGAGTGCAGACACTTTTCTTTTTCTTGATATATCTTGATTTAAAATAGATTTCAACATCACCCTTCTTGTAATGGCTTTATCAAATAATTGAGATCCTTCCCCAATGGAATCTAAACCTTTTTTAACATTTTCAACAATATATTTTTCTAGTTTCATATGTTTCCTCTTATTTGATGTCGAATGTACACCCAACAATTGTAATGACTCTTTCAACTCATTATGAAGAAGTAAACGTGATAGGAATTGTGTTTTTTCAAGTGTTTCAAGATGATTGAAATGATCATTGATTATTTTCTTTACAGATTTAGTCATTGACCTCTTACTAGTACTTGTAGGTTGGTTGGCATAACATTTCAATCTCTCCATATCCATTTCAAGTAAATGATCTAAATTTCTATAAGAAATTTGTTTCCTCACCTTTTTAGCTAGTATTATATGCTCATCCATACCAATAGAAGGAAGTGATCCTGACCCAGGCTCTCCAACATGCATTGTGTGAACTTGGTCCTCCTCCCTATCTTCAACCATGTGTTCTTCAACCTCGTTTGATCCAATATCTAGATTTGGCTCAACTTCTGCTTGAGAATTTCCTGCTTGTTGAGCCCTTTCTACATGTCACAAAAAAATTGTACAAAGAAAGTGAGAGATGATTCTATATAAGTGGAGTTGAACATATTAAATCAAATGACATCAAAGATTCTTGAACTTAAGAATTCTAGGAACAAATGCAATTGGAAATAGATGATAAGCAATTTTTAGGCTTGAAATGAGTTTAAAACTTCACTAGTTCAAGAACAAGTATTGCATATGAGTTTACATGTGCAAGCCAAAAAAGTGAGAGATGATGCTATAAGTGGAGTAGAACTTGAATCAAATGAAATCAAAGATTCTTGAACTTAAGAATTCCATGGAACAAATGCAATTGGAAATAGATGATAAGGAATTTAGGAATTTAAATGAGGTTCCAAGTTATGGTAATGTCTATGCAAGATGACTATTTTTTGGATTTTTCAAGGTATAAATGATGTCTAAGGATAATACCAAGATGAAGAATCAAAGTGACAATAGTCAAAATTTCAATATTGTCACAATGAGGTCAATATCTTGAGTACGTCGTCTAAGGTATGCACCAAATGTAATGCAAGTGTGAAAGGATGATGGGTGTGATTGGTAATGTGACCTAAGAGGATGACTAAGCCCATATGACAACTAAGAACCTTGTGGAAAATATAAGGTAAGGTTGCTTGATCAAACTAAGATAGACAAGGTTAAAAATATGATTTATCAAGACCTCATTGATCGGTAAGGACTAAAATGACAAGTTGACAAAGGTGGTCTCAAATGAGAGCCTTGTGAGTTGAGGAGCCAACCTAGATGAAAAAGGAATAAGATAATGGAAAAGTGAAGTTAAGATAAATCTAATTTTGAAACTATAGGGTGCTCTAAAGTCTGATAAGTTTCCAAAGCCATAACCTACAGCAAGGTGTATGCAAGCTAACAAATGACTTAAGAATTAAGGTCTTGCATTTACATGTGAATTAACCTTGCATTTATAGGTGAATGAATGGTGGTATGAAGACTCTTTGGTAGTGAGAGTATATGGATGGAGGACTAGAGCTCATGGATGGTTGGTATGGAGGATTGATGGATTATCTTTTGAAGTCTAAGGCTTTTTGGGCTTAACCGTTGCAAATTAATTGGTATTCAACTTCACTATGGAGCATATCAAGGTAAATTGAAGACATGGTGGTGAGGTCTAAATGACAATGCAAATACTAGGGTGAAAATGAGGTATGCAACTAGGCTATGCTTTTGGTGTTTTCAAAGTATAGGATATGCCTAAGGATGATACCAAGTTATGGATTCAAAGTGACAAGATGTCGAGGTGTCAATATGATAAATGTCGCAATGAATTCCAAAGCTATGGTAATGTATAGATGAAAAATGATGTATAAGGTATGCCAAATGTAGTGCAACTATGGGAGAATGATGGTAATATGACCTAGGATGATGACGAAAGGTATGACTACTAAGCACCTTGTGGAAAACCCAAAGAAAGGTATAGCTTAATCAAACTAAGATAGTCAAGGTTAAAAATTTGGTTTATCAAGACTTCAATGATGGTAATGACTAAATGACAAGGTTTGAGAAAGGTGGTCTCAAACTATCCTTGTGAGTTGAGGATCCAACCTAAATGACAAAGGACTAAGATGATGGAAAAAAAGTTGAAGTCAAGACAAATATGATTTGGTCAATATGGACTAATCTCAAGTCTGATAAGTTTCCAAAGCTAAGGTCTATAGCAAGTTGAATGCAATCTAAAGAATGTCCTAGTGTCAAGGCTGTTGCGAATGATAGTCAATTGCAGTTCATAGTGTATCTTGCTCAGTTTTGACTAAATTTTGACCAATTTTGTGGTGATTTCATAAAGTTTGATTTTGGAAAACACATCAATCATTTTGAAGACACTTGTTTTGCTTAGTTTGAATGTGAAAATGTTTAAGTATGTAAGAATACACTTGTAGACAATGCACAACCTAGGCTCACAAGAGATACTACTTGTTGAGTCCCTACTTGGATTGCTCCAAACACCTAGACAAAGCGGACAGCTAGATATTTTGGTGGTGCTGACTCCCCCTTACACGGCATAGGCTCACCAAAAAATCTTACACCCTAAAATCTGAAAGCCTTGAGGGATTTCATGTCTCTACAATGAATGGTGAGATGTAGGGTAGCTTCAAAATGATTGTTCCTGCGCAAGCAAGTAAAAGGGTTTTTAGCCTCTAAAACAAGTGGTTCTTAATCTTTGTTTTGGGTTAATACTGGTGCCTATATGCGAGGTGATATAATTAGCTCTATAAAGATTCCTCATAGTCCCTTCATTAGAAAGGATTTTGACATACCTCATAGATACTGAGGGTGACACTCGTTTGTATAGGACATCTACACAAGGTGAATGAAGACTTTCCCAACAAGCACGAATATTTATATAGCAGACCAAAACAAAGTACCACTTGGGTTGTTCCCTCTTTCGAGGCAAGCCCTCTAAGGGTAGACAAAAGCAAGATAAGTGTTTTTTTTTTGTTCCAAGATCGCACAAAGCATGAGAAGAGAGCATACAAAACACCTTTTTCTCACACTCGCATAATGTTCATTTTAAATCCAAAACCAAATGTGTGGGTGATTATACAAATTCCAAAAGATGCTTTTGATTCTCAAGAACACCAAATGGTGCGAGAAAATAGCATGCACACCTAAAGGAAAAATACAAACCACAAGACAATGAAGACACTTGTTCTTTTTAACCCTCAAAGCAATATGTGAAAAAGACACTTGATGCAAGGTTAATTTTAGACGAATGAATGAATATGCAAGTTTTTTTTAACCAATGAGTGAGAAGATGCAAATTATTGTAAATTTTAAGCCCAATGACATTTAAATGCAAGGAGAATTTTAAGCGGGCCATGAGTGTATGAAAATGAAATAAGATAGATAAGTTAGGAAATAAAATATGCATACCTTGTTTCTTTCTATGATAGTTTTCCAAATTTGGTTCACACTTCTTTTGTTGTTCTTCTTCTGAATAATTTTGTTTGGTCTTATTTGTTCTTGTTCTTTTATTTTTCATTTTCTTACTCTACCAAAAAATTACTTAACAAATTCTCTACCAAAAATGACTTCACAAATCCAAAATCTCCAAAAATCTCCAAAATCTCTCTTGATGGAAGATGACTTCACAAATCCAAAATCTCCAAAAATCTCCAAAATCTCCCTTGATGGAAGATGACTTCACAAATCCAAAATCTCCAAAAATATCCAAAATCTCCCTTGACGGAAGATGATTTCACAAATCCTCTAGACCAAAAGATGACTTCACAAATCCAAAATCTTCAAAATATCCAAAATCTCCCTTGAAGGATAAAAATGTGAATTAATATTCTAATGTTGATATTGAAAAAAAATAAAAAATAAACACATATTTAGATGCATATGTAATTATAAAAAAACATAATATTAAGTTGGTCGGCCAAGGGTTCAAATGAATGTCGACCAAGGATTTGCTCGAACCACCCCGACTAGCTTTTTATAATATTATTTTAAAGGGGTTCAAGTGAACACCCATTCGAGCGAATGGGTTAAGGGGAGTTTGAGCGAACATTGGTTCACTCAAACCCCCCTTTTTCCCCCTTCTCCCCCTCTTCTACCAAATCTCTACAATTTTTTTCCTTTTGAAGCTCAAGTTGAGGATGAAAATGGAGGAGACTTTACAAACCCAATTGGATGATGGTAGTCCTCAGAAGGAGCTATCCATAAAATATAATTTTAATATGTTTTGGTTTTATTATGTACTTTTTTTAGTTTGATTTAACATAGGTTTTTCATCGAAAATCAAACTCTTTGTTCTACACGTGGAAAAATAGTATATTATCAAAAAAAATATTTGAAAAATATTAGTGCACTAGATATTGATGTCCCTGATCCAGCAAAAAAAAATGAACTTCAATGTACATACAAAAAAAGTTATGTTTTAGCCAATAAATCATGTATAAATTGTAACTAATTTGACATTAAAACTTAATTAAGAAAAAAATATTCAATGAAATGCTATGAAACCAATTCCATGCACTAGATATCATAGTTACGAATCTAAATTCAAAAAATATATAATTTTATCATTCATAGAAAAAAAGTTGTGTTAGCCAGTAACGTCACTCTTTGAAAATGGTGTTTACTGTTAAAAACTAGTTTTCGAAGGACATGGAAAAAAAAGTGCAATTTGATTCCAAAAATTTGAAAAATATATTTAGAATCTATAGAAAAAATGTCACAAATAACTAGTTTGCATCATCTTCAAATTCCTCACAGTTTAGCTACTATAGGTGCCTGAAAGTGAAGATTTACTTAAAAAAATTCAATTCAATGTCCAGTTTGGCCAAAAATTGTAAACCAATATTGTGGAATCACCCCTTCTTTTGATACTTATTTTACTTGTTTTCTTCTTTGATTTTTATTAAATTACGTTAAATATGAAGTGGTAGATGACATTGAATGAAATCATGTGACAAGTTAATGTATGAACTAAATTGATAATGAAATGAATAGAACCACTTGATTTATCCTTCTGAATTTCTCAAGTTGTTGAATATAGTAGACTAAATTTCTTTTCCGTTGATATGTGTTATAGAATATTCTTTTTGTTTAGTAGAATAGCAACATCTAAGTAGACTAAAGCACCTCGGGGTAGATGCTACTAGAGGGTAGATAGTTGCTAAGGAATATACTCGTGGTGTTGAAATTAAGTTACCTTTTGGGACGGGTGTTGAAATAGAGTACAGAGGGTATAGGTTTTGCTTTATCCAAAACCTATCTTTTGTTGTTGCAACTTAATTTTAATGCTTGGCCAAGCAGTTAGCCTATTATGAATGTATGGACTTATATGTGATGACACACTTTGCCATTCCTAGCATAGATCTTGCATTTTTCTCACCATAGATAGAGATGCATGTTGATGTTTGGACACACACCAGATTCCACCTTGAAGATTGTTCCCTTGCTAAAATTTTCATGCAGGGTCTAGTATTCTTTGAGTAGGAAGAATTATGGGGAAGTATTAGCTTCATGGTTAGGTAGTCAAGCACCTAAGCCATGTTCTCATCCACTAGTGGAGGTGAGCGTCAAAAAGAAACCTTAGAAGTTTTCAAGTTATCAAAGGATTATGATGTAACCTTGATGTAATTATATTTTGTATTGACTTTGTGGCCAAATGAGCCAAGTCGACTTGGATATTGTAATTGACATTTGGAAATGAATATATATTCTAACTCATATTTTAATTAGACATTGTTTCTATTTAAGAAGATAGTTGATTAAGTTATGTCTTTTTAAAATTTCATATTCATAATGTCATTTACAATTAATATTTATGTAGTAATTAGAATGGTTTATTACATTTGGTGTCAGATCTTAGGGTTCAGCTCTAGGCCTTTTGAGTCCACAATGACCATGACTAGGGGATAGTTGACCCTTTGACCAAATTTGAGTTGTCCTAAAGATTGACCAAACCTAGATTGAATGCAGGTATGGGAAGGTCTAATTCAGGAAAAAAGAAAGAGAAGACTATTAGGACCTCGAACGAGAAAGTCATAGTTGAAGAGAACACCAAAACTAAGGTTCAACCCGAGATTCCCGATGATGAGACTTTGGCTCAAGCCCTCACTCGACTTAAGTTGGAGAGGGGTAAAAATATTGAGGATTTGAAGTGAACTCCTAAGACTAAGAAGCTTTCCACAATCAGAGATTGGCCTCTAGGACCAAATGTGCCCTTACTAACCAAGGAAGAAAATGAGAGCCTGTGTGCTCAACCCTCCTCTTATGAGAAAATTGATGTAAATTCTAACGAGGACCCATAGGAGTGTCCTCCCTCTGAGAATGAGAAAACTGAATAATGTAAAGAAGAAGCTTTTGTAAATAAGGGCCCATGTGACCCATACTTAATATAAATAAAGCAAGATGTCTTTTTGGTGTGTTCAAGTGAAAAACTCAAAAACATGTTTTATGTGAAAGAATGTGTTTATCTTCAATGAATGAATGATATATACATGTGTATGAAGTGTTATGTGAATAAGAACATTTACTCATAGAATCCAGTGTTAAGTTACAATAGACATGAAATGTGATGCAAGTTGGGTGTGAGTCAGTATGGCGACCACCAAACAAGAAGTAGATGGTAGTGGGTCAGACAATGGACCAAGCAAAAGGTTGGATCAAATTCTAGAACTTTTGAATAGGAAAGAGGCTCGTATGGACCACTTAGAACATGAGGTTCAAGTGGTACGCAAGGACCGGATTCCCAATAAAGTGGAAGTCGATCAGGGAGAAGATGGTCTAGGAGAAGGCCCTCGAGGTCGAATTGAGGAAGAACTAGGAAAGGATCTCAAAAGAGTAGCACTACCTAAGTTTGATGGTAAATCCATTGAAGCAAAGAGTTGAGGCATGGATCATTGAGATAGAGAAATATTTTGGACTCTGTAACCTATCTGACCAGACTAAAGCGGTGTGGGCTATGTATCAGCTTTTAGGAGAAGCATCTACTTGGTGGGACAATGAAAAGATAGAAAGGAATCTTCAGCCTAGTGAGATTACTTGGGAACTCTTCCTCCAATCTTTTAGGAAGAGATGGATATCATAGCTCTTTTTTGATAAGAAGGTGATAGAATTTCAAAACATAACTCAGGGGAGCATGACTGTAACCCAATACTAGGAAAAGTTCACCAATATACTGAAGTGTGTGCCTCAATAGCAAGGAGACAAACATTTTTGTATCAAAAAGTTCATATTTGGATTTAGACCCCACATTGGAGTAGAAGTGGACATGCATGATCCTCTCACCATGAACGAAGTTTTTCTGAAGGCCACCAAACAAGAGCATAAATTGTAGCATTTATCCAATTTTTGTAACAATTCAAATCCTAAGTCACGTTTTGGGAACAAGAAGTTTCAGAAAGGAGACAAGACCCACCTGATCCGTAATCTCAAGAGGGGAAGTGAGTCATAGGAGAAAGGTGAAGGTGGTAGTGGTGGAAAGAGCAAGAAGGAAAACAACAAAAGCAATGATGACCAAAAGGAGAAGGGCTTCAAGGAAGATAGGCCAAGAGGTCGCAAAGGGCCTCGCAATAGGCACTATACTTGTGGAGGTGATCATTATGCCTTTAATTGTCTACAACGGTCAAAGTCACGAAGGGAAGGAAACTATCAGCAATCTCAGCATCATCAAATCCACATTGTAGTGGATAACAAGTAGGAAAAGTATCAGGCTTCTCCAATCTAGTTGACAACTAAGCTCTATGGCTGAACTGTCTCTATTTTAATTGATATTGGAGCTATTGAATGTTTCGTAGACCCTAGAGTAATATCTAAGATACCTATTAGACCAAGATATATGGAAAACTCATGGATATTCTAGTATGGAAACTGAGCAGAGCAGAGGGTAGATACTTGTCTCTTTTGCAATGAGTTAGAGCTTCCAACCTTCTAGACCACGATTTAATTTTGGGGATAAACTAGTTAACCGAGCATAAGTCTATAGTGAACTATGAGGATAAGATAGTTAGTTTTCTGGATGATTATGGGAACCCAGTCAAGATCTATGGGATGCAAAGACCCTTAGAGCTTAGATAGATCTTTGCTATGTAGTTCAAAAAGGCTCATCAGAAGGGATGTGTTATTTATGCAGTGCATATCAATAACCTTGACAACAAGGAACTGTATCTAGATGACTACCCTATTCTTAAGGAGTTCCAAGATGTATTCCTCGACGAACTCACCGAGTTACCTCTGAAACTGGAATTTGACTTCTCTATTTGTATTAGGAGTTGAACCACAATCCAAAGCACCATATCGGATGACCACTACTGAACTCTATGAGTTGAAGGCTCAGAAAATGGAGTTGTTGGACAAAGGGCTCATAAGACCCAGTGTGTCTCCTTGGGGAGCACCAATTATCTTTGTGAAAAAGAAGGATGGAACCTTGCGTCTATGTATAGACTATCAGATGTTGAACAAGGCGACCATCAAGAATCGATATCCACTCCCAAGGATCGATGAGTTGTTTGACCAGATGAAGGAGCGATATTGTTCTCCAAAATTGATCTCAGGTTGGGATACCATCAGTTGAGAATAAAGGAAGAAGATATTCTAAATAATTCCTTTTAAACTCAGTATGGGTATTACAAGTTCACTATGGTACCTTTTGGTTTGACCAATGCACCCGCAGCCTTTATGAATCTCATGAATAGTGTGTTCAAAGATTGCTTGAATGACTTTGTTTTGATTTTCATAGATGACAGTCTAGTTTACTCAAAGTCTATTGAAGAGCATGATAGGCACTTGAGGATAGTTTTACAGCGTCTAAGAGAAAAGAAACTCTTTGGGAAGTTGTCCAAGTGCTTGTTTTATCAAGACAAGGTGCACTATCTAGGCCATATTATTTCAGCCAAGGGAGTCTTTGTAGACCTTGAGAAGATTAAGGTGATCATGGAATGGCTAGTGCCTCATAATGTGTCAAAATTCTGTAGTTTCATGGGTCTAGTGTAGGATACTATAGAAAGTATGTGCAAGGTTTCTCCTAGATTGCATCTCCAATCACGTCACTCCAAAGAAAAGGTACATGATTTAAATGGACCAAGAAGTGTGAACAAGCATTCTGACTCCTAAAGGAGAGGCTCATGATAGCCCTAGTGTTGACCACTCTTGATCCTAATGGAATATTCAATGTAGTCACAAATGCTTCAGGAGAGGGAGTGGGAGTAGTACTAATGCAAGATGGACAAGTGGTAGTGTATGAATCAAGAAAGCTTAAACAGGATGAGGTGAATTATGCGTTGCATGACTTGGAGTTGGCCGCAATAGTTCATGCCTTGCAAATGTAGAGACATTATCTCTTGGGATATCCATTTGAGCTCAAGACAGACCACTTGGGATTGAGATACATTTTTACTCATCCAAACCTTAATGTGCGGCAGAGAAGGTGGTTGGAATTCCTTAGTGAGTATCACTTTGGAATTGAGTATATAAAAGGAAAAGAGAAAAGAGTGGTTGATGCTCTTAGTAAATGAAGACATTTGGTAGCCATGATCCCAACAAGGTCTAATATGAGACAACATGTGACACAACATTTGTAGGGGGATAAGCACTATGAAAGAGTGAAGAGCACCCTAGCAGAGAATCCATTAGATCATCGGTTCGATGGGTATGAGTTTGAACCAAATGGCATCTTGAGATACCAGAGAAGGATGTACATTCCAAAATCTAGAGAGCTGGGGAAGTTGGTTCTAGAAGAATTTCATAATGCACCTTATTTGGGACACCCCGAAGTCTCCAAAATGATCACAAAATTGAAAACTCTGTACTTTTTGCCTAAACTCAAGAAGGATGTAATGGAGTATGTAGCCAAATGCCTAGAATGTCAACAATTCAAGGCTGAACATGCACATCCAATAGGGATATTGTATCCTCATGACATACCTGATTATAAATGGCAAGTGATCAATATGGACTTTGTATAGGGGTTACCTTTGAGCAAGAATCGACGTGATGTTATCTTGGTTGTGATCAATAAGTTGACCAAGGTGGTGCACTTCATCTCAGGGAACCTTAAGGATGGATCGTTGACCCTAGCCAAGAAATTTGTACAGGAGATCTTCCACTTACATGGAGTACCAAAGATTATCATTTTTGATAGGGACACCCAGATGACATCAATATTTTGGACGACCTTGACTGTTGCATTGGGAACCAAGTTGAATTTCAGCTTGGCTTACCATCCTAAAACTGACAGACAGATAGAGAGGTTGAATCAAGTATTTGAAGACCTTTGAATGTACTGCAAGAACAACAGTATAAGTGGGAAGAATACTTACCGTTGGTAGATTTTTCTTACAATAACTCATATCACACATCTCTAGGTATGGCACCATTCGAATCTCTTTATGGGGTGGAAGTGTCATACACCCATCAGTTGGGATAGATTCGAAGACAGGATCATAGTAGGTCTTGAAATTCTCAAGGAGATGGAAGAACAAATGAGAGTTATTAAGGGTAGACTAAAGGAGACAGCAAATCAACAGAAAAGTTATGCTGACAAGAATAGAAAATTTAGATAATTTGTGGTAGGGGATAAAGTCTTCTTAAGAGTTAGGCCTCATAAAATTTCCATTTTCTTCGGAAAGTCTTCTAAGTTAGCCTCGAGATATGTGGGTCAATTTGATGTCTTGGAAGTGATCAGCCTAGTTTCTTATAGACTTGCTCTACCACCTTCTCTGGCTCGACTTCATAATGTGTTTCATGTTTCCTTGCTTAAGCCATATCATCCTGATGTAACTCATGTGCTCGATTGGAAAACTTTGCAAGTACAAGACCTAGGAGTGGTGCTAGTAGAGCCCATTAGAATCCTGGATAGATGCAACATTAAGTTGTGGATCAGAGACATTGCTCAGTTTAAGGTCCAATGGGACTAGTATTCAGAAGACAGTGCTACTTAGGAGGATGCGAAAGAAATAGAATGATCCTTCCCACATTTGCTTTCTTTGAAAGAGACTCTTGATATTTTTTATATATTGTTGTTTAAATGTTTTGGATTGAATGTTATGATTTTTTGGTTTGGAAACAATATGAAATGATGTTGAAAGAGACATATATGATATAAATTTTGATTAATTAGACATTGAGACGGTGTCTCTTCCAAAAGGGGAAGAATGGCATATCCCATTTTTTATTGCATTTAAATTATAATATGTTAAATTGAACAATTGAGGAAATTCAATATGTTGAATGGTAAAATTTGATATTTTGAAAATGTTTGAAAGAAGTTGACTATCTTATGACTATGTGATCTTATGAACTATCTTATACTTTATCATGATTGAACATTACTAATGAACTGTGCAAGTGCAAGTGTGTGCAAATGTAGGAAATGAGTTGAAGGACGAGAACACGGTTGAGGTAGGATAGTTTAGCCAGATTAAACAGTAAGCTCGATGGAATCTGGGTGCACACACCACTAAACGACATGATATATGCATTTAAAACTTCATATAGAATATTATATTTATATAATTCAAAATGATTCAATGATTAAAAAAAAAAGGCTTGTGGAATGTTATACATGCGATTTCTTATTCAATTGTTTATTTTGATCTTATGTTTTTGAAATTTAAAAGAAAATGATAGCATGGTTAAACATATATGTATGTATTTAAAAAGCGTTCTTAAAGGATAAGAAAACAATTTCATTTAGAAGTTATTATTTGAGCAAAATAAAAGTTCATTCTTTATTTTTTAAAAAGTGATTAAACACTATATTGTTATAAAACAAGATAGAGATATATATGCATACATATATAAACGTATATATATATATATATATATATATATATATATTCCTTATAAAAAGAATATGGGATCGAATTTATCACACATGAATGTTGATTTCAAATAACATTGTAAAGAAAATAAAACTTTTTAAAAATGTCATAACAAAGATATTATGGAAGAGTGGTCTGCAATCGAATTGAAGGCTAAGATATTTGAATGTAGTAGTGGGCGGCTAATTACTAACAATAATGAAGTGAAATGGACCCCTTAATGGAGAGAACAGGTACTTGGGAGAACATGTTTCCATTTTTGGTAGTATGAATTACTTGTAAGAAAATTAAGGAGAAGACTGACTGTGATGATGAGGATTGAGGAAAAAGAAGGCAAGAGAATCGACCCAATTGTGAAGGAGGAAAAACCCAAGGAAAAATCCCACACATCAGAGGTAATCGATGGCTTTTGCATTTGTTTGATTTCCCAGTACAATCGATTCGCAAAACTTGTATTTCCTTCATACTATTAATTTCATTTAAAATGGTGTTATACCATTGGAAGTTTGTTTATATGCAAACGTATTTTGCTTCTATGCCAAGAAGTCATTGTATGTAAGCGATAATGTTCACTTTCTCATTGCAAAGGCCTTATCAGCCATCCCTTGCATGCATAAGATTTGTGTGTATTTTCCCTATTTGCATGATAGCCGATTATGATTTTGCACTATAAGTTTAATGTGTCACCCTCTATTCATTTATCTCTTGCATGTTTCATTAGCCATTTTCATGTCTATTTGGAAGAAACCGATAGCCAGAATATTATTTGATTGTAACAATTTTTAAATCATTCACCGTTCCCTCTATGGGAAGCAACAGATTTCTCCACTATTAACCTCCACATTTTTGTTATTCTTTGTGTCGACAAGGCCGAATAGGTAAACCACACCATATGGGTGTGTGGGTCTTAGTAATCATTCATAGAATGATGGGAAGTCATCATTGTTCTTTAACCAAGCCACATCGTTCACAATGAACGATGGTTGAATGAATGTATCGTTCCATTTTAATTTATGTTGGCACGATCACTAAGATCATATAACAATATTCCATTAGAACACAGATTTAATCATTCTTCAAAATGATTACCATCATTGTTGGTCCTAAGCGAAGCTTGTAATGTATGTATTCACCAATCTTTCTTGCATGCACATTATCGTTCCCTAGAATGGCACTTGAATCGTTCCCTAGAACGGCACTTGAATCGTTCCTTAGAACAATTGCCATGAGTAAAGTCTTACCAACTTGTCATTCGAGCAATAAAGGCCGATGATCATTATTCATAAAGGTTCAACTATTGTTACTGTTATTAATAAAAACAAATAGTTGTTCGACTGTTAGTCGTTCCTTAGAACAACAGTGGCATGAATATGTTTAATAACTGACAGAAATATGAAAGTGGGTTTCTCCATAACCCGAACAATAATAAAATTGTTCAGCCTTATATGTGTATCATCATTTTTAAATGACAAGCATGTTGTTCAATTTCTTTTACTTGCTTAAAATGATACCAGTATTGTTTAACTTCTTTTTATATATATGTATATATCCAGAATGATAGTAGCCTTGGTCGAATACAAGTTATATTGGTTAAATTGAAACTGTTTATGACACACATTGACACAGTAACAAGAAAACTTTTGAAAACAACATGGTTATGATACAAATAGAGTATCAATATGTAGTAATTGTTTTAAAATAGAATTGTTCTTTACTTTCTTTGAAAAAGGAAAATGTACACTTTGTGTAACTGTCAATTGATATGACAATCTATAGAAATCATTTGAATGAAAGAAATCTGTTATAATGGTATTTATTTCAGAATGTATGCACAAATATATTATTTTAAGTTGGCACATATATGTGTATGCACATAGTAGGCTAATTTCTCAATTTTTCCTTGATTTATCCTTCTAAATTTCTCAAGTTGTTGAATATAGTAGACTGGATTTCTTTTCTTTTGATATGTGTTATAGAATATTCTTTTTGTTTAGTAGAATAGTAGCACCTAAGTAGACTAGAGCACCTCAAAGTAGATGTTGCTAAAGGGTAGATAGTTGCTAAGGAATATACTTGTGGTGTTGAAAGTTACCTTTCGGGACGGGTGCCAAAATAGAGTACAGAGGGTATAGGTTTTGCTTTATCCAAAACCTATCTTTTGTTGTTGCAACTTAATTTTAATGCTTGGCCAAGCAGTTAGCCCATTATGAATGTATGGACTTATATGTGATGACACTCTTTTCCATTCCTAGCATAGATCTTGCATTTTTCTAACCATAGATAGAGATGCATGTTGATGTTTGGGCATGCACCAGATTCCACCTTGCAAATTGTTCTCTTGCTAAAAAAATTTGTGTAGGGTCAGGTATTCTTCGAGTAGGAAGAATTTCGGGGAAGTGTAAGCTTCGTGGTTGGGGGATAAAGCGCTTGAGCCATGTTCTCGTCCACCAATGAAGGCAAGCATCAAAAGGAAACCTTTGAAGTTTTCAAGTTATCAAAGGATTATGATGTAATTTTGATGTAATTATATTTTGTATTGACTTTGTGGACAAATGAGCCAAGTCAACTTGGATATTGTAATTGACATTTGGAAATTAATATATATTTTGACTCATATTTTAATTAGACATGTGTTGCTATGTAAGAAGATAGTTGATTAAGTTATGTATTTTTAAAATTCAATATTCATGATGTCATTTACAATTAATATTTACGTAGTAATTAGAATGGGTTATTACAACCTACCCTTGCAAGTCTTAACTCTTTCAGGTGTTGGCCTTTAGGCTTTTCTCTTAACACTTACTTGTCTTTTGGTAAGGTGTAAGCCAACCTTCAGATGTCCAACATCTGACTCCTTCTCAGACTTAACACATGCAAACTTCCTTTTCATTTGTACAATTGGTATAAGGTATTACCAATGCCCGATGTCTAACTCGTTTTGGACTTTACACATTCTATTTGCATCTCTTTGAAGCATTTAGTAAAAGGTACAACCGAATTCTGATGTCTAATCACTTGTAATATATGGTAAGCCTCAAGCTCGAAATCTAAAGCTCAATCAAAATTGACATAAAAGGACTTACTCTTTCCTTCTCTAGCAAGCGATATAAGGTATGTCTCAGGCTCGATGCTTGAACTTTTACAACTCTTCAAGGAATGCATTAATGACACCTGTTTGACATCAATCAACAATCTTCCCATTTGATATTACTCAAATCTCCTTTTGACATCAATGGCTATCAAATTGCCAACAATATCCCCCTTTGGCATTGATGGAAAAACTAAATTCTCTAAAATCTTCTAAGCAACCATTCTCCCCCTTAAGCATATCTCCCCTTTTGACAAACACAAAGCATTTTTCTTTGTTTATCCCCCTTTGACATCAATGGAAAAGGGATAGTTTCTAAACACCTCGTTGCTATTGATTTTCTCCCCCTTTGACATACCATGCAAAGTGAAAAAATTCATCCAAGAATTTGCAACCATCAAGTCGTTAGAAATTTGTAAAATCGTGCATGCCTAATTTTCCTTTTCTCTCATCTTCGAGGGATGAATAAAGTTTTTGTAAACTCCCCCTAGACTCATGCCCTATCACTAAGATTTAGTGATATGGCGTGGGAGAAACCACTTGCAATTGTTGCCTCAAGTATTCAAATTGCTCTTTGGAAAGAGGCTTAGTGAATATGTATACAACTTGTTCCTTGGTTGGCACATATGTCATGCTGACTTCTTGATCTACTACCTTTTCTCTTAAAATTTGATACTTGATTGAGATATTCTTGATCTTAGAATACATCACTAGATTTTTTGATATATTTATGGCACTTGTATTATCACAAAGAATAGAAATAGGTTCTTTGTATTCTACCTTGATATCTTTAAGTGTTTATTTCATCCACAACACTTGAGTACAACATGCCATTGTTGTAAATTACTCTGCCTCAATAGTAGAAAGAGTAACTGATTCTTTCTTTTTGCTCAACCAAGAAACAAGTTTGGTTCCAAGAAATAATGCACCACCACTAGTGCTTCTTCTATCATCCACACTTCATGCCCAATCAGCATATGTATATGTTGTCAAAGTGAAATCTTCACCTTTGGGATACCATAGTCCATGGTCAATTGTGCTTTGGATATATCTTAAAATTATTTTTACTGCATTGACATGAGACTCTTTAGGAGCAGCTTGAAATATTTCAACCATGCACACTGCTTGCACGATATCAGGTCTTGATGCAATTAGGTACAACAAGCTACCTAACATTGATCTACACATTGTCTGATTTGTATTTGGGGATTCATTTTTCTTGCTTACTTTACATCCAGTTATCATGGGGTTACCAACCGATTTGCTATCTTCCATCCAAAAATTCTTGAGCATCTCCTTAGCATACTTAGTTTGAAATATGAATATACCTTCATCGGTTTGTGCTATCTATAGACCAAGAAAGAAAGAAAATTCTCCCAACTTAGACATCTCAAACTCAATTTGCATTTGAATAGAAAATTCTTTAGACATTATGTCATTGTTTCCACCCAAAATAATGTCATCTACATACACAACAACAATCAACATATAATCACTTTTAGATTTGAAGTACAAATTGCTATTTGCAAATCCCTTCTTGAATCCTTGTTGTTGTAGGTGTTGGTCTAATCTTGAATACCAAGCTCTAGGTGTCTATTTAGACTATATAGTGCTTTCTTCAATCTACAACCATAACCTTCTTCTGATAGTTGAAAACCTTAAGGTTCTTCTATGCAAACTTATTTTAGGTTCCCATTTAAGAAAGCAAAATTCGAATCAAGTTGATAGACTTTGAATCCTTTATGAGAAAAAAATGCTAGAAAAACATTCTTATGGATTTCAATCTAGCAACCAGTGCAAATGTTCTTCAAAATCTATACCTTCAACTTGCACACCAATCTAGCCTTATTTCTTACAATAGCTCCATCTTCGTTAAGCTTATTTCTAAAGACCCATTTAGTGCCTATCACATTCTTACTTGAGGGTCTTGAAACTAACTCCCAATTTTTTTTCTTTTCAATTTGGTTAGTTTATCTTGCATTGCTTTTATCCAGCTCTCATCCTTGTTGGATTCAACATAGAAGTTGGGCTCTATTTCGAATAATAGTGCAAAGTTTACTTGCTCATTGTTCTTTGCAACTCTCCTCCTTGTCTGAACTCCATCTTTGTTGCCAATAATCTAGTCTTCAAGATGATCCTTTTGAATATATCTTGTAGGTGCCTTTTCATTCTCTTCTTCAAACTCTTCATTAGCAACTTCTTCAAACTTTGATTCATCTTCATAGTTATCTTTGTCAAGTTCAACATGCTTCAATTCTTCATCAACCTTGGCATTGATACTCTCTACAATTTTGTGCAACCTTTTGTTGTAGCATTTGTAGGCTTTGCTTTGAGTGGGATATCGAAGGAACATTCCTTCATCACTTCTTGAGTCAAAGCTTCCTAAGTTGTCTTCTTCTCTCTTTATATAGCATTTGCTACCAAACACTTTGAAGTATTTAACAGATGTTGGTTTTCCAAACCACCATTCATAGGGTGTCTTCTTGTTGTTTACTCTTAGCTAAAATCTATTCAAAGTATATACTATTGTAAGTATTGTCTCTCTCCAATATACATCAGGTAACTTGGCCTCATTTAGCATTGTTTTGGCCATCTCTTTGACTATCTTGTTCTTTCTTTCAACCACTCCATTTTGTTGTGGATTCCTTGTTGTTGAATATTGCCTCTTGATTCTATGCTTCTCATAATATTATATGAATTCATTTGATGTGAATTCTCCACCTATGTCTGATATCAATCATTTGATCCTTCTACCAATCTCTTTCTCAACCATGGCTCTAAAAATTTTGAATCTTTCAAACACTTGAGACTTATTCTTCAAGATGGTTACCCATGTCATTCTTGAGTAATCATCAACTAGTAACATGAAGTACCTTTCTCCTTTCAATCATTTTGTCCTTGTGGGGCCACAAAGATCAGTATGCACTAAATCCAAAGGTTTTGTAGTTGAATACTCTTTTGTCTGAAATCTAACCCTTGTTTGTTTTCCTTGCCGACATTCCTTGCAAGTGGTGTTTGCAAGTTTGGTTATCTTAGGCATGTGTCTCACAAGTCCTTTTGAACTCACTTTTACAAGATTATCAAAATTTACATGGCCCATTCTCCTATGCCATAACCAACTCTCATCAATTTGTCCTATCATGCAACTTTGACCATTCGCCTCACAGAGATTGTAAATATTGCTTTCAGTTATTTTTTCCTTCTGCTATTAATCTTCCTGATCTCTTTATCTCATAGCTTTTTGCATTGAATGTGGCTTTCTATCCATTGTCACACATTTGGTTGACACTTAGAAGATTATGCTTTAATCCTTCAACATAAAGGACATCATGTGTAGGAAATTTTCCATTTATGTTTAGGGTTCCTTTACCACATATTTTCACAGCAGTGTCTCCCAAACTAATAGATCATTATTTGCATTTACTCTAGTTACATATGATTCAAATGAATCCAATTCTATGTTACGAACTCAATCTGCAACTACTCAAATAACTCTCCTATCTTCACTCTTCTTCTAACACAGTATGTGCTCATTGAATGCATATGCACTGCTTCATTCTTCAGCACGCACCAACCTTATACATTGAATTCTTTATCTTGGCATAAATCAATCTTAGGGTTTTTTATGCATTTGACGCCATTCATGCTTGAACAACCTCTTCCACATTTCGTGATTGTTTGTGCATTAATGAAGTCATCCACTTTTTCCAATCAATCAACAAACATATCGTTGGAGTAGTTACAACGATCAATTTCATTTTTTGTGCCACAATCAAATTCGCTTGATTGGAAGTTCCACCATTTTTCCACCTAGCCGTTGTCAAAACAAATCTTTAAATGTTGGTCATTGATCACGCCATGATCTGTCAATTAACATTTAAATGCCTTGAGTTACTTCAACCAATCATCAATCGCCACGTGTCACTTGAGGACTTGTCATCTGCCATACTTGTCAAGGGTCAAGGATCACTAATCACTCTTACCGCTTACTTGCAATGCATTGCAAAGCTTAACAAGCAAGCACGAACACCAATGTCTATTGCTTCTTATTCCTATTAGATTTCAGCCATCAACCTTACCCTTTACCATTTTCCTTCCTACACTTCAATGCAAACCATCACATCAGACTCCGAACTCTAAAACACCATTACTTTGTTGGAAGTTGGGATTTGTCCTTATCGCGTACCACTTACCAACCTTTCGGTAAGGCGTAAGCCTTTCTATCGAACTATAATGCCTGAATATATCCTTCGCAAGCTTTGCAAACATAACCCTTTCAAGTGTCGGGGTTTGCTCTTGCTTCATACCGCTTACCTGCCCTTGCAAGACTTAACCTTTTCGGGTGTCAACCTTTGAGCTTTTCTCTTACTGCTTACCTGCCTTTTTAGTAAGGCATAAGCCAATCTTCCAATGTCTGACGTTCGACTCCTTGGACTAAACACATGCAAACTTCCATTTCATTTCTGCAATTGGTATAAGGTATTACCGATGCCTGATGTCCGACTCCTTTCAAACTTTACACATTTTGTCTACATTGCTTTAAAGCATTCGATAAAAGGTACAACCGAAGCCCGATGTCCAATCACTTGCAGTATATGGTAAGCCTCAAGCTCCCGATTAGACTTGGCATTAAAGGACTAACTCTTTCCTTCTCTAGCAATTGATATAAGGTATGTTCAAGGCTCGATGCGCAAACTTTTGCAACTCTTCATGGCTTGCATTAATGATGACCTTTTGACATCAATCAACAATTTTCCCATCTAATATTACTCAGAACTCCTTTTGACATCAATGACAATCAAATTGCCAATAGAATCGTTCATATATAATGTCATGTTTGGACTCAAGAATATACCATGTTCTTGTGCATCAACACTAACAAAGATTTGGTCACTTAAAATATAACCCCTTGGGCAATGCTTCAACATAAATTTAAGCTCTCTAAGTTAAACTCATCTATTACCTCTTGCTTGGTGACCTCTTGCTTGGTGAAAGGATTAGTGATGGAATCTTAGCACTCCTCTTGAAATTGGTACATCAAGATTACTTTTTAAAATTCTTTGCCTTTATATTGATTCCCTCCATGTTCAAGTGCCAATGGAATTTCATTCTATCCCCCAAACCTAGCTTTTTTAACTTAAAAGGATGTTGCAATCCAACCTAGAGCCTAAAATTGCTCACTTTCCTTTGGCATGTAAATTATCAAGGTTTGCCTTTAGGTGAACAATTTTTTTCCACATGAACATTGCTCACCAAGATGCCCCACCTATACTAAACTTGAGACTCTCAAGCATCATTTTGTAAGCTTCCCGTTACCCCAAAATACTTGGAATAAAATCTACAAGCTTTTTTTGCCCTTTCATTTTGCATCTTTTCCTTGTATAAATGATCTATTTGTGTATACAATCCCTTGGTCAACTTATACTGCAGTTCTTGAATTTCTTTAGAGCTTTTGTTCTTTTTCAACTCTACAAATCAATAAATATTGCTATTATTAACGCAAAGGTTACTAGTGTTTTATTTTCTCTTAATGAAAAAATTTATGTTGTCACCTTTGCTTACTTTTAAATCCAAGCACAAGCCCAAAAAGTGGTCTTGGAATTTGATCACTTCTAAGACCTAGTCAAACATTGGGATAGTGTCCCTTGCACCACGAGCAAAATTCCTCTCAACAACTCACCTCAAGGACCACCACCACCCACTCCCAAATGAAGGAGTTGTTTGTGCTGGAATCTTTTCTCACTACCTCCTCGACAGTGGGGTTGGACTCCGTCATACAAGAAAATTGTTCAATTGTCTACTAGACTTCAACTACTCAGGGTGGTGTGGATGTCACTTGTACATGGCGTTGCTTCCAAGTTGGGAAGTGTTTATGCTTCATCATCCAGTCCCTCCCTCCAGTGAACCCTTGACTGAGTTGTTCCTCACCATTGGGTGGCATTACATGCCTTGGGATTGGGCCCTGTTTGTGTCGATTGGTTGAGGGGCTGCTAAATCCTCAATTTATGAAGCAAAAAAAACATATAGAATATGTAAAGCGCCTGTATTGAGTGCCCGGGGATTGGGCTTCCTTTGTTTCCCATTGGCTTTGGGGCTGCTAAACACAGAAAATATGAAGCAAAAAAAAACATGTAGTCCACACATTACATGCCCTGGGGTTAGAAATTTGTGTTCCATTGTGTGAGAGCTATTAAACCCCCAATTTACCAAGCAAGCAAAAACAAGATAGGTGAACTGGGTTTTCAGCGTTGTTAAAGAGTCTCTCTGCTTGTAATATTGATTTTGTTTCCCTTTCGCCAAAAAACAATTTATGCTAAACCCATAATTTGCCACCAAAACGCACCACCTGTCCAACACATCAATCCACGCACATGGCCAAATAAACGTGGAACAACTAATACATGGCATTATGTACTAGTGTATCTAAAAGTAGAGCAACTACAAAGGAAATGAAGTCATAACCATCTGCTATCAGTGTAACAATACTTTTGCAGCTGTTCTCTAAGTGTAGCTTAGAAAAAGATCAAACACATTTAAGTAAAAGCATGGACGTCTAAACATTGTGTATTTATAACAAAGGAAAGAAAAAAAGAGAATAGTTGTTTCTAATCCAGATGAAGAAAACAGAGAAACAGACAGAACTAGTAAATTACAGTACCTGAAAACACGAGTTCAGGTTTTGGTCAAATATGTTTTAAAAGTTTTAATGCAACAAGATCTGTTAATCAACTTTCCCACCCTGCTTTTGTGGTCTCTATACAAAATCACATATAGCATCTACAAGTCATTGAGATAATGTTCCAAATACTCAAAAAACTCATTCCATATCACACTATGTTATGATGCTGTTCTGAACTCATTACAATATAAAACATAAAAGCCTATATTTCAATATATTGGCCTCCCCCGACAAAGAAAGGAGAATCCAATAGCTTGGTCAGTCGCCATAAGAGTTACTGAAGTTAAGTTACCAGCATTTACTTTATACTAGTGAAATGCTGCTTTCCCCTCCTGGTGGCTTTCTGACACCACCTAAACAATCTCTATTTTCTGCCTTCCCATCAGCAAATATATCACTTCCACTCATCTCTCTCAACTTCGCTCTACTTAGAGACTTCTCCGCAGAGTTTGGTGCAGGATCTCCATTGAAAATGTTGTTACCAGTCAATTCTGCAACCTTCTGGCCATGAACTTTTTTAATTGTCTTTGGTGTAGTCTCCTGACCAAATATAATTCTGCTATGACCTCCAGCAGGCTGCACATGAAGTCAAGTATAAGGGCAAAATGTGAAATATGATTTGGCATGGTCCAATAGATAAATCCTTGAAAAATGCAAACATTCATTTGCATCTCAAGAGAAAACATATGAGCGCTTACATTAGAAACCTTTACAGAAGTGCGGACATTTCGTTGTGCTGGTTCATTGCTTTCATTTGGTTCTTCCTTACGCTCCCTATTGCGATTTAGAGATCTAGGTAGCACCTCTGATGGGGGACTAAAAATATTATGACCACTAAGTTCCTTTGATTTGGCCTCAGAGAGCTGTCTCCTGACATGCATGTCACAAGCTGTCTCCAGATTCCCACTGAGCTCTTTTTGTTTTGCCACTTCTGTTAAAGATGCTGGCTTCTTGGGTGAGACACTTTCATCAGAACCGAAAGATATTTGACTTATTATTCCTGCAGCTTGCTGCAAAACATTTGTACAAAGTAACTATTAAAAAACTCAAAGAGAACGCAGGTATATAGATGTCTTCACTTTTCCCAATTCTAATCTCAAAAAAATCTACAAAGGCAGAAAATGAAATAAACATTTTAGATAAATCAGATCAAGATTGTACCATCCCAATACCTGGTAATGTTTTAATGCAGCCTGGTCTGGGATAGACTTGTCATTCACAGAATTAGATTCATCATTTGGATTCTCGCTATTAAATATTCCACTCCCAGTCAGTTCTCTCCACTTTGAATTTGAGCATGGTCTTCTGAAAATATGCAATTAGCAACATACTTTAAGAGATACTGGGAATAGATATACTACATGATAATCAGAAATAAATTAAGATGTTCTTTAAACTGAATTCAGCCCTGATTGCCCCAATTTCTAAAAGGTAAATCAAAATTCAACCCAAATAGCTTTCAAGAAGTTTCAAAGTAACATGATCTAGCAGTGCTAAACAATAACTAGCAATTAAAATGCTTAAAATGCCAAATAAATACATCCAACATTATAGAAAAATTTAAAATATTAATTTGTATACTGCACATGTTTATTTGCTTCTCCAGGACAACATAATGCAGCAAACCAAAAAGGCAGTTGAAAATATAAGAATTTTGTGCAGAAGAGATGGATATTCATCCTTACAAAATATAATTAAATTTGCATCCTGAAACATTTTCTCAAGCAAAATGAAATTGGTACCCTATTGAAAATAAGATGAACACAAAGGAGAGATTAGTTAGCTTATGCACAAATTACAAAGCCAAAATGCTTGAAACATAAGGTTTAGATGTGGCACCGTTTCCAACAAGCTACAGGAAGCTTGGACTGCTCATTTAGTATGAATTATTAGCAATGAATCACAATGCTAGTATTGCAAAGCAACGTGAAAGCATGTTGAGATTTTACATTCTTGCATTTATTAAAATACATGTTCTGTATGTCCTACAACAGTTTAAGGTGCAAGATATTGTTATAATTAGCAGAATTGCACTGCTACCACAACAAAACCTCTTAATCTTGGGTAACATTTTTTATGCTTATTCAACACAATGCTTCCATATGTACTGAGAGAGAAATTAGTTTTTTCTTTCTACTTTAAGAGCACAAATTTTCCAACAGAACATAGAATGAAGCTTAAACAGGTAACATACATGCCTTCCCACAACTTGTAATTTTAGTGCTACCATGTCAGGAAATGCAATAGCACAGTTTTAAAGCAAAAGGTAAGATGATATACAAAATTAATTTCTTTTGATTTTACTCACCACAAATGAGGCACTATGGCACATCTGAGATCTATTACCAATTTAGAGAGGTCAAAGAAATAATTCAGACAGGTTGCCACCTTAATTCAAAATTGTCATCTTTGACCCGACAAGGTAGACTTTGTTTTAATTGTACAAGTTGCAATGCTGCTTCTATGTATAATTGCAGAGCCGAAAGACAACACGAGCAAGCACTTCAGATAATAAAATGCTATTGGAGCAGAGAGGTTTTTTTCCATGATTTGCATATTGCTGCTATCTTTCAATTGCTATCACCATAGACAACAGATACTAAAATACTACCAAAAGAACAGCCATACAAGCTGCAATGAGTGCCATTTTAGTTCATCTCACCATCAAATTTTCAAATTGCCCTCTGGCCTTACTGATTCTCATCACCATACTTGACAATTACTGATTATTGTGTCACTTACATCCCCTGTATTTTCTGTTTCTAATCACTATTGATTCAAACTGATGTAGCCTATGTTCCAGTTTACAAACCATCTTTCCTTCCACTTTTATGGTGCTTCAAACCAAATGGGAATTGGAGAAAAGCAATGTTACTGTACTTTTCCATCTCACATGTTGCACTTATTACTGCTATCTTTAAATTGATAACACCTTGGGAAACAAAATACTGCTCAAAAGACAGCTTTACAAGCTGCAACCAGTGCCATTTTGACTTCAGTTTATTTCACCTTTAAAGTTTCAAATTTCCATCTGCCTTTAAGGATTCTCACCACCATACCTTGGCAATTAGCAATTATCAAGTTGCTTGTATCCATGTATTTCAAGTTTGTTTACTCTGCTATCTGATAAAATGAATACTTGAAATAGTGAACAGAGTTAATAATGCATACCAGATAAAGGAGTAAAAGTATATCTTCATTCACGCATGAAGTATTACAGAAGTAGACCAGAGATGATCAGCCAGGGATCAAAGTCAATCCAACTAGATCATACTGTTTTTCTTGACAATACAAAATCTATTTAAAGGACTTGACAATAGCCAAGAGGAGCGCAACTCTCAACTAACTCTTATAACCAACTCAAGCCAACAAACAATTAATACATAGTCAGATACACCATATTATCAAAACATAATAGCATTGTACACTAACTACACAGTTGCTAATTACTATTGATCCAAACTGATGTAACCTATGTTCCAGTTTATAAACCATCATTCTTTCCATTTTTATGGTGATTCGAACCAAATGGGAGTTGGAGAAAAGCAATGTTACTGTACTTTGCCATTTTCCATGCTGCACTTATTGCTGCTATCTTGAAATTGCGAACACCTTAGAAAACAAAAAGTGACCCAAAGGACAGCTTTACAAGCTGCAACCAATGCCATTTTGATTTCGGTTCATCTCAACTCTAAAGTTTCAAATTTCAATCTGTCTTTAGCAATTCTCACCATCATACTTTCGCAATCAGCAATTATCATGTTGCTTATACCCATGTATTTGCAGTTGTTAATTACCACTGATTCAACCTGATGTAGGCTATGCTCAAGTAAGAAATCATAAACTCTTCCACTTTTTACAGTGCTTCAAACTAAATGGGTGTTAACAAAAAGTACTGTTACTCTATTTTGCTGTCTTTCATTCTACACTTATCCCATGCTTGCACACTTTATCTACATCAACATTTTCTCTAAATATCTCATTGTCAAAATCAATCCTTCAAAAAGAGCTACTTAGCTCTGCTGACAAGCAAACCTGTTAGGTCTACATGATGTTTGTTGCCATAGTACTTACACTGGCAGAAAACGGGACAATTTTAATGGGCAGAGAGTGACCAACATTCTGATACAGATTTGATCATAGCAGTCTTACACTACACTGATACAAAGATATAATCATGAACTGTGGCAAAGGAAACGGATAGCCATTGGCAATAGTGGAGCAATTTAATATAAGATTCAAAGGAAAAAGAAGGCAATGCATCACAGAGACTTACATTAATGTTGGCATGATGAGGAGGCCGGGCATGGAGTCTGGGTATTTCAAAATTTCCAAGACAGGATTCTCCAGTGTCGGCAAAGAAACGGGTCCTTCGCCATCAGCATGGTAGTGTCAACAGCTCCAGGAATGTGCTCCCCGTTTCCTGTCTGGCTACTGGTGTTGACAGAATTCCTCATGGGCTTGGAGGGTTCAGGAATCTCCGGTCTCTTGGAGGTTTCAGGAATCTCAAGTCTGTGTCAGGTGAATGATTTCGAGAGAATTCAGGATGTTTCAGGGGATTGTCCTGCTGTACATTTGTCTGATGCAAATCTGGAGGCAAAGACATCTTTGCTTTCTGAGCGGGTGGTAGAATGCTCTTGTTCATCTCTGATTTTTTCAGTAAAAGGGATTCTGACATGGGCTAAGGATGTTGGGAAAGATTTGTTTATAGTAACTTTTACTTGAATGGTATTTAGTACTCTTGTAAGCAGGATAGAGCTGACAATAGATTAATATTTACTCGCCGTAAAGAGATTATGCCACCTACCAAAGCAAAAGGATGAAACATTAGAGTAGTAAGGAAGAAGTAAGTGAGATATATAAGAGAGGAATTATATGCAATAGCTAGATGCTAAAGTAGATGTAAATATGGATGTAAGAAATGTTTGTAATTTATATTGTACCATATAAATGTAATATCTAGTTGATATTACATCTCTAGCCCTACTTTGCTTTGAAAGGTTTCTTATGAATCCCCAATGCTCCAAAATTGCATAATGTACGTCAAAAAATTAAACCCCACTTCCCTACTTTTTTGTTCTCTATTCCTCACAGGCCTCTAGGATTCTGTATTTTCTTCCATTTAATACGTATTTACATATTTATAAGATTTTCATATATGCACATATATAAAAACATAGTTTTAAAAAACATGTAGTGGCCTTTAAGAAAACTCCTTAGTTTAATATTTTTTATTAATAGCATTTGAGTAGCATTAGTGGGTGTACTGTCCCCTTTTTGGAAAACCCAAAATCTTACCCTAGAATCACAAGATAGGTGTAGTTAGGGTTATGGTTTTACCAATCGGGTGCTTTAGGGAAGATGAGTCCTGATTTAGATCCTCAGTATGCTGACTCAGACCTGTCTTATGTCTAAATTTTGAATATGTTTCAGAGGATAAATCAGAAGATATCCTTTATTTACTGTTTAGTATATATATATCTTTCTTCTTATTCCATCAATTCATAATATTCGTTTATTGGTTTCTATACATATCTCCCGATATTGCCTTTTCTGCCTCTTTTACCTCTCCTACATCTGCTCCTTAAACTCAGAACATATTCATTTAATTGCTCTCATAAATTCCGATTTTAGATGCTGCAACTTATATAAATCTGCTCATGTATGATACACACATTTTTTCCTTTGATTATATCTCTTCAATGTCTGCTCAAACTCATACGATGTTCCCTTGTACAGATCTGGTTATAACAATTCATGCATATATGCCAAAAGTGATATACTGCATGCTTCAAACTCTGCTCCTAATCAAGCACATGGTTTGTGATGAGAACTGTAACAAGCTTGCTCTTGATTTGTATTATAACTTACTCCAATAGAAGAATCACCTCAATATGCTGATCCAACCTAATTAGTTATTTTTATGTCTTGATACTAAGTAGCCGGTTGGTTCGGTCACGGGTTCGCAAAATTTTTGGGGGTGGGTTCGGTTCGCCTTGGGTTCGTTAGTACAAATTACAAAAATGTAAAAATAATATATATATATATGCAGCCTAGAAGCATGAATTAGGATTAGAATATCACATAACATCATATAAACAACAAAACCACCATAAACTTGAATGTCATTTAAAACATGCATGATAAATATTCATTGTTCAAACTTCAAGTTCAATATTACAACACTTTCAAAGTTTTAATCATCATATGGATTCTCTAGATCATCCATATCAATGTTGACATTAGATGTAGGAAGACTAGATGAATCACAAGTAGTGCCAATGGCACCATCACTAGCACTACTAATGTGCCCATGCTCCTGTTGGATATCCTCATCCTCATATGCAATATGTTGGGAACTGCAAGCATCCAAGTCAGTATCCTCTGGCACTATATCCCACAACTTCGTCTCCCCTTCCTTGTAGTTAGGTTGTTTGTGTGAAAGGAGACGCAAGTTGGAATGCACATATACTAAGTTCTCCGCTTTTTTTGACAGCAATTTATTGCGCTTTACTGAGTGGATGAAAGAATATGTGCTCCAATTCCTCTCAGATGCGGATGAACTAGCAACCTATGAAGACAAAGTAAACAATTAAAAATTTATAAATGGAATTATGAAACTTTTAAAACTAAAATATGAAAATTTATTAAACTTACTTGTGATAAAATTTTGATTGCAAGGGGCTGCAAATTTTGGAAGTATTGTCCATGGAAGTACCACCAAGAATGAACATCCTTTAAGAACCTATCACGGGAGGCATCAACATCTAGATGATTTGAGTGCACAAAATTAGTGAACTCATCCGTGACTACACTCCGCAAATCTCGATCAGGGAAGAGTCTCACAAATGCTGCCTTGTACCCTTCAACCACTTCTAAATCTCTATATGGAGGAAGCCTTCCTGGTTGTGAAAGAACCTGAGAGCTGTAGTATTTTGGAGTCAATGCAAAGGCAAGAAGGTGTAATGGAGTTGTCATTTTGTTCCATCTTTCTTCAACAATTGTATGCACTTGTTTGAAGAAAGTCTCTTCAGGGTCTTGCTCTCTTGCATTTATGGTGCACTTGATCTTCTCAAGCATTGAGTCTATACCATCATATATTTGTCCAATGCATGGCTTGTCCATGTCAGTATAGCGAATCATACTCAAAATGGGCTCGGTGAAGCTAAGGAGATACTCCACACGATCCCACCATGAGTCATCTAATATCATGCTCTTAATTCTTGTTGCTCTTTCAGTGCTGCTTTGCCTCCATATAGACCAATTGGTGCTAATTACCATGCTAGAAAGTGCTTGCCTAACTTTCACAAGTCGTCTCAAGACGATTGTATTAGAGGCAAAGCGGGTTTCTGCAACCTATTGCAAATCAATGTTATTAGATTTCCACAATCCATGAATTAAAGATTTATTAGATTGTAAGCTTTTGGATCCAAAAGCTTTCTAATCTAGATAACCTATTGCAAATTAAAAAAAATAATTAATATTTAAAAATAAACTTTAAAGAAGAATTTAAATTAGATTGAACAATCAAATTATGAAAATCAGAAAATGACAAATGTAAATATTACTTCTCTTACCTTCAATAGCTCCAATTTTGAAAATGTTCTAAAGATCCCTTGAGACAAGTGGTGGTTGGTGACGAACATCTGAATGTCCTCAGCCTCAGTATACAATTGTTTGATCCATTCAATTTTATTCCCAATCTTTTGCAGCATAAGATTGAGTGAATGGACCGCACAAGGTGTCCAAAAGATATGTGAATATCTTTCCTCAACCAACAACCCTGCAGCTCTACAATTCTTTGCGTTGTCCGTTACAACTTGAACAACGTTGCGGGCTCCCACTTGCTCAATGGCTGCAATAAGAATATTAGCAATAAATTGCCCATCTTTTACTTGCCCCTCACAATCCACGGCTTTCAAAAACATTGCCCCTTTAGGGGACACCGCTATGACATTGATCAAAGGCCGATTTTTTGAGTCCTTCCAACCATCTGAAACAATGGACACACCTGTCTCAACCCATGAATCTCTTATAGGCTTCAATGCATCTTCAACCAACTCAACCTCCTTTTCCAATAAAGTGCTACGCACCTTCTCATAACCCGGGCCCTTGTACCCTTTTGGAGCTTCATTAACCGCTCTCAACATCTCTTTCCAATATGGAGAACGAACAACATTAAAAGATAGTCCATTGGCATATATGCATCTTGCTACACATTGGTCGGCAAGGGCTCTACTCTCATTTTGAAATGCAACTTCCAAAGGTCCCTTTGCTCTCTTGTTTGCAAAAGGTTGTGCACTTTGAGCTTGAAGATTTGGAATGGCCATAAATGGGTGGTCTTCTACCACAATATTGGGATTGGGATTAGATGGGGGCTGCATTCCCTTTGATTTTTTATTTAACAAAGGGTGATTTCCTTTTTGGGCTTCCCGTTGATCTGCTAGTTCTTGCTCCATAATGTATTTTGCAATTGTCTTAGGTTGAATAGGGGCATCTTTCTTTCCAGGGCAAGGTGAGATGCCTTTTCCACTTATGCCACACAAATGTGCTTTCACCCTATGGTATGAACTAGAATATTGAACATCACACCCACTGCATTTCCAAACATAACCACCACCACCTGGAAGCTGTCTTATCATTTCAACATACTGCCATAGAGGAGAATTTGCACTTGTTTTGAACTTTGGGTTTGGTTTAGCTATGGAGCCGGAGGTAGAACCCATTGACATTGTGATTCCTATGGCAATTTGTTTTGCAAACAACACATTCAAAATTTGAATGAAAACAAAATATAATAATTTTTTAAAAATTAAAACCTAGCTCTTTTGAATCTTGCACAATGTATACATTCATAGAAGAACAGAAAAAAAAAGATGCAAAACAAAGTTTCTGTTTGTAAAACAAAAAAAAAAGAATGAAAAAATGAGAAAAAAATGAGAAAAACATACCTTTTTGCAAAAATAATCTTCAACAATCTTTGTAGCAGCCAATGAACACTTGCAAATCTGTAGGAATGGCAATGCAATCGTTGTAGAAGCTTCAACAATCAATATTCAACTCCTTTTGTCAATCCAACAAGTTAAAATAAGAACTCAGCCTCTTGGAATGAAAATGCTTGTTTGCAAAACAAATGAATGAAAATGAGGTAGTTTAGGTGTTTAATATGTTTTAGAGGTCACTTTTAGGGTTCCCATGGGCGTGGGTCAAAGTCAAAGTGAAGGAAACAATAAAAAAAACAAAAAAAAACGCCTTTTGCTGCCCAGACGCGTGGCTGCTCGGGTTCGGCTTTGCCTCGCCCGGTTCTGCCGTTCTCCTGGTTCTTCAATCCTCAACCAAGGCCCAAATGCAAGGACCCTGGTCGAACTAATAGAGGACGGACCAGGACCCGGACCCAAGTGCGAACCCGGACCAGGACCCAGCCGAACCCCGCGAACCGGCTACATAGTCTTGATATTCTACTTCTCTAATTGATGGATATCTCACACATGAGAGAAAGATCAACCAGTGGAAATATGGGTATTATCATAGAAAGATAGAGTTTAACACCCCTAACAAAGGTGTTTGCTTAAGCGCCAGTTGAAATTCATTAATGCTAATCCGGTTTTCATCAGATGAAAGCTCTGCCAATGACTTATGGCCTTTATTACTTGTTCTTGGCCAAGGTGGAAGTGCTTAGCAGGTTGATTAGAGGGTGAGCCTAATGGTTTATGGATGCCTTGAAACCCACTATTTTAAATGTTCATCTCATGGATTTGCCAAGACTGCACAAAACCCGGCGAGTAGTGAAAAATCATGAAGTTTTTCAAGCGTGGATCTTTTTGAGAAGGCTCTCAGACTCTTTTCGAAAACGCCCGACTTTTGGCGAGTTTTCGAAGACGCTAGCGAAGTTTTCCAAAAACCCGCTGACAGCTTAGAACGCCGATCGAGCCCTTGGTTAGAGTGCTCCGCTTGGTGGATGGGGATAAAATCCCAATGGGATATCTTTATGAGGCCATGGATAGGGCCAAGGAGGCTATAAAAAATTATTATAAAGGGGACAGCCTCAAATTTGATCCCATTTGGGAGATTATTGACAGGAGGTGGAACCATCAACTCCACCAACCCCTCCATGCAGCAGGCTACTTCTTGAACCCTCATTTCTTCCATTCAAGCACCTACTCAGATCCTACTGGAGAGGTTATGGAGGGACTCATGAAGTGCATTCAGAGAATGTCACCTGACCTTGATGCAGGAGACCTTGTTGTTAATGAAATCCAAAGTTATAGAGAAAAAAGGGGTGAACTCTTCTCTTTAGAGCTAGCAAAGAGAGCAATACACAATCAACCACCAGGTATAAATTTTGAAATTTACAAGTTACAAATATTGATAATTTGATAAAATATGTTTTCAAATTTCAACTTTTGAGTTTTGACTTTCCTTTCTAAGTTTCTAGGTTCTCTTCTAACTCTTAATTTGTTTTTTGTAGATGTTTGGTGGTCAAATTGGGGTGGAAATACCCCACATCTCCAGCAATTTTCCCTCCGTGTCTTATCGCAGCCTTGTAGCTCTTCCAATTGTGAGCGCAATTGGAGCTTGTTTGAGGCCATCCACACAAAGAAAAGGAACAAACTAGCTCAGAAACGCCTGAATGACCTTGTGTATGTGCAATATAATCTTCGGCTGCGCAAAAAACAAGTTAAGGAGATATCAGATGATCCAATTGATTTGGATGAGATAGATCCATACAATGATTGGATAGGGCAAGATGAGCAACCTCCATTGTTTTCTGACAATGAGATTTATGACTTTGAGCGACAAGCAATGGAGGACGAGGGTGGATTTGCATTCTCATTGGATGACATTGAGGATGATCCTGAGGAGGAGTCATTGGCAGTGCCAGAGCCACCGGTAGTAGCCTCTGCATCCAGGATGGAGGTTGAGGAGCCACAGCAGATGCCTACAACTACAGCCGCTCCCGTAGTGAGAACACTGAGAAATACTAGACATGGGAAGAGGAAGATGTGAATTTGTAAAAGCTGAAATATATTAATGTTGTATTTACTTTCAGTTTTACAAAAACAATTTGCTATTTTCATTTTGTTTCAAACTATTAGTATACTATCAGCGTATTGAGCATTCCACATGGGGATGCGATTTTGTATCTAATTTTCTTTCAAATCAATCAAATATAACTAGACTCAGCTTGTTTCTTCTATGTTCTCATTTTATTGACTCATTGGATGCATCTTATCATTGAATTTTGCAAAAAAAATGTGATTTTAATGAAGTTTAAGCAATTTTTTAAGTTGCCGAGTTTTTTGCCGAGTTTTTTCCGAACTTTTGCCGAGTTTTTTCCGTACCATATTTTCCGGGCTTGGCGAGTTTTTGCATTTGGCGAGTTTTGCAACTATGGAACTTCATCTTATAGCTTCTTCTCTTAACTGGATTGCAACTGGGTTTAATTATTGTCGGGAGAATATCTATGACTTATGTTTGAGTGTGTATTGCCCTAATCCCCAGTCAAAAAATGAGACTATGAAAGGAGGTCTCAACCCTTTTAAGTTCTTGGGGTGGTCACACTTTCCTGCTAGATGGAGGCTTCAATGTGATCTCTAAACATATGGATAAAAGCAATGGCTGTAGCAAGACCCAAAACTAAGAATCACATTTTAAAGCTTTCATTGACCAGCATTCTCTTTGTTATTTGATTCTGAAGTCGAGTATGTTCTGGTGGAAGGATAGGAGAAGAGGATTTTGTAACATTACTAAACAGTGTACTCATATCTTGTTTACCCAGACTGGCTTGTGAAAAGGTGATGTAATGTCCCTATTTACGACATCCTCTTTCAGTTTGGGTTAATTCTGATACACTTACTATTTTTAGTAAGTGTTATTTTTAGCAGGGGGTCTGGTACTATGCTTTAGTCTTTGGTGAGCCCTTTCGAGCTCCTCAATTTCTCTTTGGCTTGAGTTTTAGGGCGCAACTTACTATTTTTAGGACTTTCTCAAAATAGTAAGTCATCTTGGGTAGGCAAGACCCAGTCAGGATTATCTCTCAGCAACATTTGTCAGTGGAGGCATCAGTTTCTATGGTTGAGACATTTTAATATTTAATCTCCTCTTTGAAATTGGATTTTAATAAAGTACCTTTATATTTTAATGTTGAAGGGTCATAAGGGAACATATTTGTACCATGATGCCTAGTGCAATGACTTTAAGTTGTTTTAAAGAGAATTAAAAAGTATTTTTATAATGCATTTTATTGGTGGAAGCCTAAGGTGAGAATGAAGTTAATTTTTTAATGAAGCTAATGTTGAAAATAAGATTTTAAATTATATCATTTAAAATGCTTCTTTAATCTTAGGCGCCCAAGCTTGGAGGTGATTAAAAATTAAAAGGGGAAAAAAGCTAATGTTTGGAGGAGATGCATTTTAAATCAAAATTTAATTGCTTCAAAAGTGGCCTTGGTTTCCAGGTTGCCCTAATTTCATATTGCAACTTTTATAAGTCTTTTTTAAGCTTTCTTTTGGTATGGATGAGTTTGATGACTGAAGGAGATGCTATTGTATTGTACCAGAAGGTTTGAAGACGAAAACCCTCTAAATTCAAAGACTGGCTTCAGCAGTGAAAAACCTGCTCAGGCTGGTGAAGGGGTGATTTCACTTAGAGGTCACCATTTGAGCTTCAAAGTTGCAAATTACAGATTTAGAGATGAAGATTTTTGATCAATTTTGATGTGGGGTTTGTTGGTTTTGGCTTGTAAAACATTGGTATCGATTTTGGTGATGATGAGATGCTTTTTTGATGATGAAACTCATGTTTTCTGGGCATAACCTTCTGGGATCAGAACTCACTTTTTCACTGATAATGCAAAGATAGTCTTGATAATCGAAATGGGTATTTGCTCAATGGAAGCCCCTTCTCTTGGCGATTCATTCAAGCATTAGAACGCAATTTTTGGTTGTGTCTGTGATTTTTCAAGGGAGGTCGAGCTACTCAGGAGGGACGGCTTAGCTGGTTATGAAATCACAGTAAACATTGCTGGTAGAGTCTGCTTCAATTCGTCATTTAGAGATTGCTTATTGGGCTTTCAGTCATGGGAAAAACAGGGTGATAAGGAACAGATTCTTGTTACTATTTGTTGCATCTCGGGAGGCCCTAAAACAATACTGTTGCTGCTTCATAGTCCAGGGACGGACTTGTTGAAGTGAAAGTTCAGATTAAAGTTGTTGGTTTGATTGTTCCCATCTGCCATTTAATACTATTTATTCACTGTCTCTTGGAGTAGGTGATTGAGGAGGATAAGGGTGAAGATCTAGCTGTTGTTCATGGCCTTTAAGGAGCTTGATGTTGCTGTTATGCTATTTTTTCCAGGTTTGAGGTCTCAAAAAATTTCTGTTATTAGTGTTTGTAAATCTGCTCTTTAAATGCTCAATGAAAATCCGATTATTGTAGTGATTGAAAGATATTCCAGCAAGTTATTTGAATGATTCATTTGCATTGGTTTATATATCATTTGGAATCAATTACTAATGTATGGCATGTGAGAAAACAATCAAACAAACCTGAAAACAAACTCAGAAAACTACTAACAGCAGTTGGAAGAATCAGGGAAAAACACAAAAAAAATAAAAAATAATATCAGGGGTGTTCATTACAGTGGTATCAAAGCACTAACCATCCTGCCAGCCAGTGGGTGATAAAAAATTTATGAGCATTAGAGACTATGAAAGCAGGTACCAAGAAAATATGGGTGATCGTATGATGCAACTCTTAGAAGCATTGGTCTGGAAACAAGATAGAGCCACTCAATTAGCACATGAAACCAATCAACAAATGGCACAGCTAAAACAAAGAATGGACAAAATGGGACAAGGTAGCAGAGTTGAGCAACACAAAGATGGAAATCAGCAAAGTGGGGGATACATGGCTAGGTCTCTTATGCCAAACTCTCAATCGAGAAGAGATGCACCAGTTGAACTCACTTTAGTTGAGCAGCAGGAACAGTTTAAAAAGGATTGGTTAGTTGCAGGGCCCGTTTTCCAACATGACATATCACTATAGGATTATATAGAGCTCAAGATGAGTCATATGCCCAACAGGGGCAATAGAGGACATCATAATGATTTACAAAGGAAAGTTGGAGAACTTGGCATTCCTTATTTTGACGGGTCCAATTTGATTTTAACGAGAGCATGGGTTTAGAGGGTGGACACATACTTCAGTCAAAACCCCATGCCTGAAGATGAATCCATTAAATATGCTACTATGCACCTTGATGGAGTTACACATAAGTGGTGGCGTCACGATATGATCATATTGGAGCATACTTAGATTACATTGTATACTGAGTTCACTGAAAGACTCATAAAGAGGTTTGACAAGAAGAAACTAGAACTACTTTCCAGGGAGGTGGCAGATTTGAGACCCCATGCATTCAATGAAGAGCAAGTGATTGAAGAGAAGTTTACAGTAGAAAAATCGGATAAAGTGGTTGCTTTGAAGTTTGATGAATGTGAGTCAGAGCCTCAAGATGACTCTTGGGTCATGCATGCAATTACTAACCATAGAGTAATGATGGAGTTTGATCTCATCCAGGAGGAGTATGATCGAACAGGTAATGATGGAGCTTGATCTCATCCAGGAGGAGTATGACCTTGCTCTTTGTCCAAGAAAATCTGAAAATGAGGGGTCGGATCAGCAAGAGGAATGGTTTGGATTGTGAGTTGGGAATAATCTTCAGTTGTATGATAATTCTTTATTTGAATGGGATGCTGATTTGACTCATAACAATCCACTTTTCAAGTTGGAAGATGGGAACTCAAACATTTTCAATGATGTGAGTGGATTTGATTACAACACTTGGGACCCAAGTGCAATTTCTAACTGTGAAGTGTTGTCTCCTAAATGGACTAGTGGGTCTACTTCCAACTTTAGCACCGCTGCCCACCTTCCGAGCAGCTTGCATATGACTTCGGTTTCAAATCCGCAAATGAGTTGGTTGGCTCTTTCAGTTCAGCAGTGGAGTAGTTCATGGTTGAGGATGGATGGCAGAGTTAATTTGTTATTAGGAGTTGATGCTGTTACTACCTCCATACTCATCTCTACCATATCTTCATAAGAGGGATGGACAAGACAGCATGGATAGGAAAAGCAGATACAAGTGTATCCACTAAGTAGCCAACCTCAAGGGTGGAATTGTCTTGGTTCAGACGTTCCTGCCGCTTGGGGCCAATGGGTGGGTTGTCTTGGTCAAACGCTCGTGCTCTTGGGCTTATATGGATAGCTTCGGGCAGACTTATCATGTTTCTTATCTGAGTCCTATTATGATTAAAACTTCCACTATGCATTATGGATATTGGTAGTTTAGATAGTCTTGAAATAGTTATGTATTTTGTATAGCTTAAATAGATAAGGCATTTATTATGTTCTGAATTGTATTTCCAATATTATCTAATACGCTTGCAGATCTAAACCAAGATTTATCTCACTTGAAGCATTTAAGTGGTAAGTTAAAAACCCTAATTACATTATATTTGTGATTCTAGGGCAAGGTTTAGGGTTATCCAAAAAGGGGACATTACATATGTTCTTCAAGAAACTCTGCTCAAAGGTCTGCACTTATTCACCCTTAATGTCCGGAATAAATTACCTTCAATGTCTGCTCATGAACAATTAAAGAAAAAGCTTTGATGGTCCTAGAAGGTATTGATAGTGGTTGTATTAATGTTTAAACAATTCGAAGTTAAATTAGATTCCCTTGTGGTGATTAATGACTTGAGAAGAAATGAGCTGAAAGACTGGAGATTGAATAGAATTATTCAAGTAACTTTTCTTTTTAGTCAGCAATTCAGAAAGTTGGAGTTTAAACACTGTTTGCGAGAGTGTAAGGTGGTTGCCAATCAATTAACCAACAAGGGAGTAGATCAGCTTCCTTCTGTTGAAATCAGTGTTCTTGTTGAGTATTGGAGTTTTGAACCACTACTTTTGAAAGATTCCTCTTTTAGTAAAGGAAATAATAATCCATATTTTGAGCCCCTTCTGTTATCACTCAGCATTGATTTTGATCTTTGTGTTGGAGCATTGGGGTAACAGGTACTCTGTCTCAACTGTTTTCGAAAAGAAATGCAAGGGTGTTTAATTATGTTGCCCATCAGTTCTGCAATTCAAGTGGCAGAGGTCCATCTGTCACAAGAGAAAAGATTTGAGAAGATGGATATAGGCTTTTGTTGCTACTTCATTCAATGATTGTTCTGAGCTATTTTGATTTCAAGAGTTGACAGGCTTGCTAGGTTCTGGAATTGGTTTAGGGGAAGGATTGGAGCTCAGTAGAAGATTGTAAATTTGTCCTACATCTCTGCTATAAAGAGAAAGTTATGCTGTGATGTGCAAGAGAAGCGGAGAATCATGTGTTTTGGAAGGAGAGATCAGAGTTGTGGATATCCTTAAGCCCTCCAGCAGTGTAGTGATTTTCATATGATGTTTATAGTTACTCCCAAATCTTTGATGAAGTTTTTATCTTCTGCTTATTGGTCTGCCTTAGCTGCCCTTTTTCAAATCAAAATCTGTCAAATTTTTGTTTCTAGTTGGCTCTTGAACAGCATTTTGGCTATAGATGTTATTATGGACACATTTTTGGCTTTTCTTGGTTTGGCCAGTTTGTAATCACTAATTTTTTATTGAGAGTGGGCCACTATAGAACCCACAATTAACCTATCAAAAAATACAGTTTCCAGAATTCACTTTCAATATATAGACAAGAAATGAATATGGATAATTTGCTTGACATCCACTAGGTCCAGAAATAATTAAATCAATGTCACTGCAACATATGAGTCATACTAAACAATTTTATCTAGCCTCTTTAATGAATAACAGTTAGGTTATTGGTCCCACTCTGCTGCCAATTTGATAGATTAAATTAATAAATGTTATATGTCAAAATTATTCACAAAACAGTAAAAGACCTCTATCCAAAGGGATTGGGGCAAGTGGTAGAGAATGATGAGTTTCACACTATAAGCACACAAGAAGGTGAATGAAGGATGACTATTTATTTTATCCATACCCTGAAGTAAATTTTGTCCCTGCTATGGAAAATGAGGTAAACAATTGGGCAGAGCTCATGGACTTGGGTCCGTAATATGGTTAACACGACCCCTGCAACCTGCTCCCACTGCAACAAGATTGATAGGCCATCCAGAACAAATTCGGGAGTGGCAGGTGCAGGACTGATTCAAGACCAAATTGCCAAAGTTCTTTGCTCATATGAAATCTAGATTCCTTGTGGGACTAACAAGCAGGCTGAAACCTTAGGTTTTCTCATAAGCACAAAGCTTTCTCTTGGTAAGAATAACACATTAGAAGTGGAAGATGAATCTCCTATGGTTATCTATTGCATGAAATCTAGCCTTATGAACATCTTCAATGAGTATTACACCTCGCCCCTGCATGTCATTAAAGCTTGTTTGCTTGTTGCTTAAGAAAGGCCAATGGACCAATGGATTACTTTCCAAACATAATTTTGCTTTTGCATAAACTAGTATAGATATCTTAAATACAGCTACCTAAGGCTGGGAGATATCAGTCTGGAGCTAGTTCATTTACTTGAGAGTTATTTTATTTTACTTTAAAATTATTTTATTTACCAAATGGACACATAAATTTTTATTTTTATGTGGAGCTATTTTTGGTAAATTAATAGCTGGAATGGCCAGCACCATCTATTATCAATAAAATTAACAGAGTTTGGCATTTTTTTGGCTCTATTTCAGCCATTCTATCACCAAATGACCCGTCATCAGGCAAATTACATAGAAGACCCGCTAGCCTATCTGGTTCTTCCCTCCACCACCGCTCCTTTTGCCAAACTATCTGCCACGGTATTACCTTCACGGTACACATGGCTGATTTGAAACTCCTCAAAAGATGAGATGAGGGTCCATATTGGTGTCAACCATCGACGCAGTAACCAGTTTGGAGTGGTGTTATTTCGGATGGCATTCACTATGACTAACAAGTCCCCCTCCAGATGCAACTTCGTAGCCCGAATGCTTTTCCCCAATTCCAAGCCTCTCAGAGCCGCCCTAAATTCTGCCATATTGTTTGTAGCCTGGCTGATGGACTCTGCCTGCCGAGCAATTTCTTTTCCTTCAGAGTCTCTTGCCACACATCCAATGCCAACTGCTCCAGGATTACCAGACGAGGCGCCATCGAAGTTGACTTTAATCCAGCCAGGTTGCGGTTTCTGCCATAAAGTTCTTTTTCAAAGCTCATACTTCAGTGATGCTGCTTGAACACCAACAATGGGAGGGATGAGCAGACCATCGAATTTATTATTGAGCTCAATATCCCTGTTAGAGAACACATTTTTTGGGTAGGCAATCTTTTTAGCTGCTCTGTTGACCAACTCTACCACCGCCTTAACCAGGCGCCTTACGAGTGCTTCCCTACTCATTGATTGCTCTTGGAAGATACACCTGTTTCGTTCCTTCCAGATTTCCCAGCATACTGTGGACGACACTATTTTCCAGATGCTACTGAAGACTCCATTATGTGGCTTCCTTGGCCATGTGGAAAGCCAATCCCAAAGGTTTGATTGTAACGAGGTCGGGAACCTTAGGAGCCCGAGGATATATTTCTAGCAATATTCGGCATAGGGACATGAAAGCAAAAGGTGTGACGTTGTTTCCGCCTGTTGTTTGCACATTATACACCTGCTTGGTCCCCTGAAACCCAACTTAATTAACCTTTCCAGAGTTAGTATCCTCCCCTGAGCGGCTAACCAAGTAAACACCCCAGCTTTCGGTAAGACACTTTTCCCCCAAAGTAGTGCATTCGGCCAGATCTTGCCTTCCTCCCGCCTTTCCTTGAGTTTATACCCGATCTTTACTTTATACGTGCCATCTACTGAGGCACTCCATCTTAGCACATCCTCCCCATCACTGACGGGGATATACCTGTCCTTCAAGATCATCTCCAAGGCATTCTTTTGATCCTCAGGAGCATTGATCGCATCTAGATTTTTCCATCTCCACTGCAGAATTCCATTGTTCCATACTTTGCCCCCGTAGTCACATACTTTCGAGCCCCAGGCCCTGATTGTTGCTATGCCTTGATTGCTGCCAGGCCCAACATACTGCCTAGCTTAGGGTGCCCATCCCATGAATCTTCCCAGAATGATGCACACCTGCCATTGTGAACTTCCCATGAGACGTACTTGCATATGATATCCCTACATTCACAGATGAAGTTCCAAATTGCCGAACCTCTTGGTGGATTGAGTGTCCTTACTATGCATACCGGATCATCTGAATCGAGGTATTTCCTCCTCAAGATTCTTACCCATTTCTGATTGCTGGTGTACATTTGCCACACCAATTTAGCCCCCATTGACCTGGTTCATCTCCTTCAGCTATCTAATTCCTGCCCCACCCGAGGCCTGTGGTTTGCATACCTTATCCCATGCCAATAAGGGAACCCTATTTGTTTCCTCTGGACCATTCCAAAAGAATTTCCTCATAATTTGGTTGAGTTGTTCCACGATACCCTCAGGAATTTTTAGGCATGACATAGAATATACTGGGATGGCAGCCAAAACAGTTTTTACCATGAGTAGCCTTCCTGCTGAAGATAGCCATTTGCCCTTCCATAATTCCATCTTCTTTTTGCAGTTCCCAACTAGTCTGTCCCAAAAGCCTACACGATTGGCCCCAGCAAAAAGAGGCATCCCTAGGAATCTCCCAGGGAGGCTGGCTGGTCTAATTCCTAGGATCCTTGCAAGGTCACGCTGCAGGCTAGGTTGGGTGTTAAGGAAGAAGACATCTGATTTTCTCCAGTTGATGGCTTGGCCTGAAGCCCTACTGTAATCATCCAATACCTGCTTTATCTTCCTTGCTTCCACTCTTGAGGCTAAGCCAAAAAGGATAATTTATGTGGAGCTATTTTACTTTTGTATGTACATTTTAATTTTACTTTTGCAAAAGCCACCATTCATTATTTCAGTAATTCTTTTGTTTTGATTTTACTTTGTACAATGTAGTAAATATTATATACTTATATGTTACTTTCTTAATTTATGTTTATTATTAAATAATAATTATTTGATCTGTAAATGGCTGTCAAATTTAAGTTAAGAAGTTTTTATGTACACTGCCAATGTAGAATACCTCTATGTAACAACCCACACTCTGATGGTTTTTAGTAAGGTAGATAAATGGAAGGGTCTTGTTGATGTGTGTTTTATGACTCACCAAGCACTCTAGAAGAAAGAATCCAAAGACACTCTATCCTCTCTTGAAAAACTGACTAGTATGCTAAGATTGCCAAAAAAATCATACAGCAATTCCAATGTTTCGTAAAATGGATGTGGATAAACTCTTGTGGAAGATGTGATTTTGCCGGTAACACAAAGGGATTTACTCTAGCAAGTTACTTGGAAAGCAAAAAAACCTAGATGCAGTGATAGTTTTATTTGGATTTTCGAATTTCAGATAAAAAATGAAAAAAGAGTAAGTGTTGAGGAATCCTATACTATTCCTATGAACTCAAGAGACGGTAAAGATTGAATGAAACCAAATAACAATACTTTGTTTCGCCACAAAATACGACAACTACACAAAGCAAGTGCAATCTTCTAGGAATTTGTGCTTAAAATTCTCTTACTACGAACAACACCATCAATAGAACATCATTTGAAGTAATACAATGAAGCTTCCACATTAAAAGCTCAGTCTAACTTTACGCATTGAATAGAAAGCATCCATCCAAATAAAGTATGAGCAAAGTTTCACTAATCTTTACGATCAATCTATCGTTCCTTTAACATACATCCAAAATAAATTCTAACTTGAAATCATTCAATGAGGAAGAGAAGTATGTAACCATGCAACCATTTGAAAATGAAAGAATTCAAAGCATCTCATGCATCATTAACTTTATTATCAAAAATAGTCTTTTGCAACAATTTCATAAACTCTCTCTCTTATCATTATGCTATCTATCTATTCTTCTTATCTCTCCTTCTATCCTTCTATATTCTATTGTCTCTCTATATATCCAAATGAGAGAATGAGAGAGTGTTTATATAGAGTTCTTGGAGTACAATGAACAGCCAAGATTAATCCAGAATCAACAGTAAAGATTAAAAATAAACAACCCTAATTAGGGTTTCTAACAACACAATCAGATAACAGGCAATGAACTGGAGTGAAGAGCTATTCTTGAGGAGGTGCATCCTTATCCTCTTTGGTTGCAATATACTGGATGAATTTAGAAACTATCATGTCAACCTCCTTGATCGTGACAGGTGGCAGTGCATTGACCCTGAATTCTAGCAGATCGAGATCATCCGAGCATTCGGCAAAAGTGTCTTCCCATTTTGATTCTTGTTGCTGGAAATTAAGAAAGATGAACAGGAAGTCAGCTGCCTTAGTCAAATTTTGCTTGCAGACAGGCCCAATGGTGAAGAAGACTTCCTAAATTTTGCTCTTCAAGTTTTCGAAATGCAGGTTGTTTGCTCGTACGGTGTCCTTTTCCAGCACATCTGCAACCATAGCTAGAATCTTCTCCCGAACTTCTTTTGTCCTTTCTTCAATTCGGATGGTATTTGCCTTAATCTTTTCTATGATTTCACTTCGCATGATCAGTGTCATGTACCAACTGCCAAAATCATAAGTTGCCCCTGGTGCAATTACTTTTCCGTTGACCAGCTCTTGCTTCGACACTCCTTTAAGCACTTTGAGACACGGAAGGATTCTGTCTCGAACATCCTGAGCATTATCCCATGCTTCTGCCAATGTTCCAATTCTTGAGAGTAAAGAAGAAGTCTGCCCATACGCCAATGCTAGTCTTTCTACAAATATGGCCACCTCTTGCCTGTTGCTACTTAGCCATTCTTTAGTCTCCTTGGCTATATTCTTCTCCTTCTCGAAAATCTCCTGAGAAGTATTCATCAATGGAGGAGCTACTGAAGTAGTCTGATCGAGAGGCTTAGTTAGGTGTTGAATATACTCCTTGAGTCGTTCAACCTCTCATTTATACTCTTTTTTCTTTACTATCTCCTTCTCCAGTCTTGCTTTGATAGTGGCAACAGAATTATCCAACTCTTCCATCTCCTATCCTTTTGTGGTAGGGCCTAAATCGACAGTGGTGATGGCGTACTCCTGGGGAGTAATCTCTTCCCTCGATTTGTCAACTGTCGGTACAGCAACTTGGACTGTACGATGCCCAACTTCATCTCTCTAAATGGTGGAGAAGGTTTTGGCAGGCTTCTTTGCACTAACTGCTTCCAATCTGGCCAAGAAATCGGCAATGTCATCTTCTTCTTCTAAAACCTTTTCAGGCTCTTTTATCTTCAATCTCTCTTTCAGCCAATCAGGAATAGTTGGCTGCGTGGTATCTTCTTCTTCCTGAATGTCCTATACGACCTGGATTTCTTGGATTCCTCTCAAGGCTGAAATCATCCCATCTTCAAACTCGTCCAAGATGTCGACCTCATTGTCTGATTACAAAACTTCGATGTCTGTGGGTGACGGAGGCTCATCATCTTCAGGCTGAACAGGGATATGAGAGGGAATCTATATATCTCCAAGAGATTCATCAATGTCTAAGATTTCATTCACATTCGCAGAGATGGCAAAACGGAGAGGCTCCAGTCTCTGCTGCTTCCTAGTAGGTCCTCCATTTGCAATTTCTTTTCCCTTCGCTTCCTTCCTTTTCTTAGGATTTGAGCTTTCAATTGGCTCATCTCCTTGGCTTGCTCCAGCATTAGAAGAGTAAGATTTTGATTCGCCCATCAAAGTGTATGTCAAAGGCATACCCTTCCTCTGCAAGTCTTTGATCTGCTGGTCTGCCCACCATTGTAAATACTTGGTGACGGGCCTCATAAAGTTGTCCAAGTCAGAAATTTCCGGTTTTGACCAGCGCATGGGAGGAAGAGGTTGATTTTCATCAAAACCTGGCTGTGTGAATTCGCCATCATCCTCAAGTTGGTCCGGCACACGGAAGAGTTTTGTCGTTCTAATCAAGCTGACAAGCAGTCTAGACCACAATCTTTTCCTGACATCAAATTCATCCGTGGCATTAGCCCAGTAATCTTCCAAGTCCACTTGGTGTTTATATTTCCTTCCGTTCACAATTCCGATGTGATGGTGAGGATCAAAATTGGCTCGAGATCGGTATGATGTGAAAGGATACCACTACATTTCTAGTCTAGCACCTTCAGCTGCCTGTGCAGACAGACAATATTCCTCCATGTTCCCGAGAAAGAATGGGAAAGTGACGGCTGCTTTCTGCTTGGGCCTTTGGATATTTTGGAAATTCTCCAATTGCCTAAGTACCTCTAGTAGGATCATCCTGTGGGTGGGGTAGACAGGAAGCTTGTACGGATTGCCAGTGAATCCCTGGATTCGAATATAAGTAAATTTAGGAAACTGGATGCACTAGGATCCATATTTACTGATAAGGCTTTTTGCTTCATGTGTCAGCCTCTGATGGGTTCCCCCTTGTAGTATCCTCCTGATGAACATCAAAAATGCGTCGTGTGCTCTTCTGAAATGAGATTTGGCAGACAGTTGCAGTTGAGGATAACATTCATATGCCTTGAACTGATTTTCTCCATTCCCGACAACACCTTTGCATATCAATCCAGGATATTTATAGGCTCTGGCCAATAGGTAAATGATGTAGGAACCCATATGAAATGACTTAGTCCTTTCAAGGTTGATCAATTGCTCATGGATGTTATCACTAATCATTCCTAAGCAGTCAAACATTCTAACTCTGGAGGTGATTTCCTCAATAAAGAAGTACATCCATGTTTCAAAATAGGCACCTTGAGGATTGCCCATTATTCTGTTCAAGAGCAAAACAATGTCACCGTAGTCCTCCTTAAAGTTTGTCCCGCGCAGCTTCTTAGGCATTTTCTTAGCAAAAGCTCTTGGCTTTTCCAACCATGTTTTATTGATATGAGTTGCACATTGATCTACTCTATCGTCAAAGATTTTTTTGGCTTCCCTTTTGTTTTGTATGAAGTTCGAACATGGTCAGGTATGCCAAATGCCTCTTGGATAGCTGGTGCTCCAAGGTGCGCCAAAATTCTTCCATCAGGGGCTATAATCTATCTTTCCTGCGGATTGTAATGTCTTGCACATTCAACCATTAATTCGACACACTGGGTTGCTAGAGGAAATCCGGCAGCTTGGACAATTCCATTGCGCATCATTCAGCGGGCAATCGTTGTGGGCATAAGTCCATTTAATCCATACATTCTTTTCTTGAACTCTTCGAAGTCCACATGTCTGAGGTCTGTATCTACAATGTTCTTCCACTTGGAAGTGATCTCTATCTCCTATTGGGCTCCTTTGTTGGTGAACTTCATTGGTGTTTTCTTTGACGATCCTCTGGGAGTGGTCATCAACCTGTGAGAAAGAGAATACAATAAACATTCAATTATTTTTCTTCAAAATTTTCTTATGAAAATTCTAACTTTCAGCTTGTTGAAAGTTAAATTCAATGAAAAAGCAAGCTGAGTATAACACTTAGTGAACTTTTTTCGAAGATAAAATGAAGAAAAAGGTAAAAATAATTCATCAAACTTCGAGATTATACTTTGTGTCTGGCAATTTAATCGAAAACTTTGAAAATCTGGTTTTTTTATTGCCAAAAAAGCAAGCAATCTTTTGAAAATTTCGACCTTCAGCCAAGGGTTCCACCTCTTTCTTCGTTCTTTCTCCTCGAAAAATTAATTATTCAACTCTCAAAATTTCTATCTCTCAAGAAAATTTCTCTCTTGAGAAATTTCTAACTGTTAAAAAATTCTAACTCATAAAAAAATACTAACTCTTGAAAGGGAGAGAGAGCCAAACTAATTCTCAAATTGAAATTGTGAGTTGATAATGACTTGCGAATGCCTTATAAAGTTGAAAAAATTCGATCCACTTAGCAATTCTCTCAAGTTCATCGAATGTAGACTCTTGCTTACCGAGGAAAGTTTCTAAATTTCTAGTTCTTCATCTTTATTCTCATCGAAATTTTGAAGTTTATCCATAGAGTTCAATTTTTCTCGAAGTGTTTTGAGATAATTAAAAGTTTTTCATGTGATTTTTTTTATTTTCTCAACCTTTAATTCTCTCTTCTTTTTTTTTTTTACCCATGTTTTCTTTTAATTTTCAATTTTTCATGGGTTTTTATTCCTTTCTCCATCATGGCGGACTTTCTCATGTCTTGGCCGTTTCATAATTTCCCTTTGGATGTTCTATGCCTTAGAAAAATTTTGCTAGGCAAACTCTCATCTTTCTTCACCATGTTTTCCACAAGTCGGACTTCCAAGATATTTTGCCATCCATCTTCTAGGCAAGGCGGACTTGGAAGAATTCTTTCCATCTTCTTTCCAAGGTCTAGGCGGGCTTTCATGTGTTTATTCCCCTTTCATCTTATACTTAGTCAAAATTTTCACCTTTTCTCTTACTAAGCTGGGGCGGACTTTCAAGAAGGTTTTCCAAGTGCTTTATACTTAGCCAAAAATTTAATCATCTCTTGCTTGGGCGGACTTTCCTTCTACCTTTCCACTTGCCAACACTTAGCCAAAAAATTCCAACCTTTTCCTCTTGCTAGGCTGGGCGGACTTTCAAGAAGTCTTGCCATATGCTGGGCGGACTTCAAGAGATTCTTTCCACTTGCCAAGGGTGGACTTTCAATGGAGACTTCCATATGCTATCAAACCAAGGTGGACTTTGGAGAGGTCTTTCCATGTGCAGGTCGGACTTTCTCAAGGTCTTGCCATCTATCCATCAGCTGCTGGGCAGACTTTCCATTGACCTTTCCACTTGCATCTTGAGCATGGGCGAACTTCCTGAACCTTGTGCCATTTCTCCTTCCATTGCTGGGTGAATTTCTTCAGAATTTCATGCTTTTCATCTGATTTTACATGCTTTTGATCAGATTTTTGGGTGATTTTTTCAAATTTTGCATTGCTTTGCATGCTTTTTGTCTGATTTTTTCCAGATTTTTGATCTAAAGGACCTACTTTTTTATTGATTTTCTGATTTTTCAATGGCCTTTTGCATGCTTTTTATGATTTTTGGGTGATTTTTTTATTTTTTCCCCAGATTTTTACATGCTTTTTACTTGCTTTTTAGATTTTTTGCATGCTTTTTTTAGTCTAAAGATGGAAACTTTGACTCTTTGACTAGTGGGGATCTTGGCACTTGCCAAAAATAGAAAGTTTCTAAAAATAGAAAAAGCAAAAAAGCAACTTTCTAAAAATAGTAAATTCCCAAATGGCCTAAAAGTGCCAAAAACGAAAAAAGCAAAAAGCAAAAAAGCAAAATCCCTAAAAAGTAGGAAGTGTCGAAATTGGGCGAGAGCACAGGCGATCCTCGTCTGCAGGGTCCTCTGAACACTTCTACAACGTTTACGTTCAGTTTAAGGCTTGAAATCTCAACTTAACAAGAGTGATGACTCCAAACTCAAACTATAAACCTACAGAGCGAAAGAGCTTATGAAGTTGCAACCCAAAGCTAAACAAACCGGCGAGGGTCCCCATGTGCAATGGGGCGATGTGTGAAATAGGTCACAACAGGTCTTAGCATCACTATTCCAAGGATTGACCATCCCCCTAAAGTAGCCATTATTTTTCCTACATTGAGCCCCCAATCATCTCTTCTTGATTAATTGACCAAAGTGGGGATCTCTCATTTTGTAGGAGCCCTTATCTCCTTTTCAATAGTAGCAACAAAATTCTTTCCGGTGCATGAAAGAAATAAATGCCCATCCTTCCATAACTTACCCCACTACCTTACTTCTGCCAGCTCTTCTTCACCACCATTGCTGCTTGCAGCTTGGATGCTATGCAGTTTAGTAACTATGTGTGCTGGTAATATTCAATTGAAAAATATCCCAACTACGATATTGACTTAATTTCTGATTTTTGAAACTCAAATTTCTGCTCTAGTTTTTCAACTTTTCTGCCCAAACCCTAACTTCTGATATAAAATTTCTGATTTCAAATAAGGAGAACAACAACATATATCTTTCCAAAATACCTCAAATAACATAGCAAATTTATCTATCTTCAAACATGAATATAACCAGCAAAATGAAACACCAATATGACCTTCCAAACATGCAAAATCTGATTATCAGTTTGTCCAATCTGCTGTTACAAAATCAGATGTCTATGCAATTTCACCTCAAAATGGGCTCCAAACATGCCCGGAAAAATTGCACAAGTATACTGCTATGAATAAACCCTACTTACAAGCCAAAATATGCATGAAATGCTGATCCACACAAACCCTAGCCAAGCGAACTACTCCAGCTAGCACAATATGCAAAGATAAATGCAAATGATTGACGAAAATGCCTCTAAAACCCTACCACAATGGTGCACTGGCTTGCTGGTCTGTAGGTAAGGGTTTGTAACCCTTGAAACTTGCCAAAATCCTCCAAACATGCCAAAATCGCCTCTCCAAATCAAGACGCACCACTTGCAACTTGGGCACCTCACTCTAGGGTGAAACCCTAGGCCAAAATATCATCAAATCTTCCCTCCACAAGTCGCCTAGTAGACTGATCTGAAAATCTGAGCATGAAATCCATCACCAAAATCCATTGAAACACAAGTAGACCTCCGTCATGAAATCCTCCAATAATGAGCTAGGTTTTCGTCCAACTCACCCACAATTCACAAGGGTTTTTGTCCTTGGAATGGCTGCAATAACAGCTGATCAAAACTGAAAAAATATGCACGATGATATCAAAACCTCCAAAATGACCTTGTATAAATAGCACTCCTTATTACTCCAAATTGGCCAACCCAATCTAGGCACCAACTTCTTCCTTTTAAATTTGCTTTTTATTTTAATTTTTATTCCTCCACTTGGGCGCTAAACTCATAATTCAAATTTCTTATTTTTTTATTTATTTTTTCTCCTTATAACTCCCAAAAATGGGTCGCCCAACCCCAAATAAAATTCTAAATTTATTCTAGGCGCCAAAATTTGATTTTAAATATTATTTAACTTCCTCCATTGGGCGCCAAAATACAAAATAATAGAATATTATTTTTTGCTTATTTTTTGCTCCCTTCAAGACCCCAAATAAGTCACTCCTCATTAAGGAAAAACAATTAAATAATTTTTTGATCCATCCATAAAAGGGGACATTACATCAATCATTATCTCTATGAACACTAATCTAATGGCATGTGGCAAGGGCAAGAGAGGAGACGTCAATATGTTTCTAAAAACAAAGACAATTTAGACAAAGCTTTCAAGGATGGGAAAAATTGTCACCAATTTTGCATCCCCAACTTTGCTTTTGTGTTTTGAGAAAGATAACCTCAACCTAGACAGCAAATATCCAGCTGAATTCCTTGTGATACATTCCATGGATCTTTGGAAGCTAGGAGCATTGACATCCCCACTTGTCAATGGATTGTAGTTTGCAAGTTTGTGGAGGAACTGGTAATATGAATTTGAAAAACCTTGTAGACAAGCTGTCCAATAACCTCTTTAATGTTTGTCTAGCATTCCCATCAAATGTCATGCACTACATGTCGTGGTAGAAGATGATGACTTCAAAGTCAAATCACCAATGGCAATTAGAATTCAAAATCATTGTATATTGTATATCAAATACAGTTTCCAGTAACAGCATAGATAAGAAGTCATACATTTAAAATAGCCATAAGTATTCAATCTACCCAACTTTCGAACAATTGTTGTCATTTATGGGTTAAAGAAAATTTTCCACAAGGAAAGCAGTATAACATTCATTTGATCTGAAGGCATGCATTTACATGCCATGGTAAAAGAAGAGAACTTTGAAGTCATTCATCAATGCCAATTTGAATTTACCGTGTTAAGACAGTGTATATCGAATATCAATGACAGCACAACTGGAATAGCCAGAAACGTTATTCATTACAAATCTGACTACAACAATTAAGTTTCTCAAAACTAATGTTGTATACAGGGTAAAGAAAATTCTCCCCAAAAGAAAGCAGCAAGACTCATTTCATCCAAGCAAAGCCCAAATGATGATCAAGGCCAAAACATTTCTACTACTTACCTTTTATCCATTTTGGATAAAATACCAAGTTCACAAAGTAAAGTTCTCATTTGTCTTAAAGAACAGGAATAGTTGAATGCATTGTTGTACAAATTTGAAGAGGCAATGAGAGTCAGCATCAGCATTGCTGTGTGGTCAATCATTAGCATAAGGCCCATAAACATGTGTTAAAGACATCATCAAAGTTTCTCCATCATATGATCATTCTTCAATGGCATACAATTTTTATCCTTCAGTATTGCAAAGCTTCCATCATCAAAATCCTCCAACACTTTGCTAAACTTTTGCAGGCCCTGGTATCCTAAAATTTCACTTGCAGTTCTCAACAGCAACAAATTTTACAACAATTGATACTCTATAGAAATTCCAATGCTTTTGTGACATTGACGAACTCCATCAGAATGGCAGACCTCCAGAAGTCAACAATTCATCCTGCTTTCCAAGACTGACAAATCCATAAGTATAGAAAACAAGTAATAAAAAATCTCTAAAATTAGCCAATAGGCTTTTTCCCTGTGGGATTTCAAGCCCTGATAATGATGGAAAATATTATCCAGTTGCCATTCTTCTCAGTACAGAAAAGCACTTTCAATTAGCAAGCGTCCATATTCTCTAGCGGCAAATCCACTGCACTTCTTAAAAACAATGAAGGTGCTAGTAATGACATTGTTCATGACACCATGATGTATAAAAGTTTCCTTGAGCACTAACATACAATTTTGTATATCCCAAAGAAGTAGCTTGGTTTTCTATCATATATCCACTATAGGTTAAACAGATGATCCCCATCAATAGGAAATTTTACATGTCATTAATCTTGTAGCTCCAAGTTTATAATAATATAGTTTTTTTCCTACATAATTGTAATAAATTATTAAATTTCTATAAATCACCTTTTACTTTTAGTTGTTGCTTTGAGCTTTCTATAAATCATTGGATGATAGCACTCAGACAGCTAGGTGAAGATTCTTTATACCTTACGCATATCAATACAATAATTTTAAATCAATGCCAGATACCTGAAATATTTTTAAATAGATTTGCTTATTGACGACAATTCTTGAAGGAATTGGAGATTTGATTCTCCTCAAGACTCATGCATTGTAACATGACATGTAGTGAAACACTTCGTTCCACCAAATACTCCTATGCTGGCTCATTGTCTTCCTCAGCTATATCAATTGGCTTAATATTTATACTTAAACCAAGCAAACTAGACCTAGGTGAGTCATGCTAAGATCTTCCTCCCCAACCTGAATACCAATTTCCTTCTCCAAAAGAATTTCTCAAAGCTTCATGCTCATTTGAATCACCATTGAGTTCTAGAGTCTTTGGGTTGCAAACATGGATTTCATTGTCCTTCCTACTAAGATTTTTTATCCTTCAAAGGAAATCCAAATTGATGTGCTTAAAAGTTTGCATTTTTCCCAATAATTGCTTTATATTTTCAGTTAGCTTACTTCATTTCAACCAGCATTTGAAGTCCATAGAAGCAGATATCTTTAAAATATCACAACATATCCAAATATATCTTTTTTCAGCAGGGTTCCCTACATTTTCCAGAAAATATTTTGAGTTTTTCAAAATATTGTTGACTGCAGATTTGAACAAAATTTTCACAAATACATTGCTGGTAGTATTGCTATATATATGCCTCAGACCTGCAAAATTTTGATCAGTCTTCTCTGGAACTTTTATTAAGGTGTCATACACCTTGAACAGCAAGTAGCTGCTAAGATTTCCAGCTTCCGTTACTGAATAACGGTTAGAACTGTTGCCAAGGGACAACAGCAATCATTGCGGTTGTTATTTCAAAAATGAACTTAGTTATCTGCAATTGTGAATAAATTCAATATAATCAGGTTTGAAAACCTTGTGAATAGGGAATGTGACTGTTGTTATTGTGATTAATGATTACGACTGTTGACTTTGATAACAGCGAACACTGCTGCCATTATTTATGATTCGCGAGCATAATTGTAACTAGATAAAACGGTCAAATGATTATGCTATCCTTTGACTTGTCATTATTATTGCACCACAGATGTTAGTGTTGTCATTGACTTGCTGCCATTTCTACTTATCAACGGTTATTGTTTTGTCATTACTTCATTTGTAGAAATAATTGTATTATTGAGGTCATTGTTTGGGAAATTTCATTGTTTAAAATTTCAGCTGTTAACAATGTTGTATCAGTTGAGATTGTTATCGTCAATCTTGTCTTTTGACATAGCCATCCTACTGTGATCAGTAGTCTTCTTATGATCACTAAACAGTAGCATCCTGTCACTATTGTGATCTGTATCATTCTTGATCAGTACAGTATTCAGTAGCATTATTAATAGTACTGTCATCAATTAATATGGGCATCATTACTGCTGTCATAACATTATAGAAAATATTGCTGATCATGAGGATTAATATAAAGCATTGTTGTTAATACAGTTCATTGCTGGTTTTAAATGCCAGCCATGATTGTTGCCATAGCTACAAACTTAAGAGGTATTTGACGAGGTTAGGGATACTGCTGTCATCAATTTTAACACTGTAGTTACCATTTTGTGTATAGATAGATTAGTCTCATGGATTTGATAGTTAAAGAGAATGATAGGGTTAACAGGTCTTATTTACCTTAGTTGTGTTTTACTGCATGAAAGGTTCATTATCATTCTGGCATAATTAATTATTAACATTGTTAGAGAGATTTATATTACAATTATCTGTAATCAGCAATTTCAAAAATAATGATAAAAATTCATAGTGTAACCTCTCATTTACTTTCACTCTCTCACTCCCTATGCAATTAGGATGGCTTTAACTGTGAAAAAACATCAGTAATTTCTCTCCATTTTTTTGTTGCATTTTTTTTTAGACTACAGGAATCGGGTAGCGCCCCCTATAAACTGCAGTGTGCCTCGTAAACTTTTTTCACATAACTAGTGACATTGGTGTGACACGCCCTCCTATACCATGGGGACAGGAGGAGAGTGGACCTCGTGACCCAGGATGCTTTAGCCAATTGAGCCAGGGCCCCCAACCCTTTTGCTGCATTTTTTGGGTTCCTGATATTTTCCCTTTTTTTCCCAATAATATCCCAATAAATTGAAAATACCTCTATCTTTTGGTATGCCAAAAAAGCCTTATAAAAGATATTTGCTTATATGGTTTGAACTGAAAAAATTGCATTAGATATTAATGCAACAGAGAGCAAGCGAAGGACCATGAACCTATAATGTCCCTATTAGGAATTATGATGATTTGATAAAATAATCAGATAATCTTTATTAAAGAAGAGTCTTGCTCTTATAGACTTTACAAACCCTACAAATTAGGGAGACGATTGAGTTAACTAAACGTAACTAAAAGCAAACTAAAGCTCAACTAAAAGAGTTAACTAAACATTAACTAAAGCAAACGAAAACTAAAGAGTAAGTTAACTACAACGACTAACTACATAGTAAATAAAGCTAAGATGACCATTAATATTACATTTAATATTTAATACCCTCCCTTAATGGTCATCATACAAACAAAAAACTAAGTCTACCCATATTGTGCTGGTCATCATTATGCATAGTGTGCAAACTCCTTTTGCTCAGTCTGCTCCGCTACGTGAGCACTTTTCTGAGATGCTTCCTAGTTGGACTTCTCATCAACCAACCACTTTCTGCAATACCTATGTATATGACCAATCTTCCCATAGTAATGGCAAGTAAAAGACTTCTTGGAGCCCTCCTCCGAATCGCCTTGTCCTTTCTGCTGAGTGGACTTGCCTTTGCTAACGTCGTTGGCAGTAAATGCTTGTTCAACACTAGGTGACTCACTGATGCTCCCTAACTGCTTCTTCCACCGATCCTGCTACAAAAGCTTGTTGCGCATCTCATCAAACTTCAAGTCAACATTGGTGGATGTAATGTTGAGCATTTCAATGAAGTGCTTGTAGGAATGTGGCAAACTTTTCAAAGTGATCACCACCATATCCTCCTCTTCTATCTTACAACCAATGGCCTCCAATTGATCACGAATATTTTTTACTTTCATCAAGTGCTCCTGCAAAGACACTTGGTCATCCATTATAATAGAAAAGAGTATATTCTTCAGAAAGAAAGCCCTTCCCTTGTCTGAGGTCTCATGAAGATCTTTCAAATGCTTCCAGATCTTCACAACAAATTTACCAGATGGTATTTCTGGTAACATCTCATCGGCGATAGATAATTTAAGAAGCATGACTGCCTCCCTATTACTTCCATCATACTTGTCCTGATCCTTCCGAGCAGCAGTGGGACGAACTTTTGTACCAAGAACAAGCTCATCCAAACACCGGTACTCAAAGATGGTAAGCATCCTCTGCATCCACGTGTTGTAATTCTTTCCATTGAACCTCTATGAACTTTCCAACATAATATTGGACAAAGATGCCATCCCTCCTGTTTTCCAAAGCACAAAAAACGAGGTAACTCAATGATCAGCTGGCAAAATACTAGACAATCAGCTGGCACAACTCCGATTTTTCAAAAATCATTTGAAAAATAGGCTCAAAAACTTTAAGATTTTTGTAGAAAAAAACCCTCAAAACTCTGTGTAAATTTTTGAAGAAAAAAAATTTTGAAAACTCTTTGCAAATTTTTATTTTCCCAAAAAATTGTCAAAACTAGCTCCAAAACAAATAACCCTTAAGCTGCCATGAAAACACGAACTTCAGAAATCTTCAACAACTTTGCCAATTCCACCAAAACTGATCAGAAATTTGCAAGCAAAAAATAAATTTGTCACAGTAAATGCAGGTTACAACACCCACATTGTGCAAAAATCACGATTTTGAATGTAAGAAAGATAAAAAATCGCCAAAAAATTCATCTAGTTGCCAAAAGAATGATAGGGAAACAAACCTGGAATCCTCACTTAGAAAAAGAAACCCTACAAACAGAAAACACGTGCATGAAAAATCCCCAGAAAAATGCACTAGAAATCTAGTGAATCGTGCATTGAAAATACTTAAAAGTCTTGGCCAGAGAATGATGAATCTGCCCAGAAACTAAAAAACGCGACGTCTAAAACTTCAATCGTGACCTTTAAAACCCTATCAAGGCTTTGAAAGGCTTGAACCAGAAGAAACACGATAAAAAAATAAGACTTGAAAAAGCAAAATTGCGGCCAAAAAATGAAGAGTCGCAGCCTGAAACTGTAAAATCATGGCTTAAGGAATCAACACGATTTTCAAGTCATATGGGCTAGATTTGTGATGGAAACGGTGCAAGAATCACTTGTAGACAAACGCGCGGGTACCAAAGGGCATGAAATGACGAAAACGTTTTTCAAAAACCCTCACACGTACAAGATACAAAATCACCTAAAAAAAAAACAGAACAAAATCATCCACTCTAATACCATGATGATTTGATAAAATAATCAAATAATCTTTATTAAAGAAGAGCCGTGCTCTTATAGACTTTACAAACCCTACAAATTAGGGAGACAATTTAGTTAACTAAAAGAGTTAACTAAACGTAATTGAAAGCAAACTAAAGCTAAACTAAAAGAGTTAACTAAACGTAAACTGAAGCAAACGAAAGCTAAAGAGTAAGTTAATTATAGGTTAACTTATGACTAACTACAAAGTAAATAAAGCTAAGATGACCATTAATATTACATTTAATATTTAATAAATTATACTCGCTTTATCCCAATTTATCAATTTCCCAAGCAATAAAAGAATTAGAAGGTACGTTGGTTTGATTTAATCCCTGCAAACAAGTTGGAGATCAATTACAATAATAACTTAACAAGTAGAGTATCATGATTGAACATTAGTAAATCCATAGTAAATTTGTTAATCCAATTATTACTTTATCCTAGGGATCCTCAACCATGGGGAACATGGATGAGAATGACTCGATGGGGGCATCTTAACCTCTCTAGGCCCAAGGACAGATATACCATCCTCCTTAGCCTCATGTGGCACATGCCATTCATATGAGGTGGCACCATGTGGCGCATGCCATTCATATGGGGTGGCATACCTAGTCCGTTATTTCCTTATCTTGTCATCCTTTTCCATTTCCCTCATGAATAATCTCTTTATTTTGCTACACCATGATAGGGGAATGAGATTGTGAAGGATGTCCTGGTAGCCAACTTTCTAGGCCCAAAGGCAATACCCCTTTGGCCCATGTAGGCTCATCTTGTGCCCCCCCCTCCAGTAAGAATTAATAATTGCTGCAAGCAACATTATTACAAAATCGTACATATCTAATATATATACTTCTAGTTCTAATTACCATTTATATGATTTATATATTAAACTTACTTCCCTGGTTATTGAATTATTTAATGCTCAGGGAATATATATTCCAGATCCCTTATTTTGTCTTTCCATTCCATGATGATTTGCTCTTCCCCTTATATCCCTTGCTTATCAACAATATATATTAAATGCATATCTATTTGAATGCATTCTCATCTCTGATTACATTAATTGCTGCTGCTATCTGAAAGCAGACTTCTTTCTCATCTCTCCATCATAAACTTCCTTATGTCTGCATGGACTGTTCTCTCAGTTGTCTGTTTATCTATTCTAAATCTGTATGTATCTCCTCTTTATATTTTTCTCTTATAAATCTGCTATATATTGTTCTTTATAATGATCTTCTACTAAATCTTCAGGTGCATATCTGAACATGTTTTTCTGATATTACTTTTACTCTTCCACACTACACACCGATCCAAAACTGATGTATATCTGTTCTATTTGCTCATTTCCAAAACTTACCTTTCAAATTATACTTTACCCTTCCTTTTATATCTTCACAAGGGAAGGCGACTTATTGAATAGATGCGATGCTTGGCAGCTCATTTAAAAGACAGCTCATCATAAGGAGATGTCTTTATATGGAGAGGCATCTCTTCATGATTCGTCCTTATTTTGGAGCGCTGCTTTCATAAGATTTGTTTCTTTTAACTTTGATTACTTCCCTTAACTAATGCTTCATAATACATCAAATAGGGATCGCAGCCCTTAACAATACCAATCGCTGCAATTAACTATCTTAATTTCTGCCTTTTATTGAAATCGCATGACCTACATTATACTCATTGATTGCTGCATTCATTATTATTTTAACTGCTCCTTATTCAAGCGCTGCCTCCATATCATAGTCACTGATTATTCCTTTTTTTTTAAATATATGTATTATGTTATTATACATATTTTGTATTATTAATATATTATTTTTATATTAGCTCATAAGTATATTTTATATTATTATATTATAATAATTATAATTATAATATCAAATTTTTAATATTTATTTTATTATATTTGCTAATTATAATTAGAATATTATCTTATGATAATTATAATTATAAAGATATTAAATTGCTAATATCTATATCTATATTTTTTGATATTTATATTGTTATTATTTTTTTATTCATTCATATTTCTACGTTAGGGTTTTTAATGTCATACTTTAGGGGATATGACAGAACCAGCAAAGACTGGCTTGTGCATTGCACAGTTGGTTTACACAAGCACACTGTTGATAATAAACAAACGAAAAGATACAATCAGAACATTAAGTACAAAAGTACTTAAATAGATGGAATAGAGTGGAGCTCACAAAATCAGAACAAACACAGAGACTTGAATGGAAGGAACATATAGCAATGACCTGAATACTGTTAAAAATGTGAATTTGTCAGTCGTAAATTGGAACTTCAAGAATCTTAAGGTCAACACATCTGAGAAACCATGTATCTGTCAGGAAAAAGAAAAAGAAAAAGGCCTAGAAAATTGAAAAAAATATAGTACCCATCTATTTGTGGTAAAGCTTATTTATTCAATGTTACTGGATCCGCCTACAGGCTAACCAAATCCGGGTGCAGTCAGCCTGTGAATTCAGACAGGATCTAGGTTTTTGAAGTTGGGTTTATCTGAAAACCCAGGACAAATTAGGGGAAACTCAAGCGAACCCATCTGTCCTTGTGCCGTAATTTTTTTTGCTTTGACCTGAGCACCCTAAAATAGATTTTAAACCATAAAACGTAACTTCTAAAACATGTCAAACACCAAAAACAAGTTCATTTTAACTTCATCTTTCTTTTTTTCTTTTTTTCGCAAATATCATTCTAAGAGGCTTTACATTCATTTTTGCTTATTGATTCAACAAAAGGAGTTAAAGATTGATATTTAAAGGTTCTGTCACTTCTACAATGATTGCATTGTCATTCCTACGTATTTACAAGTGTCCATTGGCTGCCAAGGAAGCCATAGAAGAATATTTTTGCAAAGAGGTAAATTTTCTTCACTTTTTCTTCTATTTTTGTTTTACAAACATGAAACAAACTCTTTGGTTTATTTTTCCAGGTTTCTTTAATTCTTCTATGAATGTATCAAGCTAGGTTTTATATATCTATTTTTTATTTTATTTTTCCTTTTTGTTTTAAATATGTTGTTTATAAAATTTCTTGTCATAGGAATCACAATGGCAGCTAATTCTAGCTCTATAGCTTGACCTAAAAATCAAAACAAATCCACGTACTCCTCTATGGAAGTATGTTGATATGATACAACCGGTTCCAAGTGGTCGGGGTTACATTTGGATTTACCAAGGATGTAATATTAGATATTCAAGTTCATATAGTTGGGTGAAAACCCATATGCATGAAATACCTAGAGAAGGCTCGCTAGCTTGCCTTGAAAAGAATGGTGTACTTGTGCCATTGAAGCAATTGATAGAATATATTATGGAGCAAGAGCAAGCAAATGACATAGCAGGTCATAGATTAGAACACCCCTTAACAAAAAGAAGATCAAAGAGAATGAAGCCCCTAATACCCCATCTAATCCCAATGTTGTTGTAGAGAACCACACATTTTTGGCCCCTCCTGAAAGTGAAGAACTCACTACAAACAAAAGACCAAAGGGACTTCAAAAACTACATTTCAAATTGAGACTCAAGACATTACCAATCAACACATAGCAAGATGTATGCATGCAAATGGGTTAGCTTTCAATGTTGTTTGCTCACCATATTGGCAAGAAACGGTGAAAAATATTAATGAGTCTCCAAAAGTGTACAAGGGCCTGGGTTATGAGAAGCTACATGTCACCTTATTGGCAAAAGAGATCAAACTCGTACAAGATTTCATTGAAGCCTATAAGAGATTCATGGGTCAAGACAAGAGTGCCCATTGTTTACACTAAAAATTGGTCCTTGACAAATATTATAGCAATCTCCCCTAAAGGGACAATGTTTTTGAGAGTCATGGATTGTGAGTGGCAAGTGAAAGATGGCCAACTTATTGCTGATATTCTCATTGCAACCATTGAGGAAGTGGGACCCCTTAGTGTTGTTCAAGTCATAATGAACAATACAAAGAATTGTAAAGCTACTAGGTTGATGGCTGAGGAAAGCTATTCACACATCTTTTGGACACCTTGTGAGGTCCACTCTATCAATCTTATGCTACAAAAGATCGGGAAATAAATTGATTGGATCAAAGAGACATATGCAAAGGTTGAGGATATCCAAATGTTCATCAACAACCACCACATGTAGCAAAGCATTTTTTGATCATTTTCAAAATCAGAGCTATTAAAGATAAATGAAGTAGTACACAATTTTATATACTTTAATTTCACTTTAGTTACTTGAATATTTTTTTTAAACTTAGTTACTTAAGTCATAATTTGACCATGTATTATAAGTCTTCTTTAAAGTTTGTTTTTAATTTTTTATTTTTGAATAGGTTGTTGAGACCTATTTCACCTCTAACACAATCATCTTGAGACAACTTGGAAGCACTTTCTAGCATAGTGATTAGCTAAAATTGGTTCATAGGGAATCAAAGAAACATTGAAAGGGCAACAAATATTAAGTGGATGATCCTAGATGACTTTTGGTGGGATCTTGTGAAGTATCTTCTTAGTTTCACCAAGCTCATTTTGAACATAATTCATCATGTTGACATGGACAAGCCTTGTTTGGGAGAGATATATGATGGCATCAACACAATGATTGAGAAGATGAAGAGCATCATAAATGTGGAAGGGCAAGACCTTGACAAAAATTTCTTCAAACAAGTGCACACAATTATTGAAGACAAATGGAACACAAAAAGATTCTTTCTATGCCAGCAAGGGTACAAGGTGTCATGTCCCCATCCCCGATTGAGGGCTAATTTCAAGTTGGAGGGAACAATGTTTTTAAAACACTAATTTGAATTCAATAAATATTTAAAATAATACTAAATAATTTAATAAATTTAAATTATTAAATAATAACATCTAAATTTATTAACTTAAGCATGTCCTATCTGGTCGACCCATTTGGGGAAGGCGTCTATTATTTCATATTTATATGAACATTTCTACCTGGTTTTGATCATCACGGTTTTGGACTTTAATGTTGGGTGTGGCTTTGGAGACAAAAACCTCCGGCTCATCACAGGGTAGGACGGTACCCCCGTGATTCTGCTATTCGATACTCCAGGATATTCGTGGCTAACTTCCTGTTGCTCCCCAAGATCATTCAAGCCTGACATTCGCAGAAGGGGAAGCTTGGACCGATGAGCGATTTACAGGCAGAGCCTTTGGCTGTGCGAAGCGATTATAGCATCCTTCGCCAAGAGACGCACACGAGTGGCGGCAAGGAATTACCATCGGGAGTTTCCATCACAACATTGTCGGCTCCTATCACGGGGGATTGGCATCAATCGATAGTCTGCTAACCAACGCCATGTTCGGGCGACATCACACACAGCGGACAGTGGGCAATTAGCACAACGTTATCGGCAAAGCTTCAAGGTCATGCCAAACTCCTACTCCAGGCGTCAACTCCTTCAGCTCGCATCACGAACTCTGCACGCAGCAAACTAGGCGTTGAGGCGCCACTGCAAAGGGCGTCGAAAACCAGTCTCTCGATATCCATCCGTTAGCACAGTGACGCCTATCTTCCTCTCTCAGCACGGGGCAACCTGCACATCGCGATCACTCTCGGACGATGTAATTCCACATCATTGGCGGACACTATCTACTGTATTTGTTATCCCGATTGATCGCATCTCTTAATCGGCCTGGGTTGTAAGTTGTATATTCTGTAAAAGATATACCGATTTGAAAGAGTTCATGTTATATTAACTATTGAATCTATTGAATTTCCAGATCAATCATTCTAAGTGTTGCTGTTGAGATATATATTATGTGTTATGTTGTTCGGTCACCATATAATTCAGACCGTAAAAGGACTGTTATCCGTCAGTAGACATCTTCCAGAATATTGCATCCGCAATAATTCAGAAACTCCTTGTATTGTGCTTTTCATTAACTATCTATAATTCCAAATTTGGGAGTACTACTGTCTCCTTCATCAATTATTGTTGTGTGCTTGAATCTCCAAACACTATCTCCTTGCGAGACCATTGGGATCAAGTACCTTACACAGGCAGCATTTTGTAGACTCTTCCTTGATCCTAATTTGCAAGATGCAGTCACGAATGAGTTCATTGATTTTGTACACTCAAATGGTCAAAGTATTGAGACTATTTGTGATAAATTTAAATAGGATGCTCACAAGTGGTGGTACTTCCATGGCCAACAATTTCAACACCTACAACCCCTCACAATCAAAGTTTTATCACAATTGGGTTTAATAAATTGTTAGGTTTTAGTCTTTAAAGTTTCAACTTTCATTTATAGTTTTTAATATTTTTTATTTTTATAATGTATAAGTCTATCTCTATACTTTGTCTTCATACGTTGTTAGTTCATTTACATTTGAGAGGAATTGGAGCACATATTTTTCATCCACTCAATAGAACACAATAGATTGCACTCAAAAAGAATGGAGAACTTAGTGTATGTGCATTCCAACTTGCACCACCTTTTGCACAAACATGGCTACAAGGGGACACAAAATTGTGGGATATAGAGCCAACGCATACTAACTTGGATGCTTCCACTTCCCAACATGTTACACTTGAAGATTCCAAAAGCCAACACACTTTTAGTGCAAGTGGCAATGGCAGTAGCACTACTTTTGGTTCATCTAATGGTCCTACATCATCTAATATCGATGATGATGATGATGATGAAATTGATGGTTTAGAAAATCCACTTGATAATTAAAAATAATTGATGAACTTGATATCATTATTTTCATATTGAACTTGAAGTTTAAGAATGAATATTTTATATATATATATATATATGATATTTTATTTTAGAAAAGAGCATTCTATCTGCAATAAACTGGTGGACATGCCTTTTGATTGGATAACACACATGTTGAACTACCAAAAAAAAATCAACCATACAAGAAGAGACAAATTTGTCTCCATTACTCTGTCTATACAAGACATAACTGAAAAAGATCTTACAAGAACAAAGAAGAAAATACTCCCCATGCATATAATGCAGATCACAATTTACTTTGCGTCCAACAAAACCAGCAAGATGAACCAATGGAGGAATGACACCAATAATTTGAAATTAGAATTGATATAGCTACTATAATGATTGAAGAGAATTCAGCTATAGATATGCAGAATTTATAAAATAGATAAATGCTTTAAACCTGCCCACTTTTTTCTTAGTACTGAAATCATTTACATACAACAAATTAACCAAAGTAAAGATGCAAACAATCATTAGACGACTTCAAACCAACAATTCAATATTTGCTGTAATTAGTTAATCTGATTCCACATGCATGTCCTTTTAAGGTGATTTCTTAACCAATAAAAATGCAATCAGAGTGTTAGGACTAAATAACTCTAATACTAAGGAGAAAAAGAAAAAGGAGCAAGTTTATACAAGCAAGCAACAGTTGAAAATAAGTTGAACTGATATATAAATACATGTTCGAGAACTATATGTAGAGCACAAGAGCCAAGACATGTCTGACGTATGTATAATGAGCATGCATACAAAAATAAAATGCAAACATGCGTCTTGACGGATAAATAATAATCATAAAAAGACAGTTCAACTTATGGAATTGAAATGGGACTGTACAAAATCAAATAGCTTCAGTAGAAATTTTGTGTTTCTGTGAAAAGAAACTGTGGATTAGACTCAAGAGCAAGAGAAAATAAAATTCCGTGATAAATATTCCAAGTTTCCCATAATTCACCTACAGGTTGAGTTACAACAGCATTAGCTCTTTTGAGATTCTACAAATTTGCCAAAGAAACATACAACACCAAGCAAGGATTCGATTCCAGGGTTTATACTTACATCAGATATACAGACTCTTTTCTATCTTTATCCTTCATAAAACAGGACTTTAGCAAAAAAGGCTATGATACATCAAACATGAAAGTCCCTGTGATGACAAAATTACTCTGGAATTTAATGTACTACCCTTCATTAAAACCAAAAGTCCCATGAGATTCATGAATGCTTTTAAAAAGTGTGCAAATAAAGCTAGAAAACCAGTCATCAAAAAAGTTGACCTTTTGACGAAGTGAATGGAAAACTACAAATACATATGGAATGTTTGGGACCTTCTATTTTGCAGAAACTAAAAAGGTCAATTATCCTAACCTCCATGAAATCTTAATAGCTCAGATACAAAAAACATATGCTGCATATACTCCATCTGTGAAGTAATAATGAAAAATCCTGCATTGGCTTATTAAGACATAATCTGCAGACAGCCATTGTATTTCAATGAAAGTCGCTAGTGAAAACATGGGGATCAGTTTTGGCCACACCTGACGTGATGATGCAAGAGAAAACTGAAGTAGACTGGTATTAAGTTGTGCATCTACAAAACTAATTCGATAAAAGGATGTAAACTTGTAATTGTTTGAGAAGCAGAATTGATGTAAAATGGCATTTAATAAACTTGCTAATGGAATCTGTCTCTTTTTGTATAATCTTTCTGAATGTCCCGGATATTTCCTGCATTGCACAGGTCATGCTTGAACCCAAAGTTTTGGGATTGGTCGAAAACATTCGTATCAAATGGAAACCAGATGCTCCTTTTTTAAGCCAAAATGGATATATATTAAAAACATTGTAAAGTAATGGAAAAGCTTATGAAACAGCTAAAAGGCCTGAAGCTGTCCTTATCATTTAAAAGCAACAAAACTGATCGTAAAGACTGCTGTAACAGGTTTTTAACTCAAAGAGTTTCAACTTTAGAACGTCAAAAGCTAGTGGCACTCCAGCAATGTATTTTGGAAGGTTATTAACTTGTTACACATGGAGAAATAGCTTTTTTTACGCATCTTCTGCAGGACATAGTGTAATGCTAAGGCAGGAATTATTCTCGTGGTGATGACCCTGATTCATGGCATGATTATATGGACCCCCACCAGGACATATTCAGAGGTGATTAAACAGGCCAAAATGGAAACTGTGGATATCCCAGTAGATGAAAAGATATGATTTCAATTTCACCGCAAACAAATGTTAGGGCTGTCTGTCCAGCAAAGGGGGCTGTCTGTCATTTTTACTTCTCTGGGCAGGCTGGACCTTCTTCTGTTACAGTTACTTGACATAAAAGAAAAATTATTATAGGTGCAAGAAAAAACTACCAGGCAAGTTTTGCAAACGACCTAATGTGCAATTTTGCCACAAACATGCAATAAAGAATTGGCATGGTTTCCCATTGTGCATTATGTACCCTAAATTCTAAATATATTCAGCTACATGCTGAATCATTCTATAATAAAAAAAATTTCCATGCCTCCTTCCTCTTCAACCAACAGAACTTTTAAAACATGGTGATTATGCTCTGAACTTCGAAAGGGCACAGCTTTCAAGTATAAATTACTCTATTAAACCCAAAGATGCTTATAAAAATTACCACCGCCTTCCGCTTAAAGATTTCAGCATTCAAATTTTGAAAAATGCATTCTTTAAAGAATCCCACAGTTATGATAACTCCGAAGCATAGCGCGGGTTCAAATCCTGGCTCTACCATAGATATCTCTATAAAACATGTAATAAATGTTGTGGTGAAACAAACATGGAATAAACAAGAGTGAACAGCTACACATTAAGACAGGGACCGTAAAATCGTCCCAGATTTACCAGCGGAGAAACAAGATACAAGTATGAATATAAAATCAAAATTAAAAATAAATAAACGAACTGAAAGATTTACAACGACGTGGAACATAAAATCGTACCTATTAAGAAATTCTTCTTCTTCTTCAGGAGTTACTTGTTCGTTGAAAGAAATTGAGCTGATTCCGCCTGCAGGCTGTACAGAAAAAATTAAAAAACAAAAATGCACCTCCTGAGATTGTCTTTTGGGTGCCTGTTTTAAAATGGGATGGTATATTTGGGGCGAAAAAAAAAGGCGTACCTGACGGCTCCGAGAGTGGGGAGATCCGGCGAGAGATTTAGCAGAGGAAGAAGCAGAAGGGAAAGGAGAAGGAGAAGGGGGAGAGGCATCGGACCAGCTGAAGAGATCCAGCGTGGTGGGGCCCCCTGGCGGTGTTACATTTCTTCGCGCGGGCGTCTCCGGGTTTCTGTTGTTTACTCCCTGCATTTTGTTTTACCTTCACACCAGATTTGCAAATGCTCGCTGTTTTCCTGTGTTGTCTGCGACCAAAAGATGGATAAAACTAAAAAGTTTACCCCCAGTACAAGTTCAAATTCAACTACCTGCATTCTGAGATGGCGTGGCATGCCAAGTCATCTCGTTGAGTGGGGGTGTACGCACGAAAAGAGGAGAGCAGTTCACGTGGTACTGACTGTGCAGCGGTGGGATGTTTGAGCGCTCAAATATCAGTTTCAAAATTCCGCTTTCGACGCCGCTTTTGTACGTTATTTATTGTATTTGAAGCTACGGGGCGTGACGGTGGAACTCCTTACGAGAAGTCTAGGTGACTTTTGAGGGTAAAACATAATTTACAGTCGGGGTCAATGATAACAATTAACATCTACCCAAGACCCTTTCGAACCAGTGTCACAATGTGTGTGCAAAGAAGCAACTCCCCATGAATCTCACTAAACAAATGCATTTAATTATGAGGGGTAGGTGTAGGTACAGGTATTTAGGCTAGTTTTAGAATTAATGATGGGTGAATGATTGTAATGATCTGTTGAATTAATTTATCACCTAAACAATTAAGGTCCCATATTCATAATTTTGATCTGGATTATCAGGGATCTAATTTGTTGCATGGATTTAGTTCTTGATAGTTAAAGACGTCAAGGTGGTAACTAAGGTCAATGATGAAAAGTTTGTCAACTCGATAGACTAATGTGTTCTACTAGGTTAAACCCATTTAACAATTCAATTTAATGGTGATGAGTGTTATTGAGGATAATATTTGCCAACATGCAAATGAGGTATGTACAAATGCAATTATTGTGACCATATTTGTACAAATAAAACTCAACTAAACACAAATATATAGAGAAACTTGAAAAATGAAACAAAGTTCTACAACCACAATATAACAATCCTTAGTACAACAAAGAAACTAACCCAAAGGACAACAAAATTGGGGAACATCTAGCATTGAAGTCTCAACCCAACTCATTAACAATTAAACTTTACAAAAAGAGGATTAACCCTAAAAAGCAAACATTTTCAATATAAAACTATTAGGAGTAGTGATCATATCCACAACTACAAAATTTGAACTATATATAAATGCCATCAACCAAACTATTAAGCATGATCTATAAGTGAGAGAAAGTTGGCTTCAATTTCATTATTTGGAAAATTACTTATTTGAGAGACCAATTGAATAATAGTGATAGGAGTAAAACTAGTGGGAAAGTTACTCTCGTTCATGTTAATACCATAGGAAGGTCAACCATCCTAACCAACCTATACAATATAGGTCGTGTCATTCATGTTAATATCATAAGGTGGTCAACCATCCTAATCAACCTATACAATATAGGTCATGTCATGGACATTATCGATTTGACTAGAGCTAGATTGTTCGAACCTTTAGTCAAAGCATTTCTCTATTTTCAAAATCACCATTGAAATGTATGTTAGGAAGCTCCAATACTATAATTTTCATCTTTTTCCTTATAAAAAAGTGGAAAGCTATGTGTTTTTGCTCAAAACCCCAAAGAGTCTCAACATCATATACACGCTTTGTTGGCCAACCAACATAGTCATATTGAACGATGTTACCATCATCAACTAAACCCCATTTGTAAATTTGCGACATTTGATTTCAATGGGTTACATCTCATTTTCATTTTATCTAGTTAAATGTACTAATCAACTAACTTTTGGCAATATTAATTATTTAATTAAAATGATTATATGTAATTTTTTAATTTAATATCAATTTCATAAATTATAATAATTTATTATATTAAAGAGGAAACATTATAAACAAAATAAGTTTAAGTGATTTGTGAAATATATACGAAATTAATAAAATGAATACATAAGATCAATACATGACCATGTAATTGTGGATCTAAACACTCATTTTTTACTTAAATATGAGGTATTGTGTACATTTCAAAGATAATATTTTTAATTGTTTATCTTTTAATATTTGTATATATACATGAAGATATAAGGATGTCTATATTCTTATATATAGATAGAGACAAAGAAAATTATAACAATTTTACTATTATATATACTACTCATATTATAAAAAAAATTGTAGGATTAAGTAAATCTTATAAATTTAACTTTGTTAATCTCAAATACAACAAACTTATTATAAAAATAATAGTAAATGATTTAACAAATGGTTGGTGGAGAGGGGACAAGTGAACATGGAAGGGTGATGTTGCTCATTTCATTCAATGTCAATGTCAAGTCCAACTAAAGAATTGATCCATGCCAAGATTATATTTTTTATCGATCTTATTTAGGGAGATGAGGGTGGGAGTTTTAATTCATAAATAAATCTACAATATCTCATATCTTGAAGATCTGAAATGGATGCTTTGAGCAATGTAATATCTAAAATATTATTTGCCACAAAAATTGATGGGTGATGTTTTGAATAAGATAAAGCCAAAGTATCAACAGATAAGTATATTTTTGTTGTTTTTCTATCTACTAACTAGTAAGAAAGTCATCATATATTTAGTTATATTATGCTCGATTCAAGTTGCATTTTCATTACTTCTTTTTGGCATATGTTTTGCACCTAGCGAATGTCTCATGTGAAAAAGGAACCAAATAAATAAATAAGTTTGAAATATATATACACACAATCCTTAAATCCTTTGCTTAGTTTCTAAATTTTGAAATGTCTTTAAATATATAAGTCTTCAAGATTTTTTTGAAAGGATTAATGTCTTGAAACAATGATATATTGGTGTATGTGTCTTATCTATGTTGTTACTTTTTATAACATGTGGAATTAAATATCTTTGAAGAATTTTGTTTAACAATTTATATGCCTTGTCATGCTTTTGTATTTTGCATGTGGTATTTTTTCCAAATGGTTCACTTGCCTTGCATATGCTTCTACATTTTACATTGTAGGAATAAACTTCTTTTGAAGCATTTTGCCAAACAATTTGTGTCATGTCATGCTTTTACATTTTTGCATATATGTATACATGGGCAATTGAAACTTTAACATTTAACAAAATTCATCTATCTACATGCTTTGTTGGGCACCCATACTTTGTTCCAATGCCCCATTTTAAGATAGGTGAGAAGGACGTTGGCAAGGTCACAAGGAGACTAGCTTTAGGCCTATTATGATATTTTCCAAAAAAAAAAACTAATTTTTAAAACAAGAAAAAGAGATCTACAGAAATCATAATCAAAAAAAAAATTAAAATGAAAAATATGTGGTGGGACCTAACCTCCTTTATAGTAGGTGCAACCCTTGGACAGAGGGGTGTAACTCACCTAGGATGCAACCATTTAACCATTGCATGGGCTCTTCAACACCCTCCACACTTAAATACATTTATAAAAAATGTTAACCTTGCATTGTAATATGCCCATAAATCTTATTTGGGACACCTATATAATCTATTTTGTGCTTCCTACAAAATACAAAGGAATAAAATGTGATATTTTAGGGTTGATTTTTTTTTGGCTAATGGATCATTATTAGATGAACTTTTTTAGTATTTGTATGTCATCCATATTACTATAAATATTTCATCATTAAAAAGATCATATTTTTGTTTTTATCATTCAAATATTATTACACATTATTGTAGTATGTCTATGCATTCAATTTTAATTAATTTTATAGTATTTGTAATAATAAAGCATAAAATGTTTTATAAAATAAATTGAGTGGATCTAGTGTAGGTAAGGTTGATGGTTGTTTTGGGGCGAGGAGCCTAGTTTGATTGGCTAAAGCATCCTATTGTAGGCAAGAGGTCACGAGGTCTAGTCTCCGCCCCAAACCCGTGGTACCAAGGGCGTGTTGCACCAACGTCACCGATCACGTGAAAAAAAATTACCAGGAGCACAAAAAAAAAGTTTGATGGTTGTTTTAGGGTTAGGTTTTCATAGTAGAGCTCATGATCAATGGAAAAAATAATACAATTAGCTCTAGTGTTGCTCATTGGAGTTTATCCAAAAACCAATGTTGTAGTGTGTTGGTTGTGTCCTCGGCTATAACATGCGGTTTCCTACTAGTTTGGTGTTTTATGAGTGTTTTGATGCTCTATTGTGTCTCCTCTAGTATCATCTTGTAGGGTTATGTATGATGATTATACTCTTGTCTAGTATTCATTTTTAGTTTGTTGCTCTATATTTTTTTGGTTGTTACAGCTTGTCACATTCTTATGGGGGTCGTTTACATAATTTTTTAATTTATTTTTGTATGTATTTCTTGGTAGTGTTTTGGGTTGGGGTCCATTATAGACCCCCAAAATCTTCCAAAAAAACACTCCAATTCACAATTATAGCTTTATCTATTGTGTAATTTATTGTTTTAAGCATCGTATAGTATGATCAAATCAATCTGTGATAATAAGTAGCAAGATCATGTATAGTACCTTTCTCTAGTTGTTGTATGTCTCCATTATCAATCAAATTTTATTCAAGTGTTATTTATTTTCAAAATCTATATATATTGATTGAAATCCTTTCAATAAATGAAAATAAAAAGACTTGAGTTAAATACCCTTCAAGGAGTGACCTTTCTAGACTAATGCTTAAGAAACTAATCTTATACAAAAGTGGCTACAAAAACTAAAAATATAAGTTCCAAATTAAGGACCTTTTTTCTTTTCTTTTTTTTTTAATATTGTGGACTCATTTAGAAATGAATTGTTGAGCATTTGGCTAAAAATATTCAATTAGACAACTCTTGTAGCTAACCTTATTCACACTATTTCGAGATGTGGGCCTCACTTGCAACTTCTCAGTCTTAGTGGTAGTTTTGATAGTTCAAACAAAACCCAATTGAGGTACCTATACCATTATTTCCTTATACCCTTATGTTGGGTCAAATGCAAAACCCACCTAAGATATCATTGCATGTCCTTACATTCTTTTAAATATAACTAATATATAAGTTGGTGTATATAACAAGTGGTGTTCATTACTAGGGATTCTTATTTCATATTTACTTATAATTGCCTAAATTTGCATTGTGAATTATGGATATTAACATTTTTTAATACATTAGTAGTTTAGTGCACCCCTAGTATTTAGAAATATGTTTAATATTAGATTTAATCAAGCATACTTCCAAAATGTTGAAGATGTCAAACTCATACTCATTGATTAATTGTCTTATCCTAAGTATTGTTGGCAAGTATTTTTCAATGTAGTTTATTTGTCAATTTGCCCAATAAACAATGATAAAACCTTGCAACATTGGATAGATCACCATTGACGAGATGATCTTCCTTTGTTTTATTTCTCTTCCTCGTAAAATGAATATTTTGTAAATAAATAGAATTAAATACTAATAGCACAAGATCTATTAATATCTTCTACATACATATAGTACAAAACCATGAAAAAATATTTTTTAAATAAGAAATAAAATATATATTCAAAATATTAATAACACAAAGTTTGGTAATATCCCTTACATATTTGTGATACAAAGCCCACTATAATTCCCAGCAATATAAAGTTTTCTTATAAAGTAAATGTACGAGGAAAGAAAGATTTATTTTGCAAATTACAAAAATATTACTCACACTTAACTACAAACACATAGAATAAAATAAAATGCATCTTAGATTCTAGTATGAGGAGGAAGAGAACCCGTTTACAATATCTCCTTTTATACTTTTTACCCTCACACAAGTAGTTACATAATTATTTGTAATTTCTATTTTACCAACTCCTATTTTATATTATATGGCCCACTTTTCACCCTTTCATCACATGGACAATTTTACAAAATCTTGTGTAATTGGCTTTTACACTTTACTACATTAATTGTTAAAAAGACTTAATTCAGTTAAACGTTGCAAAAGCATAAGGGTCCACATGGCTTAGGTTTAATTTGACTCATGACACAACTTTTAGTTCACATGTATTTTCTTCCTCAATACATATGTGTGTATTGATGACTTGCACTTTATAACTTTTAATTAATTCTAAAATGAATCAATTTAAGTTACTGTATGGCTTACAATTAAATTAATTAATCTAAAGGAATTGATATAATTCAATATTGTAAAATGATTAAAGCTCAACTTGAACTGAACCAAGACACCAAGTAGTGTTTATCACAACTAAGCCATTGGGCAGTAAAATTAATTAAGTCCATGTTATAGTAGCTTCTCTAGCAACCCTTATTGGTAGCCCTATAGATTTTAATGTCAAGGGATTAATTGCATCTTGTAGGTGATCATTTTTCATTTAGATCAGAATGAGGATTTTTTTTTTTATTTAGATCAAAATGAGGGGATAGAATATGAAAAAATCTTGATGGACTCAAATTGATAGTAGTAAATCTTAGGGATAATACTTAGCTCTTATTATGTCTTTGCATTCCCTAACAAAATGTAAGAAAACCCTAAAATATCTAATGGTGGATGGGTGCCTTATCCATTGGACTTCTTCTCGTCTTCACTTTTTTAAGCCAAAATTGTTTTATTAAATAAAGGCTCCTTGTCCCTCTACCTATGAGTCATGGTTGTAAGCTTGTAGCAATTTATTGCAAAATATTGTAAAATTTTAATAACTTTTGTATATTTTCCACAAATTGGAAAATCTATATATAAATTAGATTATTCTTTAAGGTATTATGTTAAACCTTGTACTATTACTATATCCTTCACCTTAACTTTGGTATCAATAGAGGTAGCCAACAAGATTTGATTGAGAATGCAGGTGATTGTAACAAGAAGTAAAAATTCTAGTAGAAAGATGATGTCTTGATTCTTTTATTGGGTTCCTATTCAATATCAAGAATCTTCTTATTTGATTTTATAATTTTCTTAGTTTATACTTATCAAATGCAAGCTATGAATGATCCTATAGGAATCCAAAATGTATCAAAGGCATGAATAATTCTAGTCCAACATAAGAAATTCTAATTTTAAAATTTGTGAATCTTAGTGAAGTTATTTTGAATAGCTTCTAGGTGTGAAAGCACTTGATGTAATGGATGTGTGAATGTAGCATTATGGAAGTCTCAACCACTCTTTGCACCTTTATCAAATCAACGAATATTGTCCCATTTTAAAGCATTGAAAACCTTCCCTTCCCATGTATCCAAATGAATTATAAAAAATTTCCTCTCATGAGCTTCCTCTAGTCTAAATTTAACTAAACAAAAGAATCTAGCAAGGAATTAAATATACATTGAGTTTGATAATCTTTTAGGAAGCAATCCCTAGTCAATAAGATGTTGAACTACCCAAAAACCCATAATATTTATGTTTTCTTCCTCTAAGGATAAATAAAGTTCTTGAAATTCCAAACATATTATTTATTATCTATCATTGGGAATTTGAAGAGTGTGAGGCCCTATACTACAATGTATCATTCATGGAAAACTATGTGTGAATGTGGAGTCAAATTATACATATTATTTTTGCTCCTTGGAAATGCATGCATTAGTTATGGGTAGAAGAATAGATTTAAATTCGGTTTCTATAATATTTCTTAACATGACCATGATAAAACCTTGCTCATTTATAATCCCTTCATAATAAGGAAAATTGAAGAAAACAAGTTGTGAAACTTTGACATCATATCCCTTTTATCTTTCTCTCCCTACATAACATATTCAACAAGAACCTCAACTATACCTTTCATAATTTTCTTTGTTGTTTCTTACTATATGAAATACATTCCTTTTTATATTTGACAACCTTTGTTTTATCTTTATGTTTAGATTTATGATTTCTAAGAAGAATAAGAGCATTGAATGAATCACCACCTTTATATTTGTTAGCAACTCTCATTCCATAGAGTTTGTGTCACTTGATTTGGTTCCAAATTATGGTTGAACTTCATATGTATCCCTTGATTATTCTTCTCCAATCAAAACTTATTAAAATTTCTTTTATATTCACATGAATGTCTTCTCTAGAAACTATAGGGAAGTGTGCTAAATTCACTGAGAAAATACCAAAATAAAGTGTGGCACTTAGGGGAATTTTTAAAGTTTCATATCTTGGCACAAATTCAAAAGATGTTGGTGAACTCATGGAGTTTGATTTGACACATGCTAACTATATTTTGTTGAAATTTTTTATAGTCTACATCAAACTCATTTTGTTCATATCAAGCAATAACTTGAGTGACCATGAGACATCTCTTGCACTATCATTTCCTCAATCCTTTTAGAGGCATGTAAACTATTTGACAATATATCTTAATGATTTTTTGGTTTGAATTATTTTCCTTATCCTCTCTTGTTTTCATACTGAAGAAACTTGCAAAAGGAACATGTATGACTCATCCTATTTTTTTTAATGAAGTCACTAGAATGGGACAAGCAATAATTTTATTTTTATGATAAATCAATCATAAAGAGGTCATAGTCTCCATTAATATTTGCATTTCCCCTTGAATTTAGAGCTATTAATTAGTCTCCAATTCAAATTGACTATCTTAACTAGCACCATTGTATTTAATGGATTTTTCACTTTATCTATGCCACATGATAAGCAAACAAGTAACCTTTTAGAAACGCTCATATATTACAATCATTTGTTTTCTTTTGTTAGTCATGAGATTGTATTGTTTATGTTGTTACCCCTAAATATTGATCATTATTATGAAACCAAAAAGCTAAGAGATAAGAGATAATGACCTCCCATCATATATTACAAGAAAGTATGATATTCAAGACATGTTACCTCGTTATCAGATTGACCACTACCTATATTTTGAGTTCATAGCTCCTAAGGTATCATTACAAGCCACAAATTATATACATTAGATAAAGTATTAACATGTATCCTAAACCTACTTGTTAGCAAAATGACACCTTGAATCAACATAACTCTCAACATCTATAGGAAATCCCTAGAGGTGATAGTCTATAGTACCAAAATGTTCAATCCTATAAATCTTATCATTATTAACTCATCCCTAGCAATAGACATTAAAGTGTAATACAAGTTTCAAGTCTCCCAAACAAGGTCTATGTGTGCTTCTCAATTATGTTCATGCATCCTCCTTAGACCTCGTTATAGCATACCTTTACAATTTCTTGAGATCAAAGGGCATAAAATAAGCTCTCAACTTACAAAACTTAGCCCCATACCCAAAACTATATGATTAAAATATGGACCTACAAGATTTGTTGCACCAATCATTGTTGTAAGAGTTGACATAGAACCTTGTGAAGTAGAATTATCTTGATGACTTTTATCTTCTAATTCTACTTGGGTACTCATTAATTGTTCTACACTAGTATCTCCATTCAACCCAAAAGGATTCATCTTCATGCTATCCTCAAGTTGAAAGTGTTGATCAACTCTCCTAAAAAAGTATCCATACATAATAGATAAAACATAAAATTATCCCATTATCAACTTGTTAATTTGAGAAATCCTATTTCAATATGACAATGCACTATGCTTTCTAAAAATACGAGACTTGGGTTGTCTATAATAATCTCAAGAGCTTTTGTATAATGCATGACTTCAAGCTCTATGTCTTAATTTGGCCATATTCCTAATTTCCCAAAAGGATTAGCATGCATTAACATTGATGGTATTAGTGAAATAATCATATTTAGATTTGAGTAATGAACACCTTCCAATTGATTAATTATATATTCACATTCTATGTCATGTTTTCCACTAATATGCATGTATCAATTTTTGTCACTTAGCATTTTGGAAGGGCTTACACAACATGTGATGTATTAAGAGAGACATCTTGACATTTTTTAATCCACTCAATAATGATAGTGGGAAGCATAATTTCATCAAGTATAAGACATTCATTAAAGAACATATTCATGCAAAAATATTTGAGATGGAGTTGTTGATAATGCACCCAATTCTAACAATAATATATGACCATCAATATTTTAAAACTCTAGATGTGGATGAGAAATTAAAAAAATATGGCAACAACCTTAATAACCCAAGTAGTTATTTCTATGTTTCGTAATTTCCCAAAAAAAGTGTCATTTTTCATATAAATACGAGAATTATGTAAAAATTATTCTAAATTAAAGCACAACCAAGAATTCATATAATATTATTGAAATTGTTATTGATCTAAGTTGTAGATCCCAAATCGCTAAGGTTTGATAATCTCCCAAGTATTAGGGGTGCCAAACCTATGAAGATTACCACAAACCTATATTCAAGTTGTGTAGCTTAGGACCAATTATTGAGGTGGGTAAGATCTCCTTCACTTTTGGATTTTCAATACCAATGGGGGTTTCCCCAGGGTGTTGGAAAATGTATTGCCATAGAAACAAAAATCTCACCCTGGTACAAACCATACCCATTGCATAGTGCACCCCTATTCTAGTTGCCACTATGTGCCCATATGTTAGTTTAGGAGACTAAAGGCTAAGAACCTTATTAAATAAATTATCTTCCACACAAGTTTCAATGAATGTGTTTTATAATACCCTTTAAAATGTTACATGCATTCAAACATGATAGTTGGAACACATAAATAAATAAAATTGTAAATATGTATAGATTGATGTATTTTGAGTGTGTTGAGGATGATGGGGAGAGAAATCCACTAAAAAACTAGTTCCTTTATCTATTGGGGCAACATAGTCACTAAATTTAATCAAACATGTAATAACTAAAACTAAGGTGATATCTTAATAAAGATACCACAAAATATTTTTCCTTTTAGAATGTGCATGCAAGCTAAGCTCTACACATATATTCAAAAAAAGGATCGATAGTTACAAAATATTAAGTGAGTATACTTATTAATACATTAGCATTCCCATGTATTTCCTTTATTATGTTGAATAAATACCTTACAAAGGATTTGCAAGGATTTTACAGTCTTTTGGTTAGCCAACTAAATAGCACACATCCAAAAATGCACACCATACACATGGAGACACTTGATGAAAGTTGATTTTTCCATTAATCAATTGATCTACAAAGGTTACAAATGTTATTATATACTTAGGATAAATCCAAATCACTACAATACCAAAATAATTATTCCCAAAAATGGAAATTGAAACCCTAGGAATTCTTATGTATATCTTTCTTTTGCTAGTTCTATAACTAGTCATCCTTCATCCCAAAAATGTTATCCTTTAATATATTATCAAAAATATTGAAAATGGGGATGATATATCCATGATAGGAAGGTGTGCAAGTTGTCACAAATTCATGCCACACAAGGAAACCCTAACCATGAGCCCAACCAATGCTTAGATAACAAGTGTCTTCTACAAATATAATTTGACCATAAAGATGCATGAAAGAAAATTACTTTGACCTTGCCATACTTGAGAATTGATGATTCATGGGCTTTAGTGCAAGAACGAGTGAAAATTCCCATGAAATCTTCTAAAAATCATAGCTTAAGAATGGTCACCTAATAGAAAACAATTATGCAATAATGAATAAAGTATGGCACTATTGTTTCCTCAAAAGTCACACCAAAATCTATTAAAATATCTCATATTGTCCCTATGGTGTAATATTTGGGTAGTTGCAAGGGCGATTGTGTATTAATGGTGTTGTTGAGGAAGTTGGTGTAGAAAATGACACAAATCGACAAAAGGGAAACCCTTAGGAACTAGTCATAGGTTTCACTAGTTCTAAGAGCCATCAAAACTATTCACTCTTTATATTCCCCTTTTTTCAATCTTTGGCCTTTATTTTTATCATTGGGTTACTTATCCCTATTCCTTTATTTCTTGTATGTCCTTTTTCCCTTACCTTCTTTTTACTTTTTCATCCTTCTCTTTCCTCATGTATTTTGCTTTCCTTCCTTCTTATCTTCATGATCTTGCTCCATTTCTCATTTCCTTTTTTTTTTGCTTCCTCCCACTCCCTCCACATATTGTTCCTTTTTTGAGGATCTAGGAATCCATGAGAACTAATAACTTTGTCAGAGGTTCCCATGGTTTTGGGAATCATAGGAAGCTTTGAAACCTTTTTGCCTTGCTTTTTCACTACCTTCATTTTATTTCTCAACCCTTCCAATTACTACATTTGCTTCTCCTTGCCAAGGCTTGTCCAAGAACCAATCAAAGGTTCTTGTGGTTTAGGGAACCACTCAATATTTTTTCAACACTTTTATTTTTCCTTCTTCTTTGAGCACCCATCTTCATCCCTTAGTTTTTAGGGCTCGGGGCTTCAATGGGAGCTAGGAACTTTGTTGGAGGTTCCCACGGGAAGCTTCAACAAACACTTCCCTATTTTTTTGCTCAGTACTTGTTCAAGGCTTCCATAGGAACCAATATTTGTCAAAGCTTCTTGTGGTTCCTAAAACCAATAATTTTTTGACAACATATGAAAATGGCTAAGGCATGGGGGAACTCATTGGTCAGAAAGAGAGAGAACTAGGAACCATCTAAGGTTATGATGGTATTGAGAACCTGATCAGGGCCTGACAAGGTTCCAAGAACCTTCCAAAACTTTGACTAGTTATAACTTAGCTAAAACTTGCCCAAATTCCCTCAAATTTTAACTAAAGATACCCATTTGGGCACTCTACTAGATTGAAACCTCAAACAAACCTCTTAGTTACCCAAATTTTGGATGAAACTAAGGACAAGGAAAGGGAAAACCAAAACAAAGATACATTTTGACATGATGGCCCAAATGCAATCTCTCAAATTGATTATTAACAAAGTATGGAACAAGGTAAAATACATTATTAATAGAGTGCAACAAGGAAAAAATTAGACACAAAAAATGAGGTGCTAACAGAACCATCAGTATAAATCATCTTTCTAGTCCTTGTCACAAAACAAACTAAATTATCCTTGCTTTCTTCTTTCTCCAACCAGTTTAATATTGATCCAAGTGTAGGAGAAAATACAAGATCCCAAAGGGACCAATCCTCAAGATCTAAGTGAACTCAAAAAGATAATTTTCAAATAGATTGAGGAAATCTCCAAACCCTAAGGATACAAAGTCCTAGACAAAATTGTCTCATGAATAACCTACTTTGAATGTGGGAGCAACATATCCTAGAACTAAAATCTTTCTAATGAGAGCCCATAGCCACAACCATCTTGAGGGCACAAGAACTAATCGCAAGAAAGGGGAAAACACCACAATGTTTCTATAGTTTATTGGAAACACACACACAAAACAAAAACAAAAAAAGGGGAAATACAATTCAAAATTAAACACAAAAATAAATTATTTACAAGGGAGAAGAGAGAATGTACAAGAACTTAAAAATGTTCATTTACAAGTTGGGAAAATATGAGCTCTTGTGAGATAATTTTTAGTAACACGGGGACAAATTTTATAAATTCATAAGAAACAATTACAACATGGTTTTAATTGCATCCCTGAGAAAACCATAAAGCATGGGCATGAATATTAATGTAAATTTAACTACTTAACCAAGGGCATTTTGGGTGTAAGGATTGCTTGCATTCATAAAAAAGACATATGATAGAAACACAACTCTCATCAATGCAAGAGGAATGCTTTGAATATCTATTTGGAATATATTAACATCAAGATTCATACCTCCAAAATCTTTGCTTTGTGGATTCTCTTATCGATCTTCTACTTGAGAGGGGCAAACAAGGTCAAATACATAATTAAAGGAGTGCGAAAAGGAAAAAAATACACACAAAGTGAGGTACCAACATAACCATCAGTATAAAGAATCTTTCTAGTCCTTGTCACAAGACAAACTAAATTATCCATGCTTTCTTCTTTCTTCAACCAATTCAATATTGGTCCAAGTGTAGGAGAAAATTATCGCAATGGGACCACTCCTCGAGATTTAATCAAATAGAAGATTTATGAAAGAATTTCATAGCACCACCACTACTCATGTAACCAAATGCCCTAGTTATTGATAAAATAATGATTCCCACCCACTTACATGTAAGTTAAATATTGACTTTCCAATTAAGCTAATTTATGCTAGAAGTGCAATTGAAGAACCCTATATTTGTTGTATGATAATTACTTTATAATTTTTAATATCATTCATAAGTCCTTCAATAGAATCACTATTTTTGAACTCAAAGCTAATAAATGGAAACTATTTATGTAATAAAACACTAATTTCTTCTTTAATCAATATCATATCAACAACAAGGTCCCATGCAACTCAAGATAAATAAAATGTAAGAGTTGATTATTTGTAACATAAGAAATCAATCAACGAGTCTTTGTATTTATTGATTATCAACATATTCCTTGTTTAAGGGAACTTAGAAAGACAATTTTCAAATAAATTGAGGAAATATCCAAACCCTAAGCATACAAAGTCCTAGATAAAATTGTCTCATGAATAGCCTACTTTGAATGTGGGAGCAACATGTTGGTTTGCATTTTATGAATTCCAATTGGTTCTTGAAACTCTAAAGAATAACCAATTCTTATGCTCAAATACTTCAAGGGGTTGATCAATAACTGGGAGAAGGATTAAACGCTTTTATCCTCTACACTTTAGGTTTTGCAAAGCCTAGGAGGGTATTCCTTTACAATATCTTATGGAATTACACATAGTTGGTAACAAGATATTGCTATAATAGATGTGTTCTCTTAAGATATACCAATAATTACAAATGAAACTCAATTAATTGGTTAAATTCTTGGAGATTTTATGAATTGTTGGCTTTGAGAACACAAGATAATGTTAAGTAATACGTTAAAACATAAAGGGAGAGTTGATTTTGAAAATTAATGACCATGGACATGTAATCAGAACTCATATTCAAACTAGTGCCTTAAACCTAGGCTACAAAGTCAAGGAGAAATGCAATTATATTCTTAGGTAACATTCTTTAAAAAAATCCTTAAAAGCTTGTATATCATTTCCTTATAGTGGCATCCTTTAAAATTTACAACCAACTCTTCTTATAAATCCCTACATACATTCATAACCCTCAAGATCTCTAGTACAACAATTTAATCTACTACTTGAATAGACGCTATATGAAAAATGGTCATTTGTAGAAAATTGCATCAATGAATAGAAATGATCCATGATTAATTTTTATACACTTGTAATGAAGAGTACAATTTAGGATACAATTGATTAAAAAATTATCGCAATATACTCATGTATTAATAACTTGTATTGCTATACAAAAATGACAATTGTATTTACAATTCCTCCTTGGAAAACCTAGACCAAACTAGTACAGGCCTAAAGCATGAACTCTCTATTTACAAATTCCAAGATCCTTCACAAATGGCTTTGAATTACCTTTTATAGAAACAAGAGAGAAATAATCTTCAAGCCATGGATAGATGTCATATTTTCATTTGAAAATCTTGTTCCCAAAGATCAAACAAAAATAAGTTACAATTGTATTGTAAAAGATACATTCATTTTCATTAAATGACAAAATAATTGCAAAGGTCATTGAAGAAGATACTCGATGATCCTAAAATTATGAAGCGCAATGGAGATGATGCATAATCATTATGTTGAAATCCTCCATCCCTTTGAGATCACATATTCTTAGAAAACCACTGAGCAAAGTGTTGAATGGGTCATAAAAGACAAAAAAAATCTCAAGCCTTTCAAAATGATAAAAAGACATTCGAGGAGATATTTAATCAATATAATTTTCAAGCCATGAATTATATTCCTCCTTAGAATGCCATTGGAAATATAGCAATTTCAGGACCTTCTTATTATGAACATTATATCTTGTATCACTTATAGCCCTATTTTCTCTCAGAAAAATATCTAGATCAAACTACAATTTGAATAAATCATCAATTGAGGTTTTTAGGAGTGTTAGATCTAGCTTGCCATCTATATTTGTTGATAAGGAAGGGATAATATAAGAATACTTAGACTTCCATTCCTTAAAAGGCTTGATTGTTCCTAACTTATCCAAGATTGCAAGCATGACCCCCTACTCCATACTTTCAACCATCTTCAGCTTGGCTTTTAGTTGCATATCCAATTTGGTCTCGAAAGCTAAAATTTATCCTAATATATTGATATGATCAATGATTTGCACAATTTTTTTATGAGAATTGTTATCAAAAGCTATTATTTTACTAATTTATTTAATGGAGGTGGCCCTACAAATCCAATTATTAAACTTTTTCTAGAAGCTACTCTATAATTGTATGTGTTTGTCATATTCTTTCTACAATCCATTGTATGCCTTTTAGGAACTCTCAATTTTATGTAACACATTGGACAGCCTATGGCCAAGTAAATCATCAATAATATCAATGGCTACCTTTATGGCTTCTTTTTATCCCACTTTTCACTTTATTGGCTTTGCTTCAACTGCTCCTTCAACTCTTTTATTCTGAGAGAAAGGGTCTCTCCATCCTGTGTTGAGAATTTAGTTGGTGTTGACTTAGGAGGGGAAGGAGAAGCAACATGTGGTTGAGGCAACTAAGCTACCGCTTCATTATATTCATTTTTCAATTTTAAGTGCATTTCATGTAACTTATCATATTCATCCTTCTAACTCTTTGCAATTGCTTCACTAAGCATTAATGCAACATGCATGACCAAGGATGTAGCATTAGGAGTCAAGGTATCATATATCCTCTTCACAACTAGACTTCCAGATAAATCCTAGATTGAATCTGCTACTCGATGCTTCTCAGCTATTGGGGCATTGCCCAGATCACCAAGGTTTCCAATCTTTGAAACCTGATCCAAAGTGAAATTATTCAACATGCTCATCTAATGTGAATACCTCCCTATCCTAGTTTCTTATTTTATCTAATGGAATTTCTAAATAAATATACCATCTTGGTTTCTTATTGTATCTAAGGCAATTGCTAAAGAAATATCCCATCTTGGTAGCATGAGCAACCCACTTTCTTTTACAATTCTCCTCCCTTCTTCAAGAGTAATTTTAGTGGCATCAAAGTCCATTTATTTAAGGACTTGTTTAGTGACCTCCTTATATTGTGAGGGATGCACTCCTTCCTTTTCATTATTTAACTTTGTATGAAATTCCTCCTTTCTAATTCTTATAACAAAATATTTAAATTTTGTGGAGGTTACAACATTATCATTAGTCATAAATTGATTGCTTGCTAAAGCTCTAACATCATTAGCAATTAATCTTGGATCATTAAGATCCAATATAGGTCTATTAGCAATCACTTGCTCATTTCCTTGATCAATGTGTGTAGGGGGAAAGTGTCGATCCACTTCCTCATCACCAGACATGCTCTCTGATGGGATTGGTTAATAAACAATTTTCTTTCATTTTGTTCATATATTTTAACATTTCAAGCTACTTATTTCACAGATATTCCTAAAACTTATATATCTTTTATATCTTTTATACAACCTAAACGAAACTTTGATATGTGGAAATATAATTATGATCTAATGATATTTTCATGGATAAATGTGTGAATGTGTATGACATTCAATATGATTTTATGTTTAATTCATGGTTTTTAATGGTGTGTATACTTTATATGAAACTAATCTCTTGCAACCAAAAGAATTGTAACCCACAGTAATTGAAGAGCTCAGCCTGTAGCCAAAGGATTGTAGGCGAGATTCCAAAATGTTGAGGACATCATAGTTACAAAAAATGATGAAAGTGATCATTGAAGTGGTCAATCATGATTCACTAGATCATCCAATAAGATGACATAAGGAAGAAGAAGTATGTATTGATCAGGAAGCCAATATGGCCATTTTCACATAGTACGTCTCTATCAAATCATTAGAGAAGAGTTTCAATTCTATTTGTCTTCTTCTATCTTTTTCAATTATGGTTTTAGTTGCAAAGACTAGTCCTCTCCCTATTTTGAAGGAGAGTGGACATCCATATTTAATTTTTTATTTTTAGTCCTTATGTGAATAAAATTCCTCTCGAGCCTATATATTTGGATTGTTGGTTGAGGAGCAGATCTAGTTAGAAAGTATATACTTGATAGTTCTAGTTTTTGTTTCACAAACAATAATTTATTATTAGTTTTATGTTATTTAGTTGAAATGGATATGCACTCATGAATGAGAGATCTATAGAGATTCTTGTCATCTTGTAAGAGTTTAGTTTTATGCAATAAAGGCATTTTAGTTTACAATTATGTTTGGTTAATTCAAGTAGCGTATATTTGATTTTCCCTTGTGGGTATAACAACTCAAGCAAGGGCCACTTGAGGTATTGTTCACCCACCTTGATTTTTATCATTATATCTGATGATTATACTATTGCATTCATTTCAAGTAAACTCTTAATTACATGCACATGAATGATATCTTGTATCATGAATTATGCTTTGTAATGCGTCTTTGAGTCGTTCTCCAAAGGAGTCAAATAGTTAGAAGTAAGAGTTAGCAGTGTTAGTGAATTATAGAGTTCGGGTTTAGTAGTTCATAGTTATAGTGTTAAGATGAAGGTACCTATAGCATTAGTAGCAGATTAAGTTATTTTCCCTTGTTTTGCAAGTTAACACTTTATTTCCTTTTCCAACCTTTATTGTTTTCTTGTACATGTGTAAACCACCTACACTCAGTAATATAGGCCGTGTAGAGTCCATGAATGCACATACAATGCTAACATCATCAAAAGCTTATAAAACCCTGGTTGATAATTAAATGAAGTCATGGCGAGGGTTTAGTGAACTGTTTAGATAGGAACCCCTCCTCTGAATTGTGTGTCTAACACCAAGTTGACTGAGCATTAGAAAGGCCTTACATTTTTGGCATTGTTGTCAGGGATGGTGCTACACTTGGGATTCTCTTGTATAATTTCAAGATTTCATAGTTTAAATGTTTTGATTTCAGCAATAACATAATTAGGTTTTAATCCATCAACACAAAAACATTTTACTAACAATGTGTGGGAGCATATGATACAAAGAGTTACAACTATTAGATGTGAAGGAAGCAAGATGATATGGAGAGATTTCTCCCCTCAACACATGAAGCTTTAGAGGATACTAGTGATCAAAGTGAATAGAGCGAGAGTATTCCTGAAGAAGAATTATCCCTAACACCAATATCCACATCAAACATAGAGGAGACTTCCCACACACAAATCATCACCATGGGTGATGCTGCAATGGAAGACCCACCAGAGCATCTAACTTTGAGTTCCTCATTGCCAACTAAGAGAGAGATACTGCCATGAAGAAACTACCACCTTCAATATTACCTATCTTCCATGGGTTGGTCATAGAGGATCCATATACCTTCCTTTTTGAGTTTGATGTGTTATGTAGAAGTTATGATTATACTATAGATGCACATAAGCTCAAATATTTCTAGCAACATTGAAGGATGTTGCTTTGAGATGGTTTATGGGTTTAGGAAGAGATGTTCTAAATTAGAATTCCATGAAGACAAAGTTCCTAGAAAAGTACCAAGATTATTGTAGAGTCATAGAAAGAAAGAGGGATGACATCTTTAAGATGTCACAAAGGAAGATGAATCTTTAGAAGACTATATGAAAAGGTTTTAGTTTTGCCTTAAGAAATTCCACCAGAATAGACTCTTTGATGAGTCTTTAAAATTGATATTCTTAAGGGGGATTAATGAGGATTACATGGATGCACTTAACCTCGTTGGGTTAGGAGATATTTCTCAGGCACAATTTGAGTAAATATGCAAAGCATGCAGGAACTATTCAAGGTCTTTCACTAAGTATCTTAGAGGAGACATGACATATTCCATTAGAAAACCATCCAATGGAGTCTCTAGAGTTGAATTGAGTAATATTCTATCAAATATGAAGGAGGATATTATCAGTCATCTTGCTACATTGTTAGAAACCCTCCATATAAAAAAAACAAGAAGAGGTAGAAGCAACTCTTATAGAATACTAACCACATTATAGATAGAGAAGGACTAATTGCAAATGCAAGAAGGTGGCAAGTATCTCTAAAGATAAGAAAGGGACATTAGACTTTCATACATTGGAAGGTAAAAATGGACAAGTATTCTACATAGCTCAAAGGAAACCATGGTAGCCAAGACAAGGTATGCCTCAAGATCCTTTGAATTACAACTTGTCATTTCCTAGTAACAATGTAAATCTTCCTAGTTGGAACCCTCAGTTTTGGGCCAATATGCAAAACTAATAATGGCCAACGCATCAAACCAATTTGAATAAAAAATAGAAAAAACATGTGGCCATCATAAAAATTTCAAGGATCTAACTATAATTCTCAATGACCGCCTCAACAAAACTAATGGCAACCTTAGTGGCAAAGAGGTCAACAGTGGAAAAACCAAAACATGAATTATCAATGGCCACAGTAGCCCTTGCAGCCACAGTGGCAAACCATTATGCCAAACCTAACAAATTCAATACCACAGTCACCTAGAGCACCTCAATTACTAGTCCAACTTGTACCTAACCCCAATAACAAGCATGTTTAGTAGGATTATGCTAATAAAGTTGTTTAATAGCCTACTTATGGGGTAGAGGTGAGTGATGTCCACCTCAAATCAAGGAAAATGTTGGTTGGGCCTTCATATCCTCAAATCACTGAATTCGTTGATGAGAAACCCCCAGTAGAGACCATGGACAACCAACATAAGGAGCTTGAGTCAAATCAAGTTAGCCCAACTAACCCAAGTCTAGAGCCTCCATTCCCTGAAATATTAGCAGTTCAAAGACATCAAACACAAGCTAAAACTAGCCTGTTGGAACAACTTAAGGATGTTGGCATCAAGATACCCCTTATCCAGGCCATTAAGGAAGTTCCTATCTATACAAAAATAGTGAGAGAATTATGCCTTAAAAATCCATGTCGGAAGTGAAAGACCCTTAAATTGTACATCTTAGGACAACTTGCAAACGTTATTTTGGGCAACATAATTGTCCCAAGTATGTAGACCCTAGGAGTCTTGTAGTGGATGCAAAGATCAATGGCACTCTCATTAAGAACACCTTAATTGACTTAGGAGAAACTATTAATATAATGACCAAAGAGACCATGAAGTTGTTACAACAAATAAAACTCAGACTTACACTTATTGTTCTACAGCTGGCAGATAGGTCCATAGTTAAACCTGAGGGTTGTTGGATGTTGTGGTTGTGTTGCTGATATGTGGTTTTCATTGATGTCAATATTATTAGCATTGTTGCATTAGAAGTTTTATATGTCAAGGATATTGAGAAAATTGTAATAAGAAGTGCTACAGGTTGTGAGTGGTGAAGTGAAGTTCTTTCTGTTGGTATGTTTAGCACGTTGTTGTTCTAAGGGTGTAGACAAAAAGGTTTCTTGTTGAGTATGTCTAGTTTATCCACGTTGATTTTTAGAGATCTGCATGAAGATTTGATCAAGTTATGGTGATTTTCATTCTGATATTTTTTTGTCGCTTCAGTTAGTATTCCTGATTGAAGATTTTGTGATTTCAGTAATTTTAGTTGTTGTAGATGCTTCTTTGGTGTTTCATGATGCTTGTGGATGTTTCTAGTTAATTCTCTATCTTTGTGGCATGTCCACATTGATCATTGTGCTTGTGATCCAAGACTTTCTCTTGTGTGTTCATGTTTTTCATGTTCTTGGTTGACAAGGTGTTGAAGCATGTTGTGGATCTTCAAGGAGAAATTAATTGAAGTGTTTTCATGTTGAAGATGTTGTTTTCAGTCTTTACTATGTTATGGCTAACCTTGGTTGATTCGTATGAATAATCTTTATTTGTTTTGGGCAGAACGTTTGTAATTATTTTATTATCTTTTTGTGGTCGACTTATAGTGATGTAATTTCTTGTTGCGGATATATAAGAGCAATTTTTTTATCATTTGAAGGCATGTGTGTGGGTGTAAATGTGAAGTGTACGAGTCCTATGTGTTAATAATGTTAGATCATTTGAAGGAAGAGCAAAGAGTGAAGAAGAGTGAAGAAGTGTTCATGTGCTTAACTGAAACTGTAACGAGGCATTAGTAGATGTTATTTTCTCAGTTCAAATTCAGATGGTTTTAATCCAAATCTTTCTGTAAAATAGTGTGTCTTCCTTGGGAAATGAGCCTTGTTGTATTTGAATAGTGAGCTTTAGGCAGTGTGCCTGAATGCATGTGCATTCCCCATTTATATTTTCTTATAATTCTAACAGGGTATAATCTTGTGGATTGACCTCCATCGTGGTTTTTCCCCTAACAAGGTTTCCACATAAAAAATCTTGGTGTTATGTGTGCTTATGATGTGTTGTTCATTTATGCTTTCATGATTAATGATCAAATCTGAATTTAAGGTTAATAAGTTGAATAAGTTTGAGATTCAGTGACAACTGATTCACCTCCCATCTCAGTTGTCTGCCCTTGAGTTGCCAACAATTGGTATCAGAGCTTGTGGTTCCTTGGAAGATGTTTAACAACTTGAGGTGATCCGGGATGGTGACTTATAAGAAGAACAATCCTAGATTTTATGGAAAAAATTATTCTTTGTGGAAAGCTCAAATGGAGTGCCATATAAGATGCATTGGTGAACCCTACTGGAGCATTACAAAAAATATATATGTTATTCCACAAAATGGTCCTACTACTTCTGTTGAGATCAGGGATGCTGAATATAATATCAGGGCTAAGGAGGCATTGTTGAGTGCTTTGATTGATACTTAGATGAAAAATGGGATGGATTTGAAGACTTCTTATGAGATATGGAAGAAGTTGGAGACCTTGTATGAAGGAGATGCAAATGCGAAGATTGCTAAGCTATAGAGTCTGAAAGAAAAATATGAAAAGTTGAAAATGGGTGATGATGAAAATGCTACTACTTTCATGCAAAGAGTAAATGAACTTGTGTATGGTATCAGATGTGCTGGTGGATAGATAGATGAATCAAAGATTGTTGCTAAAGTGCTTATATCTTTGCCTGATTCTTACAAAGTCAAGGCTAGTGCTATTGAAGAACTCAAAACTATGACAAATGTTGCCAAAGATATGTTGATTGTTAAGGTTACTACTTTTGAGTTGAGTGAATTTGGTGATGCCCTTCCTAAGGTTGAATTTGCATTTAAGGCTACTACTTCTGGTAGAGATAGACAAAGATATGATCTGGGTGAAAGTTCATCAAGAAAGACATTCAAGTATGAGGATGAAATGAAACAGCTAGATGAAGAAGAAAGAGAGCTTGAAGAACTTGAAGCATTGATTGTGAAAAGAGAAGCTAGAGAACAAGGTAAGTATAAGGGAAATTTTCCTATTAAATATTTCTCTTGTAATAAGATAGGTTATTTTGCATCAAGGTGTCCTAAGAGAGTTTCCAAGCCAAGATTTAACAAGCCTAAATTCCAAAAGAAGTGTTACTATGTTGTTGATAAAGGTGTAATAGATGATGAATCTAATAGAGGAAATGCAAGTGAAGATGAATTTGTGTTTATTCCTATCAAGGAAAATAATCTCGTGTCTACTGAATCTACTAGTTGTACAAATGTGGAGAAATCCCTAGCTGCTTGAGTTGAAGAGAAAGATGAATGGGTAATTGACAATGGTTGTTCTCATCATATGACAAAAGATAAAAGTAAGTTTGTGAATTTGGAGAAGTATGATGTTGGTGTTGTGAGATTTGGTGATAACATAGCTGGTGTGATCCATGGAAGAGGATGCATTTCTCTTGACGGTAGGCATAACATTGATGATGTCTTGTATGTCGAAGGTTTGAAGCATAACCTTTTGAGTGTTGGTCAAATGGTTGATAAGGGATACAATCTTCAATTCATGGATGGTAAGTGCAAAATATTGGAAATTTCTAGAAATGTGATTGCATCAGGTACACAAACAAAAGGTAATATATTTCATCTTAATGTTGCTAGTAAAATTTGTTTGATTTCTCAAGGTGATGAGAGTTGGTTATGGCATAGGAGAATGTGTCATGTCAATTTTGATAACATTGTCAAGATAAGTTCCACTAAGGTTGTGAGAGATCTTCCTCAGCTGATGAAACCTACTAATGCCATATGCAAAGAATGTTAGTTAGGAAAGAAAACAAGAATTTCATTTTGAAGTAAACAAAAAAATTCAAATGGATTGTTGGAACATGTGCATACTGATTTGTGTGGTCTTGTTCAAACTAGAAGTTTACAAGGTTACATATACTTCATGTTGCTTATTGATGATTATTCAAGGATGATGTGGGCTACTTTCTTAAGGGAGAAATCTGAAGCTCTAGAAAATTTCAAGATCTTTAAGGCTATGGTTGAGACAAAGACTGATTTGAAGATTAAGTGTCTGAGAGAAGATAGAGGTGGTGAATTCACTTCTAGTGAATTTAATTCTTTTTGTGAAGAGCATGGAATAAAGAGATAGTTATTTGCACTGTGGATCCCTCAACATAATGGAATTGTGGAAAGGAAGAACATAATAGTTCTAGATGTGGCTAGAACCATGATGTTAGAAGGGAATGTGCCTCATATCTATTGGAGAGAAGCTGTGAGTACTATTGTGTACACACTTAATCGGGTACAAATCAAAGGTGATATTGGTAAGACTCCTTTTGAACTATGGACTGGTCAAAAGCCTACTATTAGATATTTCAAAATCTTTGGAAGCAAGTGTTATATCAAAAGAGATGAAGATATAGGAAAGTTTGATGCTAGGAGTGATGAAGGAATATTTATGGGTTATGCTACTAAAAGTAAGGCCTATCGGTGTTAGAACAAAAGATTGAAGAAAATGGTTGAAAGTGAAAATGTTAAGGTCGATGAAGACATAGCTACACTATCCAAAACCTATGGATATGATTCTGATAATCAAATGATAGTACAAGCAAAAGAAAGCAAGGTTAGATTGCAAGTCAAGTTCAAATCATTCCAGTGAATCAAGAAAATCAAGAGGGAGAAATTGATGGAAGAACATAAGAGAGATCAGAAGAGCCTAAAGTTGAAGAACAGTCTAAGAAGACTCTGAGGTATGTGAGATTGAATCGTGCAGAGAATTAGATCATAGGTGTCCAAACTAGGAGGAAAATTGTAGAAGAGTATTGTTTGATTTCAAAGGCCAAGCCTAACAATGTGAATGAAGCATGCAAAGATGAGCATTGGGTTGAAGCAATGAAAGAGGAACTACAACAAATTGAGAAAAATGGTACATGGATTCTTGTTCCTAGACCTAAGGATAGGAATGTAATTGGAACTAAATGGATCTTTAGAAACAAACTGAATGAACAAGGTGAAGTGGTTAAAAACAAAGCAAGAATGTTTTGTAAGAGATAATCTCAAATGGAAGGTATTGATTTTGAAGAAACCTTTGCCCCTGTTGCTAGAATTGAAGCTGTGAGATTGTTTCTCGCTTATGCTACTTATAAAGACTACAAAGTTTATCAAATGGATGTCAAGTCTCCTTTTCTAAATGGAAAATTGGAAGAAGAGGTATATGTTGAGCAACTTGATGGATTCCAGTTGACTGATCAGGAAGCTATGGTGTGTCGATTGAAGAAAGCATTGTATGGTCTTAAGCAAGCCCCTAGAGCATGGTATGCCAGATTGGATAAGTACTTGGTGAAACTTAGATTTAACAAAGGTACTACTGATAGTAATTTATATTTCAAGAATGATGATAAAGACTTGATTGTGGAAGTTTTTGTTGATGATATCATATTTGTAGGAGATGATAGCTTGTGCATGAAGTTTTCTAATGAGATGCATAATGATTTTGAAATGTCAATGATTGGAGAGATGAAATTTTTCTTGGGATTGCAAATTACTCAGTTAGATAAAGGGATTTTTATATCTCAGTCCAAGTATGTGAAGGAATTGCTGAAGAAATTCAGTATGGTAGATTCAAAGCCTATTGGTACACCCATGGTGATTAGATGCAAGTTGACAACTAATAATGATTCTCCGAAAGAAAATCAAACAAGATATAGATAAATGATTGGTGGATTGCTTTATTTGACTCAAACTAGGCCTAATATCATGAATGTTGTATGTATTGTTGCTAGATTCCAAGCTAATCCTAAAGAATCTCATGTGACTGTTGTGAAGAGAATTTTCAGATACTTGAAAGGGACAATTGATTTTGGTCTATGGTATCCTAAAGATGATGATCTTACTTTGAGTACCTTTACTGATGCTAATTGGGTAGGAGATGTGAATGATAGGAAAAGTACTAGTGGTGGAGCATCTTGGGAAAGAAGTTGATTTCATGGTTGAGTAAGAAGCAGAATGTTATTTCTTTATCTACTGCAGAGGAAAAATTTCACTCAAGCCTATTGTTATATTTTGTGATAACTCAAGTGCTATTAACATTTCTAAGAATATGGTGCTACATTCAAAGACCAAGCATATATCTATAAAATTTCACTTTTTGAGAGAGAAGGTAAGTGAAAAGGAAGTCAGATTGGAGTATGTGCCTACTAAGGAGCAGATTGCATATATCTTTACAAATTAGTTGCCTAAGGATACTTTTGAGTATCTCAGAGGGAAGTTAGGGTTGGTTACCCCTCCTAATCAGAACTAAGGATGCATTGCATTGCATCAATCTGTGCATTTCATGATCATATTTTGATCTGGATTGATGTTGTGGTGGTTGCTACTTAGGGGGAGTAATCAAATGTTCAAATATTCAGAAGTTCAAATATGTGGTTCAGTGCTTGTATTGAAGAAATCTTTGTCATTGATGTCAAAGGGGGAGAAGAGTAACGTGAAAAAAAATTGATTATCCGGGGAGAAGAGCCTTGTGGGGAGAAGAGTTGAGGAAAGAAAAGTCAAAACTTAAAGGAAGAGTAAGTGTAATTGTGTTGATGGTATTTTTCACATCATGTGTTTCCATCAATGCCAAAGGGGGACATTGTTGGATATTGGGGTTTTGTTGTTGATATGTGGTTGTCATTGATGTCAATACTATTAACATTGTTGCATTAAAGTTGTATATGTCGAGGATATTGAGAAAATTGTAATAAGAAGTGCTATAGGTTGTCCGTGGTGAAATGAAGTTCTTTCTATCAATGTGTTCACTACATTGTTGTTCTGAGGTTATGGACTAAAGGGTTTCTTATTGAGTATGTCTAGTTTATCCACATTAATTTTTTAGAGATATGCATGAAGATTTGATCGAGTTATGGTGATTTTCATTTTGACAATTTTTTTAATCGCTTTAGTTATTATTCCTGATTGAAGATTCTACGATTTCAGTAAGTTCAGTTGCTGCAGATGCTTCTCTGGTGTTTCATAATGATTTTGGATGTTTCTAGTTTATTCTCTATCTTTGTGGTATGTCAACATTGATCATTGTGCTCGTGATCCAATATTTTCTCTTGCGTGTTCATGTTTTTCATGTTCTTGGCCAACAAGGTGTTGAAGTGTGTTGTGGATCTTTGAGGAGAAATTAATAGAAGTGTTTTCATGTTGCAGATGTTGTTTTCGGTATTCACTATGTTATGGCCCACCTTGGTTGATTTGCATGAATAATATTTAATTGTTTTGGGTTGATTGTTTGTAATTATTTTATTATCTTTTTGTGGCCGACTTATAGAGATGTAATTTCTTGTTGTGGATATATAAGAGCGATTGTTTTATCATTTGAAGGCATGTGTGTGGGTGTGGATGCGAAGTGTATGAGTCCTATGTGAAAATAAAGTTTAGATCATTTAAAGGTAGTGCAAAGAGTGAAGAAGAGTGAAGAAGTGTTCATGTGCTTAACCAAAACTGTAACCAGGCATTAGCATATGCTATTTTCTCAGTTCAAATTTGGATGGTTTTAATCTGAATCTTTCTGTAAGACAATGTGTCTTCCTTGGGCAGTGAGCCTTGTTGTATTTGAATAGTGAGCTCTAGGCAGTGTGTCTAAATGCATGTGCATTCCCCATTTATATTTTCTTATACTTTTAACAGGGTATAATCTTGTGGATTGACCTCCATCATGGTTTTTCCCCTAACAGGGTTTCCACATAAAAAAATCTTGGTGTTATGTGTGCTTCTAATGTGTTGTTCATTTATGCTTTCATGATTAATGATCATATCTAAATTTAAGGTTAATAAGTTGAATAAGTTTGAGATTTAGTGACAACTGATTCACCCCCCCTCTCAGTTGTCTACCCTTGAGTTGTCAACAAGGGTATCATTGAATACTTGGAAATAACATTGGATTCACGGGAGTACCCCACTGACTTTATGGTATTGTAACCTAAAGCTAATATTGCAAGTTACCCCCTCATTTTAAGAAGACCTTGGTTGGTAACAACAGATTCCTTTATAGATTGTAGGTTTGGGAATATGATTATCTCTTTAATGGAAATGTGACTATGAAATTGGTCCTTTATTCACTAGCTCAATCACATGCAAACCTAGAACAAACCATTTGGCCTACCCTAGATGAGGAGGATGAATACTCCTTGTAAACCTTGATGACTATTGAACACAATCATTTGTTACAAAACCAAGATGAAGATGACTTGACATTAAACATCATGTAAAATAACTATGGTAGGGAACCATAGCATCAAGATTATCTAACATGTCTGCAAGATCCTCTACAAAATGTGATTCTTGCCAGCTCATTTGAGTCAATTTCCTAAATATTCCACACCTTGTTACCACACTAATGTGTGCCAAACATAACAACACTTGACATCTCATAAATTCAAACAACATCCAAGACTTTAGAGATATTGAATGTTAATAGTCAATTGATTAATATACAACATACCTCACTGATCAACATGTTGCAAGCACATGCAACAAACTTTGTATGGGATTATCATGACATGAAGGGGATGGACCCAAACTTGTGCATGCATAGTATTTATATCAATGACGGTTTTAAACCCATAAGGCAATCCCAAAGGAGAATGAACCCTACAGTTAAAGACAGTTAAATCAAAATTGTAAAAATTACTCAATGCAAGCTTTATCTATCTTATCTCTGATAGTCAATGGGTTTTACTATTGGAAAATGGTCAGTTATCCCCTTGGGATTTGTGGCATGGACTAAATGCCTCCTATGGATCCTTTAAATCTAGTGGTTGTATCGGGCATTCACAGGTCGATCTTTTGGTGCAAAGGCAATCATGGGGCCAACAATTGGTATCAAAGCTAAAGGTGTCGAGTTCGAATTCCCTTGGCTTGTGTTGAGGGGAGATTGTTGGTAAATGGTCAGCGCTCCCCTCGAGATTTGTGACATGGACTAATCACGTCCTATGTATCTGTTAACTATAGCGGTTGTATCTGACATTAACAGGTTGATCTTTTGGTGCAATGACAACCGTGGGGCCAATGGTCACCTCTAGTAATTATCCCAAAGAAAGGAGGAAAGTGGAGAGTGTGTGTATAATACTGAGAACTAAATTTTGTGACTAGGAAGGACCACTTTCCACTCCCCTTCATTGACCAAGTACTTGATTCATTAACATGAAAGAAGTAATTTTCCTTTCTAGATGGATTTAGTGGCTACAACCAAATTAAGATTACCTTAAAAGACCAAGACAAGATAACTTTCACATGCCCTTGGGGCACATATGCTTTTTTTTGTCTTGCCATTTGGGTTGTTTAATTCACTAGCCACTTTTCAAAGGGCAATATTGAGTATATTCTTAGAATTTGCACATGATTCCATGGAGGTTTACATGGATGATTTCACAACTTATGGGAATACATATGATGAAGCACTTGACAATCTAGAGAAGGTGCTAAAAAGGTGTCAAGAACATAACTTATTTTTGAGTCATGAAAAATGCTTCATGATGATGAAAAAATGCATTATATTAGGATATTTTGTGTCAAATGAAGGAATTAAAGTGTACCTCAACAAAGTTGATGTGATATCAACACTCCTTATGCCTCAAAGATAAAAAGATGTTAAAAGTTTCCTAGGACATGCTGGGTATTATAGGAGATTCATTCAAGACTTTAGCAAACTTTCAACTCCACTATTTGTTTTAATGTCCAAAGATGTAGAATTTGAGTGGATGGTTGCTTGTCAACACTCCTTTGAAGCACTCAAGGAGGTATTGAAAAAAACCCCTAACTGGAGAAGACCAAATTGGACATTACCTTTTCATATCCATATAGATGCTTCTAATTTTTCCATAGGAGTTGTGCTTGGGAAAAAAGAAGGTAAAAAAGAGTATGCCATATATTACATCAACAAAAATTTACAAGGGATATAAATCAATTATATAGCAACAGAGAAGGAGATGTTGGAAATAGTATATGCAATTAACATAACCAGGCATTATATAATATGATATCCAGTGTTCATACATATTGACCATACAACAATAAGGTATCTAATGAAAAAATAGTGGTTGGTGGTAGGATTGTTAGGTGGTTACTGTTACTTAAATAATTTGACATTACCATTATGGATAAGCTAGTTAAGGAAAATGTAGTGGTAGATTTTCTATCCAGACTCCCAACCAAATCAAAAGAAGATGTTGATGATTCTTTCCCAGGTGAAAAATTATTTGCTCTATCTCTGCATACACCTTAGTATGTAGATATTTCCAACTATCTTGTAGCAGGATAGACACCACCCCATTTCTCACCAAGAGAAAAGAGGCAATTGGTTCATAAGAGTTTTACTTACTCTTGGATAGCTAGATACTTATATTACAAGGCCCAAACAATATAATGAGGAGATGTATCAGATAAGATGAAGTATATGATATCCTCAAAGCATGCTATGATGAACCCTATGGGGTACCCTTTGCAACAAAGAGGACAAATCTTAATATTCTCAACACTAGATAATATTGGCCAACTATTCATAAAGATACAATGAAGTATACTAGGGTTTGTGATAGGTGGAAAAGAATAGGAATGCCAACAAAAATAGATGAAATTCCATTGCAAGCACAGTTAGCAATAGCACCATTTGAAAATGGGGATTAGAATTTCCTAGCCCCATATCACCAACATCAAACAATAAAGCGTATATACTGGTATATACAAATTACCTTACAAGTGGGTGGAGGTTAAGGCTTTATAATTTGCAAGAGATAGTAATGTGGCATAGTTTTTCTATGAGGACATATTCATAAGATATGGAGTTTCAAGAGAGATTGTCACAGAGTAAGGACCCCAATTTACATTAGAGCTAATCACAAAATTGGTACAAGAGTATGAGATCAGACACAAAAATTCCATACCTTACCACCCTTAAGATAATGGATAGGTGGAAGTCAAAAAAAGGGAAATTGAAAACATTCTAACAAAGATAGTGCAAATTCATAGGAAGGATTGGGTAGGAAGGTTGCCTAAGGTAGTTTGGGCTTATAGAACAATTTGGAAGACTACAACAAGATTTACACCATATGAATTGGTGTATGGAAAGAAAACAATTCTTCTTATTGAATTTGAATACAAATAATTGAGGATGACAGTTACATTAGGCTTGGACTTGTCCATAGCTCAACAAGAGAGATTACACAACCTAAATGCACTTGATGAAATACGAGTGGAATTCATACACCACATTGAAGTTTTCCAAAATCAAAGAATCTATTGGCATGATCATTTCATAAAGACAAAGGAATCCAGTGCAGGTGATTGGGCTCACCTTTATGACTCTAGATATAAAGACTACCAAAGGAAATTACAAACTAGATGGCTTGGTCCATATTAGATAAAATAAGTGTTCCCAAATAAAGCAATGCAACTACAAAAATTTTATTAATTCAAGTTCTCATTATTGGTTAATGGACATAGATTGAATTTTTACAAGAAAACATTGTAGAAGGATGACTTCCTTCTTTCATTAATCCAACATTTTGAAGCTACAATTGAAAATTTAACAACTGAGACTACAAGTTTTATAAATGAAACAGTCAACAAGCTACATAACTTGCCCACTGATGTTTCACAGATATAATTCCACCACATCATTCACATGCACACATTGCACATGTGACAAATGATAACATTCATTTTTTCAAATAGTCAAAGAAGCAACAAGGACCTATAGCATCACACCTAAAGGTGACAAAATTTTAGAAGGTACCTATTACTGCAAGTGCTCATAACACTTATCTGATAGTCATTTCACATTACCACACATTTACTACATATCTATCATTCCATATCCTATTCTTCCATACATGTAACCACACATATTTCATTTCATCACATGCCACTTCTTACATCTATTCACATGTCGCATTTCCACCACTTTTCTTGATTACCACATACCATGCAATTTATTTCACCTCACCTATTTCGTACACTCCATAGCCTTTTTCCTTCCATTGTTCACCACACATCATGTATATGCTATCACTCATTTCAAATTGCATCTACACAAAATTCATTAGAATTACGAAAAGTCATTTCACATCTCGCTACACGGAGTCATCAATCACTTCACATGAGTTAAGTTTCACTTCAACAACATTCTATAGGTACATACATTAACTTATCATACTCTACATAGATAATAATTGAATATTTGAATATTTATACATTAAATTGTGCATGCTTCATATCTTAATTGATATTGCACTACCTTTCATTTTACCCTTCGTCGAAATCGTACCACTAAGTGAGGACACTTAGTATCTTTAGTTGGGAGGAGGGATATTCTTTATTTTCTTAATTTTAAAAAACCACAAACTCTTTGCAACATTTTTTACATTTTATTTTCCTCCATCTTCAAACAATACAAGCTCATAGGAGGGAAAGGGGTTAAATGCAACCGAATTGAGAGGTTACAACATATAGATATAGCGGAATTGGTGTAGTTGGAGTGAAAAAAAAATGAATAAGAATAAAGCAAAATTGAGAATTATGGAATTGAAGAACAACACAACATCATCATGGGTGGTGAAATTATTCATAGGGAATCGACAACACACACCCAACTATTAGAAGATAGACTTGTATTACCCATTTTTCAACACACTGGTTGGTTAGAGTATTTCTTGAAACTCAAAAAGTTCAATGAGGTCATGACACAATAGTTTTCTACCACATTATAAAATGATGAAGCAATTATGAGAGGTGTAAGGGTAGATTCTTTAGAGTCTTCCATTGCTGAAGTATCAAGATTGCCACGGGAAGGAGAAGAGTTTCTTGTGAGAGAAGATGCTATTGCTACCAAAAATGAATTTAAATATCCAGGAAAAAACTTGGACTCATCTTCTCAAGGTACCAAACAATTATATTTACCCTGGGTCTAGGCTTTAGTTGCTTCTTACATAGTCAAGTATTTAACTTGTAATGGTAGACAATCCTTGTTGTAGGTAATTCATTTTAAATCATCAAGTCATCTTTGCCAGATAGGCATGTGAAGTCCCAAATTTATTATATAATTTGTTGAAAAGAATGGCATCTGAGTATAAAAGGAAAAGGAATAATTTAACACTATCTCATTTTTGCTCAGTTACATTATTGATAAAAAGGAGTATGAGGACTCAATTTTCACATGTTTATTGGGAAAGTTTCCTTAATTGTAACAATATTAATAGTATCCATGAAGAACCTACTATCATAGAAATAGTGGAGGAACTTATTGTATCAGAAAGGGAAGTGCCCTCTAACTCTCCTATTGCATCACCTACTTGTAGCACAGGAGAGCCAAAGGAGTAGGGCTTATAGGATACTCATCCTGCAGCCTTTGTTGAGCAACTCACAATAGAGGATAGGAAGAAATCCTTATTTTTGGAAAAACACAAAGAGCTAAGAAAAGAAAAGGTGGATCTTCTTTTGCACCTACAAGAGGGAAAAAGAGACCCACATAGCCTAAGAGGTGATCACACTGCCTAAAGAGGAAGGGGGCCATAAGAGGGTCAGTAAAAAATTAGGTCATTATAATGGTTGAGATGGACTCAGAGTTGAAGGTGAATTTCCCTAGAAATGTAAATACATTGGTTAAACAAACATGGTACTTTACAAGTACCTTTGAATTTGATTTAGAGGATTCATTTGTAGCAAGGAAAATGAGAAGAACCCCAAAGAGTCCTGATTTAGAGGGTTGTAAATATACCAACACAATGGGGGATGGTGATTAGTTCTTGGAAAAGGATGAAGAATTGCTTATATAAATTATAAATAGTGGTAAAGAATTGTTGGGAGCCCTGGAGAGAATAAAGCAATTGGAAGAATTGGTAAGGTCACATTAGCAGAGGGATAGTGAAAGGGATGCAAAGATCAAAGAGTTAGAGGAAAAGCTATATAAATTTGAGCATGGATCCAAGTTGGAGATCCTTGCACAACTTGTTATGGTTGAGGAAGGAAATAAAGGACCTATGTCTCAAGGACCAATTCCTCATGATAGAACCCCCACTAGTCCTACATAGTGTCTTTGGGTATGGAATTATGGAAGATAGCCCAAGAGTTCTCTCAGAAAAAGAAAGATTTGGAGAAAGAAAAAGATGAAATTATATCTAGCCACACCAAGGAACTTGAATAGAAAGAGAGAGAAGTGAAAAGACTGATAGTAAGAATTGGAGAGATATCAGATAAAACTGCTCAAAATGCAGACCACCTACCAGGTTCCATGCATTATTTTCGCAAGAAAATTATTTATGTTTTCAATTTAGAAAGAATTAGTGATTTACCAATCTGCATGAATAATAAATTTTTGTTTTTAGAAACTTTCTTTGCTTCTAAACCAGACATGCAAGACTTGTTAGGTGAGTTTTACTTGCATAACTTTATTTTCTTAGATGAAACATAATGGAATCCACTGATGTTTGTGGGAGACCTACAAATTAGAGCATTGGAATCTTACATCAAGAATGAACAAAAAATGGGTGAGATCTTACAAGAGTAGAGTGAAAAGGAAAAATCCATTGCTTTGTAGCTTCAGAAAGAATCAAAGGATCTCCATGTTGTTATAGAATAGTGGTTAGATCTCCTGGATTATAAAGGTTTAGGAAGAAAGATAATGAGCATTAGAGAAAATTATTATATCAAAATGAAGCAATTAGCTACAGGACCTATCCATCAAGCCTTTAAGTTTATATAAAAAATATGGGAAGAGTTAACCCTTGAATTGAAGAAGAATGAACCACACTCCCTGTATAATTTTGTACCTATTATCAGGTCTCACAGATACATAGATATTTCCAAGGATAATAGACTTAAATGGTTCCCACTTACCTTTCATCCACCCATTCTCCTTTATCCAGTGCCACATTGGACAAAGAAGGAGTGTGTGGAAGAGGAAGAGGCAAAGAATTGTTGGGATTAAGGTGTCTCAACCTTAGAGTCCTAACATTTTTAATTCAATGTATTATTATATTTATTTGTATTATTTAATTGCCTATATTTTCATGTCATAAATTGAGACCCACTAGTTGGGTGGTATCTCGTTGGAGGTGATTGGATGATGCATCATCATCCCGAGTGGACATAGGCATCCCACTTTGGGATCTTTGACTTATGATAGATTTTATGACATGTCATAAGGCATCTTTATGCATGGAGAAATTTGGCACCCAATTTGAGTTATTACAGGCTATAAGAGAATCAAATATTTTGGTCAGTTATGATGGATTCTATGACATATCTTATGGCATATTTTATGGTAGATTTAGGATAAATTTTATGATAGTTGTAAGGCATCTATCATAGTCTATTATGAGCATATTTTAGGTGCCCAAACTTGAGGAGAGGATATTGCATGTTATAACGGTTGTAAGAGGTGTAAGGGAATATTATACAAGTGTCCAAATGCATGTCTATGGCATGGGATATTGTGCCATATAGATTTGGACCACCATCCTCTTCTATATGCTTCCTCTAGCTTGTATCTCTCTCTATATTGTATGCCTTGTATTGTAGAATATATAGTTTGTTTGCAAGTAATGAAGTACTTTCAGATTCACTCCAAAATAGGTGTTTGTTTCAAAACACTTGTTGAAGAAGCTTTATACTTGGGCCTGAATTGTAATCCTTATTTTAGATAATATAGTAGTACTATGCTTTTGGAGGGTGGGGTTTTATATTTGAAAGGGTTTTTGAAACATGCCTAGTGTTTTACCCTTTGATTTATCTATATTTTAACCCACATGTGAATAGTTTACACTTGCAATTTATAGCAATAAATAAATTTCTTTTCTATTTTAATAACAAGACACACATTTGAAATAATCCCATTTGAAACTCCCATTGCATTTACAAAGAAACATTTCAAAATCCCAAGTAACAATTCCATATTACATAATCCCATATAATGATAACATTTTCTAATTATAATTTCTTAATAGAGATAGAGATACATGAATACATACATAGCTCTAAGAGAGGGGGACCACTGCGTGCAAGACTTCGGATCACAGAGGGCTAAGACATGAGAGGTTGCCCTAACTTACCTCAACTAAGTGTAATGTGAGGGAACATGGGATGAGAGTAACAAGGACCGTAAGGCCTCTCAATCACTCTACCCGAAACATAGGAAGAGGCTAAGTGAGCTAGTTTTTAGGTCTAACACTATTCCTTAGAAAACTCTATTTGAGGACAAAAGCATGATCTTTGGACATTAGTGCGGTGCGCTATTGTCCATACAATCAAACAACAAGAGGATGAGGTCAAACCAACAAAAATAGCTAATGGCCCAACTAACTAACTAAAGGGATAGAATGATGTGACTAAGTAAATTAAATACTCTCTAACATTATAAAGTAAATATGCAAGAGTGACAAGGAAAAAGAGAATCTTACCAAGGAACTCGTTCGCTAGCTAGTTCTCCGAGAAACACACACACCTACACACAAAAGGAGGGAAAATGTTGGGTGGATGTATAGGGGTTTTCCTTAGTCAGACCCCCATTTAGGTGTTTCCACCTCCATGGACAACCAATGAAATGAGGTGAGGGTTGTTATTAAAGGGATATTTGATTAAGTAGATGTAAGTGGGGATAGGGGTTGGGAACCCTTATCCAAGTGTGAAACTGAGATGGATCTTTAAGTGGGTCTTTAAAGAGGGTTGTTGGTCAATTTATTGGGTTGGGATGAAAAAATAAACCCCCTAGGGTCTATACCAAAGTGGTAGGGGTCAAGTGAGCATATAATAGTGCCTTAAGGACATGATTTGACCCCTGAAAAGTCCCCATAATGGAGAGTGACGAGTTGTGAAGAGATAATGAAATGAAAAGGTGGAGGGGTGGTCCAAGTACATGTTTCTTCTTCAATAAGGAAAAGACTCTCATTGATGGAGGTAGGTACATTTTCACACCTCCTCACCCAAAAGTTGCAAGTTGAAATTCTTATATAATTTGGAGAGGAAGATTGAGTGGGGGCATTACCCACTTCTCCTTTTTGGAGAACTTTAGAGAAGAAGGTAGGAAGAATGAGAAGAGGAGAGAAATATTGTTGAGAGAGGGATCCAGATGGCTTGGTTGGAGAGGAAAGAGGCATAAAAGAGTTAAATTTCAGCACCTAGAACAAAGAGATAAGTTATACTATACCCATGTTTCTTGTTTAGTTGCAGCAAGAAAGTGATATGTTTATTCAATTTTTTTTGTTGAATATGGTGGGTGAAGGATCTATATGTATGTAATATGAATGCTGTGCTATTTTCATTCCTTTTGTAAAAGTTTGAGAGAATCCCATTCATTATTTTGGGGTTGAATATTTCTTGCTCGAGGGTATGGCTAGAGCCCACGAGGCTCCATGACGCCATTACGGTAGGGTGGAGAGCAAGCCTCTATTAGTGATATGTCATGCATTGTAGTTCTTAAAGTTTTTTTTTGTGATACATAAAGTTTAAGGAGATTGTACCTTTTTAAAAGAAGCGGTGGTCTTCTATAATCATGTATTAAGAGAAATGTTTCAAACAAAAGTTTGTTTTTTTCTTTTAGTTGTTCTTGAAGATAATTAATGTCCAAAATTATAGTTTCTCTGAAATTTAACTGTTGAAATACATCTCCTTGTTGCATTGTTTAAAAAAGTTGTGAGGAAAAGAAAAGAAATGGATAAGAATGAAACTAATCAAGATAGTTGTTCTAGGTTTTAAAGTTGTATCAAGATATTTTCCATAAAGGATGTTACAGATGTTGAGGAAGATCTAAAAGCATGGTTGTATGTTTTGTTGTATTTAACAACAGACAATATGTAAATGACTGTATGGAAACAAATTAAAAGATTTGTGAAAGTGCAAGTGTTTACTAAGTTGTGTAGTCAAACCTTGTTAATAATTAATCTGGATATTTGTTGTTTGAAATATATTTCTGATATAGAAATCATATGAGTTGAGTTGATTCTTTTGAAGCTGAAGTAGTATCATCTCATATCATAACATACATAAAAGGGGAAAACTGTATTCATGACTTATGTTTGATAATTTCACAATACTACATCTAAAGTAGAGATAGCATTATAGAATAACTGTCATAATAAACCACTATCAACTTGGCGTACCGTCACTATTGACCATTGTCTAAGATAATTAAACATACTGATTAACTATCAAGAACATTGTTGCAACTATCACAGGCATGGACAAAGGGAATATATATGTGCACAACCAAATTTACAGTTCACCGAGTGCCCATGTTATGATGATTTCTAAGTTGCCCTCATTAAGCTCTACAGGGGCGCTTTTCTAAATGTATGTTCTTATTTCCTCCACATTCGGTTGCTATATGTTCTCACACATTCTACATCTCTAATCTACAATCCTTTCATTATAATCTCATTCAAAAGTCCTTCTTGGTTCATAAAAAAAATGCCTTGACATATAAATGGAGCATCACTTGAACTTTGATATTTCCTCATGGAAATAACACTTAAGCACCGTAGTTCTACAATCTCGAGCCCACTTCAGTGAAGGGTTCCATGAAGCTTGACTACCTAACAATTCTAGCACTCGATGTTGCCCTAATTGTATATTTCTTTGAATACAAAAATAGTAGAGCACCAGGTGGGAATCAAACCCATGTTTTCTGTGCAGCCTCTCACCGAGCCTTGCCATTCACCCTCATTTAAATTTGCAGATGATTTTTCTTTTGTTGATAAGCTGGCAAGAAAAATAAAATAAAATTAATTAATTAAAAACCATCAGTTATTGGTACCGGCTTCAAATCTTCAGATGTAGCATTCGCCAATCTGTGAATCTTCTTGTGTTGTGTAGATGGAAGGAATAGTATATCAATGTCACTTCATTCATTAATAATGAAATCTGAAAGTAGTTGAGGCATATGACGCTACTAGAGTTGGCCGATTCATGAGCTTGAGATATGACTTTCGCCGTCCTTCTCACCGACATAATAACGGCTGGAAAATCACCCAATCCCTACTAGGCTTAGCCAAAGGAATAGGAGTATAAAAAGTCTAGATTACAGAAGTGTTGGTGTAAATATTTAATGTCATCTCATTGAGCTGATCCATATGGCCTCGTTCTGCTAGTAGAACGAGACTATTTTATTATTTCGATTCCACCAAAGTTCACCCAAAATAGCCAGTTCTCTAATTTCTATGTAATTTCAGTCACGCATACCCCATCTCATAGATGACATCATTTGAGTAGCTAAAATAAAATTTAAGTAGATTTTGGTATCGTAATTATTAATTGGGAAAAGTTTGTGTGTAAGGAAGCTCCTTTCCTTTCGTTTGGGCCAACCGGCTGATGGGTGCGATTCATAAATTCTATTGTTAGTTTCATCGGGCTTCATGGTAAGAACTGTTGCTTATTAATTACCATCTAAAAAAAATTCTACAACCTAGTGCCAAACTCCTTAGGGCTGTCAGAAACGGAGTTAAGCATGATTTCTATGCGGCCTTAATTTCATCAACTAACTTAAAGTCTTGATGAGAGTTTTCATTGACATGGAGTAGAAGTGGTGCTTAAGGAAAAATAAAAATAAACTTTTTTGTTGTAGGGCCCCACGTTCTTTCTTTTCAAGAAGCCCTTCTTAAATATGATCCCATTTTCTTTAGTCATTTAAATAATGGAAAAAAAGATATGTTCCCACATTCCCGTGGAGAAGGGAAGTATATAAACTAAAAAGGATTATTTTTGTTTTTTTAAAAGAAAGGATAAAGAATTAGGTAGAATTAGATTTTCTTTAAAAGAAAGGAAGTTTCTCATTCTATAGTAAATAAATTTAAAAGATATAAGTAAATAAAGTTATTAATTAGTTATAGTATTCACCATTGATGTAATTATTCTTATATATATATATAAAGGGAATGAATAAGTAGTTAGTTAAATAAATAAATACATTATATATAGGTAAGAGATATTTTATTTTGGGTTTAACATTGTTAATATTAAGGAGATATTATAGTAAGGAGATAAAGGAAATAATATAGTGAAGAGAAAAAAAACACTACAAAACAGTATTATGCTTCTCAACCAAGTGATAGAGGAGAGGAGAGGGAAGCTTACCACCTCCACCAAGAGCACTCAAGGCTGCTTGGGGAAGAAAATGAGAGTACTCAAGCCTCTATTGCAATGGTGTGGTCCCAAACTTGCTCTACTGAAGTGATGGGGTGTTGCTTTGGCTGCAATGGAATGCTTGAATGCTTGGAGTGAGTGAAAGTGAGTTCTTGAGAGCTCGAAAGTGAATGTGTGAGTGTAAGAATGGATGCTTGATGGGTTGAAGAGTTCGATTGAATGTTGAAGGGATGAATTTGAAGAAATAATGGAAGAGAACGACCATATTTGGGTCGATCAGCCGAAGGGGTTATTACAACTTCACCTCTAATGAGAAGCATAACACCTCTATAGGTTTAGCAACAAGAATTTGCCAGGGACATTTGCGCGTCGTGTGGGCATCCCCGACAGAAACACCTCCACCAACGCTCAAAACAAGCACCAAGTGGGATGCAAGCAATGGGCTTAGGTGGAATTAAGCCTTCAAACTTGGTTTTCTAAAGTGGAAAGAGGCAAAAGGGGAATTTGTGCACGGGGTGCAAATTTACTCCTATACATTTTTCCCCCACTTTAGCGAGCACAAATATTGATGAGTGCTCGATAAAGTAGATCAAGAAGAGTGTAGGGTTAGAAATGTATACCTGAAACATCAAGGAAGCAGTACTCAGTTTGGTGTACTTGAAGGTGCAAGAAAAGAAAAGGACTCCATGGTTGCTCAAAACTATGAAGTTGGAAAAACAAAGCATCTTACAAGCCCACAAACCTACAAGGAGGCAACCCCCAAGATCTCTCACATGAAGGAAGCCTTGTAAAGTGAGCACCTTACAAGCCTACAGACCTGCAAGGAAGGTATCCCCCAAAAACTCTAGCATGAAGGAAACCCTAAGGAAGCAGACTCTACAGAGTCAAGAAGCGGCTAGATAGGCAAGTAGGTAGGCAATCACACAGACCATTGATGATTCAAATGTATTTCAAAGGGTTCCCTTAGGAACCCTTCAAAAGGAGAGGGTTCCACTTAAGGGGCGTACTATTTTAAAGGTAAGGTCTAGTTAGGCTACCTCGAAGCTAGATGTGAAGATATGAAATGGGTCTAGTCAAGCTACCCCCGAGCTAGATGTGAATAGAGGAATGGAATAAGTCTAGTCGGGCTGCCCCTAGGTTAGACACAAAGGAATCCATTCAAGGTAAGGACTTTCAAAGGAGGGTCCTTTGGGAACCCATCGTGAAGAAAAAGAGGGGTCCACTCAAGGGACACACAGTTCAAAAATAGATATTCTTTTCTTCTTAGAGTGATCCATCATCAAGGAATCCTTTCGAAAGATGTTCATTCCATCAAGGAGTTTGAAAGGAAGGATATGCCCCCATGCACGAAGAAGGTCTTCAAGTCCTTTGTTTACAAACCCATGATGAAGGAAACATGTTTTGTTAGAGTTCGAAGCTGAGAATGCAGTTCCAAAGAAAAGTTTGTTCCAATTTTTGAGAAAAGATTCGTTGACAACGAATGCATTTTCTAAAAATTGAAATGTTAAAGAAAAAAAGTTGTCACACATAGGAGGGACAACTCAAGCAAAGAAAAGAGAAAACAAAAGAAAGATAAAAATATAAATAAAGGGCATAGGGGGATCTTGTTTAGTAGGCTCAAATTTGTTTGAGCTCATAATAATAGGTAACCACAATGCAAGGTGAAAGATCATCAATCCCCAACTAGATTAGGAAGAATGCATAGAAAATAAAGTAAAACTAAAAAAATGAGTCAACATGGAAGGGAAGCCTAAATGCTCCCAACACTTTGCATCATCCCCAATTTATTGAAAATCAAGCACAAACATGGAAGAATGATGATACAAATAGAAGAAGGTTTATGACACAAAAACCATGCCTATATCCAAGCACCAACAAGGGTGATGAGGGTCATCTAGGCACACATAGCATGAGTATGAGGGAACACATCATAAAACACACACACACACAAGATCAAGAAAAGGCTTCCTCCTAACATTGATCATCCAAGAGGTTGTTCGCTTCCCAATCTAAATCCTCATAAGGGAAGGAGGATGAGCCTGAAATGATGGGATGTTAAGAGGAGGAGCATTTGGTCATCTCGCAATAAGGGCCAAGGAAGAGGTCCCCTCAAGGTCCTCTCCATCGAGCTCTTGTGGAGTCATGGTCAGCGACTTAGTGAAGACCACCAATAAGGTTGGAACTTCATCCACATAATTAAACATGCACCCTATAGGGGTACCATGTCTAGCTTCAGCGAACGAGACAGGCTACGCCTGAGGTTCACTGCTAAGCTCACCAAATGACTCAAGAGAAGTGACAAACTCAGGGGAAGCTAGGGTTGGTTCCATCACTAAGACAAAACAAGTTAATGCAGGGTTGCCTCATGAGCGAGGTAGATTCTTCTTACCTCCTTCATTACCGAAAGGACCATCCTTTGTTTCTTGTTTCGTCAGAGGAGATGAAATCCCCATGGATGAGGCTAGAGGTGTAGAGGAAGAAGAGGAGAGAACCGTAACAGACACAATCGAGGTATTGACCGTGTCCATAGGCTTCAAAAAAGGCTGGATATCTAAAACATACATCAACAAAGGCGAATCCATCAAAGGAGCAAGGAACACCTATACCTATTTATGGTTAGGCACATTTGTACTTGCAACAAAAGCTAGGAGCAGTACAGGACCAGACTGGAGAGAAGCAAAAGGGAGGAAGAAGATGCTACAGGAGGCCTTGAAGTAGGGGCAATCATTTTCTCCTCCTTTCTTTGTGAGATGTCTTGCTTAGCCAAGAGAGCCTTTCGCTGATGCTTGCATTCACACACAAGGAAGTTTCTATGACTCTTAGAGTTAGAGGCCATAATTTGTGAAGGGAAAGAAGGTTCCTCCTCAACCATGGGAACATCCACCATGGCTATTTCTGGTAGAGGGACAAATTCTTGCACGAAAGTGGGAGGAACAGGCTAAGGAGCGACATGAGGAGTTGACTTGAGAACCTCAGCAACGGGCCTCTTTCCGCTCATCGCCTTAGGAGCAAGAGCAATAGGAGGCCACAGATCAAATTCTCTATGAGAACCTTTCTTTCTACTGTACAAATAGTACCACAGTCTGGGGTATTCATTGGGAATATCTGTGATCCTGACCTTGGGCCTATGCTAGGGAGGGATTACTAGACTTAGCAGATAGCCACCAGGCCTGCTCATCTAGTACTCCTCCTAGGAAAGGGGAGAGGACAAGGTGGTCTAGGGAAAAGTCACCTTTTCTTTGCCTTTGCGAGAAGGAGAGGGAGTCAACATGGGCTTCTCTTTCTTTGGGGAAGAGGGAGCGATCAATGCAACTTTCTCTTTCTCTTTGTGGGAAGGAGTGGGGGCTGGCATGAAATTCTCCTTCCCTTTAGGGGAAGGGAGAGTAGTCGATACAGGCTTCTTCTTCTCTTCTCAAGAAGAGGAGGTGACTGATTGTTATATCATGGGAAGGGTCAAATTTGGCTCCCCGTTGCCCATGGTTTTATACTTCACATAGTTCTTATAAAGTAGGTTTGTTCTTGGAGGAAGCGAACCAACTGAGGAGGGCCAAAAGTGATCCAATGAGTATCCACCAAGGGACACCAAGGGCTGGTATCCAGTGCCATGCACTATGTGCACGACACCTTCGTGAGAAAAAATTAAACATTTGTGAATAACAAAGGCAATCCATTCATGGAAGCTAGCCAAGGAATGCCTAGCTTCACCCTGAATAGATCCGACTCTGGGATGACATCAAAAATTATGTCAATAATTATGGGTCCAACTAGAATGGACAAGGTTATCGAGCCATAGGGTTTAAGACTCATACCATCGTGTGTATGAATGGTAGATTTTGTTTCTGCATATCTTTCCTTCTGTAATGAATTTAATACTAATGTTTCTTTGGTGATAACATTCACATGACTCACAGGGTCTATTAAGACTCTTGTCACAATATTACCATTGACATGAGCAAGAATGTAGAGAAGTGAAGGTTTGTTGTTTAAGGGTAAATCCTGTGATGTGAATGTAATATCCAGCGAATTGGGTGCGGGTGGAGTAGTGGAAATTACTATGACCATATTAACATAGACCTTAGGTTGGGTAACATAATCAGTGGGATCAATAATCATATTAGCAGAATGTGACAGAAATGGGTCTGTGTATATCTGTAATTCACTATTAGCCTTTGCCATTGATTTGTTAGAGTTTTTCCTATTCCCATCGAGATGAATGGTACCATCCTCGATGTGGTCTTGTATCTCATGAAAAAACCACATGCAACGTTTGGTATCATGTCCATTAACATGATGGTAGTAACAATAAGTGCTCCCATCATACCAATTAGGGTAGGGTTCTTTAACAGGCTTAGGGATTGACAAAGTTATGATCTTATCCTTTAACAACTTCTGTAAGATGGAAGTATAGGATTCTAATAACTTTGTGAATTTCTAGTTACATCTAAGGTTGTTGTCATCAACAATGAGTACTACGTTGGAAACAACTTGACCTTTTCTAGAAATTGATATGATAGTTTTCCCTTCAAAACTGGAGTGTGACGATGATCCCCAGAATTGAACAACTGTCTACTGGTATTCTCGTAATGCCACTCACACACAAGTGTGTGAAAGAAGGGTATTTCATTAAGGTGAAATTCTCTTGCCAAGGCCTTTGTAAGTTCCCTATGAATACCTTATGCATGTTAGAATCGGGTAGCTGATACAAGATTTGCAAGAGGAGCGCTTGGTAGCGAGCTATGAAATTAGTGATCTTTTCATTATCTCCTTAGATGAAATCTAAAAATGTCATCTTTGGCTTGATGTTTGCTTGGAATTGTCTAAGGAATTGATTAACAAGTTGGTCAAATGAGAAAATAGAGTTGTCAAGCAAGGAACAATACCAATCGAGTGTTGTGTCCTTGAGGGATCAGGGAAACAGTTTAGCCATAAATGCATTGTGATGGAAGAAGTCAATGCACAAGGTGTTAAAGGTAGACATGTATGTTTGTGGATCTCCCTTACCAACATACTTCTCAAATTTAGGGATCTCCATTCCTTGAGGGAGTGGAGTGTTCAAGATGGCCACCGATAATGGGATATTTCAGAAGAAGGGCTGAAAGATAGGTTGAGCAGAGGCTTGGGAAAGGCTCACCAATTGGCTTTGCATCTTACCCATATTCTACAAAAGAGTATTTAGAATAGGGTCATTAGAAGATAGAGGGCCAGAGGAACCTCCCCCAGAGCCACTGCCAAGACCACCTCCAGAACTACCACCGGTATGACTTTTGCTAGAACCATCACCAGAGCCACTTTTGCCGGTAGGGCCTTAGTTGAAACCACCACCATGACCTCCACCAGAGCCACCTCCGCTAGCACCACCTCCACTGTCGAATCCATTGCCACTACCAAAGCCTCCACCATTCATCCAGCCAAAGCCTCCACCACTAGAGGTGACAAGAGTGAAGCTAAAGCCCAAGGGGACCTTATTTAATTTGATAGTTTCAGGTTGTTTAGAGGAAAAAGGGATACTGATAGAAGGGACCGTGTTGGCCATGTAAATGGAAGTGGGAGGCATCAACACTCCTAACTATCCTTCATGCTCCTCAAAAGTGATTCCTTGTGCAAAATTAGGGTTGCTCAAAGGAACATATGCTTCGGCAAGACTGAGGAGGCTAGTCATAAGCTCTATGCCTGTTCGATCTTTACCCATCATATGTTTTAATTCACTAACAACCCGAGCAGCCCTAGCCATCTTAGGATTTCTTTCCAAGTGGTTTTCTAAATTTCCCAATCCTTTAGCAAGGAAGAACACATATTTTGTAGGGATCTAAACGGCCTCATGTTCGTCCACCGATGATGGTGTAGGAGACATAGGAGGAGTGGGAATGTGATCAGTTTCATCAACGAATTCCATCTTGTTCCTTGATAATTGCTCCTGCGTGGCTACACTAATAGTGGGACCAAAGAAAAGGCTTGTAGATAAACCAATAGAGACCCTTGTCCTTTCCATCGGGAGGTGCCATACACTTCTCCTAATGATATACCCAAAAGTTTTGGATTGGGTTGTGATGCTCATAAACCTTCACAACACTTAAGAGAAAAAAAATCATGGAGTACTTGAGGGAAGCTTCAACACCAATGGATGAACGGATGTTGGTTCACGTCGGGTTCACCAAAAAATGTAAGAGAGAGGGACGATTGGGTGTATGACCCTAGGTCATGGAGGACCAAGACGTGAGAGGCTGTCCTAACTTACCTCAACTAAGTGTAATGCAAGGGAATGCAGAGTGATAGTAATGAGGATTGTAAGACCTCTTAGTCACTCTACAGACTCGAAACACATGAAGAGGATAGGTAAGCCAGTTTTAAGGTCTAACACTATGCCTTAGAAAACTCTCTGTTTCAGGACAAAAGCGTGATCTTTGGACGTTAGCGTGGCAAACTAGCATCTCAAAAGTGCATTGTCATATGTACGGTTAGACAATAAAGAGGATGAGGTCAAACCAACAAAACTAACTAACGACCCAGCTGACTAACTAAAGGGATAGAATGATGGGACTAAGTAAATTAAATACTCTCTAATATTATAAAGTAAATATGCAAGAGTGACAAGGAAAGGGAGAATCTCACCAAGGAATTCGTTCGCCAGTTGGTTCTCTGAGAAACATGCACACCTACACATAGAAGGAGGGAAAATGTTGGGTGGTTGTATAGGGGCCTACCTTAGTCAGAACCCTGTTTAGGTGTTTCCACCTCCATGGATAGCCAAGGAAATGAGATAAAGGAAACAATATAGTGAAGAGCAAAAAATCACTACAATACAGTGTTATGCTACTCAACCAAGTGATAGAGGAGAGGAGAGGGAAGCTTACCACCTCCACCAAGAGCACTCAAGGCTACTTGGGGGAGAAAATGAGAGTACTCGATCCTCTACTGCAATGGTGTGGTCCCAAACTTTCTTTATCAAAGTGATGGAGTGTTGCTTTGGCTACAATGGAATGCTTGAATGCTTGGAGTGAGTGAAAGTGAGTTCTTGAGAGCTTGAAAGTGAATGTGTCAGTGCAAGAATGGATGCTTGATGTATTGAAGAGTTTGATTGAATCTTGAAGGGATGAATTTGAAGAAATAATGGAAGAGAACGACCATATTTGGTTTGGTCGGTTGAAGGGGGCGTTACAACTTCACCTCCAATGAGAAGTGTATCACCTCTATAGGTTCAACCATAGGAATCTGCCAGGGATGAAAGCGTGCTGCACAAATTTCTACGCACCGTGCGGGCGTCACTGACACTCAAAATAGGTGCCAAGTGGGATGAAAGCAATAGGCTTAGGTGGAATTAAGCCTCCAAACTTGGTTTTCTAAAGTGGAAAGAGGAAAAAGGGGAATTTTTGCGTGCAGTGCAAATTTACTCCTATACAATAACTTGCAAGAGCTTTAATGGAACATATATACAAATGGTATAGATGTCCTTGTTCGCATACATCCTCAAATTTTGGCCTCCAACTGTATGAGGAAGAGCATCACTCAAGCATTTTTTTGCCAACCACAAACTTACTATGATCCGTCATACATCTACCTAACTAGTAAGATAGCCCTACCCTTCGATGAAGATATTGGTTTGGTAACCTCTAATACTAGCCTCCCTAAGCATTGTGTTGTATCCTACATAACTAGAGCTACCATACATTGGCTACAACCTACATGTATGTTGTTCTTGCCTTATGCAAACTTGGTTCACAGTGAGCTGATAGTGTAAATAGTGGCTACTTACACTACTTTGGCCAAAGAATTCAACACTCAAAACTTTGAGTGTATGTCGTATGCTCATCCACCCCTTAGCTCGATTTGGTATTTGACCATTCATACTCTTTTCAATCATAAAGGCAAGTGCAAAAAGATGGGGGGCCAAAAAGTGGCCAACTTTTTTTTTTTTTCAAAGTCTATAACGCACTCGTGTTATGGCTTGGTGTTGCCAATCCTAAGGCTTGGTAGCACCAAGGGCATAACACGCTTGTGTTATAATGTGAGCACATTATAGCTCTTTATAACAAAAAATGCAACATTTCTCATTTATGTGTTTTCCTCCAAACCTGTGGCCTTCAAACCCTCAAGAGCATGCTTACATTATTAGAGACCAAATTCTTCATCAAATTGTTGCCAAATCTTTGCTAAAATTCTGCCATGACATCGGGTAGGTCAAGGGAGTAAGTTTTTTTTTTTTGTGAATTTGTTTCTAAATAGGTAGATTTACTAGGTTTTTTGATGTAAATTTATTTAATTTATAAGAAATGATAATCAACCTCCTAATCCTCAAATTCCTCCTTCACCTCAACCCGAAATACCTGTTGAAGAACAACCCCAACAACAAACAACTCCAGTAATTCCTCAATATGCCCCTAAAACACAAGAAAATTTAATGGGGCAAGTTGAAAATAACAAAAAATAAATTGACATAATTGCAAGGTTGAAAGATCCTATAAATTCAACCTCACATAGAGCCACACTTGCTCAATCTCTTGAATCTATGTTATCAAATGTAGATTCAATTAGCAAGCAAATGTCTACTTGGTCAGATAAGAGGAGAGAGTTTAGAAAATTCAATGCAAATAAGTTATCTTATAAACAAGTCAAAAATGAAAAAATTACAAAATTTGACTTGTGTTCCCTTTTCATAAACCTACAAACAAATCAACCTCTACACCTTACAAGAAAGAGGTTCCCCATCCATTGGTGCAACCACCAAGGGATAAAGAACCATTTTTGGTAGAGGTGGTGGATGGTTTTTGACCATCCTCCATGCAACAATAATGAGGTGGCACAATATTTTTTGAGAAAACTCTACTATGAGTTTATCCTCAATAAAGCCCCAAACTATTTTTATATGTGGGACTTCTAGGGTAGAGGTGGGGGCTTTGCACATAATAGAACAGGGGCACATCTTGACCCACAACAACTAGCAAGATGAGCACTCGCTAGACTATCCTATGAGCACATGGCTATCCCTTCGGTTGTGAAGGAAAGTGCTGAGGTCAAGACACTACAGTCCATTAGTTCCTTAACCTAGAGCATCATAGAGCATGTCAGTCCTACAACACAACATGAGCCGGGGGAGACTTTGAGGAGTAGGGTTCCACCCCATATTTTTCAGGCTTGCAGGTCACTTGGTGGTTATGACCCCATGAATAGTTGGGACATAGGTGTGTAGGCTACATCTGCTTTGAGTAGTTAGTGATGAAAGATTCCCTCCTCAATGAGGATTTTGGCCTTGATACTCAAGTAAATGTTAGCAAGTTCATTGAATTTAATTTATTAAACTTCATATTTGAAATGCAAGATTAACTAATTTAGTTTAATGATTGTAATGAAATTTCAAGGTCAACATTCATTCAATTTTTAGCAATCCTCCACCTCCATATTATGCTACAACATGTACTATTGAGGTATGTAACTAGTAAACAATTATAAATATTACATGTGAATAACATTGTTATATGAATGATATTCCAATAACTGATTTTTGATGTTGAATAGGCTAATCTTGGAGATTTCACGGTAACACCTCCCAATGGAGGTGGAGTTTGAAACTTCACTTAGGCAATAAAATAAAGAGTTTAACTAATGAATTATACTTAATAGATTTTTTTAGTTTATATTCATATCATTGATTACATTACATTTCACATCTTTCAAACTCAAATAATTACTTCACATTGCATAACTAATAACTAGATGTTGATAAATGAAAATTTTCAATTACAATATAGTTTTTTAGAAAGCCAACATAAGCAGTTATGCAATTACTTCACATTGCATAACTAATAACTAGGAGTAGCTTCCAATTGCATTTTCTTATCATTGCATCCATGAGACCACATTTTATTGAGGCATTTTTTCAAACAATTCACTGTCTTTTCTATGCTATGGATGCTTGGAAAAAATCTATCAAAGCATTACAGTAAGCTATAACATAGACAAGGTAGTCAACTATTTGAAAAAATGCCTTGTGGTCTCATGGTGATGTCCATCACCATGTGACCGCATTTCTTTGAGGCATTTTTTCAAACAATTCATTGCCTTGTCTACGCTACCACATTTTCCATACACATCTACCAAATCATTTTATGAAACAATTCACTTCCTTGTTGCTATGGCTAAAATCCTAAAATATGTGATTTTGAACAAACTATGGATGCTTGGAAAAATCTATCAAAGCATAATAGTAAACTATAATATAGACAAGGCAGTCAACTATTTGAAAAAAATGCCTCAAAGAAATGTGGTCTCATGGTGATGTCCATCACCATGAGACCGCATTTCTTTGAGGCATTTTTTCAAATAACTCACTGCCTTATCTATGCTACCACATTTTCCATACATGTCTACCAAAGCATTTTATCAAACAATTCACTTCCTTGCTTCTATGGATAAAATCCTAAAACAAGTGCTTTCAGAAAAACTATGGATGCTTGGAAAAAATCTATCAAAGCATAATAGTAAGCAATAACATAGAAAAGGAAATGAGCTATTTAAAAAAGTGCCTCAAAGAAATGTGGTCTCATGGTGATGTCCATCACCATGAGACCGCATTTCTTTGAGGAATTTTTTCAAACAACTCACTGCCTTGTCCATGCTACCACATTTTCCATACATGTCTACCAAAGCATTTTATCAAACAACTCACTTCCTTGTTGCTATGGCTAAAAGCCTAAAATAGGTTCTTTCAAAAAAACAATGGATGCTTGGAAAAAATATATCAAAGCATAATAATAGGAAATAGCATAGACAAGGAAATGAGTTGTTTGAAAAAATGCCTCAAAGAAATGGTCTCATGGTGATGGACATCACCATGAGACCACATTTATTTTAGGCATTTTTTCAAATAGCTCACTGTCTTGTCTATGCTACCACATTTTCCATACATGTCTATCAAAGCATTTTATCAAATAGTTCACTTCCTTGCTACTATGGCTTAAAACCTAAAAAAAATGCTTTCAAACAAACTATGGATGCTTGGAAAAATCTATCAAAGCATAATAGTAAGCAATAACATAGATAAGATAGTGAGCTATTTGAAAAAATGCCTCAAAGAAATGTGGTCTCATGGTGATGGACCACATTTCTTTGAGGCATTTTTTCAGACAACTCACTGCCTTGTCTATGCTACCACATTTTCCATACATGTCTATCAAAGCATTTTATCAAACAGTTCACTTCCTTGCTACTATGGCTAAAAACCTAAAATGGGTGCTTTCAAACAAACTATATATGCTTGGAAAAAATCTATCAAAGCATAATAGTAAGCAATAACATAGACAAGGTAGTGAGCTATTTGAAAAAATCCTCAAAGAAATGTGGTCTCATGGTGATGGACCACATTTCTTTGAGGCATTTTTTCAAACAGCTCATTGCCTTGTCTATGCTACCACATTTTCCATACATGTCTACAAAATCATTTTATCAAATAGTTCACTTCCTTGCTACTGTGGCTAAAAGCCTAAAATAGGTGCTTTCGAATAAACTATGGATTCTTGGAAAAAATCTATCAAAGCATAATAGTAAGCAATAGCATAGTCAAGGTAGTGAGCTATTTGAAAAAAATACCTCAAAGAAATTTGGTCTCATGGTTATGGACATCTGAAAAAATGCCTCAAAGAAATGTGGTCTCATAGTGATTTCCATCACCATGAGATTGCATTTCTTTGAGTTTTTTTTTCAAACATATCATTGCCTTGTCTATGCTACCACATTTTCTATACATGTCTACCAAATCATTTTATCAAACAGTTCACTTCCTTGTTGCTATGGCTAAAATCCTTAAACAGGTGCTTTCAAACAAACTATGGATTCTTGAAAAAAAAACTATCTATAGAACCCCAATCCTAGACCTACACAAACACAAGAAACAAACACAATATTAGGTCAAATGCAAGTTAGTATCAATATTCCCCATGAAATCCATTTACATTGCAAAGATCAAGAAATGAGATGAAGAACATAAACAAACATAAACAAAAGCTATCAAATATTATTCAATGTAAAACAAGCTCTTGATTCCATGGGGGAATTGGTACCTATTTGATGTCGAAATTAGTCCTTTCCCAACTCCTATGATGCAATGTTGATGAGTTATCCACTTTGATGAAGATACAATTGAGCTCTATGATGAAAAATCTGCATAACCTAGCTAAGATCTTGATAAAATGGATGAAAATAGATATGCTTGAAGATGAAATTGAGTATAGTAGACTTGCTCAAATTGTGGATGATCCAAATGAGGAGAGAAGCCTATTATTTATAGAAAGACAAGATGGAGGAATGGGAAAAATGGAGCAATGTGGGATCATTCAACATCCAATGGGCAAGTGCCACTTGTCAAGATGCAAATGGAGGAAGCTTGAGCACATTTTGATGAATGTGCACAATAAATGAAATTAGGTGGAATTTGAAAGATATGAAATGACATGTAAGAGGGAAAAACAATGAATTAAATTCCACTTGGCTCAATGCACAAGGACATGTAAGAGGTAATGAATGTCTTGTTGGAAGGACAAATCCACTTGGAGGGATTTTCAAACTTAGAGGAATATTCCCCTAAAGATGCCAAGTTGAGAGAAAATAAATGTATTTTCATGTGCAAGTGACAAAATCTAAAGAAATTGGATGAACAATATTAAATTAATCAAGGTTTGATTAATTTAATGAGGGATTAGGTGATGTGACTATTTGATTTAGATTTATGGGTTGATTTAAATCAAAAGATGAGAAATGTGATTTAGATTTAATTAAATAAAGGATTTGATTTATTTAATCAAAGAGGATGATGTTAGATTAAATTAAACAAGGTTTAATTTATTTAATTTAATAAGATGACTTTATAGATTTAATCAAATAAAGTAGATTATTTAATTAAATAGAGACTAGAGGGTTAATTAGATAACTTTGATTTACTTAATTAACAAGAGAGAGTGACTTAATCAAATAAATAATTTATTTATTTAAGAGATGAAGAGTGATGATTTAGCTGAGAAGATGATTTAGGATGAAATGGTGTTAGTAATCAAGATCAAGTGTGTCGGTACATTTTTCGTGTCTACATTTTTCCCCTCTTTGGAGCAAAGTACTCGTTACATTGGTTCAAAGAATAAACTGTCTCGATCAAAAGTAAAAAAAAATTTGATTCCAAAATTTTCCCCACTATTGCCGCAATAGACAAATTATGCTGACATACTGCCTCCTCGAGAGACTAGATGAAAATTTCAACTTTTTGGGTGATCTCGTGAAAAAAAGAGGACAAGGTGCTCGACAGGTCCAAAAAGGCTCCAAAAGGTCAAAAGCATGCCAAAATGATGCAAAACAGCCCAAAAATGGACAAAAATAGGCTTGGGGGATCAATACCCTAACATGATGACTAAACAAGGTAAAAAAGCTATAACCTTTAGGCTTAAATAGGCCTCAAGGGGCCATTTCCAATTCATTTGCATATTCAACCTTTAGAGATTTTTGCACTTTTGAGCTTTGACCCCTTACCAAGATGGCGCAATGACAGCTCCCCTGACACATCTTAGATTGAGTATGCACACACTAGAGGCTACTTGGAACTAGACCACAGTGATTCAACTTGACCTAACCTCATTTTTCAATTTTTGTGTGCATTTATTAGCTTAGGAATTAGGTCTTTTAGGAGTGGTCCAATATAGCACCCCTTAAAAGTCACTTTTGGGGCCACGCGGCCTCAAACTGAACCACAGTCGTGAATAGTGATGTAGTTTGGAATTAGGGTTCAAACTCCAAATTGAATCGCATGTGAAAAGTGCATCATGACAGGCCTTTTTTTGAAAATTAGGGTTTAGTGCTAAACTGAGCTACACCTCAAACTGTGATGTCGTGGCAGGGTTTGAGGGCCAAAGGCTCCTAACGATGTAGTTTGAAACTTTCAAACTGTGTCACACCCACAAACAATGATGTACAAGTTGCTTTGGGTACACCAAGACAAGTCAGGATCACAATTTTTGATTTTAACACAGTGGCTTTCCTAATGCAAGAGGAGGTGATGATACTTCACTCACACAAGCACAGGTCTCAGGTGCTTTTTGGCTTTTTGTAGGGTATGCCCAAGTGATAGTAGGACCATCTAGGGGTGATCAAACTATGGCATATTGCCTATGCACCACCCATGAGGACACACTTGGGTATGATGATGGCACTCGCTGAGAGATGGCACAACGAGACATCCTCTTTCCACCTCTCGACAAGTGAGGCAATGGTCACACTAGAGGACATGTGGTGGATATTGAGATTTCCCATCCACAAAAAGTGCATGATATATGATGTGGATGCCAGGAGGGAGGCTTGCTATGATGTGATGGTCCTTGATGAGCTTGTCTTTTGTGATGGATAGATCGAGTTGGAGAGTGATAGGCTCTTCATGTCACCCTTTTGCCTTGTTATAGAAACTATCATATTGGGTCTCGTTGCACTAGATTGGCGGGTTCTATATTTTAGTCCTAGATGGGGGCTCGCTTGGGAGAGGATGGTCTGAAGATGAGTATGCTTTGTGTGAGGGATAAATTTGTTGGCCTCATTATACAAATATCTTCATGAGTTTGCATACATTGACGATAGAACTATTGGGGCTAGAGTCACACTCCTTCATATCTAGGCCTGGGAGCACATCACTGTGCTCTGTCCGAGGGTTGTTCTAGTTGATATGGAGCCAGATGATCCAGTGTTTTGGTGATATAGAGGAGGTTTCTATTTTACATTCATAGGACAAGCTGACTGGTGCAGGAGCACCTAGGAAACACTAATCAGTTAGGAAGTCTAGAATAAATTTTTTCTTTTGCAATGTTACCATGAAGGTCATGTTGACCATTTAGATAGAGTTAGAGGTTTGAAAGTAGGTTGTGCTTAGTAGTGGTTAGTAGGTTAAGGAGTGGAAAGGGAGGATGAGTTTAAAAACTCATTTTACTTAGTTTATTAGAAAATTGGCAAAAGATGCAAAAATGTACCATTTTTGCAACTTTGCCACATAATAACTTACATGTTTGACCAAGGGAGCATAACTAATTTAAGGAAACCTATATAATGAGTGCCTCGACCTGAGCACAAGGTTGGAAGTATTGGTATTGTGGAAAAGTTTTGTGAATTGAAAGAAAAACAGTGTTTTTGTGTGTTATTACTGATTTTTGCTTCGAAGTAGAGCTTTAATGGATTGAAATTGTTACTATGTTTTGTGGAGGTTGTAGTTTAGTGTTTTCTCAAGCTTAGTGTGCCATATTTTAGTCTTTTTGATTTGATTTCAATCATTGTTTGTAAATAGTTTGCTTTAACCCTGTTGCTGGTCTGAACCAGATAGTTTTGTAGAAATAGAGTGTTAGTTCACTTTCCCACCGTACAAATTGTACGACCCTTTGGGAACATTGACTAGACTCCATGTGTGTACATATGGTAGGTTTAGGGTTCATGTAAGCACAAGAGCTATTGGCAAAGTCTTGCCCTAGGCGGGCCAGGAAGAGTCCGGCTAGGGAAGACAAGGAGTGCAAAGCACATAACTTGCAGGGGTGATTGAATTTTGTTGAATTTCCTTTTTGAGAAGGTAGATGTGAGTCTTGCCAAGACTTGGTATTCAAGAGGAAACTCCATCAATCCATCTGGTGTGAGAAACACTTAGCATATTGGAAGCAGCCAAAAAAGGCTTAAAAACTCTAGTTTTTGTCCATTTTCAAGTGGAGGCGTTGTACGGGCAGTTAAGACCCAAGACCTTGAAAATCCTTGAGAGGTGTCCATTTGAAGCAAGAACCTCAAAGAAATATTGGGGGTTCTTTGGAGAAATTGTGAGAGTCAACCAGTTTTCCCGGAGAAGGAGACCGAATTGGGGCTCTTAGGCTAGTAGCCTTTTTAACCCTAAATGAGGGTTTGATGAAAGCGACCAAGAAATGGAGCTAGGAGGATAATCAAGAACCAAAATTGGATGGATTGCAATGAATTGAAATAACTCCACACCCATGCAAATCAAAGTTCAAACTTTGGAGGTGTTGTTAGTCTTTAGGGCAGATTAAAGGCTAGGAAAGAGTTAGAGCTATTGCACCAAGATTGACTTGGCTGGTTAAATGGTGATGGTAGTGGGGTTGGACAGGAGAACCAGGGGTACCTAAACATGAGAAGGGTCCTATAGGTTAAGGTGGTGAAGCAAAACACCAAGGAGGTCTTGCAAGCAAGACCTAGAGCAGGAATCTGTGATTGACTCCTCCAACCCCCTCCCTATCAGATTGGTATTAGAGCAAGCAAAAGATTTGGGATTTACTATTGTATGTTTGAGATTGAGTCTAGTGGTTCTACCATCATGGTGACAAATGCTAAATTGGCTAAGATGGTCGAAGGATAGGAGGAAGACAATAGGCTATTGAGGGAAAGAATAGACTAACTTGAGCAAGCATTGAATGATGCGTAGTTTGAAGGAAGGGTACCAAAGAAAGAAGAGGTTGCAGAGGAAGACAAGATCCCTGAACTTGACCCTATTTTGAAAGAAGAGCCTTTCTTGAAATCATTGAAGGCTTTGAGTGGAAAAGCACTTGAAGGCATACCACTGTTTAGTGGAAAAATGGAAGTTGATCTAGTCATGGATTGGATAGAGGGAATGGAAAACCATTTTGAATGTGATGGAGTCACCGAAGCACAAAAGGTAAAGGTGGCCAAATCAAGGTTAAGAGGTTCTGCCTTAACATGGTGGAATTTCATTCATACAAAGAGGGAAAAAGAAGGCAAGCAACCTATCTCTACTTGGAAGGGAATGGTTGCCAAAGAGAAGCATACATGCTTGATGATTATGAAATTCAGTTGCATAAGAAGAGACAAAGCTTGAGGCAAAGAGACCAAGATGTGAACACTTACACTGAGGAGTTCCAAAAACTTTGTATGAGGTCTAATGTTTCAGAAGATGAAAGTCTCAAGGTGGCTAGGTATCTTAACGGCTTGAAGTGGAACATCCAAGAGGAGATGACTCTTCTAAGTCCTAAGACAGTACACCAATGTTACCAATTAGCTATTAAGATTGAGGAAAGAAGCAAGAGGAAACAAGACCAAGCTTCTAAGATTAGAGGCAAAGGCAAAGATCAAAGAGGACATAGAGGTGGATATCAAGGCAGAGGGACTGAACAAAGAAATCAGGGAGAGTCAAAACTTACTGAGCATGGAAGTGAAACAACTTCTAGAGGAGGTTATGGAAGAGGTAGAGGTCCTCAAGGAGCTTCAAATAGAGGAAGAGGAGCATGTAGAAGTAGCTCATACTTTGCCACTATGAAATGTTATAACTATGGTCAAGTAGGTCATCCAGCTTATAGGTGCCCAGAGAAAGCATCTTCATCAAATACTGAGAAGAGAGTGGCATATGCTCAAGAAGACACCATGAGTGTTAAATCATCAGAGGTTAGTCACATTGAATCAGAAGTGGGGGAGAATTTGATGTTTAGTAGAGTTTTGATCAGACAACCGGTCAAGGAAGAGCCAAGGAAAAAAAGAGCCTTATTTAGAGTGAGATGCAAAATACTTGGGAAAGTATGCAAGGTTATTGTGGACTCAGGTTCAACTAATAACATCATCTCTGCGGAGGCAGTAAGGAAGTTGAAATTAGAGAAAACACCCCACACTAATCCCTACAAGGTGACATGGTTGAACAAAGGACAAAGTGTTCTTGTCAATGAGCAGACAACGGTGGAGTTCTCCATTGGAGGATACAAAGACAAGTTAATTTGTGATGTGTTACCCATGGATGCATGCCATCTTCTATTGGGAAGACCATGGCAGTATGACAAAGGTGCCATTTATGATGGAAAGGCAAATACTATCTCATTCATAAAGGATGGAAATACATTTAAGTTGCAGTCACTGTCAGATGAGGAAGAAGGACAGTCAAAGACCCCTAGTGTCTCACTAAGTAGTGGAAAGGAGTTCCTTAACACTCTAGATCAAGGAGGTGAAGGATATGTGGTTATGGTACAACCCAAGGAAGAGAACAAGACTGAGAAAATAGTCATACCCGGAGTAGTCCAAAAGTTGTTAGAACAGTTCAAAGACATAGTGAGTGATGGAACACCAACAACCTTACCTCCACAGAGAGCCATTAGTCATCAAATTGACTTCATACCAGGGGCTTCATTACCAAACAAAGCAACATACAAGCTTAGACCAGATCAGAACCTAGAAGTAGCTAGACAAGTTCAGGAGTTGTTAGACCAAGGACTAATTAGGAAGAGCATCAGTCCATGTGCAGTACTAGTGGTCTTAGCAACCAAGAAAGGTGGTAAGTGGAGATTATGCACTGATTCTAGAGCTATCAATAGAATTACAATTAGATATAGGTTCCCTATTCCTAGGATTGAGGATTTAATGGATTGTCTTGGAGGAGCTCAGTATTTTACCAAGTTGGATCTCAAGAGTGGATACCATCAGATCAAAATCAAGGATGGAGATGAGTGGAAGACAACCTTTAAGACAAATGATGGGTTGTATGAGTGGAGAGTTATGCCATTTGGCCTCTCTAATGCCCCTAGCACATTCATGAGGCTCATGAATGAAGTGCTCAAAGACTTTACAGGGATATTTGTGGTGGTATATCTTGATGATATACTCATCTTTAGCAAGACAACAGAAGAACATTTAAAGCATGTGGAGATGGTACTTAAAAGGTTGCAAGAGGAGAAGTTAGCCATCAACCTAGAGAAATGTGAGTTCTTCAAACAAGAGCTTGTGTATTTGGGGTTTGTAGTATCCCAAGGATCATTGAAGATGGATCCAAGCAAGGTGGAAGCTATCCTAAACTGGCCTACACCAACCATCGGGATAGAGGTAAGAATTTTTCATGGATTGGCTCAGTTTTATAGGAAGTTTATAAGAAACTTTAGTGGCACATGTGCACCAGTCCTAGATACAATCAAAGGTGGCTTAAAGACTAAGTTTAAGTGGACTCAAGAAGCTGAGAAAAGTTTTGAGAGACTTAAACAAGAAGTGGCAACTCAACCTATTCTTTTATTACCTAGTTTTGACAAGTTGTTTACTGTGGAATATGATGCTAGTGGAATTGCAGTAGGAGGAGTACTAAGCCAAGAAGGCAAGCCAAGAAGGCAAGCCTATAGCTTTCTTTAGTGAAAATCTCAATGAAGCTAAACAAAAGTATTCTACTCATGACTTGGAATTATATGCTTTAGTGCAGTCACTTAGGAAGTGGAGGCATTATCTCCTACCCAAAGAGTTTGTGGTGTTTACTGACAATCAAGCACTTAGTTACATCAACACTCAAGAGAAATTGAGCAATAGACATTTGAAGTGGATGGAGTATCTTCAAGCTTTCACTTTTACCATCAAGCACAAGAAGGGACAAATGAACAAGGTGGCAGATGCACTAAGTAGGAGGTTGCTAACAGTGCAAGAGATACAGATAAAGAGCATTGGAATAGACAGTTTCAAGGATCTCTATGGAGAAGATGAAGACTTCTCGGAAGCATACAAGGTATGTTGTGATTTTGAGAATCACTTTCATAGTCAGTATTCAGAGTATACATTGCAAAGTGGATTTTTATTCAAGGGAAATCAGTTGTGTGTTCCAAAAGGTTCTATGAGAGAGAATCTTATCCAAGAGAAGCACAATGGTAGTCTTAGTGGTCATTTTGGCATCAACAAGACAATGGAACTAGTACAAAGGTTCTACTATTGGCCCAAGTTGCCAAGGGATGTCAGGAGGTATGTGGAGTAGTGTGTAGTTTGTATGAAAGCCAAAGGGGGAGCTAGCAATGCAGGTTTGTATCAACCTCTACCTATTCCCAACAGACCATGGGAGTGTGTTAGCATGGATTTTGTTGTAGGACTCCCTAAGACTAAGATAGGGTTTGATAGTGTCTATGTGGTGGTAGATAGATTCAACAAGATGAGTCACTTTATCCCTTGCAAAACCACTCATGATGCTAGTTACATTGCTCATCTTTTCTTCAAGGAAATTGTAAGGATCCATGGATTGCCTTTGAGCATTGTAACGGACAAGGATGTGAAGTTCATGAGTCATTTTTGGAAGAATCTATGGAGCAGATTAGGTACCAACCTGTATTTTGGATCAGCTTACCATCCTTAGACTGATGGGAAAACAGAGGTGGTTAATAGGGTGTTAGGTAATCTTCTAAGATGCCTAACCAAAGAGTATGGACAGACATGGGACTTGGTCATATCATAGGTTGAGTATGCATACAATGACAGTGTGAACATGACTATAGGGAAGAGTCCTTTTGAAATAGTGTATGGAATGCACCCAAGAGGTCTGTGTGAGCTCAAAGATCTAGGAGTTATGGAGAATAGGAGTGGACATGCAGAGGATTTCTCTCAGACCATGAAGGAGATTCAGGAGTAGGTGAAGAAGACAGTCACCAAGGCTACACAAAAGTTGAAAGAGAAAGTGGATTTAACTAGCAAGGATCTACAATTTGCAGTAGGAGACTATGTTATGGTTCACCTCAACAAATCTAGGTTGCAGAAGGGGATATCAACCAAATTGTAGATGAAAAGAGTGGGACCATGCAAGGTATTAGCCAAATATGGGAAGAATGCCTACAAGGTGGAACTACCTGCAGATTTAGGGATTTCGGCAGTGTTCAATGTAGCTGATCTGATCAGATATAAGGGAACAGTCAAGACATGGATCAGAATAGTAGGGAAATCTTTAAGGATGTAAGCAATATAGCCTTCCCTACTCAAGACAAGCTTCAGGCAGAAAGGATCTTGGAGTCAAGGGTGAAGAAATATACAAGGCATAAGGTGTACATGGAGCACCTCATCAAGTGGAAGGACAAGCCAGAGTCTGAGGCTACTTGAGTAGATGAAGCTCAGTTTAAGAAGCAGGGAATTGATGTGTCACTAATCTCTCCTCACATTCCTTAGTGTTTGTGTAGAGAGGGGGGAGAATGGTGCAGGAGCACCTAGGAAACACTAATCAGTTAGGAAGTCTAGAATGAATTTTTGCTTTTGCAATGTTACCATGAAGGTCATGTTGACCATTTAGATAGAGTTAGAGGTTTGAAAGTAGGTTGTTCTTAGTAGTGGTCAGAAGGTTAAGGAGTGGAAAGGGAGGATGAGTTTAAAAACTCATTTTACTTAGTTTATTAGAAAATTGGCAAAAGATGCAAAAATGTACCATTTTTGCAATTTTGCCACATAATAACTTACATGTTCGACCAAGGGAGCATAACTGATTTAAGGAACCCTATATAAGGAGTTCCTTGACCTAAGAGCAAGATTGGAAGTATTGGTATTGTGGAAAAGTTTTGTGAATTGAAAGAAAAACAATGTTTTTTTGTGTTATTACTGATTTTTGCTTCAAAGTAGAGCTTTAATGGATTGAAATTGTTACTATGTTTTGTGGAGGATGTAGTTTAGTGTTTTCTCAAGCTTAGTGTGCCATCTTTTAGTCTTTTTGATTCGATTTCAATCATTGTTTGTAAATAGTTTGCTTTAACCCTGTTGCTGGTCTGAACCAGATAGTTTTGTAGAAATAGAGTGTTAGTTCACTTTCCCACCGTACAAATTGTACGACCCTTTGGGAACATTGACTAGACTCCATGTGTGTACATATGGTAGGTTTAGGGTTTATGTAAGCACAAGAGCTATTGGCAAAGTCTTGCCCTAGGTGAGCCAGGAAGAGTCCGGCTAGGGAAGACAAGGAGTGCAAAGCACATAACTTGCAGGGGTGATTGAATTTTGTTGAATTTCCTTTTTGAGAAGGTAGATGTGAGTCTTGCCAAGACTTGGTATTCAAGAGGAAACTCCATCAGTCCATCTAGTGTGAGAAACACTTAGCAGATTGGAAGTAGCCAGAAAAGGCTTAAAAACCTTAGTTTTTGTCCATTTTCAAGTGGAGGCGTTGTACGGGCAGTTAAGACCCAAGACCTTGAAAATCCTTGAGAGGTGTCCATTTGAAGCAAGAACCTCAAAGAAATATTGGGGGTTCTTTGGAGAAATTGAGAGATTCAACCAGTTTTCCCGGAGAAGGAGACCTAATCGGGGCTCTTAGACTAGTAGCCTTTTTAACCCTAAATGAGGGTTTGATGAAAGCGACCAAGAAATGGAGCTAGGAGGATAATCAAGAACCAAAATTGGATGGATTGCAATGAATTGAAACAACTCCACACCCCTGCAAATCAAAGTTCAAACTTTGGAGGTGTTGTTAGTCTTTAGGGCAGATTAAAGGCTAGTAAAGAGTTAGAGCTATTGCACCAAGATTGACTTGGTTGGTTAAATGGTGATGGTAGCGGGGTTGGCTAGGAGAACTAGGGGTACCTAAACATGAGAAGGGTCCTATAGGTTAAGGTGGTGAAGCAAAACACCAAGGAGGTCTTGCAAGCAAGACCTAGAGCAGGAATCTGTGATTGATTCCTCCAACCCCCTCCCTATCACCGACATTCCTCATTGGAGGAGATTTTTGGATGATATGCGAGCCTTTACCTGGAGGCCATACCTTGGATGGCCTGTGTGGTACGACGATGTGTAGTAGCTCTTTTTTTTCGCTAGGACAAATTGATGTAAGGTAGAGAGCACATGATGCTTGAGATGTACCTACCAAGTAGAGTGCAGAGATAGTTCAGGGAGCCGCAAGATGGATGATCAGTATGTCACTATATTTGCATGTACGATGAGCCAGAGCTCTTGGGGCCGATACATACCTGCACACGAGGTAGTGTAGAGTTTTATGCAACTGGTGGCCAGGCCATGGCCATATGATCAGGGTCAGGCAGATGTGGGCACCACACAAACATATGGAGATTGGTTATGACCACCTCTTAGACTTACAGTGCCAGGGACACCATCTTCTTGGCATAGGGCTAGAGGTAGGGGAGCAGGACAGGGTTGAGGGGATGGAGATGTGGCCCAAGGAGGGGTGAACCACCACCACATTAGCCAGTTCAGGATAGAGGGCCATATGATCAGCCACACCAAAATCCATAGGTGGACTAGCAGAGATAGGATCTACCTAGGTAAGATTAGGACTAGGGACATCAGGATTAGGATCATAGGCACTAGGATAGGGTTCTGACACTGCCTAGAGACGAGGACCGTGATCAGCCACTCATGCAGCCACCCCTTTAGCCAGACCCTAGGGATGGTTAGATTCTCTAGCTATAGGCATAGATATAGGTACTTACAGCTAAGAGGGATTAGTTATGGGTAGAGTGGGACTAGGCGGTCCAACAAAGACAGGTTGTGGAGCTGCAGGCAGTAGTAGATATGGGCATACAACAATAGTTAGAGAGCATGTCTACATCCTCCTCCTAGAGCATGGTACCACTTCGATCATATAGGGAGGCCATCCAAGAGGCTGATTACTACAGGATGCATTATTATCAGGCCATGTCAAGAGTAGCCTGAGTCCTAGACTTTTCATAGAGGACAGGCCACAGACCTACAGAGGACCATGGGGAGAGAGTAGGTGGCGAGGGCAATAGCCAGTAGGGCTATCCTTTATTTGGATCAAAGACAAGATTCTTTTGTGCCCCATGGGCTGATTTTTGATAGCCCAGTGGGCCCTTGTACTTTATGCATTCGATACACACTTGATTTGATCCTTTTGTACCATGACAATATATTTATTTTGATGATATATGAGATGGGATGATATTGATTCGATATGATGTGTCCTATCTGACTTTATGCTTTATGGATGGATCTTATTTCTATATGTGATGCCATGTTTCTATCTTATAATGGTATGATGATGATACTATATGATGCTTATGTGATGATGTAATGTGATGGTTTATCGATGCAATTCTTTTTCAGTACCTTTTCTTATGTACTTTTTATGATGTATGCAAAATGTTATGATATGCAAATTCTTAGACTAATATATCTATATTATGCACTTGATGGATAATAAGATGTATGCAATTTTCTTATGTATGATATGCACTTATGATGTTATGGTGGCGATATGATGTGATGATGTATGATGAATGTATGATGTATGAAATGATGCCTTATGTAATAATTTATGTGTTATGATATGATGTTTATGATATGCAAATGGATGCTTTGATATATGCTATATGATGTATATGGATTGTTACTAATGCCTATGTATATGACATGCTCGTATGATTATGTAATGGATGCTTTTGATATATGTGATTGGGTTATATGGGATGATTATGCAATGCTATGGTTCACGAGATGCTTAGAATAACCAATATATATTATGAAATGATGGAGATGCAATGCATATGGTATGATTAATGCTTTCTATGTGATATGATATTAAAAATGCAATATGTTAACGGTTCATGGATGCAGGACAAATGCAATGACGATAATGATTTATGATTGATTGTCATGGTACCATGTTAGCATGGAAAAGGAGATAGAAGAAAACAAGAGACTCCAACAAGACATGAGATTATGATGATGATGATAATGCATATCAAGGAGTTGGGATTTTTAAAAGGGCCAATTACCTTAAGTTTGATAACACATATAGGTACAATGCATCAAGGTATAAAGAACCAAGATGGCATTGCACCTAGTTTGATGGACTTTGACTCAACAATCGGATAGGAATACTCCTATTCACCCTTGGCATATGAAACCTTATTCAAAATATAGTTTAAATATTCCAAACATCTCAGACCAAAACATAGAAAGGTAAGCTTTCCTATGTGGTCAACAAGACACCTAAAATGTCCTCCCTACACCCAAACAAAGCATGCACAACCTAGGTTATATTACAAGAATATCCAACAAGCCCAACAGATAAAAAGATAATGATCATTGCCCCATTTCTATCTCTCTAAATCCCTTCATTTGGGACATCATTGAGAGGTCATCAAAATGAGCACAAAAAAGATAAGTCAAAAGACAAAGATAAAGTAGACAAACAAGCTAATGTTCTTCAATACCGCTAGCCAAGACTAAACTATGATGATGTTTGATGTTGATGTCCATTGTAGGAAGGATGCATCCTAGGACATGATGATATCAGATGATTGATATGGGACCGATTGGATGATAGGCTATTGACACAAAGAGTTGACTGACTTGTTTAACTACTGACCACTTTAGCATATATTTGGCCTTTTTATTTCCATTCTACCCCTCATCACCTCCTTGGCCCTATCTATGGCCTCATACAAATAACCCATGGGGGACTTCTCCCCATCCACTAGCCTAAAAACTTTTACTAGAAGCTCACAAAATTCTACAACTTGTTTAGCCAAATCCCAAAACCCAAAAACTTATAGAATAAATGCACTTTTCCACTATTATGCCATCTGTTTGATTTATGAATCTGAACTCCAACCACTCATTTGAAACAAATATTCACTTCAAATTCTTTTTGTTTTGGAAAAGAGCCTACAATATAGGGAATTGCATAGAAAATTTTGTCACTCCTTGTTGAACTAGCTCCTTGCCCTCTATGAAGGAGCACATCATACACAACACTCTCATGTGATTGTAATAAACTTAGTGTGTGAACCTTTTGAAAAACCTCCCTAACTCATTCAATTTTTCTGATGTCCTCTAGGGTTAGATCAAGGCATTGTGTTGCACAAGAGTTAAAAAACATAGAGGATTACTTGTCCATCAAGAGTCTCTCAACTGCAACACAAGAAATAACATTTTGTACAGTACACTAAACTGTATTTGGTGGCCCTACATCCATGAACACCTCATCAAACAAGTCATAGATTTGATTCTAATTGATGCATCCATAGATTTCAAAAATCATGCCAATATCATAAGAGACAAGGAATTTGATAACAACTCAATTCCTTCTATACATCCACCCATCTAAGATTATGGTGCCTCCAATCTTTGCCCACTCTAACCAATGTTCATTGCCAACATCCTTAACATCCAATACTAGGTCATTCAACATGCCAACCCTCAATGTCTCATAATATTGATCTTTGAACCCATGACCTATAGCTGTAATAGCATCCACCATACCTTGCCAATATGGAGACCCTACAACATGGAATGACAAACTAGAGTAGTACCAAAATTTTGCAATCACCTTTGCTTGTTTGTGGAAATTCATCCCCCAACCTGTACTCTCCAAAGTCGTATGTGATTCTAGTGTTCTACAAGGTGTGAAGAAAGAAATAATATTTCCTCCACCTATGTTGGGGCCACATTCTATATAAGTAGGTGTTGATTTAGATTCCTTGAAAGACTTTTGTGCACCAGTTGCCTCATCTGAAGAATTGCTTCTAGTATCTATGGAATTAGAAGCCACTTTTTGTCCCAATTCTTGTCTTTCCTACCTAACCATCAAAAATTGTTTGAAGAATTTTTTTTTCCAATATGTTACATTTGACACTATTCCTATAAGAGAGAAAGAACTACACTTAAATATTTATCTATAAAAGGAAAGATTATCTTCTAATCTTTTAAAGTTCTTCCAAAAGAATTAAAACCTTTTCTTTATTTTATGAAAATGTTTTGAATGTGTTTTTAAACCTTTTATATGTAATATAGGGGTTATAATGTCATTTTATTTTTGTTTTTCTTAAGTTGACACAATGTAGGGATGCAAATTTGTGATGTTTTTTTCTTTTTTTTTTTATTCACACAAAATAACTAGTAGTTCTAGTTCAATTGCCCCATAGGTCGAGAGCTTGAATTTGACAAACATCAACTCTTTAGCAACACACATCTATGATTGAGTAACTTCTTGCAGATGGAGATTACCATTGGCATTGTAGTCAATGTGGGACTAAGTATAAGAGTTCATATAGTCAAGTGAAAACTCACCTATACACTATGACCAGCCTAATTAAGAGTTTGTCCAAAGCCAAATTAAAAAGGTTGGAAATGTAAGTTATAGAGGGAAGGAAAGAGTACATTAGCTCTCCAAGAAAGGATTGCACAAACCTCTTACTAGCTTAGCAACATTGGCTGCCCCACATCCTTTCATTCCACCATCATCTTGCCAAAAGGCAATTGTCCCTTTCTTTCCCAAAATAGAGGCTCATTGGATAAGCCCTTCAAGAATGAGGCGAGGCAGGTTGTAGATAAGATCATTATTCATTGTATTTATAGCACTGAGCTATATTTCAACCTTGCCAAATCACCATATTGGCAAGATATGGTGACAATAATTGCCAATGCACCTATTGATTACATTAGTCTTAGGTATCAAAAGGTAGGAACCACCTTATTGGCCAAGGAAAAGGCTTCCATAGAGGAATTATTAAGCACAGTCAAGGATACATGAACAAAAACAAAAGTATCCATCATTTAATGGATGGGAGGATTGCAAAATTAGACCACTAATTAATTTCCTTACAATGTCTCCTAAAGAGGTGATGTTTTTGAAGGAAATTGATTGCGAGGGGTAAGTGAAGGATGCAACCTTTGTTATCAATATCCTCATACAATCCTTTGAGATGATGGGCCCTAAAAACATTGTCCAAGTCATAACAAACAACGCTAAAGATTGTAGGGAGATTGGTTCAATAGTAGAGGGTATATATAGGCATACTTTTTGGACACCATGTGTCATCCACTCTCTAAACTTAATATTGCAAAAGATTAACACATATATTGAGTGGCTCAAAAAAATCTACATAGAGGTTGAGGAGATTGAAATGTTTGTAACACATCAACAAATGTCACCAGCCATCTTTAGGACCTTTTCCAACTTGAGGTTGTTGAAGGTAATTTTATCTTTTAGTGTATTATTAATTTTTAATGTCATCTAAATTTTAGTTTTCAATTTGTTTTAATTTTACACCATGTTAGGTTGCCAAAACTTGACTTGCATCAAACAATCAACTTGAGATAACTTGTGAAGGTGTGATATATGGTGGGCTCATGTGAAATATGTTTTGAGTTCAATTTGAAATGAAGGATTTTGGTACCCAAATCCTTCCTTGCTCTCTTATGGTTTTTCACATAAAAGGGGAAAGATGGACCAAAATGCACAATGCTTCAATCAAGATTAATGTAAGGATGAATGGGATATTGATGTGAAGTGTGTGTGGATGTGTTTAAATTATTACAAATGCAAATAAATGAATGAAAACTAATCTAATGCAAGATGCTGAAAAACACAATGTTGATTGCAAAATATGAACTAGAAACCTAAACAAATGAAAACATAAATTGATGAAACTGAATAGAGTGCGCCTAGAGGCTTGTTGTTGCTGAAAGGTTCTGGAATGTTCCAAAACTCACTGTTAATGGCCACTAGGACTGATTCACCATGTATGGTGAATCAATCCTACTCCTGATGAAATCCAGGAAATAGGTTTCTAACTGTCGGGAGCTAAATTCTAACAAAATCACTTTTCAAGCCTATAGGTGGGACTCATTCACCATGGGTGGAAAATTATTCCACCTATAGGAATTAGAAAATTCAGAATTTGATTATGTGTAGCTAGATCTGTACTTATTCTTTCTACAGGTGTTCGCTTATGAAATTGTCAGATTCAGATCTGAAAGTGACTTTTTGTTGATTCTTTGACTTGTTGAATGAAGATAGGACTTTAACAACCTTGCAACTTGATCTTCAATGATTTTCAAGCTTCCAAAGGACCTAAATCTGCATACACACAAGGAAAGAAGAAGAAATGTTGAATGTTTAAGGCATGGGGGTTTGCCTTGGTCAAACCCCATTTAAGTAATTAAACCAAAATAATGAAAGAAAGTAATGAAACATGCAATGATGGAATAGATTACTTTCCATGATGATAGATCTGGAAATTCTACAACATAACATGTAGAATCTGCCCTTGAATGTCTTAGGAAGCTAAATTGATGTCTTGTAATGTGAAAGCCCTAACTTGCTTAACTTGAGGTGGAAGATAGATGATTGAGAGATGAGGAGATTATGAAAGACAAGATATGTAAAAATGAGGTGAAAATCACATATTTATACACACTTGTGCCTTTGTCAATAACACTTTCACCATCATCATCGGGAGGTATTATTCCCTATCCTTTAGTGGTGTTTTGGGATGTACCCTTCCCTCATCAATACCACTCATTGAGATGTATCCTCCCCTATCCTCATGTCATTTTGGGATCTCTCATTCCATCATTGATGACACTTCATCCATCATCAACCCCCTTTTGGCTTATACCTTGACTAGGGCAACATCATATGTGTCCTAACATCCACTTGTGCTTAATCCATCTCATATCGCTTTGCATCTTCATCTCCCCTTGCATCATGTCATCTATTTCGAGAACACACCTGTATTCTCTTGAACCCACATGTCCTCTCGAGGGGGCATCCTCAATCCTTAACTTTCATCTTCACCCCCCATCATCTTCCTTCCTAGTCAATCCTTTGATGATTGGGGCATCTTTCACAATCTAACCATCTTCTTCTAGGTTCTATGTTTTAATATTCTTTGAAATGATGCTACTTCGTAACACCATCTCAAAGAGGGGAAAAATGTAGACACCTAAATTTGGACACTTAATTTATCCAAATTTATCCCCTTTCGTCTAAGCATCCCCTTATTTGCATTAATTAAGTAATATCGCTATTATTTAATTAATATCTTTAATTCTGCCAAACCCCTAAGGTATCTAGTTAAATAATTAAATACCTTCCCCCCTTTCATCAAATGAAATAAATAAATATCACATTTATTTAATTCCTCATATGTCACATCCTCCATCATCTTTATCTAATCCTAATTATTCTTCTAATCTCATCATTAGGGGTGTGCACATGCTTAATCCTTGATTAGGATGTGTCACATCCTCCAACTTTTGCAAGTTGGCCTCTAATCTCTCTTAGCCACCTAAACCTCCTTTAATATTTCATTAACTAGCCTAATCAACCTCTCAAGAAATTTTTAATTCCTTTTATCCTTCCAAGGAATACTAAATTCTTTTTTCTCTTCCCCATGTGAATCTTTAATTCACATTTAATCCCCCAATGCATTTAAATAAATTTTAAATTCCTTCTCTCATCCCTATAAGAATATTTGAGGAATTTTTAATTCCCCACATGTCCTCTCACCCACATGGGGATAAGGAGGAATCCCAAGGTACTATGTACTATCCTTCCACTTCATGTCCACTTCACCCTTTTGAGCCACTTCACATGCCACATGTTAAGATGTGAGGGCTTGTGAGTTCTTAACTCATCTTAGCCCTACATCTTGATCTTGGTGGCTCAATTTTGACTATCCATTTATCTTGATAATTCCAAATTCTCTATAAATACCCCCTCTTTTCTCTCATTTTGGGAGAGATCATGCATTGTAGCCAAATTCTTGCAAATTTTTCCTATAATCCATACTTAGCCATTTTCATGCTTGCATCCACTTTCATCCATCCTCATATCATCATCTAGCTTGCATATTTTGCCATCCAAGGAGCATACACATTAAAGATCGAAGGGCCAACCAAAAGATCGATTCAACGCAAGGTAAAAAGTTTCATTTGTTGCCTTTATTTTGTGTTGAATCCAACTAGGCTAATCTTGAGGTGTAAGTTGTTTTTAGTGTTATTTTGTACTCTCTTATTTTCTTTTCATTTTCTAGCACCTAACTTCGACCTATCACAGGGGGTTTTGGTGGGATTCCCTTTTAAGGTTTTATTCTTTTAGAATATTCTAAATTTTATTTTATTATTTTCCATTTTGTATGCATTTCATGTGGGGAATGCCCAAAAGTCTTGAGGATAGTAGAGGAAGTCAAGACTTTTTGGGGGAGGCTAGGGGATGCCATTAAGCCCCCAAAAAATGCCAAAAGGGAGGGGAGGCAGAGGTGGTTCCCACGACATCACTCTTTTTAAGGGATGCCCCCAAAACATTCAAAGAATGGTGGGGGAAGGGAGAGGGCATACCATCCATGTGCCCAAGTTCCCAAAATTTCTAGGGTATATTGAACGTCACTAGGATCCACGAGACAACTTCCCATGGAACACTACTAATAAAAGAGCAAGTGGCTTTAAACAGATTTATGCAAGAAGGGCTTCGTGACTCATGCATGCGAAAAAAATTGATGGGGATGGATAAATGACTTGCTGATACAAATTGTGAATGTCTTTGAATACGTCCTCTTATTTACTTTCTTCTCATGCAAGTCACTTCAAGTGACAAGGCATCATGAGAATGAGTAACTGGGTACATGTGACATTGATCATAGTGATGTATATCCCCAAAAATAAGATTGAATGATACATAATTTTGATTGTATGTTGTATTTACCCAATTAAACTTAATGGCTGGCTGTTAGGATTATAAATTTATATTAAGTAATTGTTTATATCAGTATGAGTGATTTTATGATATGCCCACAATGGGAAATAGTTCTTTGAAACCACTGTTTTGTATAAGACCCATGGTTTTAGAGGTTGGTACAATATAGGATTTGAGCAATAAAGGCATATGAATCTTCATGTATCCCACCCAAGCTATGTGAAGGATAGAGCAATAAGATTAGAGTCAGCTATATCCTACTATCAAAGCTAAACTAATAGTTTAGCAAATGATAATCAATATAATTGTTATAAAATCTAACAAACTCAGAAATATCATCAAGTACAAAACAAACTTATGTGTGCTCTATTAGTATGAGTGATTGTTGATAACCCTTAAAAGCTGATATGCCCATAATGGGTAATAGCTCTTCGAGATCACTATTTTGTGTAAGGTCCATGGTTTTAGAGGTTGGCACAATATTGGATTTTTCATTTGAACAACAGAGGCATATAAATCTTCATGTACCCACTCAAGCTATGTGAAAGATGGAGCAACAGAATTAGCATCAGCTATATCCTACTACCAAAGACAAACTAATATTTTAACAAATGATAATCAATATAATTGTTATAAAAGCTAACAAACTCAGCAATATCATCATGTACAAAACAAGCTTCTGTGTCCTCTTAAGTTAGATAAAATATGATGTGCCTCTTAAGATGAGAACCAAAAGCAAAAACAAGTACATGAAAATACAAATTGAATGCCTAATGCATACAAATAAACATTTCCATATAAATCAATATTCATAGAAAAATATACATGGTTGCTACAAAAATTAGTCATGGCCAGACTCCAAATAAATCCTGAAAAATTGCAGAAGATGCATGGATCCAAGTGTGCAAATGTACCTGAAGATTGTTTATCAAGACTTGAGGCTCTTCGTTGAACTCCACCATTTGCATGTTTTGTAAAGCCTCTAACAACTCCAAACCATCAGGTACACTAGGCTTGAAAACTTCTATGAGACATTCCCAAAGCTTAGGAAGCCTTTCAAATAGTGAATTTTGAAACTTGTCACATAGGGACTTCAAAGCAAGTTCTGCCCCACGTCTGCTGATAAAACCTTCAGCCCTAGATCTTTCCTCACCCATAGAAGATGTTTGTGACTTTGAATGTTGATTGCTAGCACCTTTCCCCATCAAAACAGAGTCCTTCTCCTCTATATTTAACTCATTTGCATTGATTTGTGTTGCCTTTGGAGTTTCACTTGGATCTGTACAGGTCAACGCACATATATTCTTGATTAGCTTATCATTTGGACTTGGCTTACGTCCAACACACTGTGAAATGATTTCTGCTACTGCTTCAATAGCCATCATTTGTAAGACTTACTCCTACAGTAAATGATAGTTATTAGAATATGATCAGAAGATAATGGAACTTAATATAAATAAATCTTATGAAAGATAGATCAAATCTAGGTATGTTAAATACATCTATACCTGTTCTTTTTTCAAAGCAGACATAAGAGGTTTTATGTCTAGATTTAACTTAGCTAGTAACTCTACCATCCAAACAACTACACCTGACATTAAGGCAGTAACACTAATATGCAAATTTCCCTGAAGTGACAGAAATATCAAAAATTAGCTTTCAAAAATTTTAAAAGTAGAGGTGATTTTTTCAGTCAAAAAAATCTAGACAATTTATATAATTGATCTCGGAAAATGATAGGTTCTGTGTGAGAAAAGAACATCTCTCATTGAATGAAAAATAATCAATAGAAAACTAGAGAGTCTCAAACATCAGAATAAATATGGGATGACAACTAATATAAAAAATATATACATAGAACTTATATCAGAAATAGAATTAAGAGTATGACCCACAAAAGAGGATGGTCAATAGTCCTCTGTATTCCAGTGATAATGGAATCAAAATTCACAGACTTGGCAATCGTATGAAAATACTAAGCCTAAAATCATACTCAGGTCAAGGAACATTTTAGAACTTTATCAATTATTTAGTTTGATAAACACTGCATGAAAAGGAAATTAGAAGAAGCTATTAGATTTGGAAACATCCTAATAATCTCAATAGATATGAGGGAATTGAACTCAAGGATTCTTGGAAACCAATCCTTTGAATGCTAAGGGAAAATAATTAATGGTTGTATTTAAATAATAAATGTATTATAGACAATAATTTTATCATATTCATAATCATTAGTGATTGTTATTGATTTATATCAAGTGTTTAAAACTTTAATCAGACCTATCCATAAAAGGAACTCTTATCTGTAATTTTATCATTCATTCTAATGATGGACCACAAAGTGTGGTCCAAAATTTTGATCCTCTCATATTCTTTACACAAATTTTCCAGAACTTTGTCTCTTTAAACATTATGAATCACAAGAATCTGAAGCCTCTAACATGATTTATATTAAGCCTTGAACTGAATAATCATGTACAACAAAATTTTATGGTTAATGATGATCATATAAGAATCCTGACAACCAGGTATATTACTATATACTCAAATCAAGGGAAAACTTGGGTAACTAATTTTGACAGATTAACCAACAGAAATTTTCAAAGCAAGATTTTATCTTATCATTGGAAAATATGGATAAATAGAAGATATCATATTCATAACCATAGGAGACTTGTACCCTGAAAGAACTCAAAACCATACATTTAATTTTTCTAAGAGTTTCTGGCTCTAAAATATTGCACTTTGGGAAAATCAATTAAAGAATATTGTGAGCTTGAACTGCAAATCCAAATATTTTTAATACCCATCTAATAGATAATACAAAAGTAATTGTCTGCATTATTAATCTACAAACATGATAAATAATGTTAGATTACAATAAAACTTGCTTATCCGTGCTAGATACAGAAGCATATTAGACAAAAAACATGTTATTGTGCCCTTGAACCTTTTTATAGCCTAATAAAACCAAGAAAGAATGAGTAGTTAATTATATTAATGTCCACAATATCAAAAGTAGGTCAATGAAACTAGAGACTACAAGTTACATAGCAACACATAAGTCCTAAGCTCCAACAACCAGCAATGAAAAAAACAACAACTAGGAAGCAAAAGAACCTAACAAGTGGGGTGTAAACCCCGAACCTTTCAACATATTCAAAGCCATATGTGGCCAAAGTTGGTCAATTCAACTTGAGAATACATTCAATTACAATAAGAAAACTCATTGGGGATAAAAAAAACACCAGGTTGTGAAAACCAACTAAATACTAAAAATTGTAACTAGAGGAGGGGAACCAAAAGCAGTTTAAACCCAAGCCATATAAACTAAATACAATTACAAACATTCATGTGAAGGAAATACCCTCCAATGAAATGGAACTTGAAACTGAAAGAACATTGCTAAAGCCCAAGAAAAAAATTAGCATTGTCACACATTTCTAGTCGATATCATACATAACAAAGAAAATTGGTCACATGTGTCTATCCATACCAGTCTTAACAGACTCTGACTTGGCACAAACTCAAATGCTGACTTTTGGCTCTTCTTGAAATTGGCGCAAAAACTTAGCATAGACTCAACAATCTTATAAAATCAATGTAAATAGATATTCTACAAAAAAAAAATGATATATAAAAAAATAGTCTCTAACCAAGTATGGTGAAATGAGCTGCTATGCCTCATTTTGGCCTGATCAGCATCAGAAATAGGGAATCCATTGAGTACTCAGCAAGTCATGTAACACCAGTCCATATATTATGGACAATTAATGACAACATAAGCTAGTTCCATGAATCAATCATATGAATAATAAAACATTGAGAGTAAAAATTAAGTGTAAAATGTAGCTCTAAGCAAAGAATACTTGTATCAGAATAAAAACTAGCTAGTCCAATAACTAAAATTGCATTAGCATACAACCATCTGCCTACCTTGAAAACCTAATGAAATACTATTGTACTTAGATTACTATTTGAATCCTACTTCTCGTGTCCATTATTGATGAAAGAAGAGATCATGGGAAAATTGGTAGCATAAAAGTCTTTACAAGTTGGTTGTAATGGTATTCAAGATCCCAAACAGTTCTAAATAAAAAGCATCCCAAGCACAGAGATCACTAGTACCACCTTGTCCTGGAGTCTGAACCATTGCAAGGGAAATTTCAAAAATATACCAAAATCTTTCTTATCAAGCATTATCCTAGAACCATGTGCATCTAAAGCACCCTTTACTGCAATCAAGGTAGTTGTACGTAAAACTAGAGCAATAGCATGATGAAACAAAAAATCTCTAGAACCAATATTTAAGAACGATGTATAACAAAGTATTTTTATCATCATGAATAACATTCGACCAACCAAGTAACCAAGGAATTTTACCAACATTTAATATTGGATCATTTTTTGAAGATAAGGGCACATCAAAACCATATAAGGACTTATCATGATGATTAAATTTTTTAAAATAACATAATTTTTGTGACTAAATTAAAACTATGTTACTAGTTTGCTCAAGGAAGACCCCCAGATGCAAGTCCAATTCATCCTCGGTCAAGGTAACATATAGATCTAGCCAAGGTCATACAAAACAAACCTATGTTCCACCAAGTTTCTGGTACGGGGGGATGGCAGAACGGCGGGATGTGTTTTAGGGATAGTAGCGAGATCTTGGAATAACAACATCAAGATCAATCATGGACCAGCGAGATCACAAGAGTAAACATCAATTCCATATCTAATCAATCTGAGTTCATGTTGAAGGTAGGTTTTCAAATCAAATAAACCCTACCCCACAGAGTGATGTGTGTTTTCCATTATATTTTCATTGAATGCTCTTGGAAAAGAAATAAAATTAGCTATGATGGTTTTTCGTTCAATGTTGACAATTGATTCTAAGTTTTCTTTAAGAGGCTTGGGGTTGTAAGATCAAAGGGGTCTCTTGTAGTCAATAGAGAAAGAAAGTCAATCCTTGAAGAGATTGTAACAAAGATGTGATAATCATAAAGCACAAGGTTCAAAGCAATGAGATCATATAATGTAAAAAAAAAAGAGATTTTTTTTTTTTTATCAGAACAATGATTTTAAGGATTGACTATGAAGAAAAATCATCATAAGATAGCAGTGAATACAAACAATGACAATGCCAATGAGCTATCAATACAGTGAATAAAGAGTTTCAATTTTTAATGCATGATAATAGTAGTCCAAGGAATGCAAGGGAGAGGAATGAAAGACAATATATATATATAGAGGGGAAATAGTTGCAAATGATCAATGTTATATTAAATCATATGAGTGTTAGAGGATCATAGAAAAATTAAGGAGATAATAGCAGTTGTTATGAATGCCATGTGACCTGATATCATGCACAAAGAAGATGTAAAAGACCATGGAATAAAGTGAAAAGGGGTCAAAGTCAATGAGATTCATTGAATGTCAAAGAGCATTATCATTATATTAGTGAAAGCACAAGATTGTAACAACAATGAAGCAATGGAAAGCAAGAACAGTGATATGCAACATTAGGATCACTGTCATAAAGGATGAAGATCAACTTACCATGTAATATTAACACAATGGAGGGTCCAAAAATAGTGGCAATGTCACAAAGGGATAATGGTTGTTGAAGCCAATAGTAATTTTCAATGAATAACATGAAGCTTGATAATAGTGATATGAAAGAACTTTGGAAACACTATTATAGTTAATTGTTATAATAATGCAGATCCAAGTGATTACATGATAAGGTGATTATGAGTACAAAAAATGTCCTGATAGTGATAAGATATGCCAAAACAATGATTTCCAAAGCACCATGGGCATCAAATGGAGCAGCAGTCCATAAGATCAAAGGAATGTTAAAGTTTTTACAGTCAAGGGATTGTTGTAGCAACACTATCACAATAATATGAAATGATAAAACAGTGATCTTAATGTATATAATAATGATTTTCACACAAACAACAACTCATCCTAAAAATCATGATTTATTTCTTAGCGCAGACCTAAAAGTATTTGTCAAATAATACAAAGGATATGGACCTTTAAAATGAGCAGCTCAGTTCATGGTAAAGTACAAAGATATATTCACTATCAAAATTAAGTGGTGTATTTAAGTGGGAATTGATGATCATGGCAGATAAATAAAGGTCACTATCATAGAAGCAAATAAAGATTACAACAGTCAGAAGACCTTCTTCAAGATTGGTGGAAAAGGTCACTGATAAAAGTGAATGCATCTCAAACAAATAAAGGGAAGCATGAGGTTTCAGGATTCAATATTTCCAATTGGAAACCCTACCTTTAGATTGTAACCTTGTTTAATGTCCCGCCCTTTCATGAATGATACTGGTGTTGCAACTCAAAAAATGCTACTCAACAAGCTCTGGCATTACAAAAATGAAAACCACCACTCTTTTCATTCAATGGTTGTTTCCTTTGTCAAACTTGCAATGTACTCTCAGACCGAAACTTTTGCTTTATATCTATTTTTATGGGGTTTTTTCCTCTTGAAAGTGTGAAGTTTATACTTCTAAAACCCCAACTACAAAACTCTCTTGGCTGCTATGCATCATGCCCTCATGATAGTGCCTTGGTGGATGGATACCTTTGTTGTTCTTCATGACAAAGAAACCACTCTATGATCCTTTAACAGTGACGTCTTGTCATTGCATCAATGCCAATGATCCTTTAATATTGATGGATTCTTTCTTAAGCCGATTTTTTTGCTCTACAAACCAAGGGAAAACCTTAAAATGCTAGAGCTGAAACACCAAATTGTTGATTAAACTTCCAAACTTCCCTCCAACTTGCAATCACAATGTTTTACACCAAAAATCAACTGCCTAAAATTCCCTCCAAATGCATACACGACCCAACCAAGGCACCAAAAAAACTATTGCATGGAAGGCATGCGAAAATTAATCTTCATTTTTAGGGGAAAAAAATATCATCTATCTACATTGTCATTTTAATATAGGTTGTGAAAATTAAGATAAGCATGATGTGCTCCTAAAATTACTAGAGTTCAAACTTGTATAAAAAGATAACATCTATAAAAATGATCAACACACAATTGATTTCATAGATTATAAAATAATTCTATTTTTAAAAAATAATTAACAATATAAAGCTTGAAAGAGAAAAAATTTGCATACCAAAAGAAATCATTGTTATTTCTATTTCGCATTATTAAGATGGTTGAGTATATCAGCAAGCAAAGATAGAAGTGAATCAATCTTCATTTTTAGGGAAATTTTTTCATTTTTAGGGCAAAATGTTCTTTTTTAAAGGAGCAAAATGTTCTTTTTTAAAGGAAATATCTTCGTTTTCAGTAGACTCAACCATTACGTTTCTACAATCCATGTAAATTGAATCTAATTGCTTCTAGAAATAACTACTTGACCTTACATTTTTAAGGCATTGCTTCTAGAACTAATTACTTTTATAGACATTACGTTTCTACAATCCATGTAAATTGAATCTAATTGCTTCTAGCAATAACTACTTGACCTTTTGAAATGAAAGTGTCTGCAAGATAGCCCTCAAAATACAATTGGATTGTTTAAAACATATTTTATTAGTGAAATTGACCACAATTGCTCTTTGATACATTTGACATGCTAACACAACAGGAAAATCAAACTGGCTTCAAATCATAGTTAAAAACATTAATAATTCATTAACATAATGAGTAATAAAAGTTAAAGAATGTAAATGTTTAAAAAAATTATAAAATATGTGAAGGCCTTAAAACTGCACCGAGAGGCATTGCCTTCCATGCAATAGGTATTTTTGGTGCACCAAGCAACCTAGGCGTCCAAATGGCTCGCTTAGGTAGGGGTCCTATGAGTGGGACTTAAGCTCTAGATGGATTATGATCAAATTCAAAAGAAAAAGGAATAGAGGAGTAATAGTCATTTATTTAGTCATTTTTATTTGTTTGACCAATTATTTAGTTGTGATTTTACCTGATGACCAAGTTAGTCATTTATTTAGTCATTTATACTTGTGAATTGCAAAAAAAAGTAGAATTTAGTCATTTTTAGTCATGTAGTCATTTTTTTTCCAAATTCTACTAGTGGTTTTATACTCTTTAAGTTGAATTACTTGGTGAAATCTTATAAATTTCATTAAAGAAGGGTTAGTGTGTGAAATTTGCACATGTAATATGATGGTTTTATGCACTTGAGTAAAATATTTTTTCAAATTCCTTAGAATCTCACATCTATAGTGTTTGTGATAGAGTAGACTACTATTCACTACATCAAGTAGGTTTTTTGGACTTTGTCAAACATCTCAGAATTAAGGCTAGAATTGACTACACCATTGGTGGTTTACATTTATGTTTACTTTTTTAAAATTTAACACCTTTTGATCTTTTTTATAATTTTTCAGATTAGGATTGATTAGAATTATTTTTCTTTGATCTAGAAATATTTCTCAACTATTAAATAGCATATTAATAATCTAGATGCATAAATTATATAGTGTGATATTTTACTAGCATAGGCCCCATAAACAAACAAATCACATAGACCACTAGGCTACTCCAACATTTAAGAGCTTGGAGTTGATTGGTTCCCAGGATCAATTATCTTATTCAAGAGAAGTAGAGTGACCTTTGTTCTTCTTTGTTGTATGTGTCATAAGGATCATCAACAATAGCTTAATGTTGTAATAGTCCCATAAATAGATTTATAGAATAGTATTAAAGTTTATTTCATGTAATTATTTTAATATATTATATGGATGCACTTTGTTAGGTTATGAATTTTTAAAATATACTTGATCATAAATATTTTTTGTATACATCTAAGTGTGCATATGGGTTGTTACAGAGCCTGGCTTATGATCTTCTAAGTGAAATCTTAGTTCATGTCTATGATAATTCTAGTGTTTCTCTCAGTTTCCAATATGATGAAGGTATCAGTATGCTACAACTATCTTTCCACCATTATTCAATCACTATTAAAACACCATAATACTTCCTTCAATTAGAGTAGTGTTAACTTCAACCCTTCTTTAATGTGTATAATTTATTTTTGTATCATTTGCTAAATCTTAAGTAAGCTCACATTTGATTTATATAGAGAGAGCTATACATATTTGGAGTTTTTCCCACATGTATAACTTGGAGTAATTAGTTATATCATATTAAATGAGAGCTTATGTCTAGCATATATATTACAAGGGATATACTTATGTGGATTTGAATAAGCACTAGTCTGGTTAGCTAGATGATTGATATTTTATTCAAACACGTCTCTTTTGTTCCTAGTAGTTTAATGATAGACTTAGGTTATTTACAAGTTTGTTATAGTTTGCACATATGCATTATTTATTTCTAAGGGGATTGAGCCTAAGAAGTGCAAACTAGGTTTAATAATTCATTGCACATGTATGCTTGTTGCTATCTACCTAATATGAGGTCAAATAGGCATGTTTATGGATCCTACCAAGTATGGCATCAAGGCATATGTTGTAATTCAATGTTTCTCCTTTTTTTTCTTATCTAAGGGCCTTAAGGAAAATCCCTCCTTGGTTTAGTAGAACCTAAAGAAGAAGAGATTTACCCCTCTTATAACTTAGCCCAATATAGTTTTCTCTTTTTTTTATGATATTTTTCTTTTTATCATGGTTATCTCTCATGCCTTGAGCTTGAGCTTATTCTTTAGAAGAATGGAACCATAATCATTGAGAACCAACACCACTAAATGCTTAGAGTTTTTGATTTCAAATGCAATCATGCATATTAAATCTAGCTTACTTAGTAGCTTAAGTTTGCTACAAAACAAATCTTGACTAGTATAGAGATGTAAAAGCATGGATTTAATAGAATACATAAACATTATAGATCTAGGAGTAATTAAGGAAATGAAGACTTAGACCTTATACATTTAATATTAGATGTAAGACATCTCACCTTAGACATGAAACTAGAAAATATGCTTAAGACTTAAGAAAACATGACATTTCAAATGTGAGGGACAATACTGAAGCATAATCTATTAGGTTTCTCAAGTCCTCTAAACACTTTGATTTAAAATTTATTTAACATGTATATATGGAGACTTTCTAGTAAAGAAAAAATATATTTTTGCTTGGGTATGCAAGATAAAAAATCAAACTTCATAAATTAACATGTAACATGGACATTGGAGCAAGATCAAACCAATATTCATAAGGCCTCTTAGGCCTAATAAATGTTCAAGTTGTTCATTCTATGAATAAGAGTCTACAAGAAAAGTACTATATATAAACTTTATGGGTTTGGAAATAACATAGGGCTCACAAGACAAACTAGATAAGATGTGAAATTGAGTCTAGACAAAGTCTAATGCCAATACACTATGACTATGAAAAAATAAGATTGATATGAATATAATAAATGAGTTAGTTCCTAGAATCAAAATATAAACTATATCAATAGAAGTTCTTGTCATGAGCACTACAAACCATTAATTTTGAACCTATTGTACTAAAATTAATACTATCAATTGTTATAATTGAAAGAAAATAAAAAAGAGCAATGGAAAGTACTAATAAAGAGCAATTGTTTGAAGGAAAGAGATTACCAAATAAGTTGAAGTAGCCAAACCAAGCACCACCAAAGCAAGAGAGACACAAGAATTTGTTAAGGGGAAAAACAAGAAAAAACCCCAATATTATGAATGGAGGCAAAATGCCTAAAGAATAATACAAAGAGAGAGAGAGCTTCAGCCTTAGCTTGCTTGCATGAGTCTTGAAGAATGAGAGGAGATGCACCTCAATAAGTAGAGGTGAGAAGGAGGAGTTAGAATGTAACTCCCAACTCAATGAATGCCACCATTCATCTATGTGTATGCAAAGTGTCACCTCTTAAGGAGGTGGTTACAAATATTCCTTAATAAAGGAATTAAAAAATAAGTCATCCTCACACATGTGTGAGATGACAAAAAGACAAAAGACTTGTAGGGATTCCTTTGGAATATTCCTACAAGTTAATAAATAATTACAATTAAAGAATAACCTTTACCAAGTAAAGATTAATCTTCTAACAATAATGCAAAGAAAAGCTCTAAAATTTTGTCAAATAAAAGTATATTATAAAAACCATAAACTAATATTTTATAAAATTTATAAAAATATTCTATTTTCAATAATCTTGACTATTCTATTAAACTTTATCTTTACTTATCAAAATAAAATCATGTAGAATTAGCTCAGTCATTGCTACCTCAAACAAAATACTCAAAAATAATTTAAAAAGTTCAAAAAGACAATTGTGATCGTGATGATGTGTTTGAGTGTGAATCCTGAGATTGACTACAAATAAATTGCCATGGTACTATTGAATTAGTTGTATTTCACTATCACTGAAGTCAACTGAATTACTTATTTAGCTAGTTGTAAGGTTGGGCCCATTGAAAAAATCTATGTTACTTCAAATAGTAATTTTTAAATCTGCTTGCATCTCATTTATTATTTCTGACGTATAATATTGTATTGAATAAAACAACATTAACAATCTTGAGCAAGGCAAGTACGACAGCCTAGAGTTCAATAAAAAAACTATTTTCCAGAAAAATCTCTCCCTGGTTGTCAACTAAGGTAACGAATAATCTTCGCCTTAGAACTCTCTCCATTTTAAAATTGCAATTTCACAGTATATCAGTTTTGCGCATTACTCTTATAAGTATTTTACAGTTTAATATTTCATTTGTCTTGTTTTGTGCATAAGAGTAAACTACAAGTAGAGTTCTTTTGAAAAGAATCTGTACAAACACACAGGGAGGATAAGCAAGGGAAGGTATGTAAAAGAGAAATTGATTTGTACGAAATTTTTATCAAGGAATCCATTTATTTTCAATTTTCAAGTTAAATTTGACTTGCGGTTATGGAATGTTCAATTAACAGGGGGAGAGCACATAAGATGGATGGAAAGGACAAAGCCAAGGCAATTGGGATTGATCTGGGAACCACCTACAGCTGTGTGGGTGTGTGGCAAAACGGTAGAGTGGAAATTATTGCTAATGATCAGGGAAACAGAATTACTCCTTCTATGGTTGCCTTCACCTCCGCTGAAAGATTAGTTGGAGACGCTGCCAAATTCCAAATCGCAAATAATGCAAACAACACTGTCTTTGATGCGAAGCGGCTCATTGGAAGGCGATTCTCTGAACCTTGTGTGCAAGCTGACATCAGACTCTGGCCTTTTGCCGTTGTCTCTGGAAACAGTGATAAGCCTATGATTCAAGTTTCTTATAAAGGTGAAGAGAGGTTGTTTGCAGCCGAGGAGATCTCGGCTATGGTGCTGTCAAAGATGAAGAAGATCGCTGAAGAGTACCTCGACTGCGATATAAAAGATGCTGTGATCACTGTTCCTGCTTATTTTAGCGATTCTCAGAAGAGGGCTACAAAAGATGCTGGCAAAATCGCAGGCCTTAACGTGATGCACATAATCAATGAGCCCACTGCTGCTGCAATTTGTTATGGCTTTCATGCATCTGCGGGCGTGAAAAAGAACGTTTTTGTTTTCGATCTGGGTGGAGGAACCTTCGATGCTTCGATTGTCATTGTGGAAAAGGGTAAAATTGAAGTGAAAGCAGTGGGAGGCGACATGCATTTGGGAGGTGAAGATTTTGACAATAGAATGCTTGATTACTGCATGCAACAGTTCGAGAGAAAATATAAGATGGATCTCTCTGCAAACGCCAAAGCTCTGAGGAGACTTCAAGCGGAGTGCGAGAAGGCAAAACGAAGTTTGTCTTCCGCCGTAGCGACGGTAATCGACATCGACAGCCTTCACCAAGGTCAAGACTTCCAGTCAGAAATTACAAGAGCAAAGTTTGAAGAGCTCAACGCCGATTTGTTTGAAAAGTGCATGCAGATCACCAAGAAATGCTTGGAGGACTCCAAGATGAGAAAGGACCAAATCGACGACATAGTGTTAGTAGGCGGTTCCTCCAGAATCCCAAAGCTCCAGGAATTACTGGGACAATTCTTCCAGGGAAAGAAAATCTCCAAAACTGTAAATCCCGACGAAGCCGTGGCTTATGGTGCTGCTGTTGAGGCAGCGGCGTTGAACAAGGACCCAGTCGAGTTGGTACTGGTGGATGTCGCACCCCTGAGTCTTGGACTTAGTCTCGACTCTGGCGTTATGAAAGTGGTGGTTCCCCGGAACACTCCCATTCCTACTCGGAAGGAGGTATATGTGACTACCGTCTATGACAATCAGACAGCGGTATCCCTCCCAGTTTACGAAGGTGAGAGACTTTTGGTTGCCGACAACAATTTACTGAGAGATTTTATATTGGATGGAATTCCACGGGAGCGATGTAGAGTGCCAATAATCAAAGTTTGCTTTGAAGTGGGTGCGGATGGAATTCTGACGGTTTCGGCGATCAACAAGGAAAGCGGGAACGGCAATCAGATCACCATTTGCAACGAAAGTAGGAGATTGAGCAAGGAAGAGGTTGATAGAATGGTAGCCAAAGCGCACAAATTTCGTAGTGAAGACGAAGCTGTAAAGGAGAAGCATCTTGCAAGAAGCAAACTTAAATATTACACTTTCAACATGAAAAGCAGGGCGATGGAGGCCAAGAATAATAAGATGATTAAGTCCTCTGTTGCGAAAGGTATTGTCAAAACCATGAATGCTGCTGAGAAATGGCTGGATAAGAATGGCTCTGTAGGAGTTGAGAAGCTGCAGGCTAAATTGAAAGAACTAGAGCTGAAATGCAAGCCATTGAAGTAAAGGTATAATCTGAAATTAGAGAGTTTATACTACTGTCAATATAGAGTGATAAACTTTGCTCACCTCCTTAGTGTGAGGTTGAGCTATGCTCCTGATCCCTGCTTTTATTTCCACGTCATAAATAAGCTTTCACTGTTAAGCCATATGGTTTTCGTAATTGGTCTCTGTAAATAGAAGTTTATATTTATTTGTTTGTTGCTTGCCAAGTCGATATGTTATAAATGTGTAGTTCTCTTATGAGAAGACACCTTTTGTCTATTCATGTATAGAGTTGTTCAAGTCCAGTATACGGGAACAATTATTATATATCACAGCTTGTAAAGGTTATATTTTTGTCTTATTATTTTGGTGTTATTTTGTGTTTATTTAGTTATGGAGCACTATCAAACTTCTTAATCTCTGGAAGGCATGTAAGATTATTTTAAGTATGTGTAGACATTTCAAGTAGATCTAGTTATTTGCACATCTCTTATTTTATTGATTTGTATGTAAATGTGCATATAATTTCTATTTGCACATTGATATGATTGTTTTCTTCCCTTTTTCATAACGATTTTGTTTCTCAATGAATAAGAGCTAATCGTAATGGTTAAACGATCAAAATAATTCTATTTAATTATTAATTCTCTTTGACTTGCCCAATAGAAGAGTGGATTTGGTCTTACTAATGCATGCAACTTATTGTTGTAACCTTTGCCATATTTCATGCAAGCTCATAATTACTGAACATATTTTGAGAGTTACACTACTGTTGCCTCTAGGTTACATTTGTGTTGAGGAGATTCATTATTTAGGAGATATAAGTATCATATATGTATTTGCATACATGCAATCCTATATTTGTCTACTTGATTGAGGTCTTGAAGGTCTACTTATAGCTACCAACATGTTATGAACTTAGTGATAAATTCTAGAGGCTTGTCATGCTTTGGATATGGTTGTTAGTGGCCTGAATCTATGTTTGCATTTCTCTTTTCTTTTTTTAATCTTATCAAGTGACCATAGGGAAACACCCTCCTAAGTTTAGTAAATCTCCCAAAACAAGAAGAGTGACCCACTCTTATGAATTTTATTTTATTTTTTAGGTCTATCTATTTGTGCATCTCTTGTTTTATTGATTTGTAAGTAAATGTACATATAGTTCCCATTTGCATATTGATATGGTTGTTTACTTCTCTTTCTCACGATGATTTTGTTTCCCAATGAATATGAATTAATCTTCACAAAATTAAACAATCAAATATTTAATTCCTATTGTATTTGGCATACCCAATAGAAGAGTAGATTAGGTCTTACTCTTTCATCTAGCTCTTTTTTGTAACCAATGTCATATTTCATTTGATCTTATTAATAATGAACATATTTCAAGAGTTGCACTATTGTGGATTCTAGGTTACACATGTTGTGTTAAGGGGATTCATTTTTTTAAATTATACTTGTCATATTTCTAGGTGCATGCGCCATGTTTATCTACTTGATTGAGGTCCTGAAGGTCTAGTTATAGTTACAATTTTTAGAAGTTGTTCATGCTTTAGGTATGGTATTTAAATGCTTGAATCTATGTTTGTAGTTGTCTTTAATTTTCCTAACAAATGGCCTTATAGAAACACTCTCTTGAGTTTAGAAAATCCCCAAAAAGAAGAAGAGTGGGTGAGTCTTATTCATTGACTTTGAGTTTTTCGTCTATCTATTCATGAGTTAGCATATTTTTCTCAAACTCACATGCCTAGTCTTGGGAAATAGGTAGGATCTCTATGATTAGTGGAATAGTGGCTTAGATCACCCAAAAACTAGTTTCATTGATGGGATATTGTTGCTTTTTTAGAATTTTGTAAACCCTATTGTTCATTCTATTGGTGTTAGTTGCATCTTATTTACTATCAACTTGCATAAAAAAAAAGGTGTCATTAAAATGAGTATCATTGTTGATGGGTGAAACTTTGTCATAATACCTTACACACTTGATAGATTGTTTGCAACTGTGTCATTTTTTGTGTGTAGTCGGTAACCCATCAACTTACAAAATCACAACTTAGCTAAGAATGTTGTGTTTGATAATGAAAGAGATTGATCCATGTTCATCTATAGCCTTGTTCCATAGATGTTCTCTACATAACACCATCTACATATGTATTTATATTCTCACAAAAATCTTGTCCTCATGAGAACATCGAGTATGGGAAGCCTACACACAAGACATGGCTTGTAGGACAAACTCTAGAATTGAGAAGTTATCTCTTCATATAATTTTTAATAAGATTTCATAAACACTTTGGAGGGAAAAGGGAATAGAGAAATGAAGAAAATATTAAAAAAAAACTAATATAAGTGAATGATCAAAGACCATTCACTAGATGAGATGAGTACTTTCATCTTAAAAAAGTGCATGTAACAATAGGACCAAAACTCCACAAAACAATCGAGGGTTTTACTGTATACAAATCTAGCTACTCAATATCACTAAGAAGTTTCACAACATTCAAATATCTATACTAATAATCTAAAATACCATGGCCTTTGTGGTTTGCATTTCCATGCATTATGTACTACCATTAACGCTATGTTTACTAGCTATATATATACTAATATTGAGCTCCATATGGGTGCATTGGCTTTTGCATTGGTTATCCAACATTAAAACTCTAGTCCACACCAGGTCTGCTTGCATTAGATTTGTATGTTCTAGCACCATCAAATGGAATTTCTTGGTTGTACTCTTTGCTTTATTGCCACGCATTAAATTTTCACACTAGAATTTGATTGTTGGTTGTTTAGTTGAATAAAAGTACCTAAAGAATTTTAGAACCATCTTATTTTTTAAGTCAATGATCAAATTTACTTGCAGCAAAAAAATACATACTAACAACACATATTATTCAACCAAAAAAAAATTACTCATAATAGATTTACAGAAAATTGAACCACCATGTAAAAATTAATGCATCATTCTCAACTCAATGTAGTGACATAAAATGTATTCTTCTACATTTTTGCACTTGTTTGGGCCCTCCCTATTAAACTGAGCTTAATGTTGCCTTGATTTAGTATTGTAATGTGTTAAACACATTCACATTAAGTCTTAGGCCCTTGTAAACTAAGTAGACCTAGTTGTGCCTTATAAAGGAGAACTTGTTAAGATTCCAAGAGACAAATGTGGGCCAAATGTGGAATTGAGTCACTTTACTTTGAATAGATACATTCCAACTTCAAAAAATCCATATCAATTGAAGGTCTTTATGAAGTAATGGGGCGAGGTTGTACCAACACCACTTCTTGTTTGCCCCCTTTCTACATCCCAATTCCTCTAGAGAGAGAAAGGGGGGGAGACAAAAAAGAAAGATGGCCTACCCAGCCCCCACAACAAGCATTCACAAATCGTCATCTCTGTTAGATCTTACAATTATTTGCAGTTGCACATATTTTCAACCGTTAATCACAATTATATATGCTAATTATTCATAATTAGCATATAAATTTGTCACAAGGAAATAGAAACCTAATCTTTCCCCTTTTTCTTATTAACTATAATTTTACATGTTAAATGACAACTCTTTCGACTAATTTAAAGTTTAACTAATATTATTTGAAATACCATTTTTAAGGTCTTAATTATTTAATATTTCAAACTAAAAAAATATCTATTTAGAGTTCACTTTTTTCTCTCTACAATCTTTTTATATTAAAAATGAATATATTGGAATGAATTTTGTTCAAATCTTCCATCTATGAGCTTTGATTTGAAATAGAATGGATAATTGTATGGATAAATTAGGTGTAAGGAGCTTTTTTAAATATTATAAAAATGTGTTTTTTTTCTTAGTTTCAACTGCTCTATCATTTTACAAAAGGTCAATTGACTTTGTCTTTGCTTATCAAAACACCACTATTCAAACAAAAAAAAAGTAACTTTTAAAAAATGTTGTGATCATCCATGAAGTGTTTGAGTGTGAGTCGACAAATTAATTATATATAAGCATAATTTTAAATTTTTATCAATCTTTGTTAAAATACATTTAAATTACTTAAATGTATGAGTGTAAGTTGACAAATTATCAATCTATGAAATTTTTATCAATCTTTGTATTGCTTAGGTCAACAAAATTACTTATATATGAATAAGATCTTATGTGTTTGAGTGTGAGTTGACAAATTAATTATATATAAATATTTTTTTTTAACTTTATCAATCTTTGTCAAAATACAACTAAATTACTTATATTTCACTATTGCCAAAGTCAACTAAATTATTTATATTTAACTATTAATAAAATAGACCAAAAAAATCAATGTTAATTTAAATATTAATTATTAAGATTTTTCTATAATTTAAAGAAAAAGGTTATCTAAAACCTTACACCTTGTTTTTGAGCTGAAATGGACCCCCTTGAAATATTGAAAATCTTAAAAAATTAAGATTATGTAGGAATTTAAAAACATTTAAAAATGATATAGGGGAGAGGGCCCAGTAGTCGTGCACCCTAACTTCGCGCTTCTAATTATCCTACATCGAAATTTCAAATCACTCCCAACTTTTTACAGCAGCTTACTTGGCAAGTTCTCTGCTTATAACTAAGGTTTCAGGGCCACATCATCAAATATGATGCCACATCAGCATGCGTTTTTCTCAAGGTGTCGAAAAAGGCCCCAAAAAATAGTGAGACCAATTCTCGTGCATTAAATCATGAGTAGTTGAGCGCTGATGTGGTATCACATGATTGGTTGCTTTTTAGATCAAAAGCATACATTTTGTTTAATTATGGGTAGTCAAATCACAACTATTGAACATTATATAAATGACTATTGGGTATTATATGTACGATTGGGTGCACGACTATTGGACCCCGCCCGACTATTGGGCCCTCTCCCCTAAATAAATAGGAAGGTGCGATGAATTAGAATAGAACTTTTAAAGATGTGCTCGTTTCAACCACAGCATCTTCTAAGAAAAAACCCAAACAATTGACTTTGTTTTTCCTTATAGAAAAAAGGAAATCCCATCCAGGGTTTAATTCACTCGGATGGAAAGAGCAAATCAAAAGAATACATAATCAGATGGTTGGAAAGAGCAAAGCGAAGGCTAATAGGGATACATCTGAGAACCACCTACAGTTGTGTGGGTGTGTGGCAACACGGCACAGTGGAAATTATTGCTAATGATCAGGGAAACAGAATTACTCCCTCTATGATTGCCTTCACCTCCGCTGAAAGATTAGTTGCAGACGCTGCCAAATTCCAAATCGCAAATAATGCAAACAACATTGTCTTTGATGCGAAGCGGCTCATGGGAAGGCGATTCTCTGAGCCTTGTGTGCAAGCTGACATCAGACTCTGGCCTTTCGCCATTGTCTCTGGAAACAATGATAAGCCTATGATTCAAGTTTCTTATAAAGGTGAAGAGAGGTTGTTTGCAGCCGAGGAGATCTCGGCAATGGTGCTGTCAAAGATGAAGAAGATAGCAGAAGAGTACCTCAACTGCGATATAAAAGATGCTGTGATCGCTGTTCCTGCCTACTTTAGCGATTCTCAGAAGAGGGCTACTGAAGATGCTGGCAAAATCGCAGGCCTTAATGTGATGCACGTCATCAATGAGTCCACTGCTGCTGCAATCTGTTATGGCTTTCATGCATCTGCGGGCGTGAAAAAAAACGTTTTTGTTTTCGATCTGGATGGAGGGACCTTTGATGTTTCAGTTGTCACAGTAGAAAAGGGTAAAATTGAAGTGAAAGCAACGGGAGGCGACATGCATTTGGGAGGTGAAGATTTTGACAATAGAATGCTTGATTACTGCGTGAGACAGTTCGAGAGAAAATATAAGATGGATCTCTCTGCAAAAGCGAAAGCTCTGAGGAGACTTCGGGCAGAGTGCGAGAGGGCAAAAAGAAGTTTGTCTTCCGCCGTAGTGGCGGTAATCGACATCGACAGTCTTTACCAAGGACAAGACTTCCATATAGAAATTAGGAGAACAGAGTTTGAAGAGCTCAACGCCGATTTGTTTGAAAAGTGCATGCAGATCACCAAGAAATGCTTGGAGGATGTCAAGATGAGCAAGGACCAATCGACGACATCGTGTTAGCAGGCGGTTCTTCCAGAATCCCAAAGCTCCAGGAATTACTTGGACAAATCTTTCAGGGAAAAAAAATCTCCAAAACTGTAAAAAATCCCGAGGAAGCTGTGGCTTACGGTGCTGCTGTTGAGGCTGCGGCGTTGAATGAGAACCAAGTCCAGTTGGTTCTGGTGGACATGCCCCCTTTGAGCCCTGGAATTTCAGTCAGCAATGTGGTGGTTCGCTGCAACACTTCCATTCCTAGTGGGACGGAGGCATCTGTCCCCATTTGTTACGACAATCTGGCATCACTCCCAATTAACGAAGGCGAGAGACCTTTGCTTGCCCACTACAATTTATTAAGTTGGTCTTGGTTAGGTATGTAGTGTCTAGTATAAATTTGTGTGATTTTTAAAAATATGTTGAAAGTATATAATATTACATATATTAATATCATAATGTGTGAGGAGGTGGTGTAATGGTGATATCATTATATCCATTCTAATCTATGCAAAATGATGAATAGAAATTTTTAAAAAATAAAAATTTAATTTTATGTAGTCTATTATTTTCCTAGAAAAAATTAATATTTGTTATATTTTTATATTTTTATTGACATTTTTATTGTTAATTTTTTTATAAAATAGTTACAATTATTAAATAAATAAAACTATAAGTCTTCAAAAAACTTATCAACTACAAATTTATTACAAATAATTTTGTATTACTTATAAAAAAATATTTTTCAAAGTTTTTAAAATACATTATTAAAAAAGTTATATTAATTATGATTATTATATATTGTAAATTAAAATTTAATCTAATTTATTAAATTAAGTGTATACTCATTAAAAAATAAAATAAAATATTTTGTATGGTATGATGTGATAGTCAAATCTTTGTGTTGTGTCTTTGTCACTAAGGTTCAAATTCTTGTTGGGTCATTGAGCTTGTGGGCTAGTAGTGCTTGTTTGATCATTATGCTCACAAGCTTTTAGCTCTTGTTGGGACATTGAGCTCATGGGTTCATGAGATCCCTATGTATAGTACGTATTAAATAATTTGATTTTTAATACAAATTTTAGAGTTTTTCAAAATATTTTATTTTAATTCAATTTAAAAAGTGTAAATAATTATGTCAAAACTTCTTTTTTCACTATAATTTATTTCTATTCCCTCTCTCAAATATTTTTGCATCCCTCACATCTTTTTAATTTTAAAGAATAAATTTGGTATACTTTAAACCATTTCAAAAGAATCTTTATAAACAATTTCACATCAATGTGAAATATAAACATGATGAGTAGATTTTAAAAATAAATGATTGATATCACTATAATAACTACAAAGTAGAAAATATATTTAACTAGTATAGATGTCTTAAATCCATCTATCTAAATGATGACAAGAGATATCTCTTGTTCGGTGTTTTTTAGAAAGATGTATTTAAGATATCTTTTACCTACAATTTTAATAAATTGTTTACTTCATATCTTAAGTACATATAGCATCATTTTTTTATGAAAACAAATTATTGCAATAATTTTATATGTTATAGCCTCAATACAAAATTTTCCCAATTACTTTATTTTTATTTCAAGAGTTTTTTCTATAAGTTAGAAAAACAAATAAATATATATATATATATATATATATATATATAAACTAATTAACATTTAAATAAAAAATTATTAATTTAAACTACTAAAATATACAAATAGCTAACTAAATAGATGGAAAAAATACACAATTATTTTATTTTATATTGAGTAAGTGTAAAAAGATGGGAGATCAAAAAGTGGTCATGCCAATTTGTGGTCTCATACAAGACATAACATGAATGCATTATAACATGTTTGTATTATGTAAAACATAAAATAATAACAACAAATACACTAAGCTCATTTGAACTTGGCATCTCACCTGTAAAATAACAGACAATGACCATCCAAGAGTGCACTCATGTTGGGAAGTTGTCAAAATGCTGCCACAACATCCCTGAGGTTGAGGAGGTAAATTTGTTAGTTTTTAAGTGTAAAAGTTTGGTTAAATAGTGAGAAAAATGGTTTTGGGTGATTTTTTTATTTTTTAGGAATTGAGAATCCCCCAATGGTTTATGAAAAACTTCATTCACCAATTCACAAAAACCTTGGTAAAAAACAACCACACCAAACCCATCAGACAATGCCTTGACATCCTCCCAGGACACAAGAAAATGTCCTAAGGAAAATGAAAAACAACAAGAAAAAACTTCAAACAATTATTAAAAATTTGAGAGACTTGAGTGGATAAACCTCCCATCGGTCTACCCTCTCCACTTGATTGGAATATATCATCTCACATAGATTTCATGAGTGGAAAAATTAACACCTAGTCAAACAAGAGGGGAGAAGTAAGACAATTTTATGCTGATAAACTATTCTATGAATAAATAAAACAAAAAAAATGAAATTTGACTTGTGTGCATTGTTTATTGACCCACAAACTAATGCACCCCTACACAACACTCGTAGGAGGTTCCCTATCCATTAGTTTCAACACCAAGGGATAAAGAATAATTTTGGGGATAGGTGGTGGATGGTTTTTTTACCATCCTTCATACAATAATAATGAGGTCTCACTATTATTTTTGAGAAAAATCTATTGTGATTTTGTCCTTAGCAAGATCCCAAACTACTTCAACATGCAAGAGTTTTAGGGTAAAGGTCCAGGGGACTCTACACAAGATATGGTGGGGGAAAACATGCCCAAAACCAGGTGCAAATACCCCTTGCTAGGAAAAACATTAAGCATGTCACAATCCTTTCCATTATGAAGGAGAGTATTGAAGTTGAGACCCTACAATTCATCATCTCACTCACTCAGAGCTTTTACTACATAGTATGCCCCTAGCATAGGGTGATGAGGGTGATTCTTCCAAGTCTCAATATATTCACCTTACATATGTCAAAACTGTGGTTCTCTTTGTGATGATGGGACTGAGGAAAATTGGGATGCACATGGATAGCAAAAAAGACATCCATAATGGATAAATATTGTTTGCAAATGAGATGTTAGATGAGACATTTGGCATTGATAGAATGGTAAATTTGAACAAGGTTAAAATTAATTTACTATATTAATTAATGTAAGCTTAACTTTAAACCACTAAATTAATTATAATAAACTTTTAGGGTTAGAGTGTTCACCTTACATCTAGCAGCCCTTCAACTCCTAATTACATGATGATATTGAGTTCACGTGTATGTAATTAATAAAGAAATAGTAAATATATAGTACATGTAAATATATTTACCTTATATGAATGATATTAATCTTAAAATTCACATTAGATGTCAAATAGGTGGATGTTGGGCCTTTGACATTAGGACCTATTAGTCAAAGTGGCCATACATATTTCACTGAGGTAAGTGACTATTTTTAATCATTATGTTTATAATATAATGTTAGGTAGGCTTTTTTAATTTAATAATGTTGTTTCACTTTTAGTTAATTAGATCAGACCTAACTCCTCTCAATATCCATAGCACAGTGGAGGTGGGTGTTTTCATAGACCCTTATTATCTTTAATGCCTTTTAGAAAGGTACAAGCCAAAATAGTAAAATTCATATTTTGTTTGTTGTTTTATCCATCTATTAGTACAACTTTAAATCATACTCATTTATTTAATTTAATTCTTAATGCTTGTCACAAGAGGTCACAAATCTAGTTTATAATACCCATTGAATGGATTCCAAGAGATGAAATGATTGCTTGGGAAATATTATCAATTCACGATAAGTGATTATTTCATTATATGTCATTCTATATTTCATTTTTTATATATTAGTTTTTGTATATTTTTTATTGTATTAGGTGGAGCTCCAAAAATTTATGAGAGGAGTTCCATTCAATGAGTTTGAAATAAATTATGTCATCACTTGCCTCTCCATCCACTCAAAAATTGAATTCAACTGGTGATCTCTTCCCTTCCCCTAGAGGGAAGTGAATATATTATGACATTTTTGTATGCCTATATGGTAGTTTTGTACATATATTTTTGTATTACAATTATGTGACATTATACACCATATGGATTTCTTGTACATATATTATACTTTTACTGATATAATAGTGTATGCATGCCTATATGGATTTTTAGTTAATACAAATTTGTTTTATCAATGTTCTCTATATTTGCTATAAATGATTTGAGTAGTTGAATAAATTCCCAATTATTTTAGTCTTTCATCTTGTTTAGTGAGTTATATCTTAGTCTAGGTCTTAGTTGGTGACTTTGGCTTGGTCATGTAGAGGATTGATTGGATGGTATGGTTTAGATGAACTGTTTGTCCCAATATATACTATGGAGTGATTTTGGTTGATTGATTGACTTGTCTCCATTTTTTTATGGCTTTGACAAGATGAGAATGAGATTGATTCTTGGTGTATCATGATGAAGAGTTTGTGTGATCACCTTATCAAGAGAATTGACCTCCTTCATGATGAGCTTAGAATCTTAGATTTTTTATAGTATTATCTTTCTCATTGCATTATGGATGATCTGAAGGCTTTTGGTTTGAGGGTAATCATACTTCTTTGGATTTTTACCTTATCTTAGTAAATTGAATTATGATGTGGCAAGATGGATGTATGTATTGATATTATGTTTTCATGATGAATTATACTCCATATTTAGGATCATATACCTCATTGCATCATAAGAATAAAGGTTTGTATTACATTGCAGTAGTAAAGAGTTTAAGTTCCAGCAATGTTATTGTGTATCTCTATGTAAAGGATACTTATTCAAGATTAAAATCTAGGTGTTGATATTTTTATGGGTTTAAGTTATCTTTTTCCACCTTTAAACAACCCAAAATCCTTTCATAAGTCCTAAAAATCCTAAAAGGAAACTTTGGCACCAAACTTGAAGTCATAATGAAAAATAAGTAAATTTGAATCCATTTTAAAATTACTTTTAGGTTTAAAATTGATGACCTATATCTAAAGGGTATAATTATTAGTGACATTCTCATTGATGTCACAAATCAATTTAACACATTTATTGAAGATGTTTTAGATAATGAACACTTGAATTCAAGTCCTTATGCTCATTCAAGAACTCATATTCTCAAAGATGACTAACAAAATAGTGATTCACACTTTGGGTTGTGTTACTTTACCTTTTAAGGTAGATCCTAAGGAAGTATAAATGTTATTTCATCTTATTCTTGCTTTGGATAGGTCTTCCATATTTTTGGTATACCATGACATGAGAAATTAAAGGAAATACCTTGTATTATATATCAATGAGTTAAATACATTCATGAGGGTATAATTGTAAAGATTACATAGATCTATATGAGCCTCTTATTGAGGAAAGTAATTTTACCATGGATATAATACATATACACTCCTAGAGAACCTCCTTATGAGAGTGAGAAAGAACTTTATGAGGTGTATCAACATAGATTAGAAGAACAAAGAAAAAAATACAAATAAATGACACAGTCATATTATTTTTAAATCCCCTATTCCACCTAAGAAGTATAGGGTCATGTATTGCAAAAGTTTGTATTTCATGCTAAATGTACTACTCTATGGACTCCAAATAAAATAGATATGGTTCAAGAAGTAAAAAATATTTATATGAGATCACCTCTAAAGAAGCACAAGAAATGGGCAAGGAAAGAAGCTCCTATAGTTCTACCTATTGACAATTTTTCCCTCAAAATTACCAACTAATATCAAGAAGAAACATATGTAATTAAAAAATAAAGTCATTTAGTAGAGGAAGAAGAGTATGATTCTAATTTTTGGGAGGAGTACGACCTCTAAGGAAATTCTCCTAATGCAATTGAATGAGACCTCTCCTTTTTCTACTTATATTTGCACTTATGTACTTGTTGATCTTTATTACCTATTCTAAATGTATTTTCTATCTCATTTATGTTTTAGAATTTTATTCCTATGTGTTTTCACATTAATCCTTGCCTATGTTATTCTTTTTGTGCCTTTATATTCTCATTTCACCTCCTATATTATTTATCCCTTGATTATTATGCTTTTCTAGGTATTCTGATTTCACCTTTTAGAAATGAATTTTCCTATTATTATGTTGACACTTTGATGAAAATCTTATATTTTGAAATGATGTGAAAATTTGGGGAGAAAAATAAGGCATTTGGTATCATTGATCCACCCATTCGATGTGTTGACATAGTCAGTTGGGCCCCATGACACATGGAATGCAAAAAATATGTGTTCCCATGTTTACATATATCCCAACTAACATTTTTTGCAAGAATGCATTCATTGTTGGAATGTTCAAATGGTGTCAATTTGAATAGAATCAAGGTAAGGTACTATAGAGTGACTCCATATCCACCTATAGGTTTAGAAAAAAAATTCCTAGGTGCCAAAAGCTCCAAGAACTACTTTGTCATAGTTTGACATTTTTTTTGCTCTTAGGGCTCTTAAGACATTGTGTACGCAAGAATACTATAGCTCAAAATGATCAAGATAGATAAGGTGAAAATAAGGCCTCTAGTAGTATTGACCAACTAGCCTTGATGTTTTGGTGTAGTCATTTGGGTCCCATGACACACGAAATACAAAAAATCCATGTTTCTATGTTTATTCACATGTTCTCAACTAATGCTTTTTATAATAATGCATTAATTATTGCAATGGTCAAACGGTGTCAAGTTGACTAGATTCAAGATAGGTTACTATAGAGGGGTCCCATATCTACCTGTAGATATAGAAAAAACATTCCTAGGTGCCACAGATTCCAAGAACTACTCTATCATAGTTTGGCATTTTTTTTGCACTTATGTCTCTTAAGAGACTTTGTTGAATAGTGTAGCCCAAAAGGATCAAGATAGTTGGGGTACAAGAAAATGCCTCCCCTAGCATTCACCTACCCAACCTAATGTTTTTCAACAATCAATTAGCCCCCAAAAGACAAATAACACAAAATATGGCTCCTGGTATGGTTGTGTTGAATGCAAATGACATCTTTTGGAATATTACATCTATCATTACCACAATCAAATGGTTTAGAAATAAGAAAAAATAAGAGAGGTTATTGTGGAGGGACCATACATGTAGTGGTAGGTTTAGACAAAAATATTCAGAGGTGCCACATTTTGAGAACTAGTTTATCATAGTTTGATAGTTTTTTGCACTTAAGTCTCTTAAGAGACTTTTCCAAAATAATGAAGCCCAGAAGGATCAAGACAAATTGGGTGCAAATAGGACCTCCCCTAGAATTTTCACACCTACCCCTACATTTTTTCATACTCAATTGGCCCCCACAAGAAAAAGAATGCAAAATATGGCTCCTAGGATGGTTGTGTTGAACACAAATGATGCTTTTTGTAACATTGCATCCATCATTGCCACAGTCAAATGGTTTGGAGATAATAAAATTTGAGAGAGGTTATTATTTAGGGACCATATGTGTAACTTTAGGTTTAGACAAAATATTTTCAAATTTCATGTATTTTGAGAAATAATTCATCATATTTTGATAGTTTTTTGTATTTAAGTCTCTAAAGAGACTTTATCGAAATTCTGTAATCCAAAACAATCAAGTGACCTAGGTGACCTAGGTACTTTATTGTGGTATTTGTTTATGAATTCAAGTGTTTGAGAAAGTTATAATTGTTTACCATGTAGTTGTTAAGCAAGCTTGTGCAAATGGCTAGATTGGAAATAATATTGTTCGTATGATACATGTGTATAACTATCACAATTGTCATGAATGTATGGCATAGTTATATTAAAATATCTAGAAGGTACATGTATATGGTACTGAGATGATTGCATGTTTCCTATTTGCTTACATAAATTATGATGTTATAAATACATGAGAATGATAGCAAGATAGAAGAATTATGTTTTCATTGATAAGATATGTTGTTGTGCAAACCATGTTGGTAGTTTAAATCCTTGAATGGTTACTCCTATTCTCTTGAAATTAGGAAGAGATTATTTTCCCTATGGTTAGGATGTATACTCGATTGTTATAATTGTATTCAACAATAGGGTTGGAAAATGTATTTTTTGATTATGCTATAATCTTATACCTGACTAAGAGTCTATTCCTAGTATTCATAGAATTTTAGAGAGAACTTATGTTCCAACAACCCAAGTCGTAATATGAAGAGGAATTAAAGGTGTAGAAGCACAAACTCCTCTCAAGCTAATAATGTCTTCCAAATTAGATATGGATGTAGTGAACATTGTAAGCATGTGAATATTTGAGTCATATTGAAAGAGAGGTTTTATGATTTTTTAATCACTTGATTGTTGCATTGCTTTTTGGTTGGCACCATAGGTTGGGATTAACCTATAGGATTGGATTGATCACTTGATTGTTGATTATACTTTGAATGGAGTCATTTAATGTTAATATTATACTTTTGAATGAATTAATTTAATGTTGAGCTTATACTTTTATGGATCATGAGGTATGAGAAATGTCATTGATTTGAAGTATTATATTGAAATTGTCCATTTGTGATGTTATGAATACATGGGTGATTAACTTAGTTGTTCCTCAGGTTAGGATAAATCTATGGATGGGAGTAACTAGTTGGTCACTTAGTTATGTGAATATGTATGGTTAAGTTGGTTATTCTTGGGGTTAGGATAAATCTATGGATGAGAGTAACCTAGTTAGTCACTTTTGTTATCTTGTCATCTTTTTGGTTGAATGTGTGTTATAGGTAAGTGCAGGAAGATGGGGGACAAAAAAGGAGTCTTAGTGGCCACTTTTTTCTAAAATTAGGAAATATTGACCTTGGATGAGAAATTGAGCATAGTTACACTCAAAATTTTAAGATGCATAAAAAAAAGTATTCATAGTGCTCCTAGTATACTTTCTAAACTACTAATTTTTATAGAAAATGGTATAGATTAAGGGGTTCAAAAAAGGGAGCCACAAAAATTGGTGTTGTTTCTATCAAAAAAATATAACATAGCATGTTTTGTGGTTCCCTGAAAAGGTTAGCTTTTTTTGGTATTTTTAAAATCGCTTCAGTGAGAAATTAGCTAATAGCATGTAGTTTATGCCTAATTTTTCTAATAATTTTTTAATGAATATTTGATTTTTTACTAATTTTTAGAGTGGACACATCCTAAAAAATAGAATTTTGGTCGTGCTACCCTTATAAATTTTGAAAATAATTGAAAATCATTTTTTGAATATGTGTAGAATGGAGTCTAGTTTATAAAAAATGTAATTTATTTGAAATTTCAATGTGATGTAGGAGCATCCTTGGGTCATGGAAATCTTGCATCACCCAAAAATATTTTCATTCTAGTTTGTCTTTGTTTCAGTTTCTATTCAATTCCAGTCGGAAGATCTGATAATTCTTTGTGTTTGCTCACCAGACCTTATAGATCTATGTTTACATCATGGGCATGTTCATTTTCCTTATTCCAAGATTTGAGCGCAATTGGTTTATTTTTTGGCAAGTTATCACTTCCAAATTATGTGGCAGTTTCTTGAACTAGTACCGAAACAATGTTCTTATCTAATGGCTAGTTTGATCACTTGTGGATCTTGATGGTGCGATTTGAATTGTTCTATCAGGTGTCTGCAACCTTGATTTAGGTCCACACTTCATCCTATGCATTCATCGAGGAGTAATTCAAATTTAAGGCTGACATATGCATGCACGCATTACATTTTATTTAAGTGGAGATTGTAATGATCTTTGGGCCAATGCAGATGTTTCTAGATCTATGAATGTATATAAAGCATTGCAATTGATCATTAGAGGGGGGAGGTAGAGAAAAAGTAGAGTTAGAGATTAAAAAAAGATAAGACTTGATCTGTAAGATTTTTTCTCACATTGAGGATCATGTAGGAAGATGGTATTTTGAGCATGTTGTAATCAGGCTTGCGAGCCAAACCTGTAAGATTAGATGTTTCCAGCTAGTTATAATTGAATTTTTTGATAATAAGAATGTTTGGATTTGTTTTTTTCTCCATTTTTTGTGTTGCTTCCATTGGGTGACTCTTGTTGTATAGTCTAAATTGTTCTCTTTGAGGACCCTCCAACCATGGTTGCATCAAATGGTATCAGAACTAGTTGAAAACTTGTGAATCTTGTGATGAGAGTTGGTTGCAAACTTATGAATCTTGAGATGAGAGCCAGTTGCAAACCTTGAGTTGGTTTCGATCCTTGTGGTATTCCTTGGGTGAACAAATCACCAATTTGAGGCAGGTTGCAAGTGTGTTCAATAGATCATCGAGAGAGAGGCAATTGAAACCTTATAGTCAGATCATTGAGTTGAGGCAGTTGCACCAAGTAGGCGGAGAGATGCCATTGAGAAGGATGAACCCTAGAAGAATGGAGTAGATGATGGAGGACTTTAGAAATGAGATGAGGAATGAGATTTGAAGCCTCTTGGGTGGTTTGAGGAGAAAACCTGAACTGGAGGATGAATATGAAGAATTTGTAGAATAACTTGAGGCTAAAGAGGTTGAAGGGCCGACAAATGAGGGAGAAGAGAGATTGTTGAGAGCAATGGCACAAGCAAGTAGAATTCATAGGGTGGAGGTTTCTAACTTCTCTGGTACATTGAATCCAGAAGACTTGATAAACAAGATAGGAGAGTTGGAAGAATATTTTGAGCTTGAGGATATTAGAGACCCATTAACGGTTAGGTTGGCACAAACTAAGTTGAAAGGACATGCTTCTTTATGGTGGAAAGTCACAAAAGGATAAAGTGGAGAATGGTGAAACAAGAATCACTCGATGGAGACAAATGGTTGCAAGGTTGAAGCCTAAGTTTATTCTAGAAGACTATGAGTTGGAATTGTTCAAGAAGTTGTAGAACCTGAAGTAGAGGGACATGAGTGTGAAAGAGTGTATCAAGGAATTTTACAAGATGACAATCAAATCTGAGCACCGAGAGATGACGAGGGAGAAGGTGGCAAGGTATATAAATGGCCTTAGATTTAACATTCAGGATGAGATGAGTATGTTGAGGATTTCTACAGTTGAATATTCCTACCCATATGCTCTTAAGGCAGAAGATAAAGTGAAGAAAAGACAACAGAATAATCCCAAAAGGAAGGAAACGCAGATGAGCAGCAGTAGGGAGAAGCAGACAAGTGAAGAAGAATCAAGATCTAAGTGGAGTAAAGAATCAAATCAGAGGGTACAAAGGAGAGAAAATGGTAGCAAGGAGTTCTTGGGAAAATGTTTCAAGTATGGAGAAATTAGACATCGATATTTTGAATGTCCTAAGCGATCAAGTAAAGGAATTGGTAAAAAGAATTGTATCACATGAAGAGTAGGTAACCAAAGATGGGATCGAACTAGAGTAGGGAGAATCACTTATGCTTAGGAAAGTCTTGATGAGGCAGAGTAGGGAAGAGGTTGAGACTTCACAAAGGAAGAATCTTTTCTGGATTGTGTACAAATCATGAGGTAAGTGTTGTAAGGTTATTGTGGATACTGGAAGTACTAATAACTTGGTATCTAAGGAGATGGTGGAGAAACTCAGTTTGAAGATGTTTTCGCATCCTTGTCCTTATAGGATAAGTTTGTTACAAGATGATCATGTAAGGGAGGTGAAATTGAGCAGTGTTGGGTGAGCTTTAATATTGGCCCCCTTAGAGATGAAGTTTTGTGTGATGTTTTGTCTATGAGTGCTTTCCATGTTTTGTTGGGTAGACCTTGGTAGTTTGATAGAGGAGCTATATATGATTGTAGAAGGAATCTAATTACTGTAGAGAAGGATGGGCAGAAGTCTACTCTGGTTTCCTTGAATAATAAGCAAGAGGAAATGAGGAAATTGAGTCTTGTGAAGAGTTACAGTGTTGAGAAGTGAGATGCAGAGGTTGTACTAGAGGATGGCATGGATTTGAAGAAGAACCTTGTGGCTAAATATGAAAGTGAGATGGAACTAAAAGAATGTAAAGGGAGAATTGTGTAGCATAAGACTTTGTTGCAAATGAAATAGAAAATAAGATGAAGTCTTGTAGAAGAGGTAGATCAGATGGGCAGAAGAAGGTGAGTGGTGGTAAATGTCTCTTACTACCTTGTGTAGGTATGAGGTAGGGAAAAGAAGGTAAAGAGAAGAAGAATTTATAGGATCTGATAGAGGAAAGAAGAGAGGTCAGGAGGAAGAAAAGTACAAACAAAGAAGACATTTGGATCAAGAATGAGCATAGGATCCACATCCTGAACCCATTTTTATTTTCATGAGTTTCTCTCATGGAACATCTTTTCTCATTAGGGGTGTCTAACGTAGGAGCATCCTTGGGTTGTGGTAATCTTGCATCACCCAAAAATATTTTCATTCTAGTTTGTCTTTGTTTCAGTTCTAGTTGGTAGATTTGGTAATTCTTTGTGTTTGCTTTCTAGACCTTGCAGATCTATGTTTACATCATGGGCATGTTCATTTTCTTGATTCCAAGATTTGAGCACAATTGGTTTATTTTTCAGCAAGTTATTGTTTCCAAATTATACGGTAGTTTCTTGAACCGGCACCAGAATAATGTTCTTATCTAATGGCTAGTTTGATCACTTGTAGATAATTTTCATAGATGGTTAAGGTATTATGGTTTAAGGTTTAAGGATTTAAGGCTTTAAGGTTAAAGGGTCAAGGATTTAGGGTTTAAGGGTTGAGGGCTTAAGGGATTATGATTTAAGGGTTCAGTGTTAAGAGATTAGGGTTTAAGGTATAGGGTAGAGGGGTTGACAATTGAGGGTTTAATGGTTGAGGGTTTAAGGGTTGAGAGTTTAAGGGTTGAGGGTTGAGGGTTGAGGGTTGAGGGTTGAGGGTTTAATGTATAGGGTTGAGGGTTGAGGATTTAAGGTATAGGGTTGAGGGATTAGGTAGAGGGTTGATAGTTTGCAGTTGATGGATAATGTTCAAGGTTTAGCATCTAAGATATAGGGTTGATGGTTCAAGGTTGAGGGTATAAGGAATATGGATAAGGGTTGATGTTTTAGGGCATAAGTATAGGGTTGATGGTATAGGGTAGAGGTTTGAAGGTTGAGGGATAATGTTCAAGGTTGAGTTTTCAAGGCTAATTGTATAGGGTATAGGGTTTAATGATTTAAGGTTTAAGGGTATCTAGGGGTTGAGAGTTTATGTTTTAAGGGATTGAGGGTTTAATGGTTGAGGGATTAGGGTTTAAGGCATAGTGTCAAGGGTAGAGGGTTTAGGCATAGGTTTTAGGGTTTAATGTTTAAGGGTTGAGGTTTAAGGCTTTAGGGTTGATGGTTTTGGGTTTTGGGTTAAGGGATTAGGGTTTAAGGGTTGAGGGTTTAAGGGTTGATATTTTAAGGGGTGAGGCTTGAAGGATTATGGTTGAGGGTTAAGGTTTGAGGGTTGAGGGTCTAATGTATAGGATTGAGGGATTAGGGTTGAGGGTTGAGGGTTGAGGGTTGAGGGTTGAGGGTTGAGGATTTAAGGTATAAGGTTGAAGTATTAGGGTAGAGGATTGAGAGTTTACAATTGAGGGATAATGTTCAAGGTTGAGTGTCTAAGATATAGTTTTTAGGGTTTAAGGTTGAGGGTATAAGGAATATGGATGAGGATTGAGAATTTAGGACATAAGAATAGGGTTGAGGGTATAGGGTATAGGGTATAGGATAGAGGTTTGAAGGTTGAGGTATAATGTTCAAGGTTGAGTTTCCAAGGTTAAGTGTATAGGGTATAGGGTTTATGGTTTAAGGGTTTAAGGGTATCTAGGGGTTCAGAGTTTAGGGTTTAATGGTTTAAGGTTTAAGATATTAATGGTTTAAGGGTAGATGGATTAGAATTTAAGGTATAGTGTCAAAGGTAGATGGTTTAGGGATAGGGTTTAGGGTTTAGGGTTTAAGGTTTAAGGGTTGAGGATTGAGGCTTTAGGGTTGAGGGTTAAGGGATTAGGGTTTAAGGGTTGAGGTTTTAAGAATTTAAGGTTAAAGGGTCAAGGGTTTAGGGTTTAAGGGTTGAGGGATTAATGGATTAAGGTTTAATTGTTGAGTGTTAAGAGATTAGGGTTTAAGGTATAGGGTTGATGTATTAGGGTTAATGGTTTAATGTATAGGGTAGAGGGGTTGAGGGTTTAAGGGTTAATAGTTTCAGGGTTGAGGGTTCAAGGATTAGAGTTGAGGGTTGAGGGTTTAACATATAGGGTTGAGGGTTTGGGGTTTAAGGGTTGAGGGTTTAGGGATTAGGGTTGAATGTATAATGTATAGGGTGGAGGGCTTAAAGTTGAGGGTTAAGGGATTAAGGTTTTAATGGTTGAGGGATTAAGGGTTTAAGGTATAGGTTCAAGGGATTAGGGTTGATGGTTTAATGTATAAGGTAGGGGGTTGATGGTTGAGAGTTTAAGGGATTGAGGATTTAAGATATAGGTTCGAGGTATTAGGATTGTGAGTTTAATGTGTAGGGTAGAGGGTAGAGGGTTGAGGGTTTAAAGGTTTAATGGTTTGAAGGTTGAGGGTAGAGAGGTGAGGGGAGAGATAGAAGAAAATGAGATGGATAAGGAGGGATGGAGAAGTATAAAAGGAGTGACTAAGAGACCTAGAGAGGGGAGAGGTAGAGAGATGAGGGGGAGAGAGAGGTGAGAGATAAAGAGATGATGGGAGAGATAGAATAAAATGGGAGAGATAAGTTCACAAATTTAGAGAAAGAGGGGTAAGGAGGAGGGAGATATGTGTAGAGGGAGGGAAATAACTAGAGATCCCTAAGAGATATGGAGGTGAGAAACCCACATCATAGGGAAAGAGGGGTGAGAGACATTGGGGGAGATATAGGAGTGAGAGAGATAGAGGGGGGAGAGGGGTGAGTAATGAGGCAAGGAGTGAGAGACCTAGATGGCTAAGGAGGGATGGAGAGGCAGAAAAGGAGTGATTGAGAGACCTAGAGAGGGGAGAGGTAGAGAGGTAACGGGGAGAGAGGTGAGAGATAGAGAAGTGAGGGGAGAGATAGAAAAAATTAGAGAGATAAGTCCACAACTTGGGGGAAAGAGGGGTAAAGAGGAGAGAGAGAGGTGGAGGGAGAGAGGTGAAGAGAGAGGGAAATATCTAGAGAGCCCTATGAGATATACAAGTGAGATAATTATAGCCTAGGGAGAGAGGGGTGAGAGAGATAGGGGAAATATGGGGTGATGGGGATAGGGGAGGAGAGGGGTGGATAAGGGTTGATGGTTTAAGGCTTTACAGTTTAAGGGTCAAGGGTTTAAGATTTAAGGGTTGAGGTATTAAGGGTTTAAGGGTTGAGGTATTAGGGCTAAGGATCGAGGGATTAGGGTTTAAGGTATAGTGTCGAGGGTGGAGGGTTTATGATTTAAGGTTTAAGGGTTGAGGGTTGAGGTTTGAGGCTTTAGGGATAGGGTTTAGGGTTTAGGGTTAAGGGATTAGGGTTTGAGGTATAGTGTCGAGGGTTGAGGGTTTAGGGATATGGTTAGGATTTAAGGTTTAAGGGTTGAGGGTTTAATGGATTATGGTTTATGGGTTGAGGGTTTGAGAGATTAAGGTTTAAGGATTGAGGGTTTAAGGGATAGGGTTGAGGTTTAATGTACGTGCTTCAACATATAGGGAATTCTAGTGAAACTGTATATCACACACAAAATGAGACATACATAACATTGGTTGAGGGTTAATCTACATGCTTGAGCATATAGAGAATTCTAGTGAAACTTCATATCACAAACAAAATGAGACATACATAACACCTAGAACATGTCATAATTGGTCAAAGAAAGGTCTCATTGATGTACACCAACCCAAGCCCATATTGACACATGATAAGAGTTAGGAAACCTTTACAAAATTGACTTTTACATAACACAAGCATGTTTTAGAGAAGTTGAAATATGGTCATTTTGTAAAGCAAGCTAAAACACACTCATTTTATAAAATGAGCATGTTATAATGCAAGCATATTTTGGCTTACTCTAAAAATGGTAAAATAGATAGGACACCCTTGATCCAAGACCACATGCTCTATTATTCTCATGTTTATGCATGTGATCCAGCAAAAAAACACTTTTTTATGCTATTGGGAAGTGCACATGTAATTTTTACACATTCTACCACCTTTTATCAACTTTCCACCACCTTTTTTTTGGTTTGCCAACTTACAAAGGAGGAAATAATAGAATTTTCACATCAAATTTGATATATATCAATTCAAGTTTCAATTTTTGTAGTGTTTTAATGTTAATTATTATTGAATTGTAAGAATTTAACATTATACATTGGTTAATTGTATATTTTTTAGTAATTCTATTAGAGTTATATACAATTGATTGTTGAAAAGGAAGCAAGTTTGTGAAAAGATCAAATTTTTGAGGAGTTTGATGCAAGAAGAAAAAATACTACACATAATTGGGTAGTTTCTCCATTTTTAATGTATTTCAAGTCTTCATACATGATCTTTACATTTTCCTTTCTTCTATTATATTTTTTATCATCTCTTATCATACATTCTTAATGCAATGCTTTGATTTTGTTATTATGTTGATTTTAGGATTATATTTTGTTAAGTATGATAAATTATGAGTGTTCAATATACATAGCCTTAATCAAACTGATTATATTATGCTAAGGGATTAGATTAGATTTTGTCAAATTACATATTCCATGTTCATGATTGTTTGTTTTTAATTTTTGACATATATGAGCATTCAAGGGGGGTTCCTTTGAAAATTATTATTATAACCTTAGCCCCTATTGGTACATTTTAAACTACATATTTATTTACTCTTTGTAGTGCTTGAGCTGCTCTTATAATATCATTTGGCTCTTGTGAAACCAAACAAATTATGGTTTGCATTGTTACAATATCCACGTAGATTCTTCCTTTCTTCCCTTCTCTAACGAATTATGTCATATAGTTTGTGTTCCTTGTATGCGGTTCCACATTTTGCATACATGTCCACTAGGGTAGTTGTAACTATAACATTTAAAAAAAATCCCCCTTCCATTATGCTTTGATGGATGCACATACCTTGTTCCAAAGCTCCCATTTTGGCATAGACAGGGAAGATGTTGGAAAAATTTGTGAAATTTGTCTTTTCATATATACAATTAAATTTACTTGAAATTTTATACTACCTAAAGTTCTAAAAAAACATTTTTTTCATATTATAAAATCATTGTATTCTGTGAGACCACATTTATTTGAGCAATTATATGTCAAATAGTTTATGTGCCTTTTCTATGCTTCTACATTTTGCATACATGTCTAATAGGTAATTTGCAACTATAACATTTGACAAAAATCCCCCTTCCATTATGCTTTGAGGGATGCCCATACCTTGTTTGAAATAGACCATTTTGGACAATGAAGGGGGATGCTATCAAAGGTTGTCAATTTTGGCTTTACACTTTCCAATTCTATTAGATTGAAATATTCTAAAAACTTCTTAAAAAATCCATTTTGTGCATATTCTACAATCATTATTCTCCATGAGACCATATCTCTTTGATTCATTTTTCCAAACAATCCACCTATCTTGTCTATGCTTCCACATTTTTTTACACATCTACTAGGGTAAGCTATAACTATAAATTTAAAAAATGCCTCTATCCTTAATGATTTGACGGATGCCCATATCCTATTCCAAAGATCCTTTCTTGGCATGGGTAGGGAGGATCTTGACAAAGCTTGTGGAATTTGTCTTTACACCCACTGATTGCATTTACTGGGAAGTTTCCAAATTTTTTTCAACAAATCCATTTTGTGCATATCCTGCAATCATTGCAATCCATGACATATCTATTTGATGCATTTTATCAAACAATTGACATGCCTTGGCTATGCTTCCAAATTTCTCATATATTGATGCCAAGGGAGTTGTAATTATAACATTTGACAAAAATCCCCCTCTTTCAATTATTTGATTGATGCCCATACCTTGTTCCAAAGGTAGGATGTTGACAAAAGTTGTGGAATTTGGATTTATACTCAAGCCAATTATATTTTCTTGAAATTTTGTAATGTATTTTAAAAAATCCATTTTGTGCTTTTCTTGCAATCATGGCATTCCATGAGACCACATTTCTTTAAGGAACTCCATCAAAAAAATTACGTGCTTTGTCTATGCTATCAATTTTGCATACATGTCTATTTGTGGACATTATATTGGTAGGTCATGCATTAGAAATTGGCTAGAGCAAAGTCACATGATAAATTCTTGCAAGGTAGAAATAATTCAAAAACCATTTTCCTTGTGTTCTTAGTGCACTTGTTTATTCATCATGGTTGAGTGACATTTACTCTTCTACATGATGATTATATGTATTTTGTATAAAGTGTTGAATGACATATATTTCATTTATTTGTATGGATTCATTTTTTAGGAACTAATATTTGTCTCTTTATCATGCTATATATAAAATTCTTCATCATGTCAAGGACATGATCAAGGATTAAACCAACACAAGAAGAGCAAGAAGCTAATAATGCAAAGAAAGCAACAAATATGAGGGAACTTCATGAGAAGAGGAAATTGGAAAGAATTGTCGAAGACATTCCAATTGAAGAGGAACCTCAACCATCAACAAGATATATGGTATTGGCATCACAAAGGGAATGAATGCAAAAACTTTGTGTTATGAGAGATTTGAATACTGTAGTTGGAGACATGTCCTCTACAACAAGTTAAGATGGAGGGACACCGTCTACCACATCTTAAATTGAGATTACATCATCACTCACATGTGAGAAAGGAGGTATGCCATTGTTCCCACATCAACCTCAAGGCACACCATCTATTCCATCTCTAGTCGAAGGTATGCCATCTAGCCCATCTCATTTAAATATTGATGAAATTCCTAATGTTGCGATTTGAATTTACCTTTGAGAACAACACCTAGAATTTTGCATAGAAAGCCAAATTATTTTGATGAAAAGGGAAAATCTCCCTTTCAAATCTGATTACAAACACACAAATTATGCTATGCAAGAAGGCTGCAAATACATATAAAGAACTAAAAATGAAAGAGAAATCTGCAACTTTATTTCATTCAAATATGCAAATGGTTTACATCAAAATGAAGCTCATGGGCTTCTCTTCAATCCTACATGCAACACCTACAACAAATATGTCTTCAACAATCTGGTAGCATTTCAACAGCATTTGGGTATGCAAAATTCACTTCTCCAAGCCCCCCTCTCAAAATGAAAAGGAATGAATAAATAGAAAATGTGTGTGGAGAAAACAACTCATGGTTTCACAAAACCACCTTATGGAACCACCTTCAAAAACCCACGCCCAACTTTGGTAGTTACAAATCTATAAATTAGAAATGAAATCCAATGCATGCCAACCTTCTCTTGGGTGCCTAAGTCTTGACCAATCAGATTTGGTTGTTTATGACATCTTACATCCTCTTACATATTCCTTACAACTTGTTGGTTACAAATTTGCATGCAAAGACATGCAAGCAACATGCAAGATTCTTTTGCAGCCCACCTTATGAAAATTTATGACACATGTACATGCAAAACATGCCAAAATTACTAAAATATATAAATATTTGTCCTCACCCAACAATGGACACCCAAAAGGAATATTCTCCCACAAGATGCTTTTACCACTTTACTGGGACCTATTACCCATCAAATTTGCATTTAAATTTTCACCCAAAAGGGAAATTACTTTGTTGCAAATTAAAATATTATTTTTCCAACCCTTAAGCCCTTATTAAAATCAAACAAAGCAAAATTAAAATATTTTTGGTGACACGAGATTGCCCTTATGCCTTGGATTGTCCTGCATCAAACAACCATGATAATTTGAAATGTTTCATGAGCTGAACTCATAAACATTTGTAGATCCTATGCCTATCTCGGATCCATTTGTTTACCTTATCTTTCTAAATATCGTTTTGAACCTATCTCTACAATTTGATGTTCCTTCCATACTTCATTCTTCCCCTCTTCCTTCCTCTTTTCACAAATTCCAATTCCCACCAATTTGCACTATGAAATGTCAAAAAATCATAATCATCAATTTTATCTTCTTGAGTAAAATCAGAAAAATCATGCATTACCTTTTCCCCTATTATTTCTACAACAATAATTTCATTTTCAATATCGATTTGTTTCATATGTTCCTCCTTTCCTATATCTTTGGAAAAGTAATTCTCAGTTGCAAATTCAATGTCAGTATCATAATTAAAATACTCATACTTTCCATCTCTCTCCTCTGCATCCATTTCAATGTTAGTAACACAATTAAAATATTTATCTTGCAATAAACTGTCATCCTTACAAATCTCTTTATCACATGAGAAATCATCAACTAATGCAAAGGGAAGCTTTCCAAACAAATAAATATTCACTTTATCACCTTCTTCTTACTTACAAATGTAGTATCTTCATTCACCAGTGTACTCATTGCTGCAATATCTTCTTCTACACAAATCTCATCATGCTCACATAAATCAACACAATATTTTCACAAAATTCAGATTTTGCATCTTCTTTCTCCATGGAAACTTTCAGTCTACCCCTTTGAATGCAATCAACACCGCTGCAACTTGCATTAACAAATCATGATTTTCATCCTCATCCTCATTAACTAATTTTCTAACTCCATTAACTAAGAATTTTATAGTGTCTTTACACACCTTTCCTTCTTCTTTACTCAAAGGTTTCAACTTGTGCTTCACTCCATCCTTCATTAAGGAGTAGGTATTGGCATACCCATCATGCACTACTTACTTGTCAAACTTCCAAGGTTTTCCCAATAACAAGTGACAAACATTCATAAACATAACATCACACCAAACTTCATTGTGGTAATCACCAATCTTAAATCTTACCAAGCATTGTTCATTCACCAAAATCTTACACTCATCTTGCAACCAAGCAATTTTGTATGGGTGTGGGTGGCTTCTCCTTTGTATCTGTAACTTGTTCACCATTTCTTTAGAAATGAGATTGTCAGTACTACCACCATAAATAATCACATTACATACTTTACCTTCACATTTGCATCTTGTTCTAAACAAAATCTTCCTTTGCATTGGTTCATTGTCTTCATTCAACAAGGCTCGCCTAGTCATCAAAGCTTCTCCTCTTTTAGCTTCTTAAGAGTGTGTTGACATTGCATCTTCTTTGTTCACATTTGCTGCTCTAGCTTGCTTTTTAGATCTTCTATTCATCCTTTCTTGATTTTGTGGGTAGTCATATGCTCTATGTACCTCTTCTCCACATTGGTAACAGGTTCCTTGGAATCCTCTTCCTCTAAAATTCTGCTCACAAAACTTGTTTGAGTTTTCACCTCTTTCATCCTTGTTGTCCTTAATGTCTCTAATCTGATGTTCATCGTCTTTTTGTCACACATAACCTTTACCCTTCCCTTTCTACTTACTCTCAAATTTCCTATTCAATCTTTCTTCTACTTTCAATACAAACTGATATGAATCCTCAATGGTGTATATTCTTACTAATTCAAACTCTTCTTGTATGCTTGGCTTTAACCCATTAATATAATGGGTTACTTTCTTCGTGTTTTCTTTAGAATGTCATGTTCTAATCAAGACCTTGTGAAATTATTTTGTGTATTCTTTCACAATCCTCATTCCTTGTCTCCGGCTTTGCATCTTTTTGAGAAACTCCAACTCGCAATCTAGTGGGATAAATTGCATTTTCATTTTTTCCACCATTTTATCCCATTTGGAAATTTTGTCTTTCCCTTGTCTTCCTCTTTCAAGCTGGATTTATTTCCACCAAATGCTTGCATGGCCCTTCAACTTTGTTTTTGCAAACCTCACTCTATGAGGGCCTTTAATCTCTTCAAACTCAAAAAATTCTTCCTTATCATTAATCCAATCTATTAACTCTTCAAGATTTAAACTTCCATTAAAGGTTGGAACCTCCATTTTTGGTTTCTTTCCAATGTTTAATATTTCTCTCAACAATCTCATTTCTCCAGGATCCATCTAATCTTGTTCTTCCTCTTCCATTTCCTCTTCATGTTCATCTTTATTATCATCCCTTTCCCAATGCACTTCTCCTATGAATCTCTTCCTGCAAAGTTTCTAATTTCCTTCTAAGGGCTCTAATTTCATCTCTAGGAGGCTCTCTTCCTCCACCACCTTTGCCTCTACCTCTACCATGTTGGTCAAGTCTAGGAGGAATTTGAATCTTCACTCACAACTCACAGGTCCTGTTGCAAACTACGTCTCTTTGATGCTTTTTTTACAGGCTCAAGATGACCCACTTTAATACCACTAATGAAAATGGAAACTGTCCCTTTCAAGTTTGATTACAAACACACAAAATATGCTATGCAAGAAGGCTGAAAATACATATAAAGAACTAAAAATGAAAGAGAAATCTGCAACTTATATTTCATTCAAATATGAAAATGGTTTACATCAAATTGAAGCTCATGGGCTCCTCTTCAATCCTACATGCAACACCTGCAATAAATATGTCTTCAAAAATCTAGTATCATTTTGGCAGCATTTGGGTATGCAAACCTCACTTCTCTAAGCCCCCCTCTCAAAATGAAAAGGCATGAATAAATATAGAATGTGTGTAGAGAAAACAAATCATGGTTTCACAAAACTACCTTCTGGAACCACCTTCGAAAACCCATGCCAAACTATGGGAGTTACAAATTTGAAAATTAGAAATGAAATCCAATGCATGCCAACCTTATCTTGGGCACCTAAGTCTTGATCAATAAAATTTGGTTGTTTATGACATCTTATAGCCTCTTACATATTCCTTACAACCTATCGGTTATAACTTTGCATGCAAAGACATGCAAGCAACATGCAAGATTCTTTTGCAGCCCACCTTATGACAATTTATGACACATGTACATGCAAAACATGCCAAAGTTACTAAAAGACAAAAATATTTGTCCTCACCCAAAAGTGGATGCCCAAAAGGAATATTCTCCCACAAGATGCTTTTACCACTTTATCGAGACCTATTATCCATCAAATTTACATTTACATTTTCACCCAAAAGGGAAATTACATTGTTGCAATTGAAAATATTATTTTCCCAACCCTTAAGCCATTATTAAAATAAAAAAAAAGCAAAATTAAAATATTTTTAGTGACACAAGATTTCCCTTATGCCTTGGATGCTCCTGCATCATATTTGATTGATATTGATGAGAATATTTTATAGCTGATGGAAGGTAAGATTCCAAAATGCACTTGTAGAAGATATGCTCATAAGATTTGGAGGGTGTTCTATGAAAAGTTAAATGAGACCACAAGAGGTAAACTATTTTTTGAAATGATGTGAAGTATAAAGTATAGGTCCATCATGAAGATTCTTGTTTTGAGAACATCAAAGGCTTCAAGTGAAAAACCTATCAATGAAGAATCTAATCAGTGTATATGAGAGTGTGGGTAACACCTCATGCAAAAAAATAGTAATGTCATACGACATGTCATTACATTGACAATAGCAAGAAATAAAATGAGGAAAGCTCGTCTCATTAGAAAGACAAGTCAAGCTTTGAGAATTGATAGAAAAACTTCATCAAGAGCCATTAGAAGGTGTCAAAGAATTAAGGACACTGATGCCAATGAATTATGGGCATTCTTGGGGAGACTACTACAAAAAGATAAACCAATTGTTGAAGCATTGATATCACTAATTGAAGAATTTTGGAAGAATTTAACAATCGTATCTATGAATCAAAGAGATGTGATAAGAAGGAGAATCGATAGTCGAAACCATGAGCCACATCCAAAGGATTTTTTAGTTAGGACTCAAACTCAATTTTTTGGTAAATTTGTAGAGATGTATTCTCAAATTAAAAAATTTCAAAGATATTTTGAAATGTTAAAACATTTCTATATCAAAATAAATCACACACACACACTACTTGTTGTAGATTACATATTGATTTTTCTAGCCATTTTGATGTTTATCGATCTATATGTTTAGTTTTGCATACTAACAATGTTTTGCATGATTGTAGCATACATGCCCTACCAACATCTTAAAGAGACTTCATATCAACAATTTTATGTGAAAGAGAGGAAGGTAAAATATTCTACATGAAATTATGCTTGGATGGAACATGTCGGCATTGTGGTGGCTTGCAATGTATGCCAATTTGTGAACATATGGAAAGCACACATGGGGTTGGAAATGAACTGGTAGAGTTCAACAAGTATGAAATAGTGACCTAAAATAAAAAAAGATGGTAAAGAAGCAAAAAGGTGTGATTTGGTTATTCAAAAAATTTCAATGTATTAGTTTATGTCTACATTTCATGATAGTATAGTGTTTGATTATGCAAGGCATACCCATAGAGCTCAATTGTTGGACTTGCAATTCAAGTTACGCAAGGACACATTTCCACTTGGTGGCATTTTTTTAGTCATTGAATTTGCAAAGAACTACATTCTATAGCCACAAAATAAGGTGCAATCACAATATTACAACTCCACATAGGTTTCTATATTTGTGCACATTGCATTCATTCATGAGAATGATAGTACATAGGATGACAGAAACATCATAAGGGAGTATTATTTTATATTAGTGATGATCGCATGAATTTTATAAAGTTTGTGCAAGGTTGCTTTTAGGTGTTCTACAATTATTTGGATAGAAGGGGCATATCATTTAGTCAACATATCATATGATTAGATAACTGTGCATCATAATTTAAGAACTCAAAAATGTTCTATTGGTTGAGCAAGATACATAATATTGTAGGTGTTCAACATATGTGGAACTTTTGTGTGGTTGGGCATGGAAAGGGAGAGCATGATGGTGTAGGAGCATGCATCAAAATATCCATAGCACAAGAAGAGTTAAAATATAAAGACAATGCAAAGTTGACAAATGCAAATCAATCGAGTGGTGTAATGTTTTGATGGGTCTAGGTAATGAAGGTAAGTCTTTAGTTCATAGGTTTTTTTGGTTGATAGATGATACTAACATTGCACCATATGAGGATTATTGTACATTGATAGAATAAAATGAGCTAAACTCTTTAAAAAGATCAAATGCATATTCATGGAGTATTCATACGCAAAAACTGGCATTCTTTTGTTCTTCTTGTAAAATTCAAGCCTATAATGAGTGCAAGTCAAAGGAGTGGGTTGAAAAATGGTGGTTAAGCTATCTTAGCCTACTTGACATGTATCAGCCCTTGATTACATTAGAACTGATACAGATGGAATCATCAATTGACTTTGACCACATATCAGATCTAGTTCAACCAAGTAATATATCTACTTGCATAGTTTTTAAAATTCCTAATGTTATATTACTTTATAGTGTTTTTGTAATGTTAACTAATTTCATCTAATTTGTTGCACATATCAATGTAGGGCATGTTTAAGTAGTCATTTTAGATGAAGACAATGAAGATGGAATATATTATTGCTTGTGTCATTTTGTTCAAGACAAAAAGAAATTGGAGGCCCTAGTTACAAATGGAGAAAACATCAAATACCCTACATGCTCAGTGGTTGTTAATAGAACATGGCATGGCTTAGAAGGTACCCACATAAGAGTGTTAATGTTTGGTTGTTTCATGACTTTGACATGCATTGAAAGATTCTTCATTACTTGCAACTTGTTGTGGCATCCGATATTCATTTGATACAATATCGGGGTAGACCTTTGAACAAGACCTTGTTGAAGGTGTGTGAGTCTAACAATGAGGCAATACTTGACACAATAAAGAGTAGATTAGACCCAAATGATTCATTGGATTAATTTGTAAGTATGCACATTGATTTTGTAAAGTCATGTTATTGATATTAATGTATTACAGTTAATAGTTAGACCTTTTGTTTCTATATTTCAATTTTACGTATGTTTTGGTACCAATTTTATATATGTTTCTTTTTTTTTGTTGTTGCATTTTTACACATATACAGTGAATATATTGGTAGATCATATTCATATTTATGATTTCACCATTTGACCATTTGGAGACCTCAATTTGTAAACTTGACCTTTGTATCCCTAGATCAAACTTGGGAGACCCTTCCTCAAATATCATTTTACCTAAAACATCAACTATTTCCATCATATCCATAAAAAATATATCATCTTTCCCTCATCTTAGCATTTTCATCCCCATAATCTAGTCATCACAACCATCATCCTTAGACCTTGGTCCTTTAAGCCATTATCCTACCCTTATCATATTATCTATATCTTATCATATCATATCCAATCTTCATCATCTTTTATCCTATCTCATCACCCAATCATAATCCATATCATATCTTATCAAAATCAATCTTGTCAAGACTCTATCTATATCTTAATCCTTGTTATCAAAATCACCACTTCTCCCTCTTATAAATATGAACATATATCATCCTCACAACCTCCCATATCCAAATATCAATAACCACCCTTCATAATTGGCCAATGGGAAAATGAAAATGCATAACTGGAGCAACAAGTAGTAGAATGCATGAAATGAAAAAAGGAATATGCTCTTGAGAAGTTGAGGAAGGTGTGTGTGCAGTATGAGAAATGAGAAAATGACAATGCAAAATTGGAGGTAGCAAGGGCTAGAATGTATGAAATAAAAAAGGAATATGTTTTAAAAACACTTGAAAAGATGCATAACAAAGTGAATGAGATAGATAATGTATTGAATGAAGAGATTCTTCCTGCTCTCAATAAGTTTCAAGGAAGGTGTCTATGCAGTATGTGGAATGGGAAAATGGAAATGGAGAAGTGGAAAAACTCAAGAGGTTTTGTATTTGGTAATAATGTGTGTAGGAAAATAAAGTGAGAGATGATTCTATAGGTGGGTTTGAACAAATGAAGTCAAATATTCTTAAACTTAAGACTTCTATGGAGCAAATACAACTAGAAAAAGATGATAAGGAAGAAGCAATATCAAATGTAAGTGCAAGAAAGAGAATCGGTGCGATGAACACGTGAAATTATTCATGACATTGAAAACTCTATCAAACAAAGGGATGTTGTTGTCCTAAGCATTGATGATAGAGCAACTAATCTAAAGCTCAAAGTAAAAGATATGAAAAAGAAGTTAGAAAATCATGAAAATGAATACTAGAGGGTGTTAATAGGTAATAGCAGTAGAGATAAGGGAAAATGTGTGGTTGGTCAAGTTGCAAATGCAAAAGCAATAGTTGGAAGTGTTGAAATTGAGGCAAAACAACTGAAAACTAAAATTAACCACTTAGAAAAGGAATTAAAAGATAAGAATATATTATCATCAATGAAAAGGAGTTTAATATTCTCTAAAAACGCTTGAAAAAGAAGCAGACCAAAATGAATGAGATGGATAATGTATTCAATAAAGAGATTATTCCTACTCTCGAGAAGTTGAGGAACCTGTACATGTGTAGATTCTTCTTTGTTCATCGTGTGACCAAATCGATAGTTCCAACGTGTTTGGATGGATAATTTTATGTTAGGGAATGTCTTGTTTTGCACCCAAATGTATGTCAAAACAATTTGAGCTACATTGTACCAACGAAGTCTCTTAAGAGGCCAAAGTGCAAAAAGGCAGCAATATTTGAGGAGCTATTACTCAAAAACCATGTCAATTAGAAACATTTCATTTGAGGGTATGAGATCACATAGGGCCCTTTTACAATAAACTCTCTCAATTTTTGATATCTTTGAGGTGTTTTCCTGTGGTGTCAAGTTTTTAATTGATGGAAAACAGGTCAAATGCTTGCAAATTAAAGTTGCAAGGTGGTGTAACTTTCATTCTTCTCCTCATGTGACCAAATTGAAAATTCCAACATGTCCATGTGGGTACATTTAGGCTAGGCATGGTCCTATTTTGCACCTCAACATGCCGAAATAGTCTAAGCTACATTGTGCCAATGATATCCCTTAAGAGTCCAAAATACAAAAAGACAACAATCTTTGACAAGTTGTTACTCAGAAACCATGTCACTTAGAAAAAAAAATTGAGGCTATGGGATAAAGTAGGGCCCCTCTATAATAACCTCTCTCAATTTTTGATATCTCTGAGGCATTTTCCCGTGGTGTCCAATTTTCATTTGATGGAAAAGGTGTCAAATGCATGCAGTGTAAAGTTGCAAATGGGTGTAACTTTCATTTTTCTCCTTGTGCGATCAAACTGACAATTCCAACACATCTGTATGGGTACGTTTAGGCTAGAAATGGTCTTGTTTCACACCCAAACATGTTGAAACAATCTAAACTACATTTTATTGATGATATCCCTTAAGAGTCCAAAGTGCAAAAAGGAAATGATTTTTTATGAGTTGTTACTCCAAAACCATGTCACTTAGAAACATTTTGTTTGAGGATAAAGGATCACATAGGGACCCTCTATAATAACCTATATTAGTTTTTGATATTTCTAAGGCATTTTCCTGTGATGTCTAGTTTTTAGTTGATGGAAAAACTATCAAATGCATGTAGTGTAAAGTTGAAAAAGGGTGGAACTTTTTTTCTACTCCCCATGTGACCAAACTAATAGTTCCAAAATATACATATGGGTACGTTTAGGCTAGGCATGGTCTTGTTCCACACCCAAACATGTCAAAATAGTTCAAGCTACATTATATCGGTGATATCCCTTGAGAGTCCAAAGTGCAAAAAGATAACAATTTTTGAGGAGTTATTACTCAAAAACCATGTCACTTAGAAACATTTCTTCTGAGGCTACAAGATCATGTAGGGCCTCTCTATAATAACCTTTCTTGGTTTTTGATATCTCTGAGATTTTTTCCCATGGTGTCAAGTTTTCAGTTGATGGAAAATAGGTCAAATGCATATAGTGTAAAGTTGCAAAGTGGTGTAACTTTCATTTTGTTCACTATGCGATGAAACTGACAGTTCCAACACATTTGGATTGGTGGTTTTATGCGAGGAAAGGTCTTTTTTCACACCCAAACAAGTTGATACATCCAATCATGAAGCAAACAAATAAGTATACATAATACATGAAGTATGAGGTATACACATGAATACACATAATATGTGAAGTATACACAAGAAGCATGAAGCATACACATGAACACTTGAAGTATAGACAAGAAGAATGATGCGTACACATGAATGGTAGCATGATTCATACATGTGGAATGGTAGCATGAAGCATACACGTGGAATGGTAGATGTCTTCCCAAAATTATATGATAAACTTCTAGAGGTATGAGGTCACATGTAATAATGTCTTGCTCATTTTTAGTTGCATACTTCAAAGTGAATTATATAATTATATGAATTTTATTACCATGCTACAATGATCCTAGAGAGTATGGGCTTAGATGTGTAGTAGTAGAGAGACCTACATGTTAGATTGCATCATGTATTATTATATTCATATGATTGATTTAATGTTCAATAATCTTAGAGAAGAATAATGTTCAAACTTTATATATTTACAATTATATAAAGGAAGAGTGCATATAATACAATTGGACTTTAAATATTTGAACTAAACCATCTACAAATATCCATTGAAGCGTGGATTTATAATGCAAATATGGACACCATCAACAAAAAAGATGTGTATTAACCAAATATCGATAAAGGAATACATCAATGTATGTCAATATAAGTATCATATATACAAAATAGCCTTATAGGAATACAATGTCAACTATATTCAATACAAAATATATGTCCACAAATGCTATATAGGCATACAAAAAAGGAACCCAATAAAAAGTCATTCCCCTCTAGGTGAAGAAAATATTTCATGGGCGATATTTGATCTTTGAGGGGATGGAGACACATATTTGAGTGGTCTAATTTGAATTTGAGAGTTGCTCCTCCTATTTATTTCATTGTGGAGCCTTAGCTATTACAATAAAAATTATAGAAATTAATATATAGAAATAACATTATAAAAAATGAAATTTTAACAAAATAATCACTTATCGCCTCCAAATGATCTCTCTCTTCATTTTCCACAACAACAGGATTAGGTTGTGGCATTCCAAAGTCCTATAGAAACCATCTAGATAGAAATTAAACCATAAATCAATAATCATTTGATTTTTCAATCATAAACAACTATAACAATGAATGTAATTTGAAATTTACTAATCTGCCTCGTACCACTGTCAAAGGCATGAAACTATCAATTGTGGAACACACACCATGCTCCATTTCCATATGAAAATCAGGAGGTGTCTCTGCCTACATCATCTAAAAATAAAACAACATTATTCAATTACGAAAAACTAGAATAGTGATGTAGGTCATGGCTTATAATGTATGAGATAGTTGACAAAATTTTGAGTACTTTGGTAGACATGTATGAAAAATGTGGTAGCATAGACAAGGTAGTAAATTTTTTGAAATTTTTTTGAGTGTACTTTGATAAAATGATTTGGTAGACATATATAGAAAATGTGGTAGCATAGACAAGGTAGTGAGCTATTTGAAAAATAAACCTCAAAGAAATATGGTCTCATGATGATTTATTTGAGGCATTTTTTCAAACAACTCATTGCCTTGTCTATGTTATTGCTTGCTATTATGTTTTGATAGATTTTTTCCAAGCATCCATAGTTTGTTTGAAAATACGTGTTTTAGGATTTTAGCCATAGCAGAAAGGAAGTGAACTATTTGATAAAATTCTTTGGTAGACATGTATGGAAAATGTGGTAGGAAAGACAAGGCAGTGAGTTGTTTGAAAAAATGCCTCAAAGAAATGTGGTCTCTCAAAGAAATGTGGTCTCATGGTGATGTAAGAAATGTGGTCTCATGGTGATGGACATCACCATGAGACCACATTTATTTGAGAGACCGCATTTCTTTGAATCATTTTTTCAAATAGCTCACTGCCTTGTCTATGTTATTACTTACTATTATGCTTTGATAGTGTAGACATAGAAAATGTACCGACACACTTGATCCTGATTACTAACACCATTTCATCCTGAATCATCTTCTCAACTAAATCATCACTCATCATCCCTTAATTAAATAATTCATCATTTATCTAATTAAGTCATTCTCTTGTTAATTAAATAAATCGAAGTTATCTAATTAACCCTCTAGTCTCCATTTAATTAAATAATCCATTTTATTTGATTAAATCTCTAAAGTCATCTTATTAAATTAAATAAATTAAACCTTATTTAATTTAATCTAACATCATCATATTTGATTAAATAAATCAAATCCTTTATTTAATTAAATCTAAATCACATTTCTCATCTTTTGATTTAAATCAACCCATAAATCTAAATCAAATAGTCACATCACCTAATCCCTCATTAAATTAATGATGAGGGCACAACCTAAGACACAGAAAATAACCCACAAACAAGAGAATAATTTTATTATTCAGAAAATGGAGCTTCTTACATGCAGAGGATCTCAATCCCCAAGTTCTACAACACATGCAAGTTACATAAAGCTACAAAATAACCCTTTCACAATATGCAAGCTTGTCCCCAAAAAGCTGCCCAAAAATTAGAAACCTGCCCATAAATAGAGCTCCTCTTTAGTTTGGAGCTAAAAAAATATTCAAATTTGAGCTTAGGTGGTTTGGCACTGAAAAATTACAACTTGAAGTTCAAATTTCAAAAGAACATTTGCAATTGTATCTTCTAGAAAGTGTGCCAACTTCCCAGGGCCATAACTTTTGATCTGGGGCTCCGATTTGCGAACCGTTTGAACCGTTGGAAAGGTCTCAAAGTCAATAAAATTCTCAAAATCTGCTAAATGAATTTTGGAAAGTTTTGGGGCTATTTCAGGAAATCTAAGTGCCTCAAATCCAACTCGAAAGATTTTTAGGTGTAAATCTGGAAAACTAAAACTGCAATATCTTTCAACCCAGGAACAGAAAATAAAAACCATAAATTGAAAATTTAATTATGATGAAAAGGGTATCCAAAAATGTAAAAATATAAAAACTAAGAAAATTGAAATTTAACTATTTTTGGGTGATGCAAGATTGCCCTTACACCACTGGATGCTCTTGCATCAGACACCCAGGGTAATTTGAGAAGTGACCTCGTCACGTCTCAGATGGTGGAGGAAAACCCAAATGGTCAACCTCTACCTTAGGCAACTAGGATGAATCTTCAACAGGCCTTCCTTTCCATTTAACCAGATATTCTTCATACTGCCTATTCCTGGTACTCCTTCCCACACGACTATCTAGGATTTCTTCAATCTCCTCCTTTTCTGAAGTAGGTGCTGGAATCCCACACTATTCCATCATTGGTACTTCCTCTATGCTACCTTCATGATACTCTGTCAGATATAAAACGTTGAACACAGGGGAAATGTTGAATCCATCTGACAACTCTACCTCATATGCATTCCCTGAATTATGCCTCTTCAAAATTTTACAGGGACTGAACTTCTTCATCTTCAATTTGTTATATGTTACCACTAGAAACCTTTCTTTCCTCAAGTGGACCATCAATTCATCACCAATCTGAAACTCCTTATACCTCCTCTTCTGATATGCCTTAGCCTTATACTACATATTCATCTTGTTAATATGTTCTCTTACCTTCTCATGCATATCCTTATGTGTTCTGCAAAATCTTTAGCTTCAACACTTATTTTCCTCTCTTGGTCCATCTTCCTCAATTCTGAGCTGTTTTGGGGCTACCTCCATACACAATCTAGAATGGTGATCTACCTGTTTCTATTGACAGAATTGTTGTAAGAAAATTCTGCCTGGGGTAAGATCAAGTCCCATCCCTTGGGTTTATCTCCTACCAAACATCTCAGTAGGTTACCTAGACTCCTGTTACCTCTCTGTCTACCCATCTATTTTGGATGGTGTGCAGAACTGAACTTCAACTCTGTCTTCAGCTTCTTCCACAAGGTCCTCCAAAAGTACCCCACAAATTTGGTGTCATGATATGAAACAATACTCTTTGGCAGACCATGTAGCCTCACCACCTCTTTGAAGAACAAGTCAACCATGTGGACTGCATCATGGGTCTTCTGACATGGAATGAAATGTGCCATCTTCAAAAACCTATCAACCACCACAAAGACTGAATCATTCCCTTTGTGTCCTTGGCAAACCAAGAACAAAGTCCATACTTATATCCTCCCACAACCTCTCTGGTATAGGTAAGGGCTGATATAAGCCTGTATTCTGGCTCACTCCTTTAGCTATTTGACATACCCTATAGCTTTGTACAAACTTCTTCACATCCTGTGACAACTGAGGCCAATAATAATGCTCACTGATAATAGCAATGGTCTCATCCTGACCAAAATGTCTTGCCATTCCTCCACTATGCTTCTCCTTTATTAGGTTCTCCCTCATGGAACTCCTTGGGATACACAATTGACTTCCCTTAAATAACATGTCATCCTGGATTATGAAATCCAGCCATCTTGTCCTGTCCACTGTAATAGGTTCCTTGCAAGCTTTCCAAGCCTCTGCAAAATTAGGATCTTCTGCATACAGTGTCTTGAGTTCATTGAACCCACCACTTCAATCTACATCTTTGTCATCAATGTATGCCTCCTACTTAAGGCATTTGCAACCCTATTTGACTTCCCACTCCTATGTTTCAAAACAAAGGTATAACTTTGCAAAAACTCTGTTAGAAAACCAAGATTTGATTGCAAACCAGAATAGACCTTCCACAGAAGAGGAAAACGAAAAAGCAAAAGCTTTGCATAAAAACATGCAATTTGATATATTCAAAAAAACCATTAATTACAAGAGATAATTTGCTTTATAAAAGCAAAGATGCCTAAATCTAATCTTATCTTGAGCAACAAGATAGCTCGATAAGATAAAGATAATATCCTATAACTTAGGAATTACATAAATCCTAAGTAAACTTATGCTAAGTGTAATTAATAATTAATTACACCAACACCCCCATAAGTGCAACTTAGGGAGAAGCAAAATTATTATGCAAATATGAGTCCTGACAACAAGGCCTAATCAGGTACTCGTGTACAAATGCAAAGAGAGAGAAACCCCCTCAGTGAGATGAACTATTGCGAAGAATCACTAGAAGAACTCTGATGAAGCAACACTGGAACCCCAAATCTGGAAAGCAAGGAAAGATAGTTCTGTTTGTAAATACCAATTGGAATCACAAATGCAACAATAGACTCGATGCCAAGGAACACTAGAAACTCACATACTGGATCAACTCTGGAATCCGTGAACAACAATATATGAAAGGAGGAATGGACCCATAATGATGAAAAATTGGGAAGTTATGTCTCATGAAGCCAATGCCAAACTGAAACTAAAACTGCCCATAGGATGAGTACCATCAAGATTCTAGAACATTAACCATAAAAACATGGCTTTCAAATGAGAAAGATCTGAACCAATGCGGATCAAGAACTATAAAATCTCAATGTGAAGTGTGAACCGAAGCAAACCAAAGATGTGTCTAGCTAAGCAAGAAAGAAGCTAAGGGAAACGACAGGAAACCAGACAAACTCATGTGAGTTGTCACCAACATGAAAGATGGATGCAAGAACCCCCCTTAATGGAACTTTATATTAGTTCTTTATTACAATATCCAATGATTGCATAAGGAGATAATGCAAAACTACAGAAACATAGGCGAAAATGCAAACCTAGCACACTAAACAAAAATAAATGCATGTATAAAATAAGTTACACATTTTCTAGAAATGACCTTAGATCTACATAGAGGCTGAAACCAGCTTTCCAACGTCGTGAAAATCGCAAAAAATGGACAAGCGAGTGAAAAGATATGTCTCTCGGAGTGAAAAAAGCAACATCTGACTTCCAAAGTAGAAAAAGGCATCAAAACAGAAAAATAAGAAAACAAAACTTGTACCATTGCATAGAGCTTAGAAACAACTTTCTGGTGATATCTCGTTTGCAAAAAAATGATGCTGTATGAGAAAGTTATGATTGTTTCTGTGAAAGTGCTCAAAAATTATCCGATTTGGCCATGTAAAGCCCTCAGGGGCTAAAAAATAAAGCCCTTGGTTGCGTGGGCAGACCAGGGGGCTGGCGACAGAATCTGGGCATGGCCCTTGGTCACCCACATGACCACCATAGGGCCTGGAGCGGCCGAAGGGGGCTAATCCCGGGCCCCCGATCGCTGAAGTGACCATCGCTAAGCATAAAGGGCTAAGCACCTGGCGGGGGTTTGGGGACTGGCTCCCGGTCCCCAAATATGACCACCGCAGAGTCCACAGGGGCTGATAGTCAGCTGAGTGGTGTAGAAAGGGAGCCACCAAGGAGTGGCAAGATGGCGGCGAAATGGTGGCCCATTGGAAGAGCGGAGTGGGGACTGGTGGCCGCCGCTTGGACCGGTGGCGGGACGCGGTGGCCGCCGCTTCAACTGGTGGTGGAATTGATTTATATAGGCAGTGCATAAAATCTTGTGATTTTTTGAAATTTTTAAATATTTTTTTGATTTTTTTCAATATTTGAACCTTGGAATGTGTGCCTAGGGGCCGTATGGCCCCTCGGCAAATTTTTTTTGCCTCTCCAATCGACAGTGTCCAAATCGGACAAACTTTATATGGAAATAGGAGTTTTTGGGCGCTGTAAATCCAATGGCGAGGTCCGTTTGGGCCCAAAGTGCTCCAAAAATTAGGTGATCCCTGGATCTATTAGAAAAATCACTGATCTTACAACCCTCGCAAATTTGGCAAATGGTGACGAATATGAATAGAATGAAAGCCATTTCTGACTTTTTCCAGTGCTCTGAATCCAATGGAAAACCCTAATCTGATCCAAGACGCTCTAGAAATATGCTCAAGGAAAGAAACCCTCAAGGGACCTCAAATGAGCTCTGCACTGTGTTCCTCCAAAAAAGCTAAGAAGGGGCTGCAAATCGAGGCTTTGATACCATATTAGAAAACCAAGATCTAATTGCAAACCAGAATAGACCTTCCACAGAAGAGGAAAATGAAAAAATAGAAGCTTTGCATAAAAACATGCAATTTGATATATTCAAAAAGACCATTAATTACAAGAGATAATTTGCTTTATAAAAGCAAAGATGCCTAAACCTAACCTTATCTTGAGCAACAAGATAGCTCGATAAGATAAAGATAATATCCTATAACTTAGGAATTAAATAAATCCTAAGTAAACTTATGCTAAGTGTAATTAATAATTAATTACACCAACAAACTCTACCCATTTCATATGCCTCTGATTTAATTTTCCTTGACTATTTATGTACTGCAAGGCCTGATGATCAATATATAGAACAAATTCCTTCGGCAACAAATAATGTCTCCATTTCTTTAATGCTTGAACTATCTCATAAAATTCTTGATTATATACAAAATACTTTCTCTTAGCATCATTTAACTTTTAATTGAAATAGGCAATGGGCTTACCTTCTTGGCTCAACACTGCTCCAATGACACAACCACTAGCATCACAATCTACCTGAAACACCTTGTTGAAATTTGGGAGGGCTAGAACAGGTTGCTCTGTCACCTTCTGCTTCAACAGTTCAAATTTTTGTTGTTCCAAAGGTCCAATTTTGAATTCTTTTCTATCCCTCTCATTATTTTCCAGGGGTCCACAAATACTACTAAAGTTTCTAATGAACTTTCTATAAAAACTAGCCAAACCATGGAAAGATCTCACCTCGGTAGCAGTTCTTGGGGTAGGCCATTCCAGAATATCCTTCACCTTTTTGGGTCCATCTTGAGACCTTCTGTTGAGACAAAAAACCCCAAGTACACTAACTCCCTCTTCACAAAACTGCACTTCTTCAAATTAATCAACAGTTTCTCTTCTCTTAACTTCTCAAAGACTCTCTGAATATGCATCAGATGCTCATCCAACGTCTTACTGAAAATCAAAATATCATCTAAATACACAATAACAAAACTTACTAGAAATTCTTTTAGTACCTCATTCATGAGTCACATGAATGTGCTTGGTGCATTGGTTAGCCCAAAAGGCATGACTAACCACTCATACAGGCCCTCTTTGGTCTTGAAGGCAGTCTTCCATTCATCTCCCTCTCGAATCCGGATATGATGATATCCACTCTTCAGATCAATCTTTGTGAAGTACTGAGCTCCACTCAAACAATCCATCAGGTCATCCTTCCTTGGCAGGGGAAATATGTACTTAATTGCTATCTTGTTTATGGCTCGAGAATCTGTACACATCCTCCACTCCCCATCCTTCTTTGGTGCTAGTACTGTAGGTACTGCACATGGACTTAAACTCTCCCGTATCAAATCCTTTCTCAACAACTCTTGAACTTGTCTGTTCAACTCCTCATTTTCTGCTGGAGTCATTCTATGAGCTGCCTTATTTGGCAAACTGGCTCCAGGAATCAAGTCAATCTGATGACTGATCTTCCTTATTGGTGGTAAACCCTCAGTACATTATTAGAAACAATATCCTGAAACTCATCCAACATCCTAGAAAATTCTTCTGGAACCTTCTCACTATCCTCCTTACTCACTCTAGGAGTCAATGCATAACAAACACGCTCATGTTTCATACCTTCTAAAATTTTTCTTCCATCTACATAACAAATTCTAGCACTACTACATACCTTTTCTTCAGTCTCCTTCAAGGGTTTCAACTTGTGACAAACCCCATCCTTTGTCAAGGAATAAGTGTTTGTATGGCCATCATGTATAGCTCACCTATCGAACTGCCATGGCCTCCCCAACAACATGTGACATGCATCCATGGGGATGATATCACAGAATACCTCATCATGGTAGCTCCCGATCTTGAACTTTACTAGGCACTGCTCATTAACCAAAACTTTGTGGTCTTTCTGCAACCAGGCAATCCGATACGGATGCGGGTGCCTTTCCTTCTTCAACTTCAACTTTGTGACCATCTCCTCCGACACCAGATTATTGGTGCTCCCACTGTCAATAATGACATCACAACATTTTACTTCACACTTGCACCTTGTGCGAAACAAATTCTTCCTCTATTTTGGTTCCTTTTCCTCAGTCACTAGGTCTCTCCTAATCACTAGGGCTTCTCCCCTTTCAACATCATCATAATGTTCAGATTGGGCCTCCTCATTTGCATGCACAACCCTTCCATGACCTTCTGGCCTTTTGTCTGCCCTTCCTTGGTGTTGTGGACATTCATAGGCTTGATGCCCTTCTTCACCACACTAAAAACACGTTCCTCTGAAACCACCTCTTCCAGATCCTTGTCCATATCTCCCTCGTCCTCTACCTCTTTGATCACCACCGCTTTGATCATGAGGGCAGAAGTTGTCATTCCTTTGGCTTCAGCTGGTACCCACATCTTCACTTTTCTTTTCATCATCATTTCAGCTTCCTGAAGGTCTTCCATTGCCCCTTCCACTTTGACCTCCTCATCCTTTTTACTTGCCATCAAATCTTTTGTTCAGCTTCTCTTCCACCTTTAGAGCAAACTGATACACATCCTCAATGGTGGTCATTCTGACTAGGCTTAACTCCTCCTGAATGCTTGGTCGTAACCCATTAAGATATCGAGCTACATTCTCCTTTATTTTCCTCTCGGTGACCTATTCTCGATGATTATCTTGTGAAAATATTTAGTATATTCTTTCATAGATCTGCTTTCTTTGCTTCAACCCTTGCAATTTCTTCAACAAATCTAACTTGAGTCCACTGGTATGAACTGCTTCTTCATTTCTCTACCATGCGATCCCATTTGGTGATCTTTCCTTTTCCTCTTCGATTTCTTTCCAACTGGACCTCTTTCCACCAAATACTGGCATGGCCCTTCAGCTTCATTTTCGCAAACTTAACCCGATTTGGGTCCTCTATTTCCTCATACTCAAAATATTCTTCTAGCTCGTTGATCCAGTCGATCAACTCTTCCGGGTTCAGACTTCCAGAATAACTAGGGACTTTACTCTGGGTCTTTTCCCAATTTTTGAAATGGCCCTTATTAGCCGCATTTGGTCTTGATCAGTTGCTTCTTCTTCCTCTTCTACATTTGAACCTTCTTCCTTTCCTTCCTCCTCACTTTCCTCCCTTGGGTTTAACCCTCTTCTCAACTACTCTTGTAACGCGTCAATCTGTCTCTAGAGGGCTGCCGGTGCATCTCTTCCACCAGCATTTCTGCCGCCTTGACCACCTCTGGTACCACCATGCCTACCAGGCATCACTCTTGGAGGCATCTTTTTTTGACCTCGACCCACAACCACGGTCCTGGTGTGAACTGCCTCATGATCGGCGATCTATCCACATGCTCAAGAAAACCTGCTCTGATACCACTTGATGAGGGCACAGCCCGAGACACAGAAAATAACCCACAAACAAGAGAATAATTTTATTATTCAGAAAATAGAGCTTCTTACATATAGAGGATCTCAATCCCCAAGTTCTACAACACATGCAAGTTACAGAAAGCTACAGAATAACCCTTTCACAATATGCAAGCTTGTCCCCAAAAAGCTGCCCAAAAATTAGAAACCCGCCCATAAATAAAACTCCTCTTTAGTTTGGAGCCAAAAAAATATTCAAATTTGAGCTTAGGCAGTTTGGCGCCAAAAAATTACAACTTGAAGTTCAAATTTCAAAAGAACATTTGCAATTGTATCTTCTAGAAAGTGCGCCAACTTCCTGGGGCCGTAACTTTTGATCCGGGGCTCCAATTTGTGAACCGTTTGAACCGTTGGAAAGGTCTCGAAGTCAATAACACACTCCAAATTGATACACCAATTTTGGAAAGTTTCAGGGCCGTTCCAAGAATTCTAAGTGCCTCAAATCCAACTTGGAAGATTTTTAGGTGCAAATCTGGAAAACTAAAATTGCAATATCTTTCAACCCAGGAATAGAAAATAAAAACCGTAAATTGAGAATTTCATTATGATGAAAAGGGTATCCAAAAATGTAAAAACATCTAAAAATTGAGAAAATTAAAATTTAACTATTTTTGGGTGATGCAGGATTGCCCTTACACCATTGGATGCTCCTGCATCAATTAATCAAACCTTGATCATCCAATTTCTCTAGATTTTTCCACTTGCACATGAAAATACATTTGTTTGATTTATTAAATCCCTATTTTCTCTCAACTTGGTATCTTTAGGGGAATATTCCTCTAAGTTTAAAAATCTCTCCAAGTGGATTTGTCCTTCCAACAAGACATTCATTCCCTCTTACATGTCCTTGTGCATTGAGCCAAGTGGCATTTAATTCATTGTTTTTTCCTCTTACATGTCATTTCGTATCTTTCAAATTCCACCTAATTTCATTTATTGTGCACACTCATCAAAATGTGCTCAAGCTTCTTCCATTCACATCTTGACAAGTGACACTTGCCCATTGGATGTTGAATGATCTTGCATTGCTCCATTTTGCTCATTCCTCCATCTTGTCTTTCTAAAAATAAGAGGCTTCTCTCCTCATTTGGATCATCCACAATTTGAGCAAGTCTAATATACTCAATTTCATCCTCAAGCATTTCTATTTTCATCCATTTTATCAAGATCTTAGCTAGGTTATGCAGATTTTTCATTATGGAGCTCAATTGAATCTTCACCAAAGTGGATCACTCATCAACATTGCATCATAAGAGTTGGGAAAAGGCCAATTTTCACATCAAATAGGAACCAATTCCCCCATGGGATCAAGAGTTTGTTTTACATTGAATAGGATTTGATAGCTTTTGTTTATGTTTGCTTATGTTCTTCATCCCATTTCTTGTTCTTTGCAATTTAAATAGATTTCATGGGGAATCTTGATACTAACTTACATTTGACCTAATATTGTGTTTGTGTAGGTCTAGGATTGGGGTTCTACATTTGGCACTAGGAGGGAAAATCTCAAGTTCTAACCACATTTTTCAACAAAATTTTATGCTTTTCTCTATTTTTTTGTGTCTACAAGGAACTACGTCGCTATCAATCCAACGATGCCATACAATGCTGATACTAGTCCAGCAATGCCATACAACGATGCTTCAAATTGCAAACTGCACTACTCAATCTTTCTTGCCTAGAATTCAAATTTGCTAACTCCACCACTGGGTCAGTTTATAGTTGTTGAACTTCTCAAACACCAAACATTATCATTGAGCAAAACTCCAACGCCATCACGCTCCCTGGTCTACTACGAAGCGCAGCTTGCAGACCTAGTGACACTATACAACACCACTGAGTTCTTCAAACAGTGCCACATATGTGGGTTACATTGTTGGAGTGAAGTAAAAAGTGAAATTTCAATTTCTTTTTAACATGTTCTTTTTTTTTATTTTGATCATCTGGGATATTAATTTCTTTTTTGACCTCTGTTTTGCAATTCTAACTAGTTTTTTGTAGGTTGGCTTAATCAAAGGTGAAGAAGGGAAACCAAGATGAAGTTTCATAATGACATCATCATCTCATTACATCAAGTGTTTTTGAACACTTTCGTGTTTTCTTAACACTTTGGGAGAACTTATAATATTTCTCTTAAGGATTTGTTATCTTTCATGCTCTTAGGACACACTAAATTTCTTTTGGGCACTAAAAAGAACACTACAAATGCTTTTGTTTTTGCTACAAAGGGTTAAAAAATAACTTTAGGAAAATCCACTAGATTTTGTTTAAAGGTTAACAATTGAAAAATCAAAATTTCACACTTCCTTTTATGCTTCAAAAGAAGTCACTCTTGCTTTGAAAGGATAAAATGAACATGTGATTCTTTGTCTTGTAATCATTTACCCAAAATAATACCATCAAAAAGATGTATGCATTGCTTTTTGCACTTGTCGTTGCACCAAAAGATTGACCTGTCAATGCCAAATACAAGCTTCTGTTAAGAACAATAGGAGGCAGTTAGACCATGTCACAAACCCAAGCACTAGTGCTACAAGGAAGACCAAGGGTCACACCTTGCAACAATCCCCCTAGCACAAGCATAGGGTTTGAACCTATGACTAGCTCTGCTACCAATTGTTGGACTTGTCGTTGCACCAAAAGATCAACCTGTCAATGCCCAATACAAGCTTCGGTTAAGAACCACAGGAGGTGATTAGACCATGTCACAAACCCAAGTGCTAGGGCTGCAAGGAAGACCAAGGGTCACACCTTGCAACACTTCTCTTGCGCCTCATGATGATCTTGAGAATCAAAAGGATTTTTGGTGATATTAAGTTGGGTAAAGTGATTGCCTCCACATTTCAATTTGGATTAAAAATTGAAAAAATATTTTGAGTGTGAGTGGAACATATTGTGTTTGTTCTCTCTTTGTTTCTCAACAAAGATCAATCAAACTACGATACAAATCAAAATCCTTGAATCAAAACAAATCAAAATCCTTGAATCAAAACATCAAAAAAAAAGAGAGAAGTATCATGTGGGCACTTGTTGAAAGGAAAGTATCATGAGGATTATTTGGATGAGAAGGGAAGTAATGGTCTCTCGCTGCATGGATGGTCCCCCACGAACAGAATGCTCATATTAAAACCCTTGTTTAGAAAAGGCCAAAATCCTTGATCTATTTGTTGGTGCAAGAATGGTCATTTTGAAGCCACCCCACACTTTTACAGCTTTTAGTAGAAATGGAAAGTATGTCATGGGATATTCATGGGTACTAATGCTTGGCTGACTCGAGAAGCGAGTGCACTGTAACGGGGAGCCTGTGTGGTCAAGCATCTAACCATTCACTAAAAGTAGGCATAGTTGGACTTGTCCAAGTGGGGATTCAACAAATACAGTCTTTCATAGTCATAGGGTTGTGCATTTTCTTGGAAAAAAAACACTTTACTTGATCATAAAAATTGGGAAAACAAACGTTCAACATTTTCATCAAATTTCAAACCCTTTCGGAAGCAAATATCTTTGACAAAATTTGTGTTATTGCTTGCCCTAGGGATTTTATCTCTAGAGGTTTCTAAACATTTGTATTTATATCTATATTTGCTTGCTAAAGTCAACAATAGGTAAATTTTTCCTTGATTTCATTGAAGTTCCACATAATATACTTTGTGGGATGAGAAGAAGTTAAGAGATTAGAAATCTAGCTCAAAGACATAATCAAAGAATTGTTTGTGGTAAAAATAAGTCACTAAAGCAAAGCTAAGAACAATTGAACCCCACACATGTGTCTCAAATGATTTCTAAAAAGATCAAAATCCATAAATCCAAGATCAAATCTCTTAGTCCAAAATCTCATTAAAAGCATCTCTCAACACTCTATGAATTTAGAGAAAAATTGCTTTTCAACTTTTATAGAAGAGCTTCAAGAAACAATCCCAATTTGTACTCATTTTATTATTGTCAAACTCCAAATATTTTTCAGGAATTTGAACACCTTGTTTAGAGTAAAGCATGTTCTTCAAAACTAAGGTCTTGTAAACAAGAGTATTTTTTAGGTACACATAGGATCAAAGTCAAACTTCATCCATCTTTCAAACATCAAATCAAGATCATCTCACCAATAACTCTTGAAAATATTGAAATCATCCTTCATGCTAGACTTTTTGGCAAATCCATGAATCAAAAAATCCTTGAAACAAATCAAAATCCTTGATTCAAAACATCAAAAACATTTTATTTGGCTAAGTATATTTAGATGTATCCTTCTCCATATGCTTAGATAAATTATGATCAAATCATCTTTGTTTGGTTAGGTGTGGGTAGATGCATCCTTCTCCCTACACTTAGTCAAATTATCATCTTGTGAGAAAGTCTATCCCATAGATAACATCCAACATCTTGGGATCCATTTTTTCATTATCCAAAAAATTCCCAAAAGTCTAGATCCCCCCTTCAAGATCTTCTAAGAGTTTAAACATCCATACCATCCACCTTTCACGCATTTCACCATCACACCTTTTATCCTTAATCATCCTACATGTTCTCTTTTTTGAGCCTCATTTTATGGTTCAAACAAGATTGCAACACAAGAATAACATGGAGACCAACAAAGAAACATCAACTTCAAGTGACCTAAGCCAAACAAATTCTAAAATGAGCCTCATTGGATCAAGAAATCCCCTAAATAATATTCCTAAATCATTACAAAATCCACAAGAGGAAGGTCAAGTAGAGGATATCACCAATAATTCCTTCAGGATGACACAAGACGAGATCACCAAAATGGTCCAAAATCCCGAGAATCATAGAATTGTCAACATCATGATGAAGCTCCATCCCTCACAATACATGCTTGAATTAACAAAAAAAGGGGCTAAACTCCCTTTCAATTACGATGTGAGCACCATTGTGGAAAAAAATCTTGGGTTCATGCCTACAATTTCATCCATGCCCCCAATATCATCCACACCTCCATTTCAAAGCATCCCCCAACCCATCCTTTAAATAACATCATCCATTGCTCCAACTCAACCTATTGTTAACAAAGGGAGCACATATCTCAATGCACTACAAACACACCCCTTTGTGAATAATCAAGATTTGGATGCAAAAACTATCTTAGGGCAATCTGTACCCCAAAATCCATCACATCCATATGTCCCCCTCACCTTTCATGATCCTAATGGCCCATCATCATCATCATTTCACACAACACCTCAAACCTCTCTCCCTATGACCTTGCAAGGAGAAGGAGACTTATTTGGACCAGGGGGAATCTTTGACCCTACATCTTCATCAGTGAAGTATTCCACTTACTTTTCCACCACTTCCACGCTTGCCACCAACATCAAAATCAACTCTTAGTTTGGGGTTACCTCCATTGCTGCCACTCATTCAAAACAATCCCCCAATCATCAATCAAAGCATCATACTGAATCCTACCATCTTGCCATCCATATTGCAGCAATAGATGGAAACCATCCCAATAAAACAAGCAAATAGGTCACATCATTAACCATTCCCCAAATATCTCAAAACATGGTCTCTCAAGGACCAATCATATCAATTGCACCATCCACTACACAAATCTCAATCATTAATACAATGGTGCCTCTCATCATGGCAACAAACACCATACCAAATCCACCACCACCTCCACCACCAAACACAAATATGTCAAACCAATACAACATCATGCTACAAGCTGATCAACAAGCTACCTATCAAAAGGAACTTCTGCAAATCCAAAACCAACAAGCTGCATAAATAGCCACTCAACAAGCGCAAACACAATTAGTTGCACAACAAGCACAACAAGTAGCACAAGTCACTCAAGCAGCGCAAGCCACTCAAATAGCTCAAGTCGCACAACATGCACAACAAGCATAGCAAGTCACTCAAGCAGTTCAAGCCATGTAGGTTGCACAAGCCACACAAGCTGCACACAAATTGCACAAGCTTCCCAACAAGCACAAGCCCAAGCTTAGGCATAAGCACAAGCACAAGTGCAAGCACAATACCTCACACGACAACAAGCAGCCCAACAACAAGCATACTAGCAAGCATTGAAGCAATACCAAGAGCAACAAGAAGCAACCTAACTAGCATCCCAACAACAAGCATTGTTGGTGCAACAACAGTAGCAAGCTCAACAATAGGAACTATTAGCACAACAACAATAGGAACAACAACAAGCATTATTGATACAAGAACAAGTTCAAGCATACTTGGTGCAACAAAACATGCAAGCACCATCCACCAACACACCAACCAATCCACCCATCCCTCCAACAAGTGAACCACTACAAAACTCCTTCATCCCACCCCTTGATCTAAAAAATGATGTAATAATGCAAATCAAGTTACTCTCACAACAAGTGTTTGATCTTCAATCAGGGAAAACCACAAAGACACCTAACAACTTGTGTCCCTATCCATTTGACATGAGTTTTGTAATGAAATCATTCCCAAAGGGATTTGAAATCCCCAAATTTGATAAATACCATGGGATGAGAAACCCTGAAGATCACATCAAGGAATTCCAAGTTCAATGCATGGAAGTCGCATATGAAAATACATATATGATGCAGATATTTCCTAGAAGTTTTGCTGGCCATGCCATGGAGTGGTTCTCTCACCTTATTCCTGGCATCAAAAATTTCCAAGAGATAGTAGATGCATTCATAAAAAATTACACATTCAACATCAGTATGGATGTCAGTCTAGGGGATCTATTAGCTCTTAAACAAGGAAAAAATGAATCATTTGCTTCTTTCCTAAAACAATGGTGATCCAAAGCCAATAGGAGCAAATGGGTCATGCCAGAAGAATAACAAGTTTTCACCATCATCTCCAATATGGAAGGAAACTTGGGCTTTCATCTCAAGGTGCAAGGTATCACCACATATGATCAATTGATCTCCAAGGAAGTTAACATAGAATGAGCCCTTATTGCTCAAGGAGGGACACCCACATATCTTGAACAGGAAAACAATCACCCATCCACCTACTATAATGACAAACCTCGCATATGGGAAAAAAAACAAAAAACATTACCAATGATGGTGTTGTCAACACCAAAGTTGTCATCAACGCTCCTCAACAAAGCACACCAACACCCTAGCAACAACCTAAAAACAACAATTAGAACAATCATCAAGCTAACATTGTGACTTAGCAGCCAAACAATCAAATAATAAAAAATGTGTATGATCAAAGGGGGCCACCCTAGTGAAACAAAAACTCCCCCAAGTGAAAGTACACAGCCCTTGGGGAATCAACTGAATCCATCATGAAGAGACTAGTAGAGGAAAAACTCATAACAATCCCCACCTATGAAAACTATCAAGAGCCATTGGTGAAACCACCATGGTGTAATGAAAATCACCTTTGTGATTTCCATAATATCAAGGGAAACACCCCTGCTAGTTGTATGAGATTGAAAAACTTGATTCAAGACCTTGATGATAAAATCATACATATGGAACAACCAACGGGAAATCAAAATCTCAAAATCTACATGAATCTGATGCCCAATCATAACAACAAAGGGAATAATAACAATGATAAGGGGAAGGGTGCATTTAAAAGCATGAATCATGTATACGACCATGTCATCGCATCCCTAGATGAGTATTAGATTGTTATCACTATCAAAGGAGCCCAAGTTGATTGTGGAGTCACCACAAGAGACATAAAAATCACCATTGCAAGGTCATCTCAGCCTCCTAGAGCACCCACTTCCAACCCGAGATCCATTCCTAGTGGCTATAATGTCCTTAACTAGTTGAAAAGAACCCCAACTCAGATCTCCATCATGGAGTTACTGAAGATATCATCATCCCACAAAAAGATCCTTGAGGAAGCATTAACCTCATCCACTGTCTCCGTGGATCTTGATGTTAAACAATTCCAAGCTATGGTCGAAAACATCATTACCCAAAATCTTCTCACATTCTCTGATCAAGATTTCCCCACCCAATCATCTCACAATCACGCACTCCATCGGGAGGTCCTAGTGCATAAGAACAATGTCAAGAGAGTCTTGGTGGATGGAGGTGCAAGTTTAAACATTTGTTCCCTCAAGGTCATAAAGAATCTAGGAATCTCAAAGGATTCCATTGAAAAAGGAAAAGGTATCACAATCAGGGCTTACGATGATCAAGAAAGAGTGTCTCAGGGCTCTATCCAACTCCCTATTCAAGTAGGGCTAGCAATTATGGAAAACACTTGTCATGTCCTCAACCTTGATTTTCCTTACAACATTCCCCTGGGGCATCCATCGATCCATGGGATGCAAGAAATGGCATCAAACTTCCACCAATGTGTTAAGTTCACATACCAAGGCCAAGAGGTCACTATCCATGGGGATCTCGAACCCTTTTCTTACTACAAGAGCTTAGAAGCAAAATATTAAAAAATCCCCCAAGTACCAAAGAATGATGAAGGCACATCAACTCCATACATTGATCTAGCTACTCTCACATCCATTTATGTGACAGAGACACCTGCCATTCTCACCATCTCTAATAGTAAGGTCATTATCCAGGACAATGGGTGTGGACACTATACAATTACAAAAATGCTTTTGTGGTAGGAGAGTTACCACAATCTCCTAGGTCATGAGGACGACCACAATCAAATGATGTTTCCTTATCCAAAACTTTCACAACAATCTCCTCTAGCTTCAAAAGTTGGGAAGACCTTAGCCAAGAAGTAATAGAAGAGGACCCATCCCATCTCCTATACCAAGACAATAGACCAACACCAATCTACCTACGAATGATAGCAGTAAAGGCTTACAAATGATGCTCACCATGGGCTATAATAGAAACCAAAGGCTTGGAAAAAATGAAAACGGGCTTCTAATACCCCTCCAAGTATAACCATATGTGGTCGAAATCCCCTAGTTAAGAAGGTCAAAACTCCTCAACAAATAGTAGCCACTCTTCAATTACTCGTATCCACCGGTCTGCCTTTAGACAATTTCACATTTGATATAACCAATTTCTAGAGTAGTAGTGATGAGGAAGATGCCATAATTGACTTATCTATGCTTTTCGATACTTTCTCTATCCTCATGATTAGTACCGTGTCATTTGAGTCAACCAGTCAAGCCCATGAAATCAACCTAGTTTACCCCTAGTTCATCAATTACAACCAATGGGGACTGCCAATTTTGGACACTTTTGAAAATGATGAAGCACTTTCAGAATTCATGGGACTATGGAAATGGTACCATAAGAAAATCATAAGGTTGGGTTTGATGTCATTCTAGACACACAACCTTACTATGAGGAGATGATTGAATCCTTTAGTCGCAAAAGCAAAAACTTGAGAATAATCTCAAGTTCTTTGAGTGAAAACCACACTATGGCACTCTTTGACCCTAAAAAAAAGTAAAAATAAAGGATGTATCCAACGTTGAAAACCTCTCTGAGGAACCCGAGAATGAAGGATTCAATCTTCCTCTATGTGCTCTACATTAGGAAAAGTCAGCGGTTCTAGCCAAGAAGTGCAACCTAGTCAACTTGGGAACAGAGCAAACTTAGCATATCACATTTTATGTTGAATCATCAATGTCAGAAGAAGAGGAGCTCCTAGCTACTTTCTTAAGGGAGAGAAAATTCAACTTTGCATGGAGCTATGTCGACATGCTTGAGCTTGATCCGGAGATTATGGTCCACCATCTAGCAGTTTACCCCGAAGAAAGCCTATTAGGTAGAAACTCATAAAAATTTATCCCCAGATAGCCTTGTTGGTTAAAATGGAATTGAAGAAGTTACTTGATGCAGGGTTCATACGACTAATCAACTATTTGAAATGGGTGTTAAATATGGTACCTATTTCAAAGCCCTATGGGGGCATCCTTATATGCACATATTTTAAAGACCTAAATAAGGCATGTCCCAAAGATGACTTCCCACTTCCCAACATTGATATGATTGTAGATATGACTGTGGGACATGAGATGCTCTCACTGATGGACGGATTCTCCAATTATAACCAAATCATGATAGCAAAAGAAGATCAAGACAAAATAGCTTTTACTTGTCCATGGGGGACATACTTCTAGAACATGATGTCATTTGGCCTAAAGAATGCTGGAGCAACATATCAAAGGGACATGACCTTAATCTTTCATGACATGATCCATAAGATTGTGGAAGATTATGTCAATGAAATATTAGCAAAATATAGAAAGAGAAGGGACCACATAGCATCATTGATTTCCATCTTTGACAGACTAGAGGAATACAAGGTTTGCCTTAATCCAAAGAAGTGTGTCTTTGGCATACAATCAGGGAATTTGTTGGGATTTATTATGTCTATGAGAGGAATTGAAATAGATCCCGCTAAGGTAAGGGAAATCCTCGAGATGGAGGAACCTAAGAGATTGAAACAGTTGAGAGGCTTGAAAGGTAGGCTCTAATCAATTTTCCAGTTCATACCTCAGCTGGCAAACAAGTCAATCTCATATTCTCACCTACTCTACAAGGGGATAGCATACAAGTGGGATGACAAGTGTGATTAGACCTTTAAAAAAATCAAAGAGTATTTTCCCACACCTCCAGTGCTTATGCCACCAATCCCAAGAAAGCATCTAATCCTCTACATATCAGCAACAACAATAGCTCTCGGTGCTCTCCTAGCTCAACACGATGAAAAAATAATAGAGAGGGCCATCTACTATATTAGTTGAACTATGGTAGGGCATGAGTTAAATTATTCCTTCAACGAAAAAGCTTTTCTAGTAGTGTTGTTCACCTCACTGAAGTTTAGACACTACATGTTAACACACAAAATCAAGCTCATTCCCAAGATTGACCCACTCAAGTATCTACTTTCCAAGGAAGTACTCATAGGAAGGATGACCAAGTGGGTCATGATCCTATCAGAATACAACATTGAGTATGTGGAGCGAAAGGCTATCAAAGGGCAAGCTATTGCAAACCAATTGGTAGAAGTACCAATGTACTTAGAGAATCTGCTAATTTTAGAGTTTCCCGATGAATCCATCTTCAACTTGAACATAACAAACCACTGGAAGTTATACTTTGATGGTTCCTATACATAGCATGGATTGAGAGCCGATGTCTTTTTCATCACTCCACAGGGTCAGCGTCCTGTTTAGTTGGCAAAATTTCCATATCGAGAAAGTTGGCGGTTTCTCACCATGAAGTATCCTAACATTTATCATGGTCATGGGTATTAAATTTAAATAACATTAATAATAAAATAAAATTAAATATTTAACTTATTGTGTTATTTAAATATTTTAATGACATGATAAAAAGGCGTTATAAGGAGTTTTTAAAAGATTATTTTATTTTATAAAGTTGGATGCCAACTTAAGGGATATAAGGCAGGAAATAAAGTAAATAAAATAATTTTTAATTTGCCAACTTGGGCATGGGAATTGGAGGGAAATATAAAAGCCCTTTTTGGAGCTCATTTGCACATTCATGTTGAGAAGAAAATTGATAGGAGTTTTGTAGGTTGGATTGGAGAGTATGAGAATCTCGGCTTCACTAAGGAAAAAAACCCTCACGAGGAACAACATGCTACAGGAGTGAAAGATCTCCCAAGGCTATTTACAAATAACTCCGTTTCAAGGGTTGTGCTTGTGCTTCAATCGATTGCAGGAAGTTTTCAATTTTCAGGGTTTGAAGATTTCATTGGTGTTGGATGTTTGCAAGGTTCATTCATATTTTTGATCGACAAACATGAATAATTTACTATTGTTGAGGGTGAAAACCTCCTTTTTACTTGGGCGTAGGGTATATGAATAGGTTCTCATTTGCTGGGAAATATTTTTCTTCATATTGTTGGTTTGGCGTGGGAATTTTTTGAGTTTTGCCAGCTACTAATTTTAGCATGGCATTTAACCATCTTAGTGGAGGTGGCATACTGATTTTTGGGAGGTGTTGAGATTTTTGATTGAGTCATGGGAGTTGCTTAGCTGTGGAAGTATTGTAGGGTGTTGTTTTCTTGTTATAGTCACAAACTCCTTGCTCTCTGTGGTTACCTTGCATGACGGTTTGTGTGTTGGGTGCTTCTTTCTAAGGGTGAAGTCATGTGTAGGTCTACCGATTGACATACCGCCATATTCCTTGAGTTGAAGACTGCTAGACAATGGCGTGGGGTTGCTGCTATAGACATGTGGATTATTTTTGAGTGTTAAGACATTCACAATAGTCGTCATTCTTCTTCTACAATCGTAGTGCCTTTATACCAGGTGTGGCAACATACAAGAGATTTATTTAAGTCATAAAAATGGTATTTATATGCTTAGATATGTCATCTATGTAGTTTGATTGTTATGTTACAATATTGTTGATGAATTGAAATAATATTGATGTTGATAGCATGTTTTATGTTGTTTTGTTGAATGCATAAATTGAAGAAATGCAACGTTTGAGGAAGTTGTCTTTGGTATAATAATCTTGGTTAATTTGGTGAATTACTTTGCATGGTATTCTTGTATCTCATAAACAATGATTACTTCCTTTGGTTATGCATGATAATTGTTTTAAAAAATGTACCTTATATGTCAAATTGTAACAAATTGAGCAAAATCACAAAGTTAAACTCGACTTGGGGTGGGACATTACAAAAAGCAATTTTTTCTATAGTATGGCTATCATACAAGGTAGAAAAACCTTCAAACAAGGTGGACTCTACAAAATTTGAATAATCTCTCTATATTATTATTGAGGACATGCAAATTAAAGATGTTAAGCTTTTAGTATATCTTACTTGGTATCATCTTGAAATAATTTTTGTTTTTTAGCATAATGGTGGGATTTTTTGGCCAAAAGGCCAAAAATCTTGGATGGTGAGATGCATTTTGAACCAGTGATGTAGTTCATCTACTTGCAAGTGTACTTGGAGTGTTTTTAGATACATACATTTCAAGAAACATAACCGATTAATACCACAACAGATGAAGGATTTAGTGTTTGTTCACCACAACCTTTTCCTAAAGCTAAAGAAAGATTAAGGTTAGAGTTCTAAAATACTTGCAATCATACTTATAAGTGTAATCATTAAATTTTTTCATTTTCAATTGCCAAGATTAATTTCTATATGGAAAAAATTAGGTATTGTTGAGGATGACTAGCTAATTGACCTCAATGAGATTGATCTAGATTTTGAGTGGACTGCAAATGATTTCCTTGATGATGATGATTATGCTTTCCTTAAGGAGTGCAACTATATGATATTGATGCAATTTTATGACTTAGAAGAGGCTTTGACCTATGAGCTTCGTCATCAAATCCTGTAGCCCTCTAGTGTAGCTCTCTTTGTGTAGCAAGAGTCATTCCCTACATCTGAGTTTTTTTGAATCTTTTACTTAGTTTCTAGGTTGACATAGTAAAAAAGTAGATTGTAGTTGAAATTTTGAGAACTATTAGCATCTAATTATTATTTATGCATTATGAAGTATGCATTTTACAATGCAATGTAATCAATGATACAAACATAAATGGAAAAAATCTATATTCCACAATTGACGAGATAAACTCTCAATTTTATTTTCCCTATAAATCTCTATGCCATTGAAATTCCTTTAAAATTAAAAAATACAAGGATTTTCTCTCTTAAATTCTACATTTTTTTAAATCCAAAATTTTCTTGTTTAAAACCCAATTAATTTTTTTTTTTTATGCTTTTGTTTGGTTGATTTTTCTCCCAAGAGATTTTTGTTGCTATGGTGAATAGTAATCATTTTAGGTTGAAATTAGTGTTGTGAAATGTGTTTTTTCTTTAAATTATTTTAAAAAAATATTTCTTGGTGTCGGCCCACTTGGGCACCTCAAGTGCCTTGTGGGGTGCCTAGGGTGGACCCTGGGTAAACTCCAGGCCATCCCAACCTAGAATTAGGGCCCATTTTGTATTTGTAGGGTATGGAGACCTTTCTGGAAGGACCTAGTAACATAATTATTTTTTATCTATTTGTATTTTAAAAATTCAAATATTAATTTTATTTTTTTAATAGCCATCCCCTCACCATCCCCAAAATTCAAAAAAAGTGTTACTATCTCCAACACCTGCCCACATGCTTCTTCATCCCCAAACTTGGAGAAAAAAAATTTGTTAATGTTTTTGCATATATGACTTTGGCTTACAAGCTACTTCCTCATTTATTTCTTTCATGGGACCTCTATGATTGATACATTTGGTCTTCACAACATATAATAGGGTGTAGTTTATTTGCTTAACTTCTTGTTATGTGTTAGCCAACTTGCCTTTCTTAGATGGGAAAATGTGAAATGAACTTTTAACAAGAACTAAATTTTGTTAAAAATAAAAAAATTCAAATCAAGTATTGTGTTGGTCCCTTTCCATTGATTATTCTTACCATACTGTAGTTGTACTAGATGGCCTACAAGTGGCAACTATGTGCCTATGAGTCCATGCCTGTTTTCCTACTCGTTATTATTCTTTCAAACTGTAGTTGTACTAGATAGTCTGCACACAACAAATATGCTTATGCAAAACCATATTTGTGTTTGTGTTCCCAATCATTCTTCCAAATTACAGTTGGAAATATGATGCACCTAATTTTGTGCAGCATGCATCTCTTTGGATTAGATGCACCTGCTTCCCCCTATCTAAGCAACACATCTTGCCATTGTATGTAGTCTAGTTCATCCCCATTAGAAATATTGCATTCCTAGTACCAAGTGGTGCCCATGGCTAAAGATACTACCAGTGCCCAATGGTTCCAAAAATTTTAAGTGATAGAAAAAACATTTTTTTTCCTTTTATAATTTCCACTCCATCTGTTTCCTCTGGAATTTGTATAATTTATTTTTAATACAACTCCTAAAGAGTTTAGTCCCCTGTTATAAGAGTTGTAACATTTTTTTGTAGCTTCAACTATTGACATCCATTCTTGTGGATATTTGTGCATAATTATTTAGTTAAACAAAAAAATATAATTGCAAGTGTTTCTTGTGTCTTCCCTTGATGGTTAGAATTGTTTCCTATTGTATTATTTTTGATTCCATTCTCCTCATGCACTCTGATTGGTGGTCAAAAGTAGTAGTAGAAATTGTTTTAACCTTTAATAGATTGGTATTTCCCAGAAATAGAGTTATTCCATTCAAAATTTGTGTGGTTTACTTTTGATTCTTCTTGGTGTGGTTATTCTTCATCATTGGTGTATCATGAAAACAAAAAACTTCTAGAAATATTAAATGTGGAAACATAAGGTAAAAATATTCCATTAATAAAGAAAACTTCTTATAGTCCTAAAAAATGAAATGAAGGTTTGCAAAAAGAATGGCTACAAGATAAAACAAATTTCTATGCGTTTTAGAAATATGGTGAAGAAAAAAGGGCCAAAGCAAGGACATAATTATACATAGAGTTTTTAATAGGCATTTGTACCATACAATGAAGAATATCTAATAAATAGCAAATTCTTGAGGAGGAACAATATGAAATTCATTTGTATTCTTCTAAACAAAACTATTGGGATGCTCAAGTCAATAGAAGATCCTTGATCCAAAGACATATAGTGGTCTCATCACATAAATTGCTTGTGGTCGTCCCTGCTTCAGTAAAACTGGGAGAACCTTTCAATAGAGGACAAGGAAAACTGTAAAAACACACAAAATTGCTACATTAAAAGCTTTGCACAAGCAGAACATTCCCATTGGTCTTTACATGAAATTTCTATTTATTAATAGTGAGCTATCATAACCTTATGTGTTTGATATGTGTGCATGGTAATGTAGTGTTTATATTTGTGGGCTTTGTATCTGATTAGCATGAAGCTAATAGTAACATTGTTAGCACTGCTATGAGTATTGGTTTTTTAGTAAATTAGATTGATGAATGGTTCTTGGAATCTATGCTTACTTTAATCCCTCTCCCCCATTCTCTTTCTAGTTGAATTTATATCCTATGGATCATAATAATCATCTATACTACCAGATGTCTTGATCAACAAAAATGTGAGATTGCTAAGGTAATTTTTAGGGTGAAACATTCATAAGGTATCATTGCAATTATTTTTAAAATTTTCTTTTCTCAATTATTTTAACACAAACATGCAAGTACTATTTAAGTAAGTAATGGTTTTTTTATTAATTTTATGAATAATAATGGGTTATTTTTCTTTTTCAAAAAATGTATTGACAAACTCAAAGAAAGGGATAAAGTTAGGGTGTTGGATCCATTTGATGGTGATGGTGTGAGCATTTAGCGGATTCACTCCCTATCTATTGTACATGGAGTCAACTTGAAAGGAACGAGAGATGCAAATGTAAACATTTTAAAGGTTACAAGTAACATACCCCTTGTTTATGAAGATGTAATAGATGGAGTTGTTTGTTTGAAAGAGAAAGAGGGAATTTTCACATGGTGGCGACTAAAATATTTGTAAAAAATGACATAGTTGAACATGTTTATCATGTACTAGTTAGACATTTTGGCTCACTCCTTTATGTAGTATTTTGAATGTGTTATTTAGGGATCTTAATTATCATGGTGTATTTGAAAGAGTTGGAAACTCTTAGACAACTTTGACATTTTTTATTATATTTACATATATACTCTAAGTAGTCAACTTTGACATCTTATATATATATATTTGCATTAAATTTTTATTATTGTAGATTACCTTTATTTATCATGATGTTGAATCAATATTTTAATTCTAGCATGTTGTTGCTTGTTCTTGTTCGTATATGTAATATTTTTATTTGCTTTTATGTTTTAGTTCAAGTTTAATATTATGTTAGTTTTGCATTATAAAATTTATGGTATTTAATAAATTATTCATTTCATGACTATATTCACTACCAATTAATGGAAACCAGTAAATAAAAATGACTAAATTAATGACTAAATATATGACTAAAGTAATGATTAAAGTAATTATTAAATTAATGACTAAATATATGACTAAAGTAATGACTAAATTAATGACTATGACTAAATATATGACTAACATAATAACTAAATAAATGAATACCATGACTAAATAAATGACCAGTTAACAACAATCAATGACTAAATTAATGAATAAATATATGACTAAATATATGACTAAATAAATCACTACTATGACTAAATAAATGACCAGTTAACAACAATCAATGACTAAATTAACAACTAAATCAATGACTAAATCAATGATAAAATCAATGACCAAATCAATGATCGAATCAATGACTAAATCAATGACTAGATAAATGACTAAAATAGTTTAGTCATAAATTTGGTCACGTTATAAATGACCGGTAATAAACTACTAATAGTCAAGTGACAAAAAATAGTCATTTATATGCAATTTTTAGTAGTTTAGTTATTAATATATTGTTGCTTTTGTACTAGTGAACATAAGATACATCACCACCAATATAGATGATATCTAGAAGAAAATAGGAATGATACCTTGATTAATTTGCAATGGCCAAATCACAAATTCCAACATGATTTCCTACACTAAAAATCCAATAGTTTTATTCCTTTTTAAAAAAAATTGACCCTTAATAATGTATTCAAAACAAACATATATACACATCTTGGGTTCCTAACAATACATCCACATGAGCAAGTCAGGAAGGATCCTAAATTAATCCCTAAGCCCAAAATTTAAGAGATACATTTATTTTTAATAGACTCCAGCCCCAAAATTATATTACTCACTCTCTAATACCTCTTTACCAATCTCCATCAATTTGAACTCTCAATCGCCATATTCACTTTATGTTTACTTACATTCCCCATCTCCCTCTTACATCCCTTTCTAGTCTCAGGAGACGCTAGCTTAGATTTTACTTTAATTCCTTTCTTAAATCCATTCACCACTTTCTTAAATTATTGTTTTTCTCTTTTTGTTCGTATTATCCTTATATTTCATTCATTTTATTTCTCTTTGTTTATGCACTATTTCATTTTCCATGTTTCCCCTTAAAATCATAGTTAAGTATAATCTTAGTTTTCCTTTCAAACCCTATTAAGTATTTCCTAAAATTAGTGTTTTCCATTTGTATTTTTGTATTCTTTGAATCAATTAAACTCTTCATAGGTCTTGTTTCCATTTTTTATTTTTCTTCCCTTTTCTACCTTTCCCATTGTTGAGTCTCTCCTCTTTGTTCCCATTTTCATACTATTGTTTTTATCTATGCTTTGAGTGTTCAAGCACATGACCCTAAATATTTCTTCCCAATAGTTAATTTTATATTAATATTTATTAATAAAAGTATTAGATGCATATGCTTTGTAATTTTTCACTTTTACTAAATTACTTTATCGCACATGCTTAGGAAGTACTAGTTCCTTTGGGTAGAGAGAACATTAATAAAGAGTTTGATAGTAGAGTGGATCATCCATGAGCTATATATTATATTGATGATTTATCGAAGTATGTTTCCCTTTAAAGAGGCTTGCAATATTCTATAATGTGGCTTCATCAAATCAAAATAATATCAATTTTTCTATTTCTATCTCAATATTTATTTTTAGTTCATTTTGGCTAATTTTTATAGGGAGGAACATCACATGTTGTATGACCGGTCTTTCCAATTCTATTTTCTATTATAAAAATTATTTATTTGGTTCCTTATATTACTACACATTATATTCTCACATTTCCTTTTGGGATCTTAGTGATCAAAAGGTGACTCTAAAAGTGACAAAATTGTACTTTTACCAAAAATGCTCTTTCTTCCCTTGGTAGTAGTTATTTTTTATATTTTAGGGTAAAAAATCTATAGTGGGGGCTTCAAAACATCATAAAAGAGTTATCATTCTAGGTTGAGATAGTTTCTCCATATAGGTTTTTAGTGAAGGATGGAAGGGTTCCCCCCCAAAACTATGTCACCAAAAAACATCTCAATAGGATCTTGAGGTTCCATGTAACCTCAAGTATATTAGAAGATCGCATAGGTATTTATACAACATAGAATTATAAATCCACCAACTATCTATAACCTATGATGCACTAGAAATTAGTTAGCCATAGGAAGTTACTCATATATATCATACTTGATTTTCTTAAATTGATATATCTATGGGCCTATAAGATGGAAACTCTCTCTAAATACCTTCTCCTTTCCATTTTATATTCCTACCATAATCTATTTAGAGTTGTATAAAACCATCACTATCAACTTGCAAATCATTGATCATCTATAGTTCAATCATATTGTGCCTAATAGAATTGTGTTCAATGGGATTTTTTGTACTTCCATTTGTATTATGCATAGTGGGGTTATTTCACTGCACATATATGTGCTAAGATATTCCAATTACACATAATATAAATAAAATAACTCTCTATTAAGCAATAAATTATAGAAATTGGTCATGTTTATGGCCCATGTTGATCTACAATTTCATAAAACACTAGTTAAAAAAGGTATTTTTTAAAATCATCTAATGGATTATCTTGTTATTATCCTCCATTCAAGCTAATTATTTTAGTACAAGGTTAAAATTGAAGAACAAAATCTGACATGATACCACTAAATTGGAATAGGCTAGGTCAATTGGAGTTTAGATTGAAAATAGGAAAAATAAACCAATCAACCTAAGAATGTCTAAGGTTATGATAAAAATGAAACTCCCAAGAATTTAGAAAAAAATACTTCGAAAGGTGATTGCAAGGTAAAACATGGAAAATAAATCACACAATTTAGACAAAGGGCTTAGTTAGAGAATATTTTGGTTAAAGTGTGAATATAACTTATCAACTTGAAAAATAAAGTAAATTTATGATCATTTGAATATGATGCAATAGGAAATTGAATATGGTCCATACATATACATGGAGAATGAAATTCTAGAGTACCTCTTAGCTTGTAAAAGTTGCTAATTATTCATTAGATCTCGTTACTAGGGATCCAACTATTGATTTTAAGAGAATGGAAGGCAATGATGAAACCAGTTTTGGAAATGAAGAAGTATATTCAAGGCATAC
>VDFB02000015.1:111638301-111663230 GCA_007258455.2 Sequoia sempervirens
CAATGACATGGACTGACTAACATGACTGACTTTAACTCCATTTTTAGGATTTTGACATTGATTTGGATGTTTTTGTGTTTTTCTTCAGGACGTTTGCGTTTTTAGGTCTTTCTTCAGACATTTTATGATGTTTTGTCTTTTGTCGTTTATGATTTTTTAGATTTTTGGCGTTTAAAGAGGATCATGAAAATACATAACTAATTCCACCACATGAGAATCAAGGACAAACATGGTGTACTTTAATTAAGCTAGATACCAATTGTGGTGGTAAATAACATTGTTCGATGTGGGAGGATGCATCCCAAAACAACGTGATGACGATAATGTGACAAAAGTATGGAGGTCTACAACTGGGCTAGGAACACAGTCAAGTAAAATTTTGGATAATGTGCTTGTATGGATTAGACTCGTTGTATTTGGAATGACTTGGTTAGGACTAGATGGGATGATGGAGCATCCTTAGACCGTTTGACAAGGGAAAGCCAAGATAGGTGACAGACATGAAAGGATGAGAGGTGGCCTTGGTAAATGATGGGAGACATGAGACTAAGGGAATTGTCATATGATTGTCAAGGACTATGTCATATAAGGATAATGAGGTTTACATCAACAATGACATGATGTTATGTGAATCGTGTATGATCGAAGGATAGGCATGTCAAGAGTTTTCCCAAAGCATGATTTATGTGTGCTAGTTTTATGTCAAGATTGAGGTAAGTGAGAAAAATGCATGGAAATGATAGGGCTTAGATGGATGTCAATGTCATGAGGAAGGCATGGGAAAATGAGATGACTTTCCCCCAAGTATAAAATTCCACATAGATGATTTATTTTACACATGACGCCTATTTGCTAGGTTTTCACCATGGGACAGAATTTTTCTCTTTACTATTTTCTTGACTTTTTTATTTTTTTGGTGTCACCAAGATGCCTGTTTGACACATTTTCATCAAGGTGAAAATTTTTATCATTTTTCAATTTTTTTTGTAATTCTGATTTTGTGGATAGCCTGGATGCTTTAGATTACCACTGACTATTTTGAATCCAATGACGGTGCCAATGTAGAGACTGGTGTCATGATATGCCAATAATGAACTTTCTAAAGGAGTTGTCTTGTTAGGATCATAGTGCTTGCATACAATTGATCAATGTCATTGTGATCCTTTCTGATACTAGAGTTGGCCTTATCAGAATACACACATCACGATAGAGTGCCATGAGAGTCCTTGTGTTAAAGAGTTGCTGCCAAAATGTGACAGAGGTGTGATGTGGGATTTTTGGACTTTAGATGAGATATAGGATTATGATGAATGATGGTAGACGTGGAAAGGTTGTTTGGATGTTTGGATGAATCACTTTTTATTTTCCAAACTTCGTATGGTGGATGACAGATTTTGGAGGGATGGCATTTGGAACCAACACCTTTAGATGCCTTTCTTGGTGACCATTTTGAAGGAGGTGGACATGTGTTATATGTGGGAGTCCTCTTGTCTTGTGGCTCCACATTGTGATTGAATTTTTCTTTTGACATATTTTCTTTGCTTGATCCACTTTTCTTTGGAATCCATTTTAATTTCATTTGTCCACTTGTATTTTTGTTTGATTCAATGGCCTTTGAAATTTGATTTTGATCTTTTGATTTGTATGAATTTCGCTTTGTTGGTTCCAAAGGGAAGGTTTAAGATGTTGAGAATGACAGTTTATGGTGTGGGTGGAAGGGGTGATGGAAACAACCTTATGACAAGTATTTCTCATGGACTCTATTTTGACGTTTGTATTTGACAAGGCTGCCCCCATTATTGAGGAGGTACCCCTAACATTGTTTGATTTTTTGTCTGAGGAATAGCCAAGACCTTGATGTCTGTAATTTTCCTAGAGCTGTATTGGTTCTTGAATGCCTTGCTCACGTATTCCTAGTCCTTTGACTTGATATTGCATGCTTTGATAGATTCTGTTTACGATGGGGTATTTATTGTTTTGAAAGCAAGATGCTAACCCATCATCATGTCTATGGACACTGTCATTTGGAATGTTCTTATCTATGAGAAAGCCTGCCATGATGAAGATAGATGACCCTAGTTGATAAAGTGTCTTAGCTTCATTGTCATGTTGGACATATTCCTGACTGATATCTTTGGTCTGATTGTGTGACATGTTAGGTTTAGATAATTCTGTTGGTGCTTCCAAGGCAATGTCGAAGCCATCATTATGTTTAGTGTCATAGAGTCCAATGATTTTAGCTATAACTTGATCATATGCAAGCATGTCCCTAGTGGAATATTCTTGTTTTGGAGGAATATTGACTATGTGTCCCATGGAGGCAAGTGTCTCATTGTGGGAAGTGTCAATAGTCGAGGCCTTTATAAGGTTGGTAAGTGTTTGATCATGAATGGCGTAAAGGTCAAGGAGTGGATCATCTTGGATTTCTTGGTCAATGGTAGGGTCCTGGTCAAAGATGGGGTTGTCATGGGTGATGTAATTAGGATTGAAGTCTTTTTCAAGGGTTGGGGTATTTTGGATGTCATGATCATCTTGAAGAACTTCTTGGATGGACTGAAAGATAGGGTCATGGGATGGACTACCTTGTTCTTGACATGAGAGTGACGTTATAAGGTCATGTTTTGGACTTTCATTTTGACATTTATCCTCAAGTCTATTAAATGGGATTTGAATTTGGACTATGATAGAATTTTCATGACTAGATGTGGCTAGTGAGGGGGTAACTTGAAAATGATTAATGAACAAAGGACTAGGATAGGACGCGGGAACTTGGACTGGACTAGTATATGAAGGACATGGGGACTTGGACTAGACTAGCATGTGAGGGACAAGGATAGGACATGGAGTCTTGGACTGGATATGTCATGGAGTCTTGGACTGGATTAATTGTTGAAGGACAAGGATATGACATGGAGACTTTGATTGGATTGGTGTAAGGTTGATTGAAATAGGACATGGAGACTTGGACTGGATCGGTATGGTATGATGTGGGGATTTGACATGAGTTGGTAGATGGTTGATAAGGGATGTAGACTTGGAAGAGATTAATAGGTGAAGGAATAGTATATGGCATGGAGACATGGAATGGACTAGCGGACAGTTGAATTCCCTTGTCAAGGTTAGGATAAGGGTAATAAGTAGACGCGTGTTGGGAATTAGTTGCAGGATTTGTGTTGAGTGACTGTTGATAGTGAGGGTAGATGGATGGAGGACTTGGACTAACGGGTTGTTGGTACGAAGGGCATTGATTTTTGGCTTGGATAAATTCTCTCCTAAAGTCAAAGGCTTCTTGGTATTGACCTCTACAGAGTAATTTGTATTCAACTTTACTAGCAAGCCTATCAACATTTTGTTGAAGGGAAGACAAGGTGGTGGATGCCATGATTTTGTGAGATGATAATGACGTTTGTCTAAGGGAAATGACTAATGCAAGGTGATAAACTTGTCAAGAAAGGATACCAAGTGCCAAGGTGACAATGAAGACTAAATATGAAAATGTTGACCAAGGAAAATGACCAATGCCAAGTCTAGATGCCAAATGAGGACTATGATGGACAATATTTCAGTTTTGGTTTCTGACAAAGATATTTGAAAAAGATATTTGACAAAAATGTTTGGATTCAAATTCTTGTCTGTGACAAAGTTTAAATTTTAGTTAAGAAAATGCGTCGCTTCAAGTGACAAATGTGTTGCAGTGTGCAGATGCGTTGTTTCAAGGATCAATTGTGTGTCAGGAATGCACATGCGGCTCTGGAACTGACGAATGTAGAAGGATGTGACAAATGTGGTTCTATGAGACTCAGATGCATTGTGACGCATACAGATGCGATGTTTGTACAATCAAATGTAGTTTAGTTTTGCATATGTGGCTTTACAGAAAGCTAATGCGTTGCAGGATAGGAAAATGCGGTGTTATAAATGTAAAATGTGACTCGATATGTCAGATGTGGCTTTTTAAATTGCAAATGTGACGTGACAAGTCAGATGTGGCTTTTCAAAGGGCACATGTGACGCTACAGATCAAATGCAGCGTTATAAATGGAAAATGCAACTCGACATGTTAGATGTGTTGCATAAGAAAGTAGATGCATTGTAGATAGACTGTTTAGACCACTTTTGACCAAATTCTTAAAGTTTGACTAGGTTGTTTCTAGATGTTTGACTATTGTTTGGTTTGTTTCAGTATCCAAAAAACACTTGCAAGCATGATATTTTGACTGTAAGCAAGCACACATGAGACAAGTATAATCCTAAAAGGCCAATAGGCCAAGGGTTTGTATACTTGATATAGCCCATCGATATACCCCGGATTGGTGTGGAACACCTCTCCTTCTCGAGAGTAGATAGCTTAGAATTTTGGTGGCATTGGTTCCCCTCCATGGCTCATTAACGTCATTCGAGCACACCAAATTTGGATTCTTGGGTAGTGACTTCCCAAGAATTGCTATCTCTACTCAAGGGGATAAGTAGTGAGTGTCTTCCAGCATGATACTATACCCTACACTATATCAAACAACAACCAAAAAAAAGTTGAACTCTAGAACAAAAGGTGTTTAATACAGGCATTTCGTTCGTAGGGCATGATCTATGCAACGAGAGTCCCCTTTCAGATCCATCTTGTCAGAACCATACACGTGATTCTTGGGATTTCCCCAAGAATCCAATTTTATATACCATTTGGAAGTCCCTTACGTTCAGGGTGCTAACGGTCTGAGTCGTCTTGGGTTGAGTACTTTTTCCCACCATAACAGGCCCAAATTCTAGAGTTAGTAACCATTTCTCTTACACCTAGGATTGCACAAGTGCATAAGGGGAGAGGATACTTCAATATACCAAATCGTGAGGGTGTACAACAGATAAAATGGGTCTAGTTTTCTGATCATCGAGTTTTCACAAGGTGAGAGCATAATCACCTACCATTTTTTCAAACGCAATTAGACACTTGCAAACAAAATTTATTTTAGAGCACCAAAGGAAATGTACCTAAATTAAAACATGCAAACAAGTGGTTTGAGAGATAAATCTTTGACAAACATAGCTGCAAAACCACATGTCAATAGTTTGAATATATGTCTTTGACCCATGAAAAACTCGAATGCCACATGTTGCCAACAAAGATTAGTAACAAAAAAAAAATTAATGACAGCAACAAATTAAAACAGCAATAAATTTCTCAAAACTTAACAAAATTTTAAATCGTTTGAATCCATGGAAAGCTGATAATCAAACCTTCAAAACCTAGAAAGTATTTTCTAAGATTCTGCACAAAAAAAATGTTATACGCAAAAGAAAACGCTAGTTTTAAAAGCTAGATTAAAAATAAATAAATACTAAAACAGCCATAACTTTCTCAAAGCTTAACAAAATTTTAAATTGTTTGAAGTTTCAGAAATCTAAGAACAAGGCCTACAAAACCCAAATAATAATTTTTAAAGATTACATGCGCCCATTTTTTTGTGCTCAAGAAAAGATGACGGGATTTCGTATGAATTCTTGGCTGTAACCTGCAAAACAACGAAAACAAACAAGAAAACACAATTTTTTCTACAAAACATCAGGTTCACCAATGTAATCAATGGGTTAAATTTAGGTTAGTTTATCAAATGGATTGAAAGCATATAAACCCAAATAAATTATAAAGTATAATGGAAACTAAAATAAATGAAACAAGTATACCAGATAGTTGTTGAAGCTTCCATGATTCACCTTTGTAACACCTTCTAACTGGCTGGTTGACGTGTTGCGCTCAGATTCATCGTGTGAGCAATATTTGACGAAGTCCTACACAAACTTTGAAGGATTTAAATCTAAATACCTATGCCTATGACAATATGATTGAAATGCCTATGCCTAAATATGCCAAGACTAAGTGGAATAAGATAATAAATGATGTAATTTATGTGAAATATCTAAGTATGTTAGTGCATAATCTAAAAATGAGAGGAAAATATCATTTTATAGAAAATTCCATTTTGATTGGATGGATGAGATCGACTTTCAACAGAGAATTAAAATCAGCGGACAAGATTAATTCTGATAATCCCTAATCAGGGTTAGGGAAAATGTTTTAAGCGAATGGTCGAGATGCCATTTGAGAAAATCGAATCGGCGGTGGAGAATAAACGAGATAATTAATTTTGAAAATAAAGATTTTCAAAAATCAAGAAGATAAAGACTGCTTGATTTGTGAGATTCAAGAAACAAGAAGATAAGAGTTGAACTGAAGATCAGATTTGGAAAATCAAGAATCTACCCAATTACTTGATTTTTAGAAGATTAGTTACCATTTTAAATTAAATTAATTCAAAATATGGATTTTATGAGATAATAAATAATCGATTTGCAGATTATTTACCAAAATGAACTGACAGTTAAGAATGTGAAATCATTTTAAATAATTGATTTATTTAAAATGATAGAAATGTTAAATTTGGCAATTAAATAATTAAAGATAATTATTTAATTTAGTAGATATGATTAGTTAATTAAATAAATTAATCAATTCATTTAATTATAAAAATTAGTGACATATTAAATAAATAAATTAAGAAATTTATTTAATTAAAGGAAAAATTAGACAATTAATGACATATTTAATAAATAAATAAAATTTATTTATTTAATAATCGTGAAGAATAAAGGGACATGAATTAATTAAATAATTATGAATTATTTAATCAAGAGTCGAATGTGGACCAAAGACATAATCAAATGTCATAATTATGTTAGGACAAAAGTGTTAAAAATAGAGCTTGCAGGCCTAGGTCATTTTTAAGTGTCTACAGTAACCAAACAAACATTGATTGGTGTCCCCTTGCATAAAATGCAGATTTATGAGCCATCCAAGAGAATCTCAAGCAGAAAAGCAATGCAAAATCCTTATTTTGATGATCTTGACAAATATCAATTATAATTTTAAGCCATTACAAAAGTGCGTGCGAAGCTTGATGAGGTAATTTCAAGTTATTCATTTGAATTTAACCTTATCATGACCACCTATGACATAGACATTATAAGAGCATCTCAAATTTCAAGAAATTATATTCATGAGAGGTGTTGTGTGCAATAGGTATCTTGAAACTCTCAGTGAAGATGTATGACCAAGACTGACTAAGTTGAGAGATTGCCATGCCTATCTGTAAGTGCCTTCCATCTATTTTGGATGAGCTATTTCTTTTTATTCTTTTCCTTTGCGTATCTGTAAGTAAACTAGTAAAAATTGATTAGTCCCTCATTGAAGAAAATGCTGATTTTTGAGCCATCAAAGAGAATCTTAGCCAAAAAAGCAATGCAACATCCTTATATTGATGATCTTGACTAATCTCAATTCTGATTTGAACGAAATCTTGCAATAAAAGTTCCTTATTCATAAATTTCTATATTTTCTTTTAGTTTTGTTAGCTTTGTACTGCCTATACAGTAGATTTAGGCCTTGTCCTTTGTAGATTAAGATAATATAGAGAATTAGGTTTCTTTTGAGTCCATCTAGAAGAAAATCCATTGAGTTTTTCCACTGTTAGAGCACATTTTCTAAAATTCAGTTTGAAACCTTCAATTTGAGGTTTTGAGAGTCAAGTAAAGAAATAAAGCATACTCCACTGAATTAGGCTTGTAGATCAATGGAGTAGATAGTAGGGTGTTTATGGTGTAGGAGCACCAAGGAAAATTAGAACCACAAGGTGGTCAAGTGGTAAAATTTGATTTGTAGTCCATGAAGAATGTTGTAATAAGGTCACAAGGAGCATTAGGAAGTGTTTTAAGTCAATCTGGGTTGGTAGGATATGAGGTTGCAATGTCATGTTAGCATGTTGTCAATTTGGTGTAATGAAGCCTTGAATGGCCTAAATGTGAAAATTTATGTAAATTCGTAATGTAAGGGTCAAGATGATGTAATGAGGCCATCATAAGGTCACTAGTTTAGGTATGGAGTCATTTATATCAATATGTCAAAATTTGCACATAACAATGTAATGTTGTCAAACCAAAAGTTGTCATTTTGCAAATACTTAGAAGTTGAAGGGTCACACTTGTAAAAGAAGTTGAAAAGTGGTTGTAGTCGGTTGAAGAGGTTGATATTCTTTCAAAAAGGTCTTGTGAATGTTGTATGTTGTTGGCAATCATACTTTTGAAAGCAGGAGCACCAACTCCATCTTTTCAACACTTGAACCCTTGTGGTTTCTATTATTTTGTCATTTGATCATTCAGGGTGTTCTTAGATGGTTTAAGGACATTCTATTTCATTTAATAAGGATTCAATACCATTTTTTTTATGTATTGGGTCAATTGAGTCATGATGTAAAGAAGTTGATCAATAAGGGGATTCATGTGGTGAACCTTGTAATTTAAGTGTTTTAGGGTTATTTGTGTTAAATAAGGGCTTTACAGACCATTTATTATGTAATGTGAGTCTTAGGAAGGAGTATTTAAAGAGTTTCATAAGAAATATTGAAAAATTGCAAAATGCAAAAGTTGTAAAAACTGCCAAAAGCCAAAATTAGCAATTTTAGTGGAAGACAAAAGACAAAAGTTCAAAAGGCAAGCATATGCATTAGGGAAGATCACGAGACATTGTCAAAATAATTGTGAAATATGATTAAACAATGTTGTAAGAAGGTGTTTTAGCTTTGTTTATGTCAAAATAAAGATGAATAAAGTGTACCAAGGTCTGGTAAAAGTTTGGAAGCAAGATTTGAAGGTTAGGTGTCTTTTTGCCTTGTGAAAAGTTGCAAATTCATGCAACTTTCATTCTCTAAATCGTATGACCAAACAGACTGTTCCAACACATCTAAATAGACATGTTTACACTAGGAATGGTCCTCTTTCACACCCACACACGTGGAATCGCTTCGAACTACGTTCAACCGGATCGATCCCTTAAGGGTCCAAAGGGCAAAATGGTTGCAAAATTCAACATGAGGTTACTCGGACATTGTGACACTTAGAAACTTCTCTTCTAATCCTATGGGATCGTGTTGGGCCCCTCTACAATAACCTCTCTCATTTTTTGTTATCTCAAAGTGGTTTTCCCATAGTGTCCAATTTTTAGTTGATGGAAAAAGTGTCAAATGGAAGTAGTGGAAAGTTGCATAGTGGTACAATTTTCGTTCTGCAACTCGTGTGACCAAATAGACTGTTCCAACATGTCTAAATAGGAATTTTTATGCTAGGCATGGTCCTCTTTCACACCAATCATGCATAATCGCTCCGAGCTATGTTCAACCATATCGATCCCTTAAGGGTCCAAAGGGCAAAATGGTTGCAAACTTCAGCATGAGGTTACTCAGATACCATGATGCTTATAAACTTCTTGTCTAATCCTATGAGATCATGTTGAGCCCCTTTACAATAACCTCTCTCGGTTTTTGTTATCTCGGAGTGGTTTTCTCGTAGTGTCCAATTTTTAGTTGATGAAAAAAGTGTCAAATGGAAGCAGTGGAAAGTTGCAAGTGGTGCAATTTTCGTTCTGCAACTCGTGTGACCAAATAGACTATTCCAACACATTTGAATAGGAATTTTTACACTAGGAATGATCCTCTTTCACACCCAAACATGCAGAATCGCTCCAAACTACGTTCAACCAGATCGATCCCTTAAGGGTCCAAAGGGAAAGATGGCTGCAAACTTTAGCATGAGGTTACTTGGACACCATGATGCTTATAAAATTATCGTATGATCCTATGAGATCATGTTGGGCCCCTCTACATTAACCTCTCTTGGTTTTCATTATCTCGGAGTGGTTTTCTTGTGGTGTCTAGTTTTCAGTTGATGGAAAAAGTGTCAAAGTAGTGGAAAGTTGCAAGGTGGTGCAATTTTCATTCTGCAACTCGTGTGACCAAATGGACTATTCCAACACGTTCAAATAGAAATTTTTATGCTAGGAATGGTCCTCTTTCACACCCAAACACACAGAATCGCTCCAAGCTACATTCAACCAGATCGATCCCTTAAGGGTCCAAAGGGAAAAATGGCTACAAACTTCAACATGAGGTTACTCGGACACCATGATGCTTATAAACTTCTTGTATGATCCTATGGGATTGTGTTGGGCCCCTCTACAATAACCTATCTTAGTTTTTGTTATCTCATAGTGGTTTTCCCGTGGTGTCCAATTTTTCAGTTGATGGAAAAAGTATTAAATGCAAGTAGTGGAAAGTTGCAAGGTGGTGGAATTTTTGTTTTGCAACTCGTGTGACCAAACGGACTGTTCCAACGCATCTGAGTAGGCATGTTTACACTAGGCATGGTCCTCTTTCGTACCCAAACATGCAGAATCGCTCTAAGCTATGTTCAACTGGATCGATCCCTTAAGGGTTTGAGTGTAGTATGTTGAAATAGGCCATTCCTTCTATTGTTCAGGCCGTGTCTTGGTGATATGGGCCTAATGTAACTTGAATTGTGGTAGCTTGATATACAGAATCTATTGATGCTAGGGTTCAATTTGTATGATTTTGAAAAAAGAAGCCAGTTGAGTAGAGTTATCAACATTATTTGTGAATCATAAGAATTTGTTTAGTACACTAGCCATTTTGATGCCTTCTTGTAGTCTCAAACATTATTTTGTATCATTGTTACATTGGTTTTTGAAGTTGTAACTTAATATAGCTCCATAATACAAAATCTGGTTCAAACTGATTTTTACGTGAAAAAAATGTGAATCAAATCACATTGATGTGAAAAAAAACCATGAGACCATAGCTTGTGGTGCAGGAACACCTAGGTCATGTAATGCCTTCAAAAGGCTAAGTTGTCAAAAATGTATTTAAGTCCATGTAATGCCAAAATTAAATGTAATCAAGGCATGAAAAAGTACAAAGTGTAATATTGTCAAAATGCTAAATATGTAAAAGAGAGAAAAAGAAAGAATGTGAAGAGATGAAACAAGAAAATCAAGAAAATCAAGGAAGAGGACGAGTCATATGTCGTTTAAGGAATATGAAGAGGTAGTTTATGGTTGGAAACTTCTTTAAAAGCATTGTAAAGGCTGAGCAAAGAGATCATTGTATTCTGGAAGAATTAAATTAACAAAGAGTTCCCATTTTTAGCTTATTTTCTGTGTTTTTTATTTGTTTCTTAACTTGTACGGACTATGCAAGAGTTTAGGGTTCAAATTTAGATTGTTTCCAGTAGGTTGGGGAATCACCATTTTTTTGCATCCATTTGGGAAGGAATCCATTAAATTTAATGTTTTTTTGAGCATTCTTCTTATGGCTTGGTCTGAATTCCTGTGCATTGAGTTTTAAGAGTCTTATAAGGCATTTCCACACTACTCCACCAATGTAGGTCAGGTAGATTGGTGGAGTAGTGTTGATGGTCCAAGTGGCACAACAATAGTTAAACATAATATTACTATCATGTTCTCTTGAAAGAGAAAGATGATCACCTGGATATCTTAGCTCCCAAGGTCTTTATAGTTGGTTCTCAACTGTGCTGATGTTACTCAATGGTCAATGTAACAGTAATGTTCAAGGGGCCTGCTAGTGTTGAGCTTCTGGATTGTTCTGAGATCAAGCATAAACTTAAACCTACTTTAACCAGGGTTTTAAAGAAATGAAAAAGATAGATCAGAGCTTTAGGACCAAAAAGAATGACAATTCATCTAGCTTAACCAGGTTTGATGCCTTTCAAAGGATTTATTGACTAAAACTACAGAGAAAAATTAACTTGCGATTAACACAACTTCCTTCGTCCATAGTGCTAATTTAAATAATATATTGCAAGTTACCATTTAAAAAAACATAAAATAAGACTTCAATCCTTGAAAGATTCTTAAATCAAATGATTAACTCCAGACAAACACCATTTAGGAACACAATTTGAAGTAGATTTTAATCTGGTTGCTTCTACTATTAGTGAAACAGATAAACAACATTTACAAATCTGGTACAATCACTAGTGTACAGAAAATCCATGAATCTAGATTGTTTCCATCTACACTAAGAAAACTTGATAGATACATTGCTGCCTTTCGTAGAGTCTGACTCCTATTGTATTACTACTTTTTGCTTCTTAGAAAATTACTATTGTTCAAGATCTATATCTCTATGTTTCCAAATTTTCTCTATTTTTTCCCCCTCTTTTACAAAGAGGCAAGAATGCCATATATATAGAGTGTACCAAAAAGAATGTACTGGCCCCCTGTTTTAGGGTTTACAAAATATCCTACTTTAGAAAGGTCGGCCTTCAAATATTTTGAATAGAGTTAATGCTATGTTGAATGGCATCCCCACTGTCCATGTTGGTGAAAGATTGTTCTGGGGATGATCTCAGATCTTTTGCAATTGCAACATTTACTCTTGGTATCCGTGTCCATCTTCGAACTCCCTGGCAGAGTTGCTTTGAATGCTCTAAAGCATTGCCATTAATACTAATCTACCTCCTTTCCATTAAACCACACAACTATCCCTGAGACTGACAACTTCTTCTGGCCTCCTTCATACTCTAGACTTTTTTTCCCATTGACCATCTTCTAGAGGCAGCATCAAACTTGCCACTAGATCCTCGCATCACTGTTCATCAAGGTGTTCCATCACTTTTTGATCTCAGAATGAGTCCATGTCATTTGCATTCTGTTGATCTTCTTCACAAGGGTATTCAATCAGTCAAATTGTTGCCGGTCTACCCTCTTAGCTCCTCTTGATTGGTTAAACATATGCCATGCAAGATTCTTGAGCAGTCAAAGGTTGTTCAAGCAAAATCGCATGTCGGTAAGACACTCATTGTGTCTCCCCGATGCGATTATACCTCTCTTAGTAGTTATCGGCATAGCTTAAGACAGTTGGAAAGACCTCCCATCGAGCTGTGCAAGTCATATCAATACCACAAAACCCATCAGAAAGATAATTGCTATCGGTCAGAAGTCACAGCGAGCTCCATTGGTCACACCGACATCCTTTTCCTATTTGCAAATCCATCGCTATCGACAAGACCTCTCAGTGAGCCTTTATTTCTTTGGCGGGCACACCCATGTCGGGGAGAACTTTTCATGTTGGGAAGACCTCACCCTGAAATCACGCCCCTTTCGGCGAGACATCCCTAGGTCGGAGAGACCTTTCATCGAGCGCATTCCATTACACTGAAGGGAGAAAACATGTCGACGATACCATTGCTAGTTGGCATGACATTATGTCGAACCCCTCCATTCTCCTCGAGCTCATTTTGTATCAGCAAGACCCTACCAGGTCAGCAGGACCTCATAGCGAAGCCGACCTATTTCGTCGATGAACTCATGTCAGTTGGGAAGACCTTGATTGGTCAGTGAGACCTTTTTCTAAAACCACAAATATTTTAGTGAGCTCATCTCACCTCGGTGAGATTCCATTCTATCGACAAGACTCTCCGTGGTCGGAGAGACCTCATGCCAAGAACACTTCATTTCACCAAGACATCTCGCAGTTGCCCACACATCACACCGAAGGGAGAACTTTAGCGAGACCTTTACCATTCGGCTAGACTTCATGGCGACGATACCTCCTTTCGCCAAGACCTCACCTCGTTGGTGAGACCTTTCAGCGAATGCAAACCACTCTCCCCGATGCCGTTTCATTTCAACAAGAGTTCACCCTGTCGGTGAGACATCTTGCCGAAGCCATCTCCCTCTCAGCGAGATCCTTCTGATGACATCTTCATAATCACTGAGACCTTATGCCGATATTATCTCATGTCAGTAAGACATCCTTCTTTTGTCAAGACATTACACTGAAGTCTCCTCTTTCGCCGAGCTGTTATGCTGAACGCAAAATCCTTTAGGGAAGGGTCCTTCGGGTTTTTTAGATACATAAAGACTTACAATGACAAGGATTTTTGGATGACTGGTGAGCTTCAAATGAATAGAATGCACCGGTAGTTAGCAAGACAACTGCAGGGTCTTGCTGACTTTCTTCTTAGAGGAATTTTATGCCAAACTGGATTGGGAAATGCTTCCCAACTAAGCTCCTTGAGAAATATCATCATGTGGATGATTTAATCCTATGAAACAAGGTCTCCATTAGCCCTCAGAAGCACATAAAATATATTATAATAGAACAAAAGAATTCCAAAGGTCAAAGAAAATAACTAAAAGGCAAAAAAAGACAAAAGAAAAAGGGGGGACCCATTTTGTTCCAGAATAAAATGGGGTGGTTATGTAAGGCATAACAAGTAGGTTAGGGATAGGTTATTTTTTATGTTTTTTATGTTTGTGAGTGGAGGAAAAAACAAGAATACCTTGAAGGAGCTGCTGCTACATAGGAAATTCTGAGTTTTCTAGTCAAAATGAATAGTTTCCAGTATGATAGTGGAGAAAGAACAAGTGCATGGGTTAGAAGATGTTGCCAAATTCCTTTTTACATGTATTTTGAAATGTTCCAATGGTTGGCTGGAGGTTTTGAGGTTTGCATGTAGCCTATACAGGAAACCCTCATTGATTTTTGAGTTTTTCACCCTATAAACAAGGGTTTGTCAATATACTGTCAAAAGTAGTCTTTTAATCCCTCAAAATGTATAAATTGGGAGTTTTGTGTTATGTCTAATGAATTTTTTGAGGTTTTAAGTGTTTTGGGAATGTTTGAAGGGGGTCTTCTTTGAAAATTAGGCCTATTTTAGTAGCCTTTTAGAAAGTGTTCAGACTAAAAACTGCTTATTTCTTCAATATAATTTATTATGAGTTTTTGATATGTGGACATGGGCATTAAGAGGTCTCTAAAATTATTCTGGATCTTGGGTTTTGAAACTAGTGTGTTTGGTTTACCCGATTTAGGGCATGAATGTCTCATTGAGAAGTAGTGCCTTGACTGCTTAGAGAATAGAAGTTTGACCTAACAGTAATTGGTGAGTTGATTTTGGGATAATGTTGTCTAAGTGATCGTGTCAGGGATTTATGGAGTCTTGGACAAGGTTTAGAAGTGAGATATGTTGTTTTGACAGTTGGACAGTGAGGAGATTTGGTGTAAAATAATACATGAAATTGTAAGTTCAGTCAGAACAAAGTTAAGAGAGCAAGTTCCTGATTTGTATCAATTGTAATAATGATGTTCACAGTGCTTGATGGTCTAGTAAAAGACTTAAATCCAATTGTAATGATGGATTGACTATTTGGGACAAGTTGAATGAATTGATTAAATGGAAGAGTGCCTTGTTGAAAATGGTGTTTTTGAAATGCATGTTGATCTAATTGATTGAATCAAAGTTTTCTAAAATGGTTTTTTGCTTTGAATGAGTCAACTGGAATACAAATTTATGGAAAAATGAATGATGAATGATAAGATAATTTGAGTGGATGAAAAGTAGATTTCTCATGCAATGTTGAAATTTTGTTTGATCTTCTCCAAGATGAGTTTGGGACAAGAGTCCCTTGAGTTGTTGATTGGTTTGGAAATATTTGTATTGCATCAACTTGTTGCTTACTATTATGATTTGATATATTTTTTCCAAGCATCCATAGCTTGTTCGAAAGCACCTATTTTAGGCTTTTAGCCATAGCAGCAAGGCAATGAACTATTTGATAAAATGCTTTGATAGACATGTATGAAAAATGTGTTAGCATAGACAAGGTAGTCCAAACTCTTTGAAAAATGCCTCAAAGAAATGTGGTTTCATGGTGATGGAATGGCATGATGAATGCCATGACAAGCAAATTGCTATGGATTGTGATGGCATTCCATCACCATTGAGACCACATTTCTTTGAGGCTTTTTTTCAAATAGTTTGCTGCCTTTTCTATGCTATTGCTCATTAGTATGCTTTCATAGCTTTTTTGGAAGCACCTATTCTAGGATTTTAGCCATAGCAACAAGGAAGCAAACTGTTTGATAAAATGCTTTGGTAAACATGTATGATAAATGTAGTAGCATAGATAAGGCAGTGAACTGTTTGAAAAAATGCCTCAAAAAAATGTGGTCTCGTGGTGATGGAATGCCATGACAATCCACAACAATTTGCTCGTCATGGAATTCCACCACCATGAGACCACATTTTTTTGAGGCATTTCTTTCAAACAGTTCATTCCCTTGTCTATGCTATTGCTTACTATTATGCTATGATAGATTTTTTCTAAGCATCCATAGCTTGTTCGAAAGCACCTGTTTTAGGCTTTTAGCCATAGTAGAAAGGAAATGAACTGTTTGATAAAATTCTTTGATAGACGTGTGAAAAATGTGTTAGCATAGACAAGGCAGTGAACTCATTGAAAAAATGCCTCAAAGAAATGTGGTTTCATGGTGATGGAATGGCATGACAATGCCATGAAGAGCAAATTGCTATGGATGCTCATGGCATTCCATCACCATTGAGACCACATTTCTTTGAGGATTTTTTTCAAACAGTTTGCTGCCTTTTCTATGCTATTGCTTATTAGTATGTTTTGATATATTTTTTCCAAGCATCCATAGCTTTTTTGGAAGCACCTATTTTAGGCTTTTAGCCTTAGCAACAAGGAAGCAAACTATTTGATAAAATGATTTCGTAAACATGTATGATAAATGTAGTAGCATAGATAAGGAAACAAACTGTTTGAAAAAATGCCTCAAAGAAATGTGGTCTCATGGTGATGGAATGCCATGACAATCCACAACTATTTGCTTGTCATGGAATTCCACCACCATGAGACCACATTTGTTTGAGGCATTTTTTTAAAACAATGCATTCCCTTGTCTATGCTATTGCTTACTATTATGCTATGATAGATTTTTTCTATGCATCCATAGCTTGTTCGTAAGCACTTGTTTTAGGATTTTAGCCATAGCAACAAGGCAATGAACTGATTGATAAAATACTTTAATAGACATGTATGAAAAATGTGTTAGCATAGAAAAGCCAGTGAATTCTTTGAAAAAATGTCTCAAAGAAATGTGGTTTCATCGTGATGGAATGGCATGACGAATGCCATGACAAGCAAATTTTTATGGATTGTCATGGCATTCCGTCACCATTTAGACCACATTTCTTTGAGGCTTTTTTCAAATAGTTTGCTGCATTTTCTATGCTATTGCTTATTAGTATGCTTTGATAGATTTTTTCCAAGTATCCATAGCTTTTTTGGAAGAACCTATTGTAGCTCCTTTTAGCCATAGCAAGAAGGAAGTAAACTGTTTGATAAAATGCTTTGGTAAACATGTATGATAAATGTTGTAGCATAGACAAGGTAACGAACTATTCGAAAAAATGCCTCAAAGAAATGTGGTCTCATGGTGATTGAATGCCATGACAATCGACAACAATTTGCTTGTCATGGCATTCCACCACCATGAGACCACATTTGTTTGAGGCATTTTTTTCAAACAGTTCATTCCCTTATCTATGCTATTGCTTACTATTATGCTATGATATATTTTTTCTAAGCATCCATAGCTTGTTCAAAAGCACTTGTTTTAGGATTTTAGCCATAGCAGCAAGGCAATGAACTATTTGATAAAATGCTGTGATAGACATGTATAAAAAATGTGTTAGCATAGACAAGGCAATGAAATCTTTGAAAAATTTCCTCAAAGAAATGTGGTTTCATGGTGATGGAATGGCATGACGAATGCCATGACAAGAAAATTTCTATGGATTGTCATGGCATTCCATCACCATTGAGACCACATTTCTTTGAGGCTTTTTTTCAAATAGTTTGCTGCCTTTTCTATGCTATTTCTTATTAGTATGCTTTGATAGAATTTGTCCAAGCATCCATAGCTTTTTTTGAACCACCCATTTTAGGCTTTTAGCCATAGCAACAAGGAAGTAGACTGTTTGATAAAATGCTTTGGTAAACATGTATGATAAATGTAGTAGCATAGACAAGGCAAAAAATTGTTTGAAAAAATGCCTCAATAAAATGTGGTCTCATGGTGAAGGAATGCCATGACAATCCACAACAATTTGCTTGTCATGGAATTCCACCACCATGAGACCACATTTGTTGGAGGCATTTTTTTCAAACAGTTCATTCCCTTGTCTATGCTATTGCTTACTATTATGCTATGATAGATTTTTTCTAAACATCCATAGCTTGTTCGAAAGCACCTATTTTATGCTTTTAGCCATAGCAGTAAGGAAATGAACTGTTTGATAAAATGGTTTGATAGAAATGTATGAAAAATGTGTTAGCATAGACAAGGCAGTGAACTCTTTGAAAAAATTCCTCAAAGAAATGTGGTTTTATGGTGATGGAATGGCATGACGAATGCCATGAAAAGCAAATTGCTATGGATTGTCATGGCATTCCATCACCATTTAGACCACATTTCTTTCAGGATTTTTTTCAAACAGTTTGCTTCCTTTTCTATGCTATTGCTTATTAGTATGCTTTGATAGATTTTTTTCCAAGCATCCATAGCTTTTTTGGAAGCACCTATTTTAGGCTTTTAGCCTTAGCAACAAGGAAGCAAACTGTTTGATAAAATTCTTTCGTAAACATGTATGATAAATGTTGTAGCATAGACAAGGCAGCAAACTATTTGAAAAAATGCCTCAAAGAAATGTGGTCTCATGGTGATTGAATGCCATGACAATCGACAACAATTTGCTTGTCATGGCATTCCACCACCATGAGACCACATTTGTTTGAGGTATTTTTTTCAAACAGTTCATTCCCTTGTCTATGCTATTGCTTACTATTATGCTAAGATGGATTTTTTCTAGGCATCCATAGCTTGTTCAAAAGCACCTATTTTAGGCTTTTAGCCATAGCAGAAGGGCAATGAATTGTTTAATAAAATGGTTTGATAGACATGTATAAAAAATGTGTTAGCATAGACAAGGCATCGAACTCTTTGAAAAAATGCCTCAAGGAAATGTGGTTTCATGGTGATGGAATGGCATGGTGAATGCCATGACAAGCAAATTGCTATGGGTTGTCAAGGAATTCCATCACCATTGAGACCACATTTCTTTGAGGGATTTTTTCAAACAGTTTGCTGCCTTTTCTATGCTATTGCTTATTAGTATGCTTTGATAGATTTTTTCCAAGCATCCATAGCTTTTTTTGAAGAACCTATTTTAGGATTTTAGCCATAGCAACAAGGAAGCGAACTATTTGATAAAATGTTTTGGTAAAAATGTATGATAAATGTAGTAGCATAGACAAGGCAACAAACTGTTTGAAAAAATGCCTCAATGAAATGTGGTCTCATGGTGATGGAATGCCATGAAAATCCACAACAATTTTCTTGTCATGGCATTCCACCACCATGAGACCACATTTGTTTGAGGCATTTTTTTCAAACAATTGATTCCCTTATCTATGCTATTGCTTACTATTGTGCTATGATAGATTTTTTTGAAGCATCAATAGCTTGTTCAAAAGCACCTGTATTAGGATTTTAGCCATAGCAGCAAGGAAATGAATTGTTTGATAAAATGGTTTGCTAGACATGTATGAAAAATGTGTTAGCATAGACAAGGCAATGAACTCTTTGAAAAAATTCCTCAAAGAAATGTGGTTTCATGCTAATGGAATGGCACAACGAATGCCATGACAAGAAAATTTCTATGGATTGTCATGGCATTCCATCACCATTGAGACCACATTTCTTTGAGGCTTTTTTTCAAATAGTTTGCTGCCTTTTCTATGCTATTGCTTATTAGTATGCTTTGATAGATTTTTTCCAAGCATCCATAGCTTTTTTGGAAGCACCTATTTAAGGCTTTTAGCAATAGCAACAAGGAAGCGAACTGTTTGATAAAATGTTTTGGTAAACATGTATGATAAATGTAGTAGCATAGATAAGACAACAAACTATTTGAAAAAATACGTCAAAGAAATGTGGTCTCATGGTGATGGAATTCCAAGACAATCCACAACAATTTTCTTGTCATGGCATTGCACCACCATGAGACCACATTTGTTTGAGGCATTGTTTTCAAACAATTCATTCCCTTGTCTATGCTATTGCTTACTATTATGCTATGATGGATTTTTTCTAAGCATCCATAGCTTGTTTGAAAGCACCTGTTTTAGGATTTTAGCCATAGAAGCAAGGCAATGAACTGTTTGATAAAATGCTTTGATAGACATGTATAAAAAATGTGTTAGCATAGATAAGGCAGTGAACTCTTTGAAAAAATGCCTCAAATAAATGTGGTTTCATGGTGATGGAATGGCATGAAAAATGCCATGATGAGCAAATTGCTATGGATGCTCATGGAATTCCATCACCATTGAGACCACATTTCTTTAAGGCTTTTTTTCAAACAGTTTGCTGCCTTTTCTATGCTATTGCTTATTAATATGCTTTGATTGATTTTTTCCAAGCATCCATAGCTTTTTTGGAAGCACCTATTTTAGGCTTTTAGCCATAGCAACAAGGAAGCGAACTGTTTGATAAAATTATTTCGTAAACATGTATGATAAATATAGTAGCATAGACAAGGAAACAAACTATTTGAAAAAATGCCTCAAAGAAATGTGGTCTCATGGTGATGGAATGCCATGACAATCCAAAACAATTTTCTTCTCATGGCATTCCACCACCATGAGACCACATTTGCTGGAGGAATTTTTTTCAAACAGTTCATTCCCTTGTCTATGCTATTGCTTACTATTATGCTATGATAGATTTTTTCTAAGCATCCATGGCTTGTTTGAAAGTACCTGTTTTAGGCTTTTAGCCATAGCAGCAAGGCATTGAACTGTTTGATAAAATGGTTTGATAGACATGTATGAAAAATGTGTTAGCATAGACAAGGCAGTGAACTCTTTGAAAAAATGCCTCAAAGAAATATGGTTTGATGGTGATGGAATGGCATGACGAATGCCATGACAATAAAATTGCTATGGATTGTCACGACATTCCATCACCATTGAGACCACATTTCTTTGAGGCTTTTTTTCAAACAATTTGCTGCCTTTTCTATGCTATTGCTTATTAGTATGCTTTGATAGATTTTTTCCAAGCATCCATAGCTTGTTCGAAAGCACCTGTTTTAGGCTTTTAGCCATAGCAGCAAGGCAAGGAACTGTTTGATCAAATGCTTTTATAGACATGTATGAAAAATGTGTTAGCATAGACAAGGCAGCAAACTCTTTGAAAAAATGCCTCAAAGAAATGTTGTATCATGGTGATGGAATGGCATGATGAATGCGATGACAAGGAAATATCTATGGATGCTCATGGCATTCCATCACCATTGAGACCACTTTTCTTTGAGGCTTTTTTTTTAGACAGTTTGCTGCCTTTTCTATGCGATTCCTTATTAGTATGCTTTGATAGATTTTTTCCAAGCATCCATAGCTTTTTTGGAAGCAGCTATTTTAGGATTTTAGCCATAGGAATAAGGAAGCAAACTATTTGATAAAATTCTTTGGTAAACATGTATTATAAATGTTGTAGCATAAACAAGGCATCAAAATGTTTGAAAAAATGCCTCAAAGAAATGTGGTTTCATGGTGATGGAATACCATAACAATCCACAACAATTTTCTTGTCATGGAATTCCACCACCATGAGACCACACTTGTTTGAGGCATTTTTTTCAAACAGTTCATTCCCTTGTCTATGCTATTGCTTACTATTAGGCTATGATAGATTTTTTCTCAACATCCATAGCTTGTTGGAAAGCACCTGTTTTAGGCTTTTAGCCATAGCAGCAAGGCAATGAACTGTTTGATAAAATGCTTTGATAGACATGTATGAAAAATGTGTTAGCATAGACAAGGCAATGAACTCTTTGAAAAAATGCCTCAAATAAATGTGGTTTTATGGTGATGGAATGGCATGACAAATGCCATGATGAGCAAATTGCTATGGATTGTCATGGCATTCCATCACCATTGAGACCACATTTCTTTGAGGCTTTTTTTCAAATAGTTTGCATTTTTTCTATGCTATTGCTTATTAGTATGCTTTGATAGATTTTTTCCAAGCATCCATAGCTTTTTTGGAAACACCTATTTTAGGCTTTTAGCCATAGCAACAAGGAAGAGAACTGTTTGATAAAAGGATTTGGTAAACATGTATGATAAATGTTGTAGCATAGACAAGGCAGCGAACTGTTTGAAAAAATGCCTCAAAGAAATGTGGTTTGATGGTGATGGGATGCCATGAAAATCCACAACAATTTGCTTGTCATGGCATTCCACCACCATGAGACCACATTTTTTTGAGGCATTGTTTTCAAACAATTCATTCCCTTGTCTATGCTATTGCTTACTATTATCCCATGATATATTTTTTCTAAGCATCCATAGCTTGTTCAAAAGCACTTGTTTTAGGCTTTTAGCCATAGCAGCAAGGAAATGAACTGTTTGATAAAATGGTTTAATTGACATGTATGAAAAATGTGTTAGCATAGACAAGGCAATGAACTCTTTGAAAAAATACCTCAAAGAAATGTGGTTTCATGGTGAAGGAATGGCATGACAAATGCCATGACAAGCAAATTGCTATGGATTTTCAATGGCATTCCATCACCATTGAGACCACATTTCTTTGAGGATTTTTTTCAAACAGTTTGCTGCCTTTTCTATGCTATTGCTTATTAGTATGCTTTGATAGATTTTTTCCAAGCATCCATAGCTTTTTGGGAGCACCTATTTTAGGATTTTAGCCATAGCAACAAGGAAGCAACTGTTTGATAAAATGCTTTGGTAAACATGTATGATAAATTTAGTAGCATAGACAAGACAACGAACTATTTGAAAAAAAGCCTCAAAGAAATGTGGTCTCATGGTGATGGAATGCCATGACAATCCACAACAATTTGCTTGTCATGGCATTCCACCACCATGAGACCACATTTGTTTGAGGCATTTTTTTCAAATAGTTCATTCCCTTGTCTATGCTATTGCTTACTATTATGCTATGATAGATTTTTTCTAAGCATCCATAGCTTGTTTTTTAGGCTTTTAGCCATAGCAACAAGGCAATGAACTGTTTGACAAAACACTTTGATAGACATGTATGAAAAATGTGTTAGCGTAGACAAGGGAGTGAACTCTTTGAAAAAATGCCTCAAAGAAATGAGGTCTCCTGGTGATGGAATGCCATTGCAATCAAAAGCATTTGATTGTTATGACATTCCATCAGGTCATGAGACCTCATTTCTTTGAGGCATTTTTTCAAAGAGTTCACTGCCTTGTCTATGATATTGCTTATTATTATGCTTTTGATAGATTTTTTCCAAGCATCCATAGCTTGTTCGAAAGCACTTGTTTTAGGCTTTCAGCCATAACAACAAGGCAACACTTGAACTATTTGACAAAATGCTTTTTTAAACATGTATGAAAAATGTGGTAGTATAGACAAGGCAGTGAACTATTTGAAAAAATACCTCAAAGAAATGTGGTCTCATAGAATTCCATGACAACCAAATGCAATTGGAAGCTGCTCCTAGATATTAGTTATGCAATGTGAAGTAATTGCATAACTGCTTAGGTTGACTTTGTAAAAACTATATTGTAATTGAAAAGTTTTCATCTATCAGCATCTAGTTATTAGTTATGAAATGTGAAGCAATGCTTTGAGTTTGAAAGATGTGAAATGCAATGTTATCAAAGTTATGAATATAAACTACAAAAATCTATTTTTTACTAAGTTATTGGTTCGGTTTTGGGTTCAGGATTGGGTTCGAGAACCCGATTCACCGGTTCGAGATTTTTTTTGGGGGGGTTGGGTTTGTTTTGGGTTCGATAATACAAATACATATAAAAATTAGAAATATATACATATTTTCATTAGTAATCAAGTTCAAAATACACCACCATATTAATAGTCAAATAACATAGCAAAAATACACCACCACTTTCATAGTGAAATATTAAAATATTAGTGATCTACTCGATTGTCATGATACAAAATTATAAATTAAATTTCAAACATAAAAATGTCAAGTGTTTACTATTAGCCATTATTGATCATTGATCAATCTGAAAAGTGTGAACATTTTTCTGTGTGGAAGGCAAACAAGAAAATAGTGTTACATAATTATTTACATTGTGAAAGAGCCAAAACCTTTTTCTTGCAGATCATAGAAGAATCTCAGTGATTTTTTGGGTGTCCTTGCCTTGGAACGGAACTATCCTGAGCCATGAATGATTGACTAGGAACTGTGAGAAAGAAATAAGATAAATCACATGCAACTTGTTGCAATTTCTTTCCTTGGGAAAAAAGGGTAAAGTTTTCTTTTCAGGGAGAATCTCCTTTAGAGTTTGAATGCATTGATAATTTTCAAGATAGACTTAGCCAAATATGTCATCTAGGTTTGAAGTTTTTAGGTAAAATAAGTGTTTCGTTTCTTTTTTTTTCAAAATTAAGATGCACTCTCCCCTTAGGGAAGAGAAGGCCTATCAAACGTAACACTCTTATGCAACACTTCTTAAGTTCTTGTTGATGCAGTATTAGATGTGAAGTTTCAAAATAGGCATGGTTATAATATAAATTCTCATCTCAGGACTATCATTGCATCAATTAAGAATTTTCAATCTTTTATGGTCTAGACAAGAGAAGTATGGAGTAGTGTTCCAACGCTAAAGTATTATTGTGAATCTCTTTGCTATGAGTGGTTCAAAAATGAGGAATTTGTCTTTTGCACCAAATGAGAAATATTCACAATATGTGCTAGGAAGGAATAAGTCCATATGATTGAGTGTGCAAGAACTGAGAATTGCAAAATTGGCTTATGTTTGACTTCCAAACACAAATTTTCACACTTTTCGATGTTCCAACGTAAGTCAAAAAGTATATGTGCATAAGTTGTAAAGTATACACTTGAATACATGTAACTCATATCTATTAAACCATGAATTTATAATGCAAATATGGACACCATCAATAAAAAAGATTTGTATTAATCAAATAGCCATGTACGCATGTACATCAATATATGTCAATATAAGTATAAAATATAGTTACAAAATAGCCATATAGGGTTCATGAGAATGCCATATGTGGGCATACAATGTCAAATATATCCAATATAAAAATATGTACAAAAATTTCCATGTAGGCATACAACAAAGGGCTCGTGATTCAAAA
>VDFB02000015.1:111663330-111676046 GCA_007258455.2 Sequoia sempervirens
TACTGGAAAATCTATTAAACTTAGAATTCACATTACTTAACTTCTCTTTAAATTCTATATTACCTCTGTGAACGTTTGATCAAATCTACTGGCATTCGGAGGTGTTTCCTTGAAACCTCCAACAGTACCCTGTTAAACATCCAAAATCACATATTAAAATACCATTCGTAAAACAATGCTATTAGCACATGTAATAAATTTATAATTGTTTACTAACTTTACATACCACACCGATAGGTGTACTGCAAAAATAAGTAGGTGGATTGACTAGTGTATCTAGTCTCTACACTGTGACCCTGTAATTTTATTAAAATAGTAAAACTAAATTAGTTAATCTTGCATTTCACAATTGAAATTTAATAAATTAAATTCAATAAACATGCTGAATTTTACCTGAGTGTCAATGCCATATGCATCATACAAAATGTCAGCCGTCCTCTCCATCCTCGTAGATGCATATGGATTAGGCTGCGTAGTAGCGTATGGATCCTACGTAGCACCCTCCTGAGTGTTGGTAGGGTCATACGAACAAGTCACCTCACAAGATTAACACACATGGGTTCAAAGGCCACCACTCGAAGACTCCCCTAGATGGTGTTGTACAATAGGGCTAGTGTGATGGATGACACTCTGGGTCAAAGTTGTGATTTCTTGCAATGTCTCTATGTCGACACTCTCCTTCGCAATGAAAGGAATCACAATCTTCTCACGAGGCAGCCTAGCGAGAGGTCGTCTCCCTAGCCACATAGGATCTGGCTGTGCACCAGGCCTATCTTGAGCTGACCCCCCCACCTCTCCCCTGGAACTCCCTCATATCAAAATAATTTGGGATTTGGTTCAATACAAACTCACTGTATAGTTTCCTAAGAAAATATTGGGGGACTTCACAATTATTACATGGTGGGTAATCAAAGACCATATACCATCTTTTATAAAAAAGGTTCTTAATCTCTTGGTGGTGGCACCAATGAATAGGAAACCTCTTTGCATTGAGGGTAAGATTTTGATTTGTTTTAGCATCAGTGAATATAGAGCACGATTCACCTTTAGTAATTTTTAAATCTTTTACTTATTTATATGATAATTTGTCTGCATAATATGCCCTAGCTGTCTGCCTCCTATCTTTCCATCCAGATATTTGTTAGGTGATTGCATCTACACTTTTTAACATGTCTTTTAATGAATTTGCTAGAAGCATTATTTCTGTGGTTGAAGCATTTGGATCACTCAACCTATTGATAAGATCCTCAAGTTGTTTTCTATTGTTCTCAATTTCACTCCTCAAATTTTCTTGAGTGTCAGGAGGGAATTGAGAGAATGGTGGGGAGGTTGATTTTGTTGTTGAGGATTTTGTTGAGGATTTGCCTCCTCTTCTTGTTGAGATTTTGATTTCCCACAAATTAAAAAAAATATCAAATCTAACCTAAAACAAACAAAATAATTTTCAAACTAACAAATTCAAAACAAATAGCAAACAATACTTACCTCTCGCATCTCTTTGTCATTGTGGTGCCATATTTGCAAACAAAATCCAATTGTTGATGAAATTTGTAGAAATCCTTCCTCCTCGAACGCGAGCACGAAGGTGAGGGTTTTTGGCTGCGGGAAGAGTTGAGAAACAATAAAAAGAAAATGATACAAATTTCACTTTTTTTTTTCTTTTAAAATCACATAATGCGCTCGCATTATCTCTTTTCAATTTTTTTTTCCATTTGGCCACAAAAGTGCAACCAACTTCATGCACCCACCCATAATGTGATTATTATAATATATATATATATATATTAATATATAATATTAAAATCCTTTTCTAGAAAGTACAACACTAATATATATAGAATGGGAATTTTAAAATGCCATCTATCTTATACTATAACCCGCTACAAGTCTAAATGCTTGCATAAACATGGGCAATGTGTGAAACACAATGTAGCACATGTTATATAAACTTTAAATGCTGTTGATGCATATGATAAAACATAGCACATAGTATGAGGGATGTAAAGGCATATCATACATTCTGTTATGTATAGCACAAGAAGTAAAAAAGTAAAGTATTAAGAGTAATGTTAAGTGTTGGGATATACAACAATAACTTGTCAAATGGTCGAGACCAACACATAATATGGCAATGTTGTGAGCATTGCACAAGTATTAGTTCATGATGTTTAAAATACAAGTAGGGCTAGATTAAGCACGTGGAAATGATTGCAAGACACAGTCAAATGTATTGAAGGAAATTTTAAATGCATTTAAAAGCTTAGACTTGGTCTTTTATTTGAAATGCCAAAATAGCACTAAGAAGTTTATGTGGCACCAAACTATGAATAATTGCATACCTTTAGAAGTCTTTTTAGAGAGCTTTGTCCAACAATGGAGGCTGAATTTAAATGGGAGAATTAGTTAGATAGAAGCTAGCAAAGAAAGATTTGACCTATGAGAATAATTACCTTGCATTTTTGAATGATATTCTTGTTTTCCATGATAGAAATGACTTGTGTAGTATTGTTGAGTCTTAAGTTTGTAATTTGCCACCTTTTCTTTACCTTGCTAGTCAAACCAATTGAATTGAGAAGTGTAAATTATATTATATTGTTTCTAGCCTTTAGTTGTTGATTGTTGTGTATAAATAGAGGTGCTCTTTACCTCAAAGGGACACATAATTGCACTCTTGCTATTAATTTTTGTATTGTTTATACTTTTCTGAGTTTGTGAGAGATTTGGTGAGAAGATTTGTGAGAGGGTTGGGAAGAGAAATTTGGAGAGAAAAAGTGACAATTGCTAAAGTTGCAAGTTGATTGTGGAAGAGGGCTATGCTAGGAACCTAGTTTATCCAATTGGAGCTTTGTGTAAAAAAGCATGCTAGTTTCTATACCTTTATCTTTTATATCAAAAAGGTTAAATATATTTGAATACCATGTTGGAAAGGAATGGTATGAGTAAGTTGAGATGCTTGAATGTTCTTGGATATTACTTTCTTTGATAGAACCTAGATCTATTAGGGTAATGCTTGTATATACCCTATATGGGATTTTATGTGATCTGTTTCTATTTGGACTTTACATAGTTAGTCTATACTATATGTATGTAGAAAGAATGTGAAATATGGATTATGCCAATATCTTGGGGGAAGGATAAATTGAATTTAAATAGCTTATAATGCTAGGAAAACCTTGGGAATAATAAGGCTAGCAATGCAACAATAGTAATGGTATGAAAGATGTGTCGTCATTGATAGGATGTGACATCAAGCAAACCATATTATTAGTCTATACTAGAATGACCATTTGATTGTTGCTTTACTTGATTATTGATTGAAATCCTAGGTTGAGAATAACTTGCTTGGTTGGGTTGTTTATTTGGGCTTTGTTTAAAGCACATAGGTTGAGATTAACCTAGACATGATCAGTTTGATCATTGATCATTAATTTTATCCCAGGATTAGGGTAAACTAATGTTGAGATTAATCTATGTGATTAAGTTGATCACTTGAATTTGTGAATTACCATTTGATTGGAGCCATAGGCGGGATTACCCTACCAAGTTGGTTGTTTTAGGGTGCTGTCATAATAGTGGTTTACAATTCCTGAGAGGAACGAATTTTAGCTGAAATCACATATTTTTAGAAAATATAATGATTTAAGCCTTAAAAAGTTCTATTTTAAGGATTCCATTGAAGAGGGTTTGATCAAATCACCTTAGATCAAACCCCTTGGATAGAACCTCACTAGTTTTAAACCATACCTATAAATGCATCTCCTTTACACCTATCAAAATGCTGATAAAAAATCACTTTTGATTTAGCTTTTGGGGGATCAAATGAATTCATTTAAAATTTATTTCAAATGATTATGGTATTCCTCAGAACAAGCTATCCAATGAATATAATTTTAATATGTTTTGGCTTTGTTATGTATTTGTTTTTTAAGTTTTATTAAACATAGGTTTTTCATCTAAAATGAATTTCTTTGTTCTTCACATGTGGAAAAATAGAAGATTATCAAAAATATGAGTGCACTAGATATTGAAGTCCTTTGATCCAACAAAAAAAATAAAATAAAATTTTGACATATACAAAAAAAGATATAATACCATAAGCAGGTTTGAATTGTAATCGCTTGACTTTGAAACTTGATTAAGGAAAAATTCAATAATAAAAACTATCTAACCAAGTGGAAGCACTAGATATCGTTGAAATCTAAATTAAAAAAAAAAGAATTTTATCCTTCATGGAAAAAAAGTTATGCGTTATACAGTGTGTGTCACTTTTTAAAAATGTTGTTTTATGAAAAAAATCTATTTTCGTGGGAGATGGAAAAAGAAGTGCAATTTGATTCCAAAAATTTTGAAAAAAATATTTTTAGAATCTACAGACAAAATTTGATGAGACTCTATTTTTCACCATCTTCAAATTCCTCATAGTTTAACCGCTATAGGTGCCCGAATGTGAAGATTTAGTTAAAAATAATAATTTCAGTGTCCAATTTGGCCAAAAATTGTAAACCACTATTATGGGATCACCTTTTATACTCTTGACATGAATTCATCTTATTAACATGAATTTACTTTTTGAATAGTCTTTTATTGATGAGATTACATTGTTGAATAAGAGTCCTTTATTGTTGAGATTATACTTCTGAAGGAGTCATTTATTGATATGCTCATTATTTTGATTAAGGCCATTTATTATTGAGGTCTTACCTTTGAACTAAGGTCATTTATTGATGAGAATATATTTTTGATGATAGTAATTTGTTGTCGAGATATATTCTTGAATGGAGTCATTTATTGATGAGTATTTATTGATAAGATGAAACTTATGTAGCTATACTTTAGACTATGAAGTTATTTGTTACAAATATATTCATAAGTTAGATCCATGAGAAGTTCATAGGTTGATCCCGGGGTTAGGATAACCCAATTAAGGGAATAGATTATACATAGAAATTACCTAGTATAAATTTCAAGGTAAATAAAAATAAGAGAATAGGTTATTCCTGGGGTTAGTACAACCCAATGAAGGGAATAATTTATGCATAAAATATAATAGTCATTGTAAATTGAGCTAGAATGGTGGGTAAGCATGCGACATCTATTTCGAGTTAGGGGTGATGAATAGTTTGGCCAAAGTGGTGTAATTCACAACTAGTTACGCTGTCAAATCACTGTGTTACTTTTTAGCATGCTAGTTTGGGATTGTCATACACATAGGTTGTAACCACTGTATAACCACTGTATGGTAAATTTCTAGTTATGAAGAACACAACAACAACTTGGAATTGGCTAGTATTTGTAGTTTGGATTATCCAGACTAAGTTTCAAACATTGTTTCAGTTGCTAAACTCATTGGGGGCATCCGTGTTTATAATGATTTAAGAGATCTCAACAAAGCTCAATAAAATATATTCTCAATTGGAGTCACACTGATTTAGGATAGTTTGAAGTCTATTAAATTTTCCCAAGTCTGATGAATATTTACATTGTATTTGAGAACTAATTCATAGTGTGAAGGTCTGTAATCTGGAAACAGATAATTTTCAATTGCTTTGTTTGCTTAATTTTGAGTTGAGGATGACGCATTAATTTTTACATGGTGGTTTAGTTTTTTGTAAATCTATTACAAGTAATTTTTTTTTGGCTAAATAATATATGTTGTCAGTACGTATTTTGTTGCTGCAAGTAAATTTGATCATTGGCTTCAAAAATCGATTGGTTCTAAAATTCTTTAGGCATTTTTATTCAACTAAACACCTAACAATCAAATTCTAGTGTGAAAATTTAATGCATGGCATTAAAGCAAAGAGCAGGACCAAGAAATTCCATTTGATGTTGCTAGCATAAAGATCTAATGCAAATAAACTCGGTGCATACCAAAGTTTTCATGTTGCATAACCAATGCAAAAGCCTGCACCCATATGGAGCCCAGTAGTAGTGTATATACAACTAGTAAACATAGCGTAATGGTAGTACATAATGCAAGGAAATGCAAGCCACAAAGGCCAGTATTGCTTGTTTTTAATATTTTCTTCATTTTTCTATTCCCTTTTCCCTCCAAAGTGTTTTATGAAATCTTGTTAAAAATTATATGAAGAAATAACTTCTCATTCCTAGAGGTTGTCCTACATGCCATGTCTTGTGTGTAGGCTTCCCATACTTGATGTTCTCATGAGAAAAAGGTTTTAGTGAGAGTATAAATACATATGCAGATGGTGTTGTGTAAAGGAAATCTTGTAAATTATAAAACAAATAGAGAAACGAAATGAAACAGAAAAACAAAGAACAAAATATGAAGACACAGATTTATAGTGGTTCGGCAATTGCCTACATCCACTCTCAAGCAGGGAATCATTGTATTAATCAAACACCAATTATACAGTACATGATCTGCCACACATTTATACAAAGCTGGGAGAATACAAACGGTCATGTGACCGTTGGGCTTCACATCCCAACAATCTCCCTTGTGAAGTCCAACCGGCACAACCAAGCACTGTCATCCCCTGCATTTCCACTTGTCTTCACATCACAACTAGGCTGGAAGTTTTCAACTTTGTCAAGTATTGTTCACGAACACAGCGGATTAACCTTCTCCAAATTCTGTCAGGCTCAACAAAATCTAATATTCGAACACCTTCTCTTACTACTTCTTCGGGGCTTAAAATCTCATTCTCATAGATCAAATCGATGAAATCAATACTTACATAATCATCAATCAACAGCAAATCCTGCACCTTCTCGTAATCATTTCCACTATTATTTGCAATCCTCAATTTATGAAGCTGCTCAAACAATCTAAGAACTTCTTTTTCTTTGCTCAAGGATTCTCGTTGTTCTGCATCCGTCTTAAAATCCAGTTTGACTACTAGCAACATCAACGCATGTAGTAATTGTGTAGAAATATTCATGTGTTGCACACCAACCTGCAAATGACTCATAAGCAACAAATCTCGAGTAGCTTTAATACAGCCCATCACATCCTCTTGATCAGGCTTATGGTCAATAGATAAAGGTATTTTGTCTCCCCTAGATAATGGTGCTCTAGAATCCCCAACAGCCTCCATTTGGACACATACCTTCAACAGCCATATACATTCTCACGAAGCAAGTAGACATGACTTTGCTCAAATAACTTAAGTCGCTGGAAACGAAAGATGCATCATCATTTGTTAACAACTGAGACATCTGTATTGATTCCAAACTAGTGCTACCCTTAAGCCGCACGACTGCATTAACTGCCAATACCTGCACCCTATCACTCCTGTAACAGATAGTATGCACAATATCTCCCGCCGAATGATCAAACACAACTTCCGTCTGTTTCCTACAGTCTGGGAAACTTGCGTCTATACCATAAATGGTAGCCTGCCGCATAGCTTCATCATATGCACTTTTGCGTGGGGAAAAACTTGAATGACTTTGAGAAATAGTTTCCAGCATGTCTTCGTCGTCTTCTTCGCTACTGTGAATCTCCTTTGCCGCTAGATTCATCCTTACCAGATCCAGAGAACTAGGCCTTCCACCTAGTCGGTCTAAAATGAAACGCCTTGGAGTCTCTCTGTGTGCAGGCATAGGACCCAGTCTATCAAAGACGTCTCTCTTCCATTTAGAAAAAATACCTGATCTATCAAAGTCAGAGCCCCCTCTAAGATAACCTCCAACACGATAGCCATTTGATTGATCTTTTGCTGTCTTCTGAGCTTTAGCCAACTCCAACTCCCAGTAGCGCTTGTCCCTTCCGCGCACATGGCTCTCTAGTATTAGGAGTGACAGGGGTAAACCCCTACACACTTCCACGAAACGGGGCACCAAATCCTTATAACCCTGCTCTGGGTGAGGACGACCGAAAGCGAGACTTCGTCCATGGTGCTCACCAAGATGAAGGAGATTTCTGAGGCCTTTCTGGGCTAGCAGGTGAAAGACGCCGATGTCACTGTCCCTGGAGGATCGCTTGGTCTTCTGGCACCCGTTGTCGACGCGAACATTTCTCAGAGATCCGCTCATCTTACTAAAGCTATGACTGATCTTACCTCCATCCTCTCCGCTTTGGTAGAAAACCCCACCACCAAAGTAATCATTGTAACTCCGATTAAATCACTAACCATTGTACTCACCATGGCCACGATTGCTATAACCGCCATCCTGGCTACGACCACCTCGTCCAGCAGCTGGCAGAGCAGTCACAGGCGTTTGCGACCATATTCCCGTGTCCAGAACACCGACCACAATATCCTGCCCAAAATTTGCCCCTTCCGGCCACAACGACGTAACAACATCAATTTCATGTGCATTCGTATTCAACATCTCTTCTGCCTCAAATTGAGAGAATTCTTCCGCGGTAGCCCAATTCTCTGGCGCTCTAATAATAGAAAGTTCACTTGAATCCTCCTGCCTCCATCCCATAGACCACTCCTTATTCTTCCTCTCCTCGGCTGGCTCTGGCTCTTCAGTTTCCATAGCAGCAGTGGGCACCTCGGGAATAGGGGGAATCTCTGCCTCAGATGAAATTTTTGTTTCCTCCCAAATGGATGCCTCCTCTACAACGGTTGTTATGGTGGTCATGATCTTCACTTCTTCTTCGTCTTCAGCACTAGAAGAGCCCTTATTATCGGCATATTCATATACAGGTCACCTAGAAATTTCTACAATTTCTTGTCTTGCAGCCAAATGTTGATCGTATTCCAACAGGTTAAGAAATTTACCAATGACATCATCGGCAAGTAGGTCCTCCTCTACACCAACAGGCTTGACCAGCTCAAGCGTTGCAACGCCATTTCCAGCTTCTGATGCCAAATCCGCAACGGGCTTGGGCATGGGATTTTCTTTTGGAGCCCATGATACTTCCCCATCACATGGGGATTCACTCTCCTCCAAAACAATCCGCAGAGCACTTTCAGACCTTCCCTCGTCTGGTTCCTCTGCCCCTTCTTCGTCTCTTGCTCTCTTTCTCCTTTTGGATCGCTGCCTTCTTCTACGTTTATTGTTCTTCTTCAAATTGGCATACTCCTCCTCATAATAAAAAATATCAACAGTTTCAGCAAATGACACTTTCTTCTTCTGTCACCCAATGATTTACCTGAGGCACCCTATCCTCAAACCAGTACTCAGGAGCCCCAACAACTCCTCTACTGTGATCACTACTAGATTCCAACATGCCTATGAAGCCTTCCATAACAAATTCAGTTTTAGCATCTAATTCATCCAGAAAGTCTTCAGTAGAATGAAGAACTTCATTATAAAATTCTCCAGAGCCACAAGACCAAGACATGAGAACTCGAGCCCAATCATCCAAAGCTGCTACGTCCATTTCTGCGTAACCTCACAACCTTGCTCTAATACCAATTGTAAATTATAAAACAAATAGAGAAACGAAATGAAACAGAAAAACAAAGAACAAAATATGGAGACACAAATTTATAGTGGTTCGGAAATTGCCTACATCCACTCTCAAGCAGGGAATCATTGTATTAATCAAACACCAATTATACAGTACATGATCTGCCACACATTTACACAAAGTCGGGAGAATACAAACGGTCATGTGACCATTGGGCTTCACATCCCAACAGATCTACGGTATAAGGTTATAGAATAATATGGTTCAATCTTTTTCATTATCAAACACAACATTCTTAGCTAAGTTGGTATATTATCAGTTGATGGGTTATTAGAAACACAAAAGATGATACAATTGCAAACAATGATCTATCAAGACTGTAAAGTATTATGACAAAGTTTCACACATCAACAATGATACTCATTACAATGACACAATTTTTTTATGTGAGTTGATAGTAAATAAGATGCAACTAACACCAATAAAATGAAGAATAGGGTTTATAAAATTTTAAACCTTAGCAACAATATCCCATCAATGAAACTAGTTTTTGGGTGATCTAAGCCACTATTCCAAGTTAATAATACAGATTGTACCTATTTCTCAAGACTAGCGATGTCACTTTGAGAACAATATACTAAGACTCATGAATAGATAGAGCAAAAAATCAAAGTCAATGAATAAGACTCATTCACTCTTCTTCTTTTTGGAGCTTTACTAAACTCAAGAGAATGTTTCCCTAAGTACATTTGTTAAGAGAATTGAAGACAAATACAAACATAGATTCAATCCTTTAAATACCATACCTAAAGCATGAACAACCTCTTAAAAATAGTCATTATAACTAGAATCCACACTAGTGCAACTCTTGAAATATGTTCATTAATTATAAGCTCACATGAAATATGAGTGGATAAAAAAAAGGGTTAGATGAATGAATAAGACCTAATCTGATTACTGTTCGCGCTTTCCTTGTTGAGCGCCGAAACCGTCAGAATTCCATCCGCACCGACTTCAAAGCAAACTTTGATCCGTGGCACTCTTCATCGCTCCCGTGGAATTCCATCCAATATAAAATCTCCCAGTAAATTGTTGTCGGCAACCAAAAGTCTCTCGCCTTCGTAAACTGAGAGGGATACCGATGTCTGATTGTCATAGCCGGTAGTCACATATGCCTCCTTCCGAGTAGGAATGAGAGTGTTCCGGGGAACCACCACTTTCATAACGCCATAGTCGAGACTAAGTCCAAGACTCAGGGGTGCGACATCCACCAGTACCAACTCGACTGGGTCCTTGTTCAACGCCGCTGCGTCAACAGCAGCACCATAAGCCACGGCTTCGTCGGGATTTACAGTTTTGGAGATTTTCTTTCCCTGGAAGAATTGTCCCAGTAGTTCCTGGAGCTTTGGGATTCTGGAGGAACCGCCTACTAACACTATGTCGTCGATTTGGTCCTTGCTCATCTTGGCGTCCTCCAAGCATTTGTTGGTGATCTGCATGCACTTTTCAAACAAATCGGCGTTGAGCTCTTCAAACTTTGCTCTTGTAATTTCTGAATAGAAGTCTTGACCTAGGTGAAGGCTGTCGATGTCGATTACCGTCGCTACGGCGGAAGACAAACTTCGTTTTGGCCTCTCGCACTCCGCGCGAAGTCTTCTCAAAGCTTTGGCGTTTGCAGAGAGATCCATCTTATATTTTCTCTCGAACTGTTGCATGCAGTAATCAAGCATTCTATTGTCAAAATCTTCACCTCCCAAATGCATGTCGCCTCCCACTGCTTTCACTTCAATTTTACCCTTTTCCACAGTGACAATCGAAGCATCGAAGGTTCCTCCACCCAGATTGAAAACAAAAACGTTCTTTTTCACGCCCGCAGATGCATGAAAGCCATAACAGGCAGCAGCAGCAGTGGGCTCATTGATGATGTGCATCACGTTAAGTCCTGCGATTTTGCCAGCATCTTTTGTAGCCCTCTTCTGAGAATCGCTAAAATAGGCAGGAACAGTGATCACAGCATCTTTTATATCGCAGTCGAGGTACTCTTCAGCGATCTTCTTCATCTTTGACAGCACCATAGCCGAGATCTCCTCGGCTGCAAACAACCTCTCTTCACCTTTATAAGAAACTTGAATCATAGGCTTATCATTGTTTCCAGAGACAACGGCAAATGGCCAGAGTCTGATGTAAGCTTGCACACAAGGTTCAGAGAATCGCCTTCCAATGAGCCGCTTCGCATCAAAGGCAGTGTTGTTTGCATTATTTGCGATTTGGAATTTGGCAGCGTCTCCAACTAATCTTTCAGCGGAGGTGAAGGCAACCATAGAGGGAGTAATTCTGTTTCCCTGATCATTAGCAATAATTTCCACTCTACCGTTTTGCCACACACCCACACAGCTGTATGTGGTTCCCAGATCAATCCCTATTGCCTTCGCTTTGCTCTTTCCATCCATCTTATGTGCTCCCTCCCTGTTAATTGAACATTCGATAACCGCAAGTAAAATTTAACTTGAAAATTGAAAATAAATGTACTCCTTGCTAAAATTTTCGTACAAATCAATTTCTCTTTTACATACCTTCCCTTGCTTATCCTCGCTGTGTGTTTGTACAGATTCTTTTGAAAAGAACTCTACTGTATCTTTAACGTGTAAAGGTTGCTTGGACTTAAACAGCACAACTATATCCAATTAAAAATATTACCTTTTTTTTATTTTAAAGTATTATTATTATATTTATATAGAAAATTTATTTTTTTAATAGTAAATTTGGGAAGGGTTTCTAGGAGACCCAAGAGGCATTATTGTCAAAGACAGGTGTCAAGCATAGTATTGAAACAGTCAATCACAAAAGAGTAATAAAAGTTTCTTTGGAATAAATTAAGTTAGTTTATGTTCAAAGCTGAACATCTATAGATCATCATATTTCAAGATGGATTTATTATCTTAAATATCTTTTTATTTTCTTCAAAGAGGTATAGAAGATCAATTTATTATCTTAAATATATTATTATTCAATTGTTTTTAGTTTTTAATTATTTGTATATGTTTTTATAATATAAAGTCGATTATTTTATTTCTATGATTAGTTTATTTGTAATCTTAGTGTTGATTAATAAAAATTATAAGATCATTTTTTTATTTAGGTGTTGAATGTATTGTGAGGTCTACGATAAGTTTTATTGTTTCATTAGAAATATGACCTAACATAAAATCTCTTACTTAAAAGACGTCAACACAATCCATTGTATTGATATTACGTTCACTTTTTGTCTTTAAATTTAATTAAAAAATATAAATAGAATTAACATTATTATTATTATTATTTTTTTTAAAGCTAATTAGACAAATGAAACATTAAACTGTAAAATACTTATAAGTGTAATGCA
>VDFB02000015.1:111676146-111722840 GCA_007258455.2 Sequoia sempervirens
TCCTTGTTGACGGCCGAAACCGTCAGAATTCCATCCACACCCACTTCAAAGCAAACTTTGATTCTTGGCACTCTACATCGCTCCCGTGGAATTCCATTCAATATAAAATCTCCCAGTAAATTGTTGTCGGCAACCAAAAGTCTCTCGCCTTCGCAAACTGGGAGGGATACCGATGTCTGATTGTCATAGGCGGTAGTCACATATGCCTCCTTCCGAGTAGGAATGGGAGTGTTCCGGGGAACCACCACTGTCATAACGCCAGATTCGAGACTAAGTCCAAGACTCAGGGGTGCGACATCCACCAGTACCAACTCGACTGGGTCCTTGTTCAACGCCGCTGCGTCAACAGCAGCACCATAAGCCACGGCTTCGTCGGGATTTACAGTTTTGGAGATTTTCTTTCCCTGGAAGAATTGTCCCAGTAATTCCTGGAGCTTTGGGATTCTTGAGGAACCGCCTACTAACACTATGTCTTCGATTTGTTCCTTGCTCATCTTGGCGTCCTCCAAGCATTTCTTGGTGATCTGCATGCACTTTTCAAACAAATCGGCGTTGAGCTCTTCAAACTTTGCTCTTGTAATTTCTGAATGGAAGTCTTGACCTTGGTGAAGGCTGTCGATGTCGATTACCGTCGCTACGGCGGAAGACAAACTTCGTTTTGCCCTCTCGCACTCCGCGCGAAGTCTCCTCAGAGCTTTGGCGTTTGCAGAGAGATCCATCTTATATTTTCTTTCGAACTGTTGCATGCAGTAATCAAGCATTCTATTGTCAAAATCTTCACCTCCCAAATGCATGTCGCCTCCCACTGCTTTCACTTCAATTTTACCCTTTTCCACAGTGACAATCGAAGCATCGAAGGTTCCTCCACCCAGATCGAAAACAAAAACGTTCTTTTTCACGCCCGCAGATGCATGAAAGCCATAACAGATTGCAGCAGCAGTAGACTCATTGATGACGTGCATCACATTAAGGCCTGCGATTTTGCCAGCATCTTCAGTAGCCCTCTTCTGAGAATCACTAAAGTAGGCAGGAACAGCGATCACAGCATCTTTTATATCGCAGTCGAGGTACTCTTCAGCGATCTTCTTCATCTTTGACAGCACCATAGCCGAGATCTCCTCGGCTGCAAACAACCTCTCTTCACCTTTAAAAGAAACTTGAATCATAGGCTTATCATTGTTTCCAGAGACAACGGCAAAAGGCCAGAGTCTGATGTCAGCTTGCACACAAGGCTCAGAGAATCGCCTTCCAATGAGCCGCTTCGCATCAAAGACAGTGTTGTTTGCATTATTTGCGATTTGGAATTTGGCAGCGTCTCCAACTAATCTTTCAGCGGAGGTGAAGGCAACCATAGAGGGAGTAATTCTGTTTCCCTGATCATTAGCAATAATTTCCACTCTACCGTTTTGCCACACACCCACACAGCTGTAGGTGGTTCCCAGATGAATCCCAATTGCCTTGGCTTTGTCCTTTCCATCCATCTTATGTGCTCCCTCCCTGTTAATTGAACATTCGATAACCGCAAGTAAAATTTAACTTGAAAATTGAAAATAAATGGACTCCTTGCTAAAATTTTCGTACAAATCAATTTCTCTTTTACATACCTTCCCTTGCTTATCCTCGCTGTGTGTTTGTACAGATTCTTTTGAAAAGAACTCTACTGTATCTTTAACGTGTAAAGGTTGCTTGGACTTAAACAGCACAACTATATCCAATTAAAAATATTACCTTTTTTTTATTTTAAAGTATTATTACTAGCACTTGCACCTATAGAAGGTTCAAGGGGTACGCCGATAGGAAAGTAAAGGAAAAAAGTAAATGCATTTTAATATTAATATTAAACAATTAGTTATGTCCTTAATTAAAATAAGGATAATGCATTTGTAGTTATCTTATTGTACTGTATGTACTTGTAGTTATTCTCAGGAAAAAGAGGTAGTGAAGGGTCAGTTAACTGCCACTGTCAGCGAATTGTGGGAAGATGATTGTCAATTGAAAACACCAGCTATGGAACTCACTGCCATTATTTAGGATCACCTGACTTGAGGAATATATTGGCACTGAAAAGAAAGAAAAGCCATCATTGAATATTGAAAACAAAAACCATTTTCCTTTCCTCGGCTGGACATGGACTTTCAGCAGCTATGGCTTGAAGATGAAATGCTTCAGGCAAGGATACTAATCATCGTGAGGACAAACCATCAGGGTGCAGTGCGAGTTTTAGAGTGTCAATAGAATCATTAGGTGTGTGCAGTTCAAATTCTGGAGTGTACAGTGAGTTGTATCAGTTTTCTTGATTTCCATTTGAATGTATGTTATCAGCAGAAATTATTAAAAAATATATAGATAAAAAAGAAATATAATTGTTGTTGGAATATTACTGTCTCTGTTATATGTTAATTTAGTAAAGATCTTCACAGCTGTATGAGTATTTCTGGGTCTGCTATTGAGCATTTTGTAAAGGTCATTACAGCCAACTTCCAATTGGGCAGGGAAAACACTCTAGCCAAGCAAACATAGCTGAGACTATTATGATTTTCATATTTTGTTGTTTGTAGACCTGGGGTGAGTCCTAGCATTAGGAGTCTTGCCAAAGCCGTCTACAGAAACTATATGCACATAGAACAACATGTGCAGGTATAAACAAAACCATATTTGATAGATATAGAATAATGTCCCTACAATAAAATATGGCACCTAATATTCTGTTATATTGATGGCACTAATGTCAGTCCATACATCCATTGGAATAGTTACTTTTTAGAGTAAACAGTACCAGCTTCCATGTCATCATCACAATACTTGGATTTGGTGACTAACATAGCAGACAACTTGGTATGCATGGCATAAGTCTAAGTCTGAGCTTCACCAGCTGCTACAGAATTAAAACAATAAAATGTTGAGAATTAGAACTCCATCAATCTCAATGGGTTTCTCTACAGAAAATTCAAGCAACTTAATAAGCGTGGGCATGTCCAAGACTGAACCTCGCTAACTACTACAGATAAAAAAGAACGAAAAATGACTATCAAAACTGCTTCAATCTCAATGCATACCAACCTGCTTAACACCAAGATGGCCCAGGTTCAAATCTTGGTAGGCCCATATCCTCTCAATAACAGGGTTATTATCCGGTGATAATGAAGTGCGTGCCTGTCAAGGGACAAAACTCTGTTCCTTGTAAAAAAGTGGAAAAAAAGATGTACCTGCCATCTCAGTTGTTCAAATAATTCATAAAAACACAAATTATTCTGCAGCAACTAAACCATAATCTTCAAGTAAAAATGACCCGGAAGCAGCCCCTAACTTTCAAACAGTTCAAAAGAAGTGAACAAAAATATTTTGTCACGTTGAATTTTCTGTAAGGATACAACCTTAATTTCCCAGCTCACGTGATTAGATGAATAGCCACATAGGTTTTCTAACTAGGGCTTGTCATTTCTAAATATTAGCCAAGACATTTGCAGAATGTAGTAAAGGACTGCAATCGTGTACGTTATCCAGATTCTTTTACAGTTTCTCCGTGCACTCAACCCAACTATGTTGCGCCACATCTCGGTAATCAACGTCTAGTTAACAACAAAAAAAATAATAATAATAAAATTAAAAATACCAATAAAATTGTAATTGAAAACTGAGGCACTAACATCGATCTATAGGGGGTTGCCAAATCTCTGCCTCCCACCACCAATAAAATGAAAAACATCCAAAAATGTGATAGGTATTCGCAAATTTTACAACTATAGAAGCTATTCGGTGATGAGATTTATAAAGTTGAACGATTTACAAATAAATTATTAAAAAAAATTGGTAGTCACATATAGTTATTGAGAGGATTCACCCGATTTACCATCCGTCCCACATAAATTAAGGCAAAGATCCATAGTGCTTGATTACAGAATTCACCTTCAACCAAATCTGAAATTTCCTGATTCAATACAATAAAACTTGTGAGGACTGTTTCCATTTTTTCCTCTTAAATTAATCTTTTTAATCGTGTTTTTACTGGGTGTCGAGCAAACTTAATCAAAGGAGGGGGAGAAAGTCAAAACCCTTACTTATTTTGAAATGGGTACTCAGAGAGACTGAACAGAAGAATTGTACAAGTAAGTTTTAAAATGGTTATTCAGAAAACCTAACAAAAGAAAAGGAGGTACGTTTTTGAAGTGGGTATTCAGAAAACCTAAACAGAAAAAGAGTAGGTCTATTTTGCTACCTGAATCTTCAGTTCCTTCAACTGGGCAACGAGGATTTCCTCCTCTATTTCGGTAGGCGCTGATACGGAAGGCATATTGCTTGCTATGTAAAAATGGGCAGTTTCTTCACAAGAGACTGAGAATCAGTGACTAAATAATAAGGGAAAGTTCAATATATTTGACGAGGTTTGGCGACAATCAACGCATTCAAATCTGAAGACATCAATCAATAAGGCAATCAAATCGAATCTAAAGACATCACGCATTCGATTTGGAGATATCTCCCAACTCAGAGGCGTGTGAAAAATCTCCTTACAGCTGCTGCTTCAATCATCTCACAATAAATGAAAATAGGTATTTAGAGCTTGTCTAGAGTGCTCCCCTGTTCATAGCCCGCAATCATAGTGCTCCAGCATTCATTAAACAGTGGAGTGTGATTGCCGTGTCCTGAGTTTCTTCAAAGTAGTTTGCAGAATGCATATCCGGTAAAATGGGAACCCAGATGTCAAACCAGGTGTGTCAGATGGTATGCAGGCGTGTGAGACAGGTTTGCCGTTGCCCTGGAGACTGCAAGTTCACAATAAAAGCCTATTGGCTAATTATATTTATATAGAAAATTTATTTTTTTAATAGTAAATTTGGGAAGGGTTTCTAGGAGACCCAAGAGGCATTATTGTCAAAGACAGGTGTCAAGCATAGTATTGAAACAGTCAATCACAAAAGAGTAATAAAAGTTTCTTTGGAATAAATTAAGTTAGTTTATGTTCAAAGCTGAACATCTATAGATCATCATATTTCAAGATGGATTTATTATCTTAAATATCTTTTTATTTTCTTCAAAGAGGTATAGAAGATCAATTTATTATCTTAAATATATTATTATTCAATTGTTTTTAGTTTTTAATTATTTGTATATGTTTTTATAATATAAAGTCGATTATTTTATTTCTATGATTAGTTTATTTGTAATCTTAGTGTTGATTAATAAAAATTATAAGATCATTTTTTTATTTAGGTGTTGAATGTATTGTGAGGTCTACGATAAGTTTTATTGTTTCATTAGAAATATGACCTAACATAAAATCTCTTACTTAAAAGACGTCAACACAATCCATTGTATTGATATTACGTTCACTTTTTGTCTTTAAATTTAATTAAAAAATATAAATAGAATTAACATTATTATTATTATTATTTTTTTTAAAGCTAATTAGACAAATGAAACATTAAACTGTAAAATACTTATAAGTGTAATGCACAGATTTTTCTTTGGGGGAATACTGAAATTGCAATTTTAAAATGGAGAGCGTTCTAAGGCGAAGATTATTCGTTACCTTAGTTGACAACCAGGGAGAGATTTTTCTGGAAAATAGTTTTTTATTGAACTTTAGTCTGTCGTACTTGCCTTGCTGAAGATTGTTAATGTTGTTTTATTAAATACAATATTATACTTCAGAAATACTAAATAAGATGCAAACAGATTTAAAAATTACTATTTGAAGTAACATAGATTTTTTCAACGGGCCCAACCTTACAACTGGCTAAATATAAGTTATTCAGTTGACTTTAGTAATAGTGATATATAACTAATTCAATAGTACCATGGCAATTTATTTGTAGTCAATCTGAGGATTCACACTCAAACACGTCATCAGTGATCACAGATGTCTTTTTGAACTTTTTAAATTATTTTTTAGTATTTTGTTTGAGGTAGCAATGACTGAGCTAATTCTACATGATTTTATTTTGATAAGTAAAGATAAAGCTTAATAGAATAGTCAAGACTATTGAAAATGAGCATATTTTTATAAATTTTATAAAATATTATGTTATGGCTTTTATAATATATTTTTATTTGATAAAATTTTAGAGCTTTTCTTTGCATTGTAACAATTGATAGTATTAATTCTAGTACAATAGGTTCAAAATTAATGGCTTGTAGTGCTCATGACAAGAACTTCTATTGATATAGTTTATATTTTGATTCTAGGAACTAACTCATTTATTATATTCATATCAATCTTATTTTTTCATAGCCATAGTGTATTGGCATTAGACTTGGTCTAGACTCAATTTCACATCTTATCTAGTTTGTCTTGTGAGCCCTATGTTATTTCCAAACCCATAAATTTTATATATAATACTTTTCTTGTAGACTCTTATTCATAGAATGAACACCTTGAACATTTATTAGGCCTAAGAGGCCTTATGAATATTGGTTTGGTCTTGCTCCAATGTCCATGTTACATGTTAATTTATGAAGTTTGATTTTTTTATCTTGCATACCCAAGCAAAAAAATATTTTTTCTTTACTAGAAAGTCTCCATATATACTTGTTAAATAAATTTTAAATCAAAGTGTTTAGAGGACTTGAGAAACCTAATATATTATGCTTCACTATTGTCCCTCACATTTGAAATGTCATGTTTTCTTAAGTCTTAAGCATATTTTCTAGTTTCATGTCTAAGGTGAGATGTCTTACATCTAATATTAAACGTATAACGTCTAAGTCTTCATTTCCTTAATTACTCCTAGACCTATAATGTTTATGTATTCTATTAAATCCATGCTTTTACATCTCTATACTAGTCAAGATTTGTTTTGTAGCAAACTTAAGCTACTAAGTAAGCTAGATTTAATATGCATGATTACATTTGAAATCCAAAACTCTAAACATTTAGTGGTGTTGGTTCTCAATGATTATGGTTCCATTCTTCTGAAGAACAAGCTGAAGCTCAAGGCATGAGAGATTAACCATGATAAAAAAGGAAAATATCATTAAAAAAGGAGACAACTATATTGGGCTAAGTTATAAGAGGGGTAAAGCTCTTCTTCTTTAGGTTCTACTAAACCTAGGTGGGCTTTTCCTTAAGGCCCTTAGATAAGACAAAAAAGGAGAAACATTGAATTACAACATATGCCTTGATGCCATACTTGGTAGCATCCATAAACATACCTATTTGACCTCATATTAGGTAGATAACAACAAGCATTCATGTGCAATGAATTATAAAACTTAGTTTACACTTCTTAGGATCAATCCCCTCAGAAATAAATAATGCATATGTGCAAACTATAACAAACTTGTAAACAACCTAAGTCTATCATTAAACTACTAGGAACAAAAGAGATGTGTTTGAATAAAATATCAATCATCTAGCTAACCATACTAGTGCTTATTCAAATCCACATAAGTATATCCCTTGTAATATATATGCTAGACATAAGCTCTCATTTAATATGATATAAGCAATTAATCCAAGTTATATATGCGGGAAAAACTCCAAATATGTATAGCTCTCTCTATATAAATCAAACGTGAGCTTACTTAAGATTTTGCAAATGATATAAAAATAAATTATACACATTAGAAGGGTTGAAGTTAACACTACTCTAATTGAAGGAAGTATTATGGTGTTTTAATATTGGTTGAATAATGGTGGAAAGATAGTTGTAGCATACTGATGCCTTCATCATATTGGAAACTGAGAGAAACACTAGAATTATCATAGACATGAACTAAGATTTCACTTAGAAGATCATAAGCCAGGCTCTGTAACAACCCATATGCACACTTAGATGTATACAAAAATATTGATGATCAAGTGTACTTTAAAAATTCATAACCTAACAAAGTGCATCCATATAATATATTAAAATAATCACATGAAATAAACTTTAATACTATTTTATAAATCTATTTATGGGACTATTACAACATTAAGCTAGTGTTGATGATCCTTATGACACATACAACAAAGAAGAACAAATATCACTCTACTTCTCTTGAATAAGATAATTGATCCTGAGAATCAATCAACTCCAAGGTCTTAAATGTTGGAGTAGCCTAGTAATCTATGTGATTTGTTTGTTTAAGGGGCCTATGCTAGTAAAATATCACACTATATAATTTATGCATCTAGATTATTAATATGCTATTTAATAGTTGGGAAATATTTCTAGATCAGAGAAAAATAATTCTAATCAATCCTAATCTACAAAATTATAAAAAAGAGCAAAAGGTGTTAAATTTTTAAAAAGTAAACATAAATGTAAACCACCAATGGTGCAGTTAATTCTAGCCTTAATTTTGAGAGGTTTGACGAATTCCAAATAACCTACTTGATGTAGTGAATAGTATTCTCCTCTATCACAAACAGTATAGATGTGAGATTCTAAGGAATTTGAAAAAATATTTTACTCAAGTTCATAAAACCATCATATTACACGTGCAAATTTCACACACTAACCCTTCTTTAATGAAATTTATAAGATTTCACCAAGTAATTCAACTTAAAGAGTATAAAACCACTAGTAGAATTTGGAAAATAAATGACTACATGACTAAAAATTTTAGTCACGTGACTAAAAATGACTAAATTCTACTTTTTTTTGCAATTCACAAGTATAAATGACTAACTTGGTCATCAGGTAAAATCACAACTAAATAATTGGTTAGACAAATAAAAATTACTAAATAAATGACTATTACTCCTCTATTCTTTTGATCATAATCCATAGAGCTTAAGCCCCCCTCATGGGACCCCTACCTAAGCAGGCCATTTGGACGCCTAGGTTGTTTGGTGTACCAAAAATACCTATTGCATGGAAGGAATTGCCTCTCGGTGCAGTTTTAAGGCCTTCACATATTCTATAAAAAAAATTAATATTTACATTCTTTAAATTTTATTACTAATTATGTTAATGAATCATTAATGTTTTTAACTATGATTTGAAGCCAGTTTGATTTTCCTGTTGTGTTAGCATGTCAAATGTATCAAAGAGAAATTGTGGTCAATTTCACTAATAGAATATGTTTTAAACAATCCAATTGCATTTTGAGGGCTATCTTGCAGACACTTTCATTTCAAAAGGTCAAGTAGTTATTTCTAGAAGCAATTAGATTCAATTTACGTGGATTGTAGAAACATAATGTCTGTAAAAGTAATTATTTCTAGAAGTGATGCCTTAAAAATGTAAGGTCAAGTAGTTATTTCTAGAAGCAATTAGATTCAATTTACATGGATTGTAGAAACGTAATGGTCGAGACTACTGAAAATGAAGATTTTTCCCTTAAAAAGAACATTTTCCATAAAAATGAAGATTGATTCATTTCTATCTTCGCTTGCTAACATACTCGACCATCTCAATAATGCAAAAAAGACATAACAATGATTGCTTTTGGTATGCAAAATTTTTCTCTTTTAGGCTTTATAATGTTAATTATTTTTTAAAAATAGAATTATTTTATAATCTATGAAATCAATTGTGTGTTGATCATTTTTATAGATGTTATCTTTTTATACAAATTTGAACTCTAGTAATTTTAGGAGCACATCATGCTTATCTTAATTTTCACAACCTATATTAAAATGACAATGTAGATAGATTAATTTTTTTCCCCTAAAAATGAAGATTAATTTTCGCATGCCTTCCACACAATAGTTTTTTTTAGTGCATTTTAGCAATAGGTATTTTTGGTGTCTTGGTCAAGTCGTGTATGCATTTGGAGGGAATTTTAGGCAATTTATTTTTGGCATAAAACATTGTGATTGCACGTTGGAGGGAATTTTGGAAGATTAATCAACAATTTGGCATTTCAGCTCCTGCATTTTAAGGTTTTCCCTTGGTTTGTAGAGAAAAAATTGGCTTAAGAAAGAATCCATCAATATTAAAGGATCATTGGCATTGATGCAATGACAAAGATGTCACTGTGAAATGATCAGAGAGTGGTTTCTTTGTCATGAAGAACAATAAAGGTATCCATCCACTAAGGAATTGTCATGAGGACATGATGCATAGCAGCCAAGAGAGTTTTGTAGTTGGGGTTTTAGAAGTATAAACTTCACACTTTCAAGAGGAAAAAACCCCATAAAAATAGATATCAAGCAAAATTTTTGGTCTGAGAGTATATTGCAAGTTTGATGAAGGAAACAACCATTGAATGCAAAGAGTGGTGGTTTCCATTTTTCTAATGCCAGAGCTTGTTGAGTAGCATTTTCTGAGTTGCAACACCAATATCATTCAAGAAAGGGAATGACATTAAACAAGGTTACAATCTAAAGGTAGGGTTTCCAAGTGGAAATAATGAATCCTGAAACCTCATGCTTCCCTTTATTTGTTTGAGATGCATTCACTTTTATCAGTGCCCTTTTCTACCAATCTTGAAGGAGGTCTTCTGACTGTTGTAATTTTTATTTGCTTCTATGACAATGACCTTTATTTATCTGCCATGATTGTCACTTCCCACTTAAATACACCACTTAATTTTGATAGTGAATATATCTTTGTACTTTACCATGAATTGAGCTGCTCATTTTAAAGGTCCATGTCCTTTGCATTATTTGACAAATACTTTTAGGTTTGCACTAAGAAAGAAATCATGATTTGTACGATGAGTTGTTGTTTGAGTGAAAATCATTATTATATACATTAAGATCACTGTTTTATCATTTCATATTATTGTGATAATGTTGCTACAATAGTCCCTTGACTGTAAAAGCTTTAACATTCCTTCGATCTTATGGACTGCTGCTCCATTTGATGCCCATGGTGCTTTGGAAATCATTGTTTTGGCATATCTTATCACTGTCACGACATTTTTGTACTCATAATCACCTTATCATGTACTCACTTGGATCTACATTATTATAACAATTAACTATAATAGTGTTTCCAACTCTTTCATATCACCGTTATCAAGCTTGGTGTTGTTCATTGAAAATTTCTATTATGAGGCTTCAACAACCATTATCCCTTTGTGACATAAATGCCATTATTTTTGGACCCTCCATTGTGTTAATATTACATGGTAAGCTGATCTTCATCCTTTATGACAGTGATCCTATTGTTGCATATCACTGTTCTTGCTTTCCATTGCTTCAATGTTGTTACAATCTTGTGCTTTCACTGATATAATGATAATGCTCTTTGACATTCAATGAATCTCATTGACTTTGACCCCTTTTCACTTTGTTCCATGGTCTTTTACATCTTCTTTGTGCATGATATCAAGTCTCATGGCATTCATAACAACTGCTATTATCTCCTTCATTTTGCTATGATCGTTTAACACTCATATGATTTGATATAACATTGATCATTTGCAACTATTTCCCCTCTATATATATTATCTTTCATTCCTATTCCTTGCATGCCTTGGACTACTATTATCATGCATTGAAAATTGGAACTCTTTATTCACTATATTGATAACTCATTGGCACTATCATTTTTTGTATTCACTGCTATCTTATGATGATTGTTCTTCATAGTCAATCCTTAAAATCATTGTTATGATAAAAACAAAATTTTTCTCTTTTTTTTTTTACATTATTTTCTCATTGCTTTGAACCTTGTGCTTTGTGATTATCACATCTTTGTTAAAATATCTTCAAGGATTGACTTTCTTTCTCTATTGACTACAAGAGACCCCTTTGATCTTACAACTCCAAGCCTCTTAAAGAAAACTTAGAATCAATTGTCAACATTGAACAAAAAACCATCATAACTAATTTGATTTCTTTTCCAAGAGCATTCAATGAAAATATAATGGAAAACACACATCACTCTATGGGGTAGGGTTTATTTGATTTGAAAACCTACCTTCAACATGAACTCAAATTGATTAGATATCGAATTGATGTTTACTCTTGTGATCTCGCTTGTCCATGATTGATCTTGATGTTATTCCAAGATCTCATTGCTATCCCCAAAACACATCCTGCCGTTCTACCATCCCCTCGTACTAGAAACTTGGTGGATTATAAGTTTGTTTTGTATGAGGTTGGCTGGATCTATATGTTACCTTGATCGGGGATGAATTGGAATTGCATTTGGGGGTTTTCCTTGAGCAAACTAGTAACATAGTTTTAATTTAGTCACAAAAATTATGTTATTTTTTAAATTTTAATCATCATGATAAGTCCTTATATGGTTTTGATGTGCCCTTATCTTTAAAAAATGATCCAATATTAAATGTTGGTAAAAGTCCTTGGTTACCTGGTTGGTCGAATGCTATTAATGATGATAAAAATACTTTGTTATACATCGTTCTTAAATATTGGTTCTAGAGAATTTTTGTTTCATCATACTATTGCTTTAGTTTTATGTATAACTACCTTGATTGTAGTAAAAGGTGCTTTCGATGCACATGGTTCTAGGATAATGCTTGATAAGAAAGATTTTGATATGTTTTTGAAATTTCCCTTGCAATGGTTCAGACTCCAGGACAAGGTGGTACTAGTGATCTCTATTCTTGGGATGCTTTTTATTTGGAAGTGTTTGGGATCTTGAATACCACTACAACCAACCAGTAAAGACTTTTATGCTAGCAATTTTCCCATGATCTCTTCTTTCATGAATAATGGACATGAGAAGTAGGATTTAAATAGTAATCTAAGTACCATAGTATTTCATTAGGTTTTCAGGGTAGGCAGATGGTTGTATGCTAATGCAATTCTAGTTATTGGACTAGCTAGTTTTTATTCTGATACAAGTATTCTTTGCTTAGAGCTACTTTTTACACTTAATTTTTACTCTCAATGTTTTATTATTCATATGATTGATTCATGGAACTAGCTTACTTTTGTTGTCATTAATTTTCCATAATATATGGACTGGTGTTACATGACTTGTTGAGTACTCAATGGATTCCCTATTTTTGATGCTGATCAGGCCAAAATGAGGTACACCGGCTCATTTCACCATACTTGGTTAGAGACTTTTTTTTATATATCATTTTTTTTTGTAGAATATCTATTTACATTGATTTTATAAGTTTGTTGAGTCTATGCTAAGTTTTTGCGCCAATTTCAAGAAGAGCCAAAAGTCAGCCTTTGAGTCTGTGCCAAGTCTGAGTCTATTAAGACTGGTATGGATAGACATGTGACTGATTTTCTTTTTTTATGTATGATATCGACTAGAAATATATGACAATGCTAATTTTTTTCTTGGGCTTTAGCAATGTTCTTTCAGTTTCATGTTCCATTTCATTGGAGGTTCTTTCCTTCACATGCATGTTTGTACTTGTATTTAGTTTATATGGCTTGGGTTTAAACTGCTTTTGGTTCCCCTCCTCTAGTTACAGTTTTTAGTACTTAGTTGGTTTTCACAACCTGGTGTTTTTTTTATCCCCGATGAGTTTTCTTATTGTAATTGAATGTATTCTCAAGCTGAATTGACCAACTTTGGCCACATATGGCTTTGAATATGTTGACGGGTTTGGGGTTTACACCCCACTTGTTAGGTTCTTTTGCTTCCTAGTTGCTTTTTGTTTTTTTATTACTGGTTGTTGGAGCTTAGGACTTATGTGTTGCTATCTAACTTGTAGTCTCCAGTTTCATTGACCTACTTTTGATAGTGTGGAAATTAATATAATTAACTACTCATTCTTTCTTGGTTTTATCAGGCTATAAATGTTAATTTCTATAACCCAACAACAAATTAATTACTCAATAAATTCACAGAATATTATCAAATATATGATTTATAACAATTAATACAACTAGGTTAATTAACAACTAATAACAACATAAGAAAAAATAACAAGAAGTCAATCACAAAAAGACAATAACACATAATTACCTAGGAAACCCCAATGAGAGGAAAAACCTACAAATGTTAGATCTTCTATTCAGCCTAACAACAACCTTTTTTTTCGAAAATACAATATGAGTTTGATACAACAATCTTACATATATAGAGCCCAACTGATTTACTTAGCGTGCAAGAAAAAAATATTTCCTTGCTTTCTTTGGCTTTAATTACACAAAATCACTCTTAGATTTATCTTATCCTCACAAACTCAGAAACATTCTATTAAAGAATAAAAACTATTGTTCCTGAAAATCCTACATGAATTGCTTTAAAGCATATCTAACTCGAGTTGCTTTAAAGAAAATCCACATCCCACCTTTCAAGCTACAAAAATCAACACTCCGTCTTAGCAAGGAAGTTGTTCTGCAACACACCTGGATCTTGTCCCTAAAGAATTCAAACTTGCTCTTCATCAAGGCCTTTGTTAAGATATCTTCTATCTGTTCATCTGTAGGAATGTAATGGAGCTTCACTATCCCCTTCTCCACACAATATCTGATGAAGTGGTACTTGATCTCAATGTGCTTTGACTTACATCATGAAACACTGGATTCTTAGAGAGTTTGATAAAACTCTGATTATCATAGTAAATGACTGTAGGATCCAACTCCTAATCAAAGAGTCCAGCTAGAAGTTTCTGAAGCCACAAATCCTCACATGTAGCCATACTAGCTGCCATAGACTCGGCCTCTGCAGAACTCAGTGCAACTGAATTTTGTTTCTTGCTATACCAAGAGATTGCTCCTGATCCCAAATTGAAACTGCACCCTGAAGTGCTCTTCCGATTAGCTGTACTACTTTCCCAATCTGCATCGGTAAACCCCTCAAGCTTCACTCCATCATGCTGAACATACTTCAACCCATAATCAAATGTGCCTTGGAGATATCTCAAAACATGCTTTGCAGCTATCCAGTGCACACGTTTAGGTTCCACCATAAACTAACTGAGTGAGTTCACTGCAAAACAAATGTCTAGCCTGGTGTTGACCAGATACATAAGAGAGCCTATCAACTGTCTATATAAAGTTGGGTCCACTGCCTCTGATCTAGAAGCATCAATCTTCTTCCAATTGGTCACAAGTGGTATTGACATAGGCTTACAGTTTTCCATCCTGAATCACTTCAAGATATCAATTAAGTACTTCCCTTGTCTAAGGAATATCTCTTCCTCTTTCTACCACAAATCCAATCCCAAAAAGTAATGCATCAACCCCAAGTCCTTCATCTCAAACACTCCTGCAAGATCCCGCTTGCAGTGTGCTATGAGCTCCTCTGACCCTGTGAGAAATAGGTCATTAACATATAACACCAATATGAGAAGTTTTCCCTTCACTTGAACATAGTACAAGTTTGGATCTGCCTCACTCTTGATGAAGCCCACACTCTACAAGTAACTGTCAATACGTAAATACCATGCCTTGGGATCCTGCTTGAGTCCATACAGTGCTCTTTTCAACCTGTATACATGAGAATCCCTCTCATGTGCTTCAAATCCTTCTAGCTGCTCTATGTAAATCTCTTCCTCAATCACTCCATTGAGGAAGGCTGTTTTTACATCCATCTGATGAATCCTCCAACCCATCTGTGCTGCTACAGAAATGACAACTCTTATGGATGAGTACCTAGCTACTGGAGCCAAAGTCTCGTCATAGTTGACTCCTTCCTTCTGAGAAAACCCCTTAGCCACAAACCGGGATTTGAACTTTTCCACACTACCATCTGCAACATGCTTGATCTTATACAACCATCTCGAGCCCACCACAGACTTATCTTCTGGTCATGGTACTACCTCCCACACACTATTCTTCATGATGGAAGAATACTCTTCCACCATGGCATCCCTCCATACTTGGTGTTTGGAAGCCTCCTAAAAGCTGGAAGGTGCTACTTCAATTAATTCACTCATAAGTGCCACATATTCAGAATAACATTTGGGAGCCCTTCTCTATCTGACTGAATCTTGAGGATCACCTACATATTCTTGAGCCTCTCTCAATGTTTGCTCAACTACCCTGTTTCTCCTCTTTTCTGTAATAGGAATTTGAGATTGAGGAATTATTGATTCCTCCTTCTGATCACCCTACTTGGTCTGCTCGCTCTGCTCTCCAGCTTGTGTGACTGAAGTTTGAAGAAATTATGCTACCTCAACTGTGGTTGATTGCTCACCCTCATTCATCAAGTTGCTAGATTTCTGAAGAGCTCTCTCTTCCTCAAACTTTACATCTCTGTGAACAACTGTTTTCTCAAGAGTAGGAATGTAAACGCGATAAGCCTTAGAAGTTTCACTATACCCAACAAGGATACCCTTCTCTGCAGTAGGTTCCAACTTGGTTCTATTCTCAACAGGAATGTGACAATACACAAGGCATCCAAAGATGCAAATGTGCCCCAAGTCTAGTTTCTTACTAGAGAACGCCTCTTCTAGAGTCAACTTGCCTAACACTTTGTGAGGGATCCTATTCTGTAAATACACAGTTGTGTTGCAAGCTTCTGCCCATAAGAACCAAGGTAGATCCTGATCATGAAACATGGCCTTGGTTGCTCCAACTATACCCCTGTTCTTCCATTTAGCAACCCCATTCTATTGAGGGTTGTACATAACTGTCAACTCTTTCTTGATACCTTCCTAAGAACAAAAATCTTTGAAGGCATTCAAGGTATACTCGCCTCCATTATTAGACCTTAGTATCTTGATCTTCTTCCTAGTTTGGTTCTCCACAAGAGCCTTAAACTCTTTGAACCTACTGAAGACCTCATCTTTATTCTTCATGAAATATATCCATGTCTTCCTGGAGAAATCATCAATGAAGGTAACATAATACTCATATTCATTCAAGGATGTTGTTGACATAGGTCCACACACATCTGAGTGTACGAGATCCAAAATCCCTTTAGATCTAGTGTCACTATTTGGAAAATTGGTATTGGAATATTTCCCAAGTGCACAACCTTTGCACACCTCATGCTTTTCTATTTTTATCTCAGGCAGCCTCATCACTATTTCCTTAAGAATATTAAGTGCTCCATGGTGAAGGTGAGGCATCCTCATGTGCCACAATTCTCCTATCCCTTTACAGCTACTAACCAATGCATGTGCTAGCTCAAACTGCAACTGAAACAAGCTGCCATGCCTGACTCCAATCACTTTTGCAACCTTAGAATCTTTGGGACGAATATAGAATTTCCCCTCTTAAAGATCACGATGTAACCCTTGTCTTCCAAAGCAGAAATTGAGATTAAATTCTTTGTCATGCCAGGGACATACAACACATCCTCCACCAACAAAGGTTTTCCAGACTCCCTCTGAAACTTGACAATGCCAATACTAGTTGCATGGTACTTGGCATTGTCTCCGAGCTCAATATAGAAATCCAGCTTCTTCTCCTCCAACTTGGTGAAACATTCTTTGACTCCCATCATGTGGCGAGAAGCCCCACTGTCAATATACCGTACCCTGTTGGCAATTGAACTTGAGAGACATGCAATGAGTGAAAACTCATTCTCAAATTGTGATGCAACTCATCCACCTCTGTTGTAGCAACAACTTGCTTCTTGTCCTTATTTTTCTCATTTGGACATTAACTGGCATAGTGACCCATCTGATGGCAGTAAAAACATTTTATCTTGCTTAGATCTTTCTTCTTCCCACTCTTGAAAGAAGAACCTTCCGATTGCTCTTTATTAGACTTCTTCTTACCCTTGCTTGCAAGAGCAAGATTTTCTTCATCTTGACCCTTCTTCGTTTGATCTCCTCGATGAGCACCTTCACGGATCTCCTCCTGAACAAAATCATCCAAAAGTCTTGTCCAATTAGGTAGCCAATCTTTGTCGACAACACACTTGACAAACACTTCCCAGTGCTTTGAAAAACTATTCAAGGCTATACGCACCAACTCATCTTCATTAATTGTCTGTCCAACATCAACAAACTCATCCCTGACCTGTGTCAGCTTGGAAAAGTAAGAGGTCACACTCTCACCTTTGGATATCTTGTTATTATGTAATTTGTCCTTGAGCATCATCTTACGACTCTGATAGTCGCTCTGATCAAGTTTTGTGAGTGTATCCCACATCTCCTTGGCGGTGTCTTTCCCTAATAAATGAGGAATTAAATGATCTCTTACTACATCCAAGATAATCCTCTGAGCCTTGGCCTCTTTGACTTCATGTGAATCTAAGGCAATAGGATCATTTGTTGGTGGTGTCACTTTTGTACTAGCATAGATCCATAGCCTGTTCTCCTTGAGAATAGATGTAATCCGAACCTTCCACTACAAGTAGACACACCCTCAAGCTTGTCCTCATATCGAACACTAGTTGCCATAGCCACAAAAAGAATTGGAGATGAAAATCTAATTTTTTTTCTTCTTGAAATCTATGTCACAAATTTTGGCTTCGTATTTAGAGTTTAAAGCTCTGATACCATGTTAATTTCTATAACCCAGCAACAGATTAATTGCTCAATAAATTCACAGAATATAATCAAATATCTAATTTATAACAATTAATACAACTGGGTTAATTAACAACATTTAACAACAGAAGCAAAAATAACAAGAAGTCAATCACAAAAAGACAATAACATAGAATTACCTAGGAAACCCCAATGAGGAGAAAAACCTACAAATGTTGGATCTTCTATTCAGCCTAACAGCAAACTTTTCTTTCGAAAATACAATATGAGTTTGCTAAAACAATCTTACATATATAGAGCCCAGCTGCTTTACTTAGTGTGCAAGAAAAGAATCTTTCCTTGCTTTCTTTGGATTTAATTACACATAAAATCACTCTTAGATTTATCTTATCCTCACAAACTCGAAAACATTCTATTAAAGAATAAAAACTATTGTTGCTGAAAATCCTACACGAATTGCTTTAAAGCATATCTAATTCGAGTTGCTTTAAAGAAAATCCACATCCCACCTTTCGAGCTACAAAAATCAACAATAAAAAGGTTCAAGGGCACAATAACATGTTTTCTGTCTAATATGCTTCTGTATCTATCACTGATGAGCATGTTTTGTTACAATCTAACATTATAAATTATCATGTTTGTATATTAATAATACATACAATTACTTTTGTATTATCTATTAGATGGGTATTAAAAATATTTGGACTTGCAGTTCAAGCTCACCATATTCTTTAATTGATTTTCCAAAAGTAGAATATTTTAGAGACGAAAACTCTTAGAAAAATGAAATGTATGGTTTTGAGTTCTTTCAGGGTACAAGTCTCCTACGGTTATGAATATGATATCTTCTATTTATCCAGATTTTCCAATGATAAGGTAAAAGCTTGCTTTAAAAATTTTTGTCGGTTAATCTATCAAAATTGGTTACCCAAGTTTTCCCTTGATTTGAGTATATAGTAATATACCTGGTTGTCAGGCTTCTTATGGTCATGATTAACCAGAAAATTTTGTTGTTTATGATTATTCAGTTTAAGTCTTAATATAAATCATGTTAGAGGCTTCAGATTCTTGCAATTCATAATGTTTAAAGAGACAAAGTACTGGAAAATTTGTGTAAAGAATATGAGAGGATCAAAATTTTGGACCACACTTTGTGGTCTATCATCAGAATGAATGATAAAATTACATACAAGAGCTCCTTTTATAGATAGGTCTGATTAAAGTTTTAAACATTTGGTAGAAATCAATAACAATCACTAACGATTATGAATATGATAAAATTATTGTCTATAAGGAATTTATTATTTAAATGCAACGATTAATTATTTTCCCTTAGCATTCAAAGGATTGGTTTCCAAGAATCCTTGAGTTCAATTCCCTCATATCTATTGAGATTATTAGGATGTTTCCAAATCTAATAGCTTCTGCTATTTTCCTTTTCATGTAGTCTTTATCAAACTAAATAATTGATAAAGTTCTGAAATGTTCCTTGACCTGAGTATGATTTTAGGCTTAGTATTTTCATACGATTGCCAAGTCTGTGAATTTTGATTCCATTATCACTGGAATGCAGAGTACTATTGACCATCCTCTTTTGTGGGTCATACTCTTAATTCTATTTCTGATATAAGTTCTATGTATATATATTTTATATTAGTTGCCATCCCATATTTATTCTAATGTTTGAGACTCTCTAGTTTTCTATTGATTATTTTTTCATTGAGTGAGAGACGTTCTTTTCTCACGCATAACCTATCATTTTCTGAGATCAATTATATAAATTATCTAGATTTTTTTGAATGACAAAATCACCTCTACTTTTGAAATTTTTGAAAGCTAATTTTTGATATTTTTGTCACTTTAGGTCAATTTGCATATTAGTGTTACTGCCTTAATGTCAGATGTATTTGTTTGGATGGAAGAGTTACCAGCAAAGAGCACGAGCAAGACATTCCATTTGATGTTGCTAGCATAAAGATCTAATGCAAGTAAACTCGGTGCAGACCAAAGTTTTCATGTTGCATAACCAATGCAAAAGCCTGCACACCCATATGGAGCCTAGTATTAGTGTGTATACAACTAGTAAACATAGCGTAATGGTAGTACATAATGCAGGGAAATGCAAGCCACAAAGGCCAGTATTAGTTGTTTTTAATATTTTCTTCATTTCTCTATTCCCTTTTCCCTCCAAAGTGTTTTATGAAATCTTATTAAAAGTTATATGAAGAAATAACTTCTCATTCCTAGAGGTTGTCCTACATGCCATGTCTTGTGTGTAGGCTTCTCATACTTGATTTTCTCGTGAGAAAAATGTTTTAGTGAGAGTATAAATACATATGTAGATGGTGTTGTGTAGAGGACATCTACGGTACAAGGTCATAGAATAATATGGTTCAATCTTTTTCATTATCAAACACAACAGTCTTAGCTAAGTTGGTATATTATAAGTTGATGGGTTATCAGAAACACAAAAAATGACACAATTGCAAACAATGATCTATCAAGAGTGTAAAGTATTATGACAAAGTTTCACACATCAACAATGATACTCATTACAATGACACAATTTTTTTTATGTGAGTTGATAGTAAATAAGATGCAACTAACACCAATAAAATGAACAATAGAGTTTATAAAATTTTAAACCTTAGCAACAATATCCCATCAATGAAACTAGTTTTTGGGTGATCTAAGCCACTATTCCAAGTTAATAATAGAGATTGTACCTATTTCTCAAGATTAGCGATATCACTTTTTGAACAACATGCTAAGGCTCATGAATAGATAGAGAAAAAAATCAAAGTCAATGAATAAGACTCATTCACTCTTCTTCTTTTTGGAGCTCTACTAAACTCAAGAGAGTGTTTCTCTAAGGAGATTTGTTAAGAAAATTGAAGACAAATACAAACATAAATTCAAGCCTTTAAATACCATACCTAAAGCATGAACAACCTCTTAAAAATAGTCATTATAACTAGAATCCACACTAGTGCAACTCTTGAAATATGTTCATTAGTTATAAGCTCGCATGAAATATGGGTGGATACAAAAAAAGGGTTAGATGAATGAATAAGACCTAATTTGGGCAGGTCAAATAGAAAGGAATTAAATATAAATATTTTGATCATTTCACAGTGAAGATTAATTCATATTCATTGGGAAAAAAATCATTATGAGAAAGAGAAGTAAACAATCATATCAATTTACAAATAGGAACTATATGCACATTTACTTACAAATCAATAAAACAAGAGATGAACAAATAGATAGACATAAAAAAGAAAGTCAATTCATAAGAGTGGGTCACTCTTCTTGTTTTTGGGGCTTTACTAAACTTAGTAGGGTGTTTCCCTATGGCCACTTGATAAGATTAAAAATTGAAAAGAAAAATGCAAACATAGATTCATACCACTATCAACCATACCCAAAGCATGACAAGCCTCTAATATTTGTCGCTAAGTTCATAGCCTGTTGGTAGCTATAAGCAGACCTTCAAGACCTCAATCAAATAGAAAAATATAAGATTGCACATGCAACTACATATATGATAAGTTTATCTCCCAAAAAATGAATTCCCTTAACACACATATGTAATCTAGAGTCAAGAGTAGTGTTACTCTAGAAATATGTTCATTAATTATGAACTTGCATGAAATATGGCAAAAGCTACAACAATAAGTTACGTGCATTGATAAGACCAAATCCACTCTTTTATTGAACAAGTCAAATAGAACTAAGAATTAAATACGATCAAATGTGCAATGGCTGCATCGACAATTCGAAAAGGTATGTTCTCGTAAAAGAATTACACATTTTTATCATATCAACTCTACCCTAGATCTACTATACCGATGACACTTGTGCGAATAAAACGCTATAGAACCTAATCGTTATATACCAAGCAATAAACAAATAAATAAAAACTTCTGTTTACATAGACCAATTATGAAAACTATATGGCTTAACAGTGAAAGCTTATTTATGACATGGAAATAAAAGCAGAGAGGAGCGTAGCTCAACCTCACACTAAGGAGGTGGGCAAAGTTTTATCACACTATATTGACAGTAATATAAACTCTCTAATTTCAGATTATACCTTTACTTCAATGGCTTGCATTTCAGCTCGAGTTCTTTCAATTTAGCCTGCAGCTTCTCAACTCCTACAGAGCCATTCTCATCCAGCCATTTCTCAGCAGCTTCCATGATTTTGACAATACCTTTCGCAACAGAGGGCTTAATCATCTTATTATTGTCGGCTTCCATCGCTCTGCTTTTCATGTTGAAAGTGTAATATTTAAGTTTGCTTCTTGCAAGATGCTTCTCCTTTGCAGCTTCGTCTTCACTACGAAATTTGTGCGCTTTGGCTACCATTCTATCAATCTCTTCCTTGCTCAATCTCCTACTTTCGTTGCAAATGGTGATCTGATTGCTGTTCTCGCTTTCCTTGTTGACCGCTGAAACCGTCAGAATTCCATCCACACCCACTTCAAAGCAAACTTTGATTCTTGGCACTCTACATCGCTCCTGTGGAATTCCATTCAATATAAAATCTCCCAGTAAATTGTTATCAGCAACCAAAAGTCTCTCGCCTTCGTAAACTGAGAGGGATACCGATGTTTGATTGTCATAGACGGTAGTCACATATGCCTCCTTCCGAGTAGGAATGGGAGTGTTCCGGGGAACCACCACTTGCATAACGCCAGAGTCGACAATAAGTCCAAGACTCAGGGGTGCGACATCCACCAGTACCAACTCGACTGGGTCCTTGTTCAACGCCGCTGCGTCAACAGCAGCACCATAAGCCACGGCTTCGTCGGGATTGACAGTTTTGGAGATTTTCTTTCCCTGGAAGAATTGTCCCAGTAATTCCTGGACCTTTGGGATTCTTGAGGAACCGCCTACTAACACTATGTCTTCGATTTGTTCCTTGCTCATCTTGGCGTCCTCCAAGCATTTGTTGGAGATCTGCATGCACTTTTCAAACAAATCGGCGTTGAGCTCTTCAAACTTTGCTCTTGTAATTTCTGAATGGAAGTCTTGACCTTGGTGAAGGCTGTCGATGTCGATTACCGTCGCTGCGGCAGAAGACAAACTTCGTTTTGCCCTCTCGCACTCCGCGCGAAGTCTCCTCAGAGCTTTGGCGTTTGCAGAGAGATCCATCTTATATTTTCTCTCGAACTGTTGGATGCAGTAATCAAGCATTCTATTGTCAAAATCTTCACCTCCCAAATGCATGTCGCCTCCCACTGCTTTCACTTCAATTTTACCCTTTTCCACAGTGACAATCGAAGCATCGAAGGTTCCTCCACCCAGATCGAAAACAAAAACGTTCTTTTTCACGCCCGCAGATGCATGAAAGCCATAACAGGCTGCAGCAGCGGTGGGCTCATTGATGATGTGCATCACGTTAAGACCTGCGATTTTGCCAGCATCTTTTGTAGCCCTCTTCTGAGAATCGCTAAAATAGGCAGGAACGGTGATCACAGCATCTTTTATATCGCAGTCGAGGTACTCTTCAGCGATCTTCTTCATCTTTGACAGCACCATAGCCGAGATCTCCTCGGCTGCAAACAACCTCTCTTCACCTTTATAAGAAACTTGAATCATAGGCTTATCATTGTTTCCAGAGACAACGGCAAAAGGCCAGAGTCTGATGTCAGCTTGCACACAAGGCTCAGAGAATCGCCTTCCAATGAGCCGCTTCGCATCAAAGACAGTGTTGTTTGCATTATTTGCGATTTGGAATTTGGCAGCGTCTCCAACTAATCTTTCAGCGGAGGTGAAGGCAAGCATAGAGGGAGTAAGTCTGTTTCCCTGATCATTAGCAATAATTTCCACTCGCCTTGGCTTTGCCCTTTCCATCCATCTTATGTGCTCCCTCCCTGTTAGTTGAACATTTCATAACCACAAGTCAAATTTAACTTGAAAATTGAAAATAAATGGACTCCTTGATAAAATTTTCGTACAAATCGAATTTTCTTTTACATACCTTCCCTTGCTTATCCTCCCTGTGTGTTTGTACAGAGTCTTTTCAAAAGAACTCTACTTGTAGTTTACTCTTATGCACAAAACAAGACAAATGAAACATTAAACTGTAAAATACTTATAAGAGTAATGCGCAAAACTGATATACTGTGATTTTTCTGGAAAATAGTTTTTTATTGAACTTTAGTCTGTCGTACTTGCCTTGCTTAAGATTGTTAATGTTGTTTTATTCTATACAATATTATACTTCAGAAATAATAAATGAGATGCAAGCAGATTTAAAAATTACTATTTGAAGTGACATAGATTTTTTCAATGGGCCCAACCTTACAACTAGCTAAATATAAGTAATTCAGTTGACTTTAGTAATAGTGAAATATAACTAATTCAATAGTACCATGGCAATTTATTTGTAGTCAATCTGACGATTCACACTCAAAACACATCATCAGTGACCACAAATGTCTTTTCGAACTTTTTAAATTATTTTTGAGTATTTTGTTTGAGGTAGCAATGACTGAGCTAATTCTACATGATTTTATTTTGATAAGTAAAGATAAAGTTTAATAGAATAGTCAAGACTATTGAAAATGAGCATATTTTTATAAATTTTATAAAATATTATGTTATGGTTTTTATAATATACTTTTATTTGACAAAATTTTAGAGCTTTTCTTTGCATTGTAACAATTGATAGTATTCATTCTAGTACAATAGGTTCAAAATTAATGGTCTGTAGTGCTCATGACAAGAACTTCTATTGATATAGTTTATATTTTGATTCTAGGAACTAACTCATTTATTATATTTATATCAATCTTATTTTTTTATAGTCATAGTGTATTGGCATTTGACTTGGTCTAGACTCAATTTCACATCTTATCTAGTTTGTCTTGTGAGCCCTATGTTATTTCCAAACCCGTAAATTTTATATATAATACTTTTCTTGTAGAGTCTTATTCATAGAATGAACAAATTGAACATTTATTAGGCCTAAGAGGCCTTATGAATATTGGTTTGGTTTTGCTCCAATGTCCATGTTACATGTTAATATATGAAGTTTGATTTTTTATCTTGCATACCCAAGCAAAAAAATATTTTTTCTTTACTAGAAAGTCTCCATATATACATGTTAAATAATTTTTAAATCAAAGTGTTTAGAGGACTTGAGAAACCTAATAGATTATGCTTCACTATTGTCCCTCACATTTGAAATGTCATTTTTCTTAACTCTTAAGCATATTTTCTACTTTCATGTCTAAGGTTAGATGTCTTACATCTAATATTAAACATATAAGGTCTTAGCCTTCATTTCCTTAATTACTCCTAGACCTATAATGTTTATGTATTCTATTAAATCCATGCTTTTACATCTCTATACTAGTCAAGATTTGTTTTGTAGCAAACTTAAGCTACTAAGTAAGCTAGATTTAATATGCATGATTGCATTTGAAATCCAAAACTCTAAGCATTTAGTGCTGTTGGTTCTCAATGATTACGGTTCCATTCTTCTAAAGAATAAGCTCAAGCTCAAGGCATGAGAGATTAACCATGATAAAAAGGAAAATATCATTAAAAAAGAGACAACTATATTGGGCTAAGTTATAAGAGGGGTAAAGCTCTTCTTCTTTAGGTTCTACTAAACCTAGGAGGGCTTTTCCTTAAGGCCCTTAGATAAGACAGAAAAGGAGAAACATTGAATTACAACATATGCCTTGATGCCATACTTGGTAGCATCCATAAACATACCTATTTGACCTCATATTAGGTAGATAGCAACAAGCATACATGTGCAATGAATTATAAAACTTAGTTTACACTTCTTAGGATCAATCCCCTTAGAAATAAATAATGCATATGTGCAAACTATAACAAACTTGTAAACAACCTAAGTCTATCATTAAACTACTAGGAACAAAAGAGACGTGTTTGAATAAAATATCAATCATATAGCTAACCAGACTAGTGCTTATTCAAATCCACATAAGTATATCCCTTGTAATATATATGCTAGACATAAGCTCTCATTTAATATGATATAACTAATTACTCCAAGTTATACATGTGGGAAAAACTCCAAATATGTATAGCTCTCTATATATAAATCAAACGTGAGCTTAATTAAGATTTAGCAAATGATACAAAAATAAATTATACACATTAGAAGGGTTGAAGTTAACACTACTATATTTAAAGGAAGTATTATGGTGTTTTAATAGTGATTGTATAATGGTGGAAAGATAGTTGTAGCATACTGATACCTTCATCATATTGGAAACTGAGAGAAACACTAGAATTATCATAGACATGAACTAAAAGTTCACTTAGAAGATCATAAGCCAGGCTCTGTAACACCCATATGCACACTTAGACGTATACAAAAAATATTGATGATCAAGTGTATTTTAACAATTCATAACCTAACAAAGTGCATCCATATAATATATTAAAATAATTACATGAAATAAACTTTAGTACTATTTTATAAATCTATTTATGGGACTATTACAACATTAAGCTAGTTTTGATGATCCTTACGACACACACAACAAAGAAGAACAAAGATCACTCTACTTCTCTTGAATAAGATAATTGATCCTAGGAATCAATCAACTCCAAGGTCTTAAATGTTGGAGTAGCCTAGTTGTCTATGTGATTTGTTTGTTTAAGGGGTCTATGCTAGTAAAATATCACACTATATAATTTATGCATCTAGATTATTAATATGTTATTTAATAGTTGAGAAATATATCTAGATCAAAGAAAATTAATTCTAATCAATCCTAAACTACAAAATTATAAAAAGATCAAAAGGTGATAAATTTTTAAAAAGTAAACATAAATGTAAACCACCAATGGTGCAGTCAATTCTAGCCTTAATTCTAAGAGGTTTGACAAATTCCAAATAACCTACTTGATGTAGTGAATAGTATTCTACTCTATCACAAACACTATAGATGTGAGATTCTAAGGAATTTGAAAATATATTTTACTCAAGAGCATAAAACCATCATATTACATGTGCAAATTTCACACACTAACCCTTCTTTAATTAAATTTATAAGATTTCACCAAGTAATTCAACTTAAAGAGTATAAAACCACTAGTAGAATTTGGAAAATAAATGACTACATGACTAAAACTTTTAGTCATGTGACTAAAAATGACTAAATTCTACTATTTTTTTTTACAATTCACAAGTATAAATGACTAAATAAATGACTAACTTGGTCATCGGGTAAAATCACAACTAAATAATTGGTTAGACAAATAAAAATGACTAAATAAATGACTATTACTCCTCTATTCTTTTTTCTTTTGAATTTGATCATAATTCATAGAGCTTAAGCCCCCCTCATGGGACCCCTATCTAAGCGGGCCATTTGGATGCCTAGGTTGCTTGGTGCACCAAAAATACCTATTGCATGGAAGGCATTGCCTCTCAGTGTAGTTTTAAGGCCTTCACATATTTTATAAAAAAATTTAACATTTACTTTCTTTAACTTTTATTACTCATTATGTTAATGAATCATTAATGTTTTTAACTATGATTTAAAGCCAGTTTGATTTTCCTGTCGTGTTAGCATGTCAAGTGTATCGAAGAGCAATTGTGGTCAATTTCACTAATAAAATATGTTTTAAACAATCCGATTGCATTTTGAGGGCTATCTTGTAGACACTTTCATTTCAAAAGGACAAGTAGTTATTTCTAGAAGCAATTAGATTCAATTTACATGGATTGTAGAAACCTAATTTCTGTAAAAGTAATTAGTTCTAGAAGCAATGCGTTAAAAATGTAAGGTCAAGTAGTTATTTCTAGAAGCAGTTAGATTCAATTTACATGGATTATAGAAACATAATGGTCAAGTCTACTGAAAACAAAGATTTTTTCCTTAAAATAGAACATTTTGCCCTAAAAATGAAGATTGATTCACTTCTATCTTTGCTTGATGATATACTTGGCCATCTTAATAATACGAAATAGAAATAACAATGATCGCTTTTGGTATGCAAAATTTTTATCTTTCAGGCTTTATATTGTTAATTATTTTTTAAAAATAGAATTATTTTATAATCTATGAAATCAATTGTGTGTTGATCATTTTTATAGATGTTATCTTTTTATACAAGTTTGAACTCTAGTAATTTTAGGAGCACATCATCCTTATCTTAATTTTCACAACCTATATTAAAATGACAATGTAGATAGATGATTTTTTTTCTTTCTAAAAATGAAGATTAATTTTCACATGCCTTCCATACAATTTTTTTTTTTGGTGCCTTAGTCAGGTCATGTATGCATTTGGAGGAAATTTTAGGTAGTTGATTTTTGGCATAAAACATTGTGATTGCAATTTGAAGGGAAGTTTGGAAGTTTAATCAACAACTTGGTGTTTTAGCTCCCTCATTTTAAGGTTTTCCCTTGGTTTGTAGAGCAAAAAATTAGCTTAAGAAAGAATCCATCAATATTAAAGCATCATTGGAATTGATGCAATGACTAAGACGCCACTATTAAAGGATCAGAGAGTGGTTTCTTTGTCATGAAGAACAACAAAGGTATCCATCCACCAAGGCACTGTCATGAGGGCATGATGCATAGTAGCCAAGAGAGTTTTGTAGTTGGGGTTTTAGAAGTATAAACTTCACACTTTCAAGAGGAAAAAACCCCATAAAAATAGATATAAAGCAAAAGTTTCAATCTGAGAGTAAATTGCAAGTTTGACAAAGGAAACAACCATTGAATGAAAAGAGTAGTGGTTTCCATTTTTGTAATGCCAGAGCTTGTTGAGTAGCATTTTTTGAGTTGCAACACCAGTATCATTCAAGAAAGGGCAAGACATTAAACAAGGTTACAATCTAAAGGTAGGGTTTCCAAGTTGAAATATTGAATCCTGAAACCTCAAGCTTCCCTTTATTTGTTTGAGATGCATTCACTTTTATCAGTGCCCTTTTCCACCAATCTTGAAGAAAGTCTTCTGACTGTTGTAATCTTTATTTGCTTCTATGACAGTGACCTTTATTTATCTGCCATGATTGTCACTTCCCACTTAAATACACCACTTAATTTTAATAGTGAATATATCTTTGTACTTTACCATGAACTGAGCTACTTATTTTAAAGGTCCCTATCCTTTGTATTATTTGACAAATACTTTCAGGTCTGCGCTAAGAAAGAAATCATGATATGTAGGATGAGCTATTGTTTGTGTGAAAATAATTATTATATACATTAATATCACCATTTTATCATTTCATATTATTGTGATAGTGTTGCTACAACAGTCCCTTGACTGTAAAACTTTAACATTCCTTTGATCTTATGGACTGCTGCTCCATTTGATGCCCATGGTGCTTTGGAAATATTTGTTTTGGCATATCTTATCACTATCACGACATTTTTTATACTCATAATCACCTTATCATGTAATCACTTGGATCTGCATTATTATAACAATTAACTATAATAGTGTTTCCAACTCTTTCATATCACTGTTATCAAGCTTGGTGTTGTTCATTGAAAATTACTATTGGCGTCAACAACCAATATCCCTTTGTGACAATGCCACTATTTTTGGAGCCTCCATCGTGTTAATATTACATGGTAAGCCGATCTTCATCCTTTATGACAATGATCCTGATGTGGCATATCACTGTTCTTGCTTTCCATTGCTTCATTGTTGTTACAATATTGTGCTTTCACTAATATAATGATAATGCTCTTTGACATTCAATGAATCTCATTGACTTTGACCCCTTTTCACTTTGTTCTATGGTCTTTTACATCTTCTTTGTGCATGATATCGGGTCACATGGCATTCATAACAACTGCTATTATGGATATGTGTAGGATCATGATGGGCCAAAAAGTGGCAATATGATGGGTATGTGGCTGATGACTTTTTTTTACCCAAAATTGATGAAACGAAAAGAGTTTTTAAAGGAGATTCTCAAATTTCCATTGATATAAATTATGCTTTACTTTGAATTTAATAAGTAATTATTATTCATTTTGTATTCAAATTATGACTAAAGTCTTGATTGATAGGTTGATTGAAAGACATCTATAGCTTTAAAACGGTACCACATTTTTTGAATCCAAAACATGCGTCACATTCTATGCTTCGCACACTATAGGATTAAAAAAATAAAAATTGAATTTCATGAAGTTTTAACAAAGTTAAGGTGGTCAAACATACGAGTTTTTATATTTTTTAAAAATTTGTAATAAAAAATTCATAATTAATTATTTACTTAGAAAAAAATTACAAAAAAATATGCATCACATTGGGGCATAAGTCCTCTACTTATATCTAAAATATTATAAAAAAATATTATCATTTTATTGTGGTTAGGGTGGTTAGAGAGACACCTAATTCTTATTTTTTCCTTGAAATTTAAGTACCACTGCATTGAAATTTCAAATTTTCACTAGAAATAGATTTTTTTTTTAAACAAACTTAGTAGTTTAGAAACTACATTCAATTTGCTATAGATTCTATCCTTACATATTTTTGAAATAATATAGATAACTTATTCAAATTTTTACGTCGAGTTGCCTAACTCTTATTTTTCTAAATTTTTTGCCACTTAAGGGCTTGTTTTTTCCATGATGATCCTGCACATACCCTTATCTCCTTCATTTGTCTATGATCCTATAACACTCATATGATTTTATATAACATTGATCATTTGCAACTATTTCCCCTCTATATATATTGTCTTTCATTCCTATCCCTTGCATGCCTTGGACTATTGTTATCATGCATTGAAAATTGGAACTCTTTATTCACTGTATTGATAGCTCATTGGCACTGTCATTGTTTGTATTCACTGCTATCTTATGATGACTTTTCTTCATAGTCAATCCTTAAAATCATTGTTTTGATGAAAACAAAAATTTTCTGTTTTGTTTTTACATTATGATCTCACTGCTTTGAACCTTGTGCTTTATGATAATCACATCTTTGTTACAATCTCTTCAAGGATTGAATTTCTTTCTCTATTGACTACAAGAGACCCTTTTGATCTTACAACCCCAAGCCTCTTAAAGAAAAATTAGAATCAATTGTCAACATTGAACAAAAAACCATTATAGCTAATTTTATTTCTTTTCCAAGAGCATTCAATGAAAATATAATGGAAAACACACAACACTTTGTGGGGTAGGGTTTATTTGATTTGAAAACCTACCTTCATCATGAACTCAAACTGATTAGATATGGAATTTATGTTTAATCTTGTGATCTTGCTGGTCCATGATTGAACTTGATGTTGTTATTCCAAGATCTCGCTGCTATCCCCGAAACACATCCCACCGTTCCGCCATCCCCTTGTACCAGAAACTTGGTGCAACATAGGTTTTTTTTGTATGACCTTGGCTGGATCTATATGTTACCTTGATGGGGGATGAATTGGACTTGCATTTGGGGGTTTTCCTTGGGCAAACTAGTAACATAGTTTTAATTTAGTCACAAAAATTATGTTATTTTAAAATTTTAATCATCATGATAAGTCCTTATATGGTTTTTGATATGCCCTTATCTTCAATGATCCAATATTAAATGTTGGTAAAAGTACTTGGTTACCTAATTGGTTGAATGATATTAATGATGATAAAAATACTTTGTTATACATCATTCTTAAATATTGGTTCTAGAGAAATTTTTTTTCATCATGCTATTGCTCTAGTTTTATGTACAACTACCTTGATTGTAGTAAAGGGTGCTTTAGATGCACATGGTTCCAAGATAATGCTTGATAAGAAAGATTTTGGTATGTTTTTGAAATTTCCCTTGCAATGGTTTAGACTCTAGGACAAGGTGGTACTAGTGATCTATGTGCTTGGGATGCTTTTTATTTGGAAGTGTTTGGGATCTTGAATACCATTACAACCAACCAATAAATACTTTTACGCTACCAATTTTCCCATGATCTCTTCTTTCATCAATAATGGACACGAGAAGTAGGATTCAAATAGTAATCTAAGTACCATAGTATTTCATTAGGTTTTCAAGGTAGGAAGATGGTTGTATGCTTCAAATGCAATTTTGGTTATTAGACTAGCTAGTTTTTATTCTGATACAAGTATTCTTTTCTTAGAGCTACTTTTTACACTTAATTTTTACTCTCAATGTTTTATTATTCATATGCTTGATTCACAAAACAAGCTTACTTATGTTGTCATTAATTGTCCATAATATATGGACTGGTGTTACATGACTTGTTGAGTACTCAATGGCTTCCCTATTTTTGATATTGATCAGGCCAAAATGAGGCACACCGACTCATTTCACCATACTTGGTTAGAGACTATTTTTTTATATATCATTTTTTTTTGTAGAATATCTATTTACATTGATTTTATAAGATTGTTGAGTCTATGCTAAGTTTTTATGCCAATTTCAAGAAGATCCAAAAGTCATCCTTTGAGTCTGTGCCAAGTCAGAGTCTGTTAAGACTGGTATGGATAGACACATGTGACTGATTTTCTTTTTTATGTATGACATCGACTAGAAATGTGTGACAATGCTAATTTTTTTCTTGGGCTTTAGCAATGTTTTTTCAGTTTCATGTTTCATTTCATTGGAGGGTCTTTCCTTCACATGAATGTTTGTAATTGTATTTAGTTTATATGGCTTGGGCTTAAACTGCTTTTGGTTCCCCTCCTCTAGTTACAATTTTTAGTATTTAGTTGGTTTTCACAACCTGGTGTTTTTTTCATCCCCGATGAGTTTTCTTATTGTAATTGAATGTATTATCAAGTTGAATTGACTAACTTTGGCTACATATGGCTTTGAATATGTTGAAAGGTTTGGGGTTTACACCCCACTTGTTAAATTCTTTTGCTTCCTAGTTGTTTTTTGTTTCTTATTGCTAGTTGTTGGAGCTTAGGACTTATGTGTTGCTATCTAACTTTTAGTCTCTAGTTTCATTGACGTACTTTTGATATTATGGACATTAATATAATTAACTACTCATTCTTTCTTGGTTTTATTAGGCTATAAAAAGGTTCAAGGGCACAATAACATGTTTTTTGTCTAATATGCTTCTGTATCTAGCATTGATAAGTAGGTTTTATTGTAATCTAACATTATTTATCATGTTTGTAGATTAATAATATAGACAATTACTTTTGTATTATCTATTAGATGGGTATTAAAAATATTTGGATTTGGAGTTCAAGCTCACAATATTCTTTAATTGATTTTCTCAAAGTACAATATTTTAGAGCCAAAAAACTCTTAGAAAAATGAAATGTATGGTTTTGAGTTCTTTCTGGGTACAAGTTTCCTACGGTTATGAATATGATATCTTCTATTTATCCATATTTTCCAATGATAAGATAAAAGATTGCTTTGAAAATTTATGTTGGTTAACCTATCAAAATTGGTTACCCAAGTTTTCCCTTGATTTGAGTATATAGTAATATACATGGTTGTTAGGATTCTTATATGGTCATCATTAACCATAAAATTTTGTTGTACATGATTATTTAGTTCAAGTTTTAATATAAATCATGTTAGAGGCTTCAAATTCTTGCAATTCATAATGTTTAAAGAGATAAAGTTCTGGAAAATTTGTGTAAAGAATATGAGAGGATCAAAATTTTGGACCACACTTTGTGGTCCATCATTAGAATGAATGATAAAATTACAGACAAGAGCTCCTTTTATAGATAGGTTTGATTAAAGTTTTAAACACTTGGTATAAATCAATAACAATCACTAACGATTATGAATATGATAAAATTATTGTCTATAATGCATTTATTATTTAAATACAACCATTAATTATTTTCCCTTAGCATTCAAAGGATTGGTTTCCAAGAATACTTGAGTTCAATTCCCTCATATCTATTGAGATTATTAGGATGTTTCCATATCTAATAGCTTTTGCTAATTTCCTTTTCATGCAGTGTTTATCAAACTAAATAATTGATAAAGTTCTAAAATGTTCCTTGACCTAAGTATGATTTTAGGCTTAGTATTTTCATACGATTGCCAAGTCTGTGAATTTTGATTCATTATCACTGAAATATAGAGTACTATTGACCATCCTCTTTTGTGGGTCATACTCATAATTCTATTTCTGATATAAGTTATATGTATATATTTTTTATATTAGTTGTCATCCCATATTTATTCTAATGTTTGAGACTCTCTATTTTTCTATTGATTATTTTTTCATTCAATGAGAGACGCTCTTTTCTCACACATAACCTATCATTTTTTGAGATCAATTATATAAATTGTCTAGATTTTTTTGACTGACAAAATCACCTCTACTTTTGAAATTTTTGAAAGCTAATTTTTGATATTTTTGTCACTTCAGGTCAATTTGCATATTAGTGTTACTGCCTTAATGTTAGGTGTAGTTGTTTGGATGGTAGAGTTACCAGCTAAGTTAAATCCAATAATAAAACCTCTTATGTCTGCTTTGAAAAGAAAATAGGTATAAATGTATTTAACATACCTAGATTTGATCTTTCATAAGATTTATTTATATTAAGTTCCATTATCTTCTGATCATATTCTACTAACTATTATTTACTATAGGATTAAGTCTTACAAATGATGGCTATTGAAGCTGTGAACCTTAAATTTGCATTAGCTCAAAAAGAAAAATTCCTTAGCATTGTTAGTGAACCAAAACAAACAAAAGATTCCCTATAAGATTCATTTGAACACAAGAATAATGCAAAAGAAGCAAGAAAAACATAAGGAAACATTATTCTAATGATCAAACCAGCATCTTATAGTGGATTGGTGCTTCTTCAATGTGGAAAGAAGCCCTTTCCCAATCCTTTGCTAAGCTCCATGATGAAGATGATTTGAATATGATATGGAATGCTAAGATATGGAGAAAGATCTGAAGATTGTGGAGGATTAAAATAATAGAGGATACCTCTATTTATGGCCAAAAGGCATAAAAGAATGCCAAACATGGAGGATGTGGGACTAAAGATCCACCAATGAGAAGAGGCCACTTGTCATCTTGTGAGAGGTTGAGGAATGAGCACATTTTGGTCAATGTGCCAAAGAGGGGGAGATTCAAATTTGAATTTGAGAGTTAAATGCTAAGTTTGACCTTTGCAAGAGACATGTAAGAGCCATGTAAGAGCTCATAAATGCTTTGTTGCATGTACATGTCAACTTGTTTTTGAATTCAAATTTGAGGGAATATTCCTCAAAGATGCCATGCTGATGGAAAATGATGAATTTATAAATGAATTAAAATACTTTATTGGTGCAAGTGGTAAAAGCTAGAGGATGTGATGGGTGGTTAGATTAGTTTAATCAGGATTAGATTAGCCTAGATTATATTTAGGTGATTTTGACATTCAACTTAAATATTGGGTTTATTTAAATTAAATGAGAAGAAACTGATCATTAGAGATTTAATCAAATAACTTTGATCTATTTAATTAAATGGATATCTTTAGAATATTAATTGATTTATTTAATAACCTTTAGGAGATTGATTAAATAAAATTGATTTATTTAATTGATGAGTGAATATGATTTAATTAAATGAGTGATGTCAATTTCACGTGTCTATAGAAGTAATAGCAGAAATCATTTCACATTGTGTTGGATCTAAACCTAGTCCAAATGATAAGCTGATCAAGAATATATGTGCGTTGACCTATATAGATCCAACTGAAACTCCAAAGGAAACACAAATCAATGCAAATGAGTTAAATATAGAGGAGAAGGACTCTATTTTGATGGGGAAAGGTGCTGGCAATCAACATTCAAAGTCACAAACATCTTTTGTGGGTGAGGAAAGATCTAGGGCTGAAGTTTTTATCAGTAGATGTGGGGCAAAACTTTCTTTGAAGTCCCTATATGACAAGTTTCAAAATTCACTATTTGAAAGGCTTCCTAAGCTTTGGGAATGTCTCATAGAAGTTTTCAAGCCTAGTGTACCTAATGGTTTGGATCTATTAGAGGCTTTACAAAACATGCAAATGGTGGAGTTCAATGAAGATCCTCAAGTCTTGATAAATAATCTTCAGGTACATTTGCACACTCGGATCCATGCATCTTCTGCAATTTTTTAGTATTTATTTAGAGTCTCGCCATGACTAATTTTTGTAGCAACCATGCATATTTTTTCTATGAATATTGATTTATATGGAAATGTTTATTTGTGTGCATTCAATTTGTATTTTCATGTACTTGTTTCTACTTTTGGTTCTCATCATAAGAGGCACATCCTATTTTATCCAACTTAAGAGGACACAAAAGCTTGTTTTGTACATGATGATATTGTTGAGTTTGTTAGATTTTATAACAATTATGTTGATTATCATTTTTTAAAATATTAGTTTGTCTAAGTTGGTAGTAGAATACAACTAATGCTAATTTTGTTGCTCCATCTTTCACATAGCTTGAGTGGGTACATGAAGATTTATATGCCTCTGTTGCTCAAATAAAAAATCCAATATTGTGCCAACCTCTAAAACCATGGACCTTGATGAGCCTAGTTTTTGGTCAAATTTTGGCTAGATATATAGTCCATTTGTTGGCAGTGTCATGAACTTTAGTAGTTAAATATTAATATTTGCATAATGTTTCCCTCAAACCATTGACATTGGGTTTAATCCTATCTCTATGAAGTTTTAATAACATTGGCATATTATGTGGATTATTTATATTGATTTTGCATATGATTGATGAATGTTTTTAAAGGTGATTATAGATGTGCAATTATTATGCTTAGTGACATTGCTATGTAGGACACGATTTGTGGATGCTAAGTTGAGAAAGGAAACCAACAGATGGTCATGTAGGGGAATCATTCAAAGGATTCAACTAAAGGACGACAACAATAGATTCCCCATGATAGTTAATTGTAACTACATTGTATTTATAGCATTGAGAAATCATGGGCATTACTACAACGTTGAGTCCATGTTTGGGCATGCATGTATGATCGGATTCCCTGCAGACATAACTGCTTTTCGCTCTTTTCTAAGCTTTCCCTAAATGGCATCCTCTTAGTTAGTGATAGTTGACCTCCTTGTTTAGCTGGTAGTATAAATAAGGATTTGAATCTTCTTCTTGGGGGTTCTTAGTTTTTGATTGTTGTTGTTACATGATATCAATGATGTATTAAGCATTCTCCACTTTTCAATACAACCATGCTGCTACTCTATTTATACATTTTTCAATGAATGAGATGATAGTTTGAATTTAAGCATTTGAGTTTGTATTAGTCTTAGTGGATACTCATCTAAGGGGGCCCACTTGGAGAGTAATCCATTCTTTAGAGTAATTAGTTTAGTTACTATTTCTTGTTCTGTACTTAGTTCAAAATCTGGCATCGACTGTTCCTGCGGCCACTAGAACTCTATTTTGTGTCTGTTCCTGCAACCAAAGCTGACAGCTCAGTAGTTTCCTATCTATTCACCCAGATCTTTATTCTTGCTCTGCATTTCAATGGTTGATGTTCAACAATTGCGTTATTTCCTTTCAGCAATTTACCTTTAGTATTGTGTTTCTTAGCTATAGGATGCAATGACTACTTGAGACCCTAGTGCACATACAGTGCTGATCCATTTCAAGTTCACATCCCTCGGTTGACAAGTTAAATGCACCTTCATGATGATTGAATGGATATTCAGGTTAGATGTTCATTCTTTGAATCAAGGCTGTAAAGGCTTAGTTATGAGATCATTGTAGGAGGCTGGCATTTTTGGCACTGTTGCCAGGGATGGTGCCAAGCTAGGAAGTTCTTTGGAGTCTTTAATAGTTTCTCTGCTATAGCATTTCTCTTGAGTTGTTCTTAGAGTACCTCCTTGCTTAGACAGGTAATGATCTGCTATTATTTTTCTCATTCTTTGTGTGAGTTAGCTGATGTTGAATTGATACGGCATACTTTCTTCTTAATGATCCTGATCCATTTCAACTAGTTGAGCTTCCAAATCTACCCAGAAACAAAGAAGAGGAACCATTTCCCTTTGTTGATGCATATCCTGATCTAACTAGTTTTGAAGCCTCCACTAAAGGCCAAAACCAGATTGATAACCATTTTACCTTGGGAATTCATAAAGAAGACATGGGTGATACCTTCTTGTTTGAGGTTGAAATGTTCTATGAAAGTTATGACTATACCATTGATGCTCCTAGGTTTGAGCTATTTCCTACCACTTTAAAAGAAGCTGCACTAAGATGGTTTATGAGTCTAGGCAGAGACATTGTGGAGACTTGGGAAGATATGAAGACAAAAAGGAATATTTCAAGAGTAGTAATACGAGAGGAGGTGATGTCTTTAGGATGTAGCAGAAGGAAGATGAGAACTTGGAAGATTACATCTCAAGGTTTTTGTTCTACATGCAAAAATCTCCACACCATACACAATGAAGAATCACAAAAGCTGCTTTTCTTGAAGGGAATCAACGAGAGCTGCATTGATGCTTTGGGCCTAATGGCGGGAGGAGATATCACTCAAGTTCCTTGGGAGAATATCAAGAAAATATGTTAGAACTATTCTAGAACAGCTTCAAAGAAAGGGAGAGCTTACCAATTTTTTTTGGGTAAGTCATCCACCAATGGAGTTTCAAGGATGGAGATTACTAATTTGTTAGTAGACTTCAAACAGGATATTACAAACAATCTAGCTACTCAGCTAGATACACTTCAGGCCAAAGACAAACATGAGGACGTAGAGGCAACATTCATGAATACTACCCTCATTGTAGACAAAAGAAGAAGAGGGATTGCAAATACAAGATGGTAGCTAACATTGACAACAAAATTCCACCTGAGCTCAAACCAATTCAAACTAAGGTCAAGTCTACCTTGTTGCACAAAGGGAGCCAGGGGCTCCAAGACAAGGTATGCCGCTAGATCCACTATCTTTTTTAGGCCAAACTAGACAGCCAGTTGCATGTAGCCATCTTCTCAGCCCTAACAGCCTGTTGTAACACCTCCACCTACTAATTCAAGCCCCAATGCACCCAAACCTACACATCTAATAGCTCAGCCCACACCCAATCCAAATAACAAACCACAACAACACCTAGCATACTCGGCCGATCCAAATCAATTCCCTACACATGTTGTGAGTGCAAGTGACCTCCATTTGCATTCAAGAACCATTTTCCCAACTCCTTCCACACCCATCATCACTGAGCTACATGTGGAAGAGGAAGATGAACCTCTGAATGATCCTATCTAACTAACTAAACCTCAAAATCCCAAGGCCACCCTAGGAGGATATCCTATCATTCTTGGAATGCCATGGTTAGCAACAAAAAATGCTTATATTGGGTTTTAGTTAGGTGACATGGCTATTTCTGATGGCAAGAATACTAAAAAGCTTGTTCTTTATCCTTTTGCTCAGCTAATCCATGATGAAGATGATTTTGTATGGCCACATGCTAGTGAAGAAGCTAAGGAAGTTAACTCAGTGGTGCAGTTCATGATGTTAGGTAAAAGCCTTTTTTTGCAGCTTCAAGATAAAGATGAAGTGCCATCTAGTATAATTCAGAACTATTATGAAGTGGAAGAAGTGTCATCTTCTACTTTAGTCAGGACACTTTTTCCTGCTCTTCTTGCAGCCACTCTTCCTGTAGGCGAACTTCCTGTAGCCACTCTTCTTGCAGCCACTATGTCTACAGAGAAACTTCCTATAGCAACAAGTATGTTCCATACCATGTTGCTGCATGAACTCAAGGTACCGTGTATTAATAAAGAAACCATGATAGGATTGACTATTCCAGTCTGGGTGTCTAAAGGAAGATATTTTTATATTAACAAGTTAAGTGAAGAACATCAATTGCAATTGGAATACTTACTGAAGTCTCATCAACATGCATGTGCATGGGACTATCATGATATGAAAGGATTGATCCTAAGCTTGACACTCATAGGATCTACACCAGAGAAGATCGTCAACTAGTAAGGCAACCTCAATGAAGGATCAACCCTGCATTGGGAGGAATTGTTAAAACAGAGCTACAAAAATTATTAATCTATCCTATTTCAGATAGCCAATCGGTGTCTACATTAGTAATTGTGCCAAAGAAGAAAGGAAAGTGGTGAGTTTGTGTTGATTACAAAAAACTTAATGCTGCCACTAAGAAAGACCATTTCCCCTTGCCTTTTATAGATCAAGTTTTGGACTCACTTGTAGGAAAATACTACTTTTCTTTCCTAGATAGATTAAGTGGCTACAACTAGATTCCAATTGCACCTGAGGACTAGGAGAAGACAACCTTCACCTGCCTATGGAGAGCATATGCTTATTTGGTACTTCCTTTTGGCCTATGCAATGCACCTACAACTTCCCAAAAAGCAGTCATTAGCATATTTTCCGAAATCTCCCTTGACTGCATGAAGATCTATATCAATGAATTTACCACCTATGGTGTTGATTTTAATGAAGCATTGGAGAATCTTAGGAAGATCCTATAGAAGTGTGAAGACCAAAACCTATCCTTGAATAGTGAAGACTGCTTCATGATGATGTAGGAAGGTGTAGTTCTCGGCCACTACATTTCTTGCAAAGGAATCCAAGTCAACCCTACAAAAAATTGAGGAAGACTTCATGCAGCAATTCACCCAACATTCAGTATACGAGCTTCCTATAGCCAAAAGTGGTGGACCTAGTGTCCCACCTTCCTACTAAATTAAGGTATGTACTTTTCATAATAAATATTTCCACTTTAAGTGGAAATCCATTTCTTCACCCACTCGCCCATCAGTCCATTTGTATAATCTTTCTCTCTCTTCCATCATTTCATTCCACCTCACTTCATTTCACTTCACCTTCATTAATTGCTCAAATATTTCTAAAAAAAGGAAAAATGGTACTTTCTCTCCCTGATCTTTGCAACACATCCTTTGTACTATAGGTTACTATAGGTAATTACATAATATGTCAGTACTTCTTGTCAATTCATCGCTCCCTTCTCACATGTGTGGACAGATTTCCAAATTTAGGTTGGGGGGAAATAAAAATGCGAATATATTACCCATGTGTCAAATCATAATTTGGCTATGTTAGAAAATTTAAATAAGATGATTTGAAAATTTGGCTCACATGTGTGAAGTGATGTTAGCTGAGCCACCAATTTTTCTCTCATTTATCACCACTTTTTCTCGCTTTAATTCCTCAACTTCTTTGTCATAGTCTTGAGTTACAAGCAATAAATGGTGAAAACATAAAAAAAGGGCTAGGAAATTCAGTTGACATTGGCAGTGTAAATTTAGCAGGAAGGTGTTGGCCTTCAGACAATAATTGCAGAGGAAAGAAATTTTGCTGAGTGGCAATAATTTCAGACAATGGGAGGTGACTTAATTTGGAATTAGCCCTCAGTTCATGACGTTTTGTTGCAAGATGCACAATGCTTGGCATAATTTCAACATTGTGGATGGTTTGATTATTTCATGAATTTGGATGGATTTGATGAGGGCATTACACTCAAATTCTCACAAATATTCTTTGAAGGAAAAGCCACAGTAAAAGGGTTAGAAGTGGTGGCAACCGATGTGATAATTGTGGAAGTTTTAGGGTTTCCTGTTGATGGCGAGCATTACCCTACCTCTAAGGATGTTAGGTCGACCATAGTATAATTTATAGTACACGGTGACTCACTAATTAGCATTGACAAGTAGGTCATAAAAAGAATGTCTCTGCATGAACCATGGAAGTAGGCACCTGTCTACATTATAAGGTTTATCACCTGTGAGGGATGTTTGTCAAACCTGCATTCAATACATTTCAAGCTCTTGAGCCACATGAGGCATGGAAGGAGGATGAATGTGCCCAATGTTCTATACAGTCTTCTCTCCATCATGGTTGTCGAAACACAAAAAGGTAGGGACAACTCTGTCTCCCACCATTGCTTGATAAAATTATTGGTTAATAAATCTTTGCATAGTGTATCTGAGACGTCCTAGGAAGAATTTTTAAACATTGACCAATTTAGACCTAAGGAACTACAACCTAGAGTTTTAACCCAACCCTGTAGGGTTAGCAGAAGATTAAGCATAGCTGAAGCCACTCTTGGTGCTTCAACTTCTGGTGCTAGTTCTAGTATGAATCCTTCTGCAGCAGTAGAAGAAGCTAGGAAAATTAGTTCCTTTCTAATAGGGCATTCAGAAAAAGAAAGTTCTTCATCTGATTCTGATGATGATGTCCCCCTATAAACCCTAACAAGCACCAAGGAACAGAGGAAAGAGGCTAAAACAAGAAAAGAAAAATCCCAAACAAAGCTTGTGAAGAAAGAGGTGCCAAGTGCTAGGAAGAGAAAGGTTGACCCTATTCATCCTACAGCCAAAGGAAAACGTAAGAGCACCCCTAGGAAGTCAAAACGCTTGGGCTAAATTTTTGTATGCCTTCATAGGAAAACCTTGGGAATGGTGAGACACCACATGGGGACACTGAAGCTCCAATGGAACAAGAGCATGTTGAAGAAAAAAAAGAGGATATATTTGAGAGAGCAACAAAAATAACACTGGAAGACCTTGCTAATATTGTAGAGGAGTTTGAGGATGAGCAGGGGTTCCTGCAGCAAAACCAAGAACAAGAGGAGTTCCTACATCCACAACAAGGAGCACAACAAGAGCCAGAGCAAAACCAAGAATAGGAACAAGAGGTTCTGCAGGAAGAAGGGGACAAAGAAATAGTACCCATGTAGCCATAGACATCTGGACAGCCAGAGTTCATGCGGATAGTACCATATGGGGATCAACCATCAACAAAAAAACTAGTAGGAATTCATAACCCTCCTGATTTTATGATTCATGCATCAATTTTAAATTTATGGAAAGAAATAGAAAGGAGGGAGGAAGAATGGAAACATGAGAAGAAGAGATTGAAAAAGGAAATCTAAGAGAAGGATGAGGTTATTGAGGAGAAAAATGAGGAGATTGCTACTTTGAAGAAGAAAGTAGATGACATTGTGATCCTGGTGTCATGAATTCTAGAATGCAAAGCTCCTCCAAGGGATTATGCCCTACACTTGAAAGATAAATATCCCTCTTTCAAGTTGTCAAAAATTGTTTCAGATTTAAACCCCTCCATTGAAACTCCTACCGAATTCTTCAATGCCTATAGGATTTCCCTTGAGATGAAAAATTTATTATGTGAATTATATTTGCACAATTATGCTATCACGCAGGATCATGACTAGAACCCGTTGCTATATGTTGGGGATATTCAGTTGAGAGCATTCATATCTTGGGTACAAAATGAGATTAATTGGGGTAAGCAGAACAATGCTTATAAGAAAATGGAATCTAACATCCCCTTATCCATCAAGGCTGAGTCAAGCAACTCAAGGGATATTCACAGAGAATAGTTTAATAGATAAGCTAAAACAAGTCGAGCCCCATTCTATTCACAATTATGCTGCAACATTGAAGTGAATTGACATGTATATCCAAATTGGTAGAACAAAGGGGAGATTTTGGTTTCCCCTGACTTTCCAGCCACCCATTCTCATGTGGCCAGTACCAAACTACAGATTCTATCAATATGATATTGCTACAAAAAGGAAAAGGTGGAACAAATTTGACGGATTGGGAGGATTTTATTGGGACCTAGACTCACACTCTGTTGAGATAGATGTTGTCCAACTAGCAGTTGCAAACTTTAAAGCTTTGACCAAACAAAAGAACAACCCTTCCACTGCTGGAGGACCAACAAGATGTTAGGTTGGGGGGAATGATGAGCCTAGTTTTTGGTCAAATTTTAGGTAGATCTATAGTCCATTTGTTGGCAGTGTCATGAAATTTAGTAGTTAAATTTAATATTTGCATAATGTTTCCCTCAAACCATTGACATTGGGTTTAATCCTATCTTTGTGAAGTTTTAATGACATTGGCATATTATGTGGATTATCTATATTGATTTTGTGTATGATTGATGAATGTTCTTTAAGGTGATTATAGATGTGCAATTATTATGCGTATTGACATTGCTATGTAGGACACAATTTGTGGATGCTAAGTTGAGAAAGGAAACCAATAGATGGTCATGCAGGGGAATCATTCAAAGAATTCGATTGAAGGACAATGACAGTAGATTCCCCATGATAGTCAATTGTAACCGTGTTGTATTTATGGCATTGAGCAATCATGGGCATTACTACAATGTTGAGTCCACATTTGGGCATGCATATATGATTGGATTCCCTGTAGACATAACCACTTTGCCACTCTTTTCCTCACTTTCCCTAAATGGTGTCCTCTCAGTTAGTGAGAGTTGACTGCCCTATTTAGTTGGTAGTAGAAATAAGGATTTGAGTCTTCTTCTTGGGGGTTCTTAGTTCTTGATTGTTGTTGTTACATGATATCAATGATGTATTAAGCATTCTCCACTTTTCAATACAACCATGCTACTACTCTGTTTATACATTTTTCAATGAATGAGATGATAGTCTAAATTTAAGCATTTGAATTTGTATTATTCTTAGTGGATACTCATCCAAGGGGGCCCACTTGGTGAGTAATCCATTCTTTAGAGTAATTAATTTAGTTACTATTTCCTATTCTGTACTTAGTTCAAAATATGGCATCAACTGTTCCTACAACCACTAGAACTCTATTCTGTTTTTATTCCTGTAGCCAAAGCAGACAAAGAAGTTTCCTATCTATTCGTCCAGATCTTTATTCTTGCTCCATTTTTCAATGGTTGATGTTCAACAATTGCTTTATTTCCTTTCAACAATTTACCTTCAGTATTGTGTTTCTTAGCTATAGGATGCAATGACTACTTGAGCCCCTAGCGCACATACAGTGCTAATCCATTTCAAGTTTGCGTCCCTGGGTTGAAAAGTTAAATTCACCTTCATGATGGTTGAATGGCTATTTAGGTTAGATTTCTAGTCTCTAAATCAAGGGTGTAAAGGCTTAGTTATGAGATCATTGTTGGAGGTCAACAAACCTTACACAAAATAGTGATCTCAAAGAACTATTACCCATTATGGGCATATCAACTTTTGGGGGTTATCAATAATTACTCATACTAATAGAGGACACAAAAGATTGTTTTGCACTTGATGATATTTTTGAGTTTGTTAGATTTTATAATAATTATATTGATTATCATTTGGTAAACTGTTAGTTTATCTTTGATAGTAGGATATAGCTAACTCTAATCTTATTGCTCCATCCTTCACATAGCTTGGGTGGGGTGCATGAAGATTCATATGCCTTTATTTCTCAAATCCAATATTGTACCAACCTCTAAAACCATGGGCCTTACACAAAATAGTGGTCTCAAAGAACTATTTCCCATTGTGGGCATATCATTCTGTTAGGGGCTATTAAAAATCACTCATACTAATATAAACAATTACTTAATATAAATTTATAATCCTAACAACCACCCATTAAGTTTAATTGGGTAAATAAAACATACAATCAAAATTACGTATCAGTCAATATTATGTTTGGGGATATACATCACTATGATCAATGTCACATGTACCCAGTTACTCATTCTCATGATGCCTTGTCACTTGAAGTGACTTGCATGAGAAGAAAGTACATAAGAGGATGTATTCAAAGGCATTCACAATTTGTATCAATGACAATCATTTATCCATCCCCATCAATTTTTGTCTCATACATGAGTCACATAGCCCTTCTTACATACATTTGTTTAAAGCTGCTTCCTCTTTTGTTAGTAGTGTTCCATGGGAAGTTGTCTCATGGATCCTAGTGACATTCAATATACCCTAGATGTTTTGGGAACTTGGGGACTTGGATGGTATGTCCTCTCTTTGCCCCTACCATTCTTTGATTGTTTTAGGGGCATCCCTTAAAAATAGGGATGTCGTGGGAACCACCTCTTCCTCCCCTCCCTTTTGGCATTTTTGGGGGACTTAATGGCATCCCCTAGCCTCCCCCAAATGTCTTGACTTCCTCTACTATCCTTAAGACTTTTGGGCATTCCCCACATGAAATGCATACAAAATGGAAAATAATAAAATAAAATTTAGAATATTCTAAAAGGAATAAAACTCTAAAAGGGGAGCCCACCAAAACCCCCCAACCTAAAAAATATTTTAAAGCCCATTCTTCTTGTTGTTCATTCACTGAAAGAGAAGATGAAAAGAGAAGAAGGGGAAGAAGAGTAGTTTCCAAGATATTAGTCCAATGGTGACTACTATTTTTGAGCTCATTGCTCAATGTTACTATGTTCTATGCATAATGAAACATTTCCTTTTTTGGCACCTCTCAATACAAATCACATTTCTTATTATGTTGATGATTATTGGTTTTCTAGATGGATTATGGAATTTGTGGATTGTTATTCATTTGATTTGTTATGTTATTTTTTTAAGTTGTTGTTCTTGGTGTGGGAATGGGTACAAGTTTAGGGTTCGCGTCTGTTGGTATGACAATTTTTTTCTAGGGTATGTGTATGGGTTCATATATATATATATAAATATATGTATATATATAAATATATGTATATATTATTATATGTATATATATGTGTATATATGTGTGTGTGTGTGTGTGTGTATATATATATAT
>VDFB02000015.1:111722940-111962694 GCA_007258455.2 Sequoia sempervirens
CAAACCCATGCAAAACCATGCACACAAAATGCGAACCATAAATCAAAAAAGGTATTTGAAACAATCAATAGTACCGTATGGAAAATCAAGCAATATAACCGCCAACCACAAATCAAACAATATCACCAAGGGTTTCTTCCACATGCACCTCTTCCCACTTGCTTCAAACACACATCTTCTCGCCAACTTTCTTGCACAAAAATAGGCAAAATATTATCATAGGCGACACTTTTCTCTTGCATTTCCAACCATACGTCTATAATGCCCCATCTTGTAACCTAAGGAATGATGCATTGACTATGAAAGTGCAATAATTTTTTTTTAAGTACATTCATTTACTTAATTAATTGCAAACATTCCCTAAGTAACGTGACGACACAATATCTGAAAATTCCCATAGATGACAATAGTAATTAACATTGCATATATTTAATTTACATTAACTTAGAAGCATACACTGAATAACATCTAAATTTCATCATTAAAGATATAAAGTACAAATAAGAATCTTATATTGTGTTTGAAATTACATTACAATACTCATTCTCCAAATGAGGTAGATTACAAGTTACAAATGTTCTCCTCATTAAAAATTGAGGAGTGTTACACAAGTATAGTTTCCACTGTTACAAATAAGGAAGTACATAAATCCACATACAAGCTCTCCATCCATGAAGCACTCGTTACCACGATCAAGAACTGGGGACCCAACAGAGTAAGTTGCACGTTCCACCCAACCATGTGGTACCCGTAGGCCCACCCCCTGTGCTAGGAGATAGTAATAAGGTTCCATAGACATAACCTACAAACCCTAGACACAAGTAAAAACCATAGATAAACTATACAAGTTCAAACTCAACTTATTGGTTACATTGCTTCTAGAATTAGGATAATCAAATACGCTAAGTTCACAACGTTACTGTTATTTTAGGTGGAGTGTCATCACAATGTTGCAAAGGTTACCCTAGTGTTTCTTCCTCGGTTCCGGCCCCCAACTAGGGTTACCCTGGCAACATCTTATGAAACCTAGCCCCATATGCAAAATGTTGCGGAATCGAATATCTTTTAAAATAACAAGATATCAATTTTCCATTCCAGGCCTTCTCAACTTATTCTCAAGATTGAACTAGCCCTTGAGTCTATAAGTGAGGCTTATTATCTAGTTTAAAGGTTTTAAACTAACTAATGTGTCGATTTAGTTTTCACTGACTTACTAACTCTACATGAGTTACCCAGGCACCACTTTGTGTGTCGGCCCTCACACAGAGCCACTCCCCTAAAAATAACCCAGGGAAACTAATTTTGCTAACTAAGGGTAAATAAGGTGCACATATATCAAATCTAATACCAAAAAATATCACAACGGACATCACCTCTTGTTCAAGGTACTACATGTCAAAGACCATACAAAAATCATGTGCACAACCCTAGTTAACTCAAAGATTGTATTTAAACAAATAACTCCCACGTTGAAACAAACCTATCTGGAAGACTTGTAATTTAAACCTAATTTGTCCAACAAAATATAAAACAACTTGAAACACATCAGGCATAAATAAAAAATCTATTATTAGGATTCACTAAATCCAATCAAGTCAATTAAAAATAGAATGAAATTAAAATAACTTGATTAAAGATCTTTTCTCATTATTAAAAGAACTTGTATCAATTAGCCCAATTTTAGCTTTCACAATTTCACATAAAAATAAATGCTAAAGTTTTCTCTTTCAATCTTTATAGATTTAAAACTAATTGATTTTATGCCTCCAAACATCTAATGATTAATATCTCATTTAAAAACTAAAATATTTTCTTTATACTATAAATTATATATATATATATATATATATATATATATATATATATATATATATATATATATATATATATATATATATATATATATATATATATATATATATACGTTTAATCCAAACCCTAAATTTGAGTTTCACACAACAGAAATATCAAAGTTTTATTTTTTAAATAAAATACCCATCGCAAGGTATGTATGACTGTGTCTTCACAGTCACGGGCTGCCATTCGCAGCCTACCCCATATGGGGTAGCGGTTGTGTTGGCAGTCATCGCTGCCTGTGAGGGCAGCGTTGGCTGCCTCCACAGCTGTCACCCTATATGGGGGCGACTATGGGGGTAGCCCCTGAGGCCCCCCAAAATGAATACATGTTCCTTTTTTTAACTCAAAAATGAACTTCGCCGAACTTCGTCCAAGCGGCGATTTCACATATTCTTAAAAATAAAATAACAAGAGCTAATTCGCCTGTACGACAATTTCAAAATATTCTTACAAAGAATATAAAATTTTCACAATTTAATTTATATATGAATGTATATATATATATATATATGTAAATAGATATATATGTTTTATATATATATATATATATACTTTCACAAATGAATGAAAGATAAAATACTAAAATCAAGCATTTACTTTCAATAGGGTTTTTCAATAAGAAATTGAGAAATTTAGCAGTATACACAATTTTTCCCCAACAAATTCTATTTCAATCATAGATGGTTTTTATTTTGATTTCAATAATAGAAAAATTTCCTTCACAATTCAAATTACTCAAATACTCTAAATATTCTTTTTCGGTAAGATCTTTCAGAGGCTTCTTTTCACCAAATGTCAAAAAATATTATTATTTTACAAATCTACAGAGAAGTAACAAATCTACAGAGCATACTTCTATTTTTTTTTTAATCTCTTCTTTTGTTTTGTCTAATTTTACTATATGTCCTTTTTTTCTTGAAATTCTCATAGAAATCAACAAATCTTTACAGAAAGATTACCAGTAAACAATTTACCGAGAACAATGGTTTTAACAAAAATTTCTTCTATAGGCAATTTAAAATTTCTTTTACAGGCAATTTAAAATTTCTTTACACAGGCAATCTTTTCCAAAGTAAACAAATTTAAATACATAGGAAAATACATGTACTCCTGTAGCTTGAAAAACTTGGCTGTAGAAGAGAAACTTTGTTTGTTTGCTGCGTGCAATCTTCCAAAGCCCTTCCAGAACACCAATATCCAGAAGAAAAAAAATACAAAACTAGTAGCAATCCCAAAATTTCTTCCAAGAATTTTTAAAATAAAAACCCAAAAGAATTCAGCAAAAATCCTTTCAACAATTCACTGTCCTTTTTCATTTCCCGTGTCCTCCTTTCTTGTTTCCCCAAATCACATAATATCTTCCAAGAGAATCCTCAACAAGAAAAAGCAATTAATTTAACTCACACACTTGGCAAGAAGAAAATATCTTCTAACAAACTCACGACAAATCTTCCTTTCCTCCTTATCAAGAATCCAATGCATATTAAAGAATTAAAGGATTCAAAATTCAAAATTCAATTTCCTTTTCTTTATTATTTTTTTTTTAATTTAAAATTTTATTCCCACAAAATATTTAAAGGATATAAAATCTATTCTCACAAATAAAAGAAAATTTTAATTTAATTAAATAATTTTAATCTCAATGATTAAATCACTTAACAAAATAAACTAATTTAATTAATTAAATAAAATATAAGGTTTTATTTACAACATTTAAAATTAATTTAAATAAACATTAAATTAAAAAACATTAATCTATCATTAAATTAACAAAAAATTTCCTTCAAAATAAATAATCAAATCAGACACAAACGAGACCATCAATGACACCAGACTTAAACTAACGACATACTATGACTGGGTTTGAGACTAGACTAGGAAAAACCTTGTTACTACCTCCCAATCAACATTTTCATTGAGTCTTGACATGCTCAGACCTGAGTAACCAGGTGGAGTCGGTGTCATGTACCTCCTACAATCAAACAAATAACATACATACATACATATAATCCATTAATCAAACACACCATGCGAAGAAAATCACAGAAATCATAGGACACTCGCAAGCGAGTGATGCAACTCCATTCTCCACACCAATACACATCACATCAAACTGACAAAATAACATCAACTAATCTACCATAAGCATATAGATAGCAATAGCATCTGAAGTAAACATCTATGCTAACATAAAGCATGTCAAAATAATTACCACCATACAATGTATCATCATATCACAAAATAAATCCACCATCGATCTAATGTAAGCAATCAGTACATCAAAACAAAGTACCAAAGTCTATCAAAGTGAAAGCATGCTAACAGAAAACATAAGCAAAATGGAGGGGTACTACAACATCCTTGCAAAAAACACAAAATAACCTCCACCCACCCTCGCAGAAGCTATACAAAGCTTAATCTAGCTTGCACCATCATAGAAGCTTACCCTTGTCGCTCATGGCTCTCATATCAAGTATCGCAACAAAATGACACTAAATAATGCCTTGTTGAAAAATTTCCAAACATTTGTTTTGTTCCCTGAGGCGTTAAATGACAACTATTTTTACGATGATCCCAAGTACACGCAAAGCATACAACAATTAATGTTGACATGAACCAATGTTTAATTTTGATATCCTTCTCTATCCACGTGGCCTGACAAATGCCACCTCATTCCCAAAGCAACCAACAACTACCTTCGCCACCTTTTTCATGACCATCAGAAGGCCAAAAATCTAGGAGGCTGACGGAAATTCCAACTGAAGTTATAATCCACCTGCCACCTTTTTCCCATTCGTTGGTAGCCTGAAAAATGACGAGGCTGACAAAAATTTCGAGCAAAATTGACACAAATATCTTATCGGCTAATTAAAAGCTTTGCACAAGTAGAAAATTCCTACTAGTCTTTACATGAAATTTCTATTTATGTGTAATAGCACGCTATCATAACCTTATGTGTCTGATATGTGTGCATTGTAATGTAGTGTTTATATTTGTGGCCTTTGTATCTGATTAACATGAAGCTAATAGTAACATTGTAAGCACTTCTAAGAGTGTTGGTTTTTAGTAAATTAGATTCATGATTGGTTCTTTGAATCTATGCTTACTTTAATCCCTCTCCCCCATTCTCTTTCTGGTTGAATTTATATCCTATGGATGATAATAATCATCTAGACTACTAGGCCTCTTGATCAACAAAAATGTGAGACTACTAAGGTAATTTTTAGGGTAAAACATTCATAAGGTATCATTGCAATTATTTTTGAAATTTTCTTTTTGTAATTATTTTAACACACACATGCAAGTACTATTTAAGTAATGGTTGTTTTATTATGCAAACAAGGGTAATCATTACCTATGTAATATAATGTGTTTTTTTTTCCTTTTTACAAAAAATTATTGATAAACTCAAAGAAGGGGATAAAGTTAGGGTGTTGGATCCATTTGATGGTGATGGTGTGGGCATTGGGTGGATTCACTCTCTATATATTGTACATGGAGTCAACTTGAAAGGAATAGGAGATGCAAATGTAAACATTTTAAAGGTCACAAGTAACACACCCCTTGTTTATGAAGAAAAAATAGATGGAGTTGTTCATCTGAAAGAGAAAGATGGAACCTTCCCATAGTGGCCACTAAAATATTTGCAAAAAAGGACATAGTTGAACATGTTTATCATGTACTAGTCAGACATCTTGGCTCACTCCTGTATGTAGTATTTTGAATGTCTTGTTCAGGGATCTTAATTATCAGGGTGTATTTGAAAGAGTTGGAAACTCTTAGACAACTTTGACATTTTTTTATTATATTTACATATATACTCTTAGTAAACTTTGACATCTTATAACTATATATATATATATTTGCATTAAATTTTTTATTGCAGATTACCTTTATTTATCATGATGTTGAATCAATCTTTTAATTCTAGCATGTTGTAGCTTGTTTGTATATGTAACATTTTTATTTTCTTTTATGTTTTAGTTCAAGTTTAATATTATGTTAGTTTTGCATTATAAAATTTATGGTATTTAATAAATTATTTATTTCATGACTATATTAATACCAATTAATGGAAACCAGTAAATAAAAATGACTAAATTAATGACTAAATATATGACTAAATTAATGACAAAATATATGACTAAATTAATGACTAAATATGTGGCTAAAGTAATGACTAAAGTAATGAATAAATTAATAACTAAATATATGACTAAATTAATGACCAAAGTAATGAATAAATATATGACTAAATTGTTGGAAAAACAAGGACAAACAACTAAGAGGGGGTGTAACGCCCCGCTGTGCGAACCCCAAAGGACAACAACACAATAATTACAGCACAATTTTTTTTTTTAGTTAACATAACATACATGTAATACACATTAAGTCATGACATAAATTTCATGTAAGTAAATTCACTAACACATACATCCTTTGGGGTACACGAGGAGTCATTACACGACTTAGATCCACACAACAACAATAAAGAATAAAAGCCAAAGATATAATCCATAACAAAGTAAACATTAACAAATATAACACATGCATGAAAATTCATTGATAAGAAACCAGCTGTGAATGTAAATACAACATATACATGATTAACTCAACACAATGAATAACAACTGCCATGGCCAAAATCCACACCAAGTTTAACGTTACATTACAATACAATGTTCTGGAGATACAATGATACAACAGTGTTTCCGAACATGAACAGAAACCATACAACAAGGATCATGATACAAATGAATAGATGAATACACAATATCATATTTGGCTCCAAGACAAATACAACTCTGGAGTCGCTGCAACAGCACCAATCCGCACCTCTTGATCCTCGACTGGGGACCCAATGGGGTGCTTAGCACGTTCCACCCGACCACATGAGTCCGAAGACCCACCCCCCGTGCTAAGAGCTAACAAGAAAGAGACCTCAACCAAGAACATCCAAACAGGGAACCACAAGACTCAACGTCATACAAAAGTATCATAAAACTCGAGGATTACAATGATATAATCAACAACATCCAAGAGTCAACATAATAACTTTAAGTCATAAATCTCATCACATAAAGCAATGACCAGTAAACAAGTAACCAAAGGATGATCTTGAAACACTTCCAAATCAAATGAATTAATATACATAATACAAATCCAAATTGCAATTAAAAAATACAATAACATCATAACACAGTACCATAAAAGTACAAGGTCATAAGTCAAATATCAATGGAATCATACAAGACCACAAAGTACACCAAAGATGTATCAAAGCAATACTCCATAAATCAATATAAGTTCATTCAACAACAATCTAAACCAACTCCCATATCATACTTCCAGAGGAACACAACAAAGTAAAACACATGGGCAACTAGGGGAGAGTGTCATCGCATAGTCCTACATGGGTTGTCCTGTGCTCTTCCTCCCAAATGGAGGTGTCGGTCCCATCTATGGCTGTCCTGTGCCCTTCCTCCCAACTGGAGGCGCCGGTCCATAAGGTGACTCATGCGGAGCTGTAAACCTCTCGTGAGGACGAGGTCACAACCTTGCCAACCACGGCCTTCTCAGCCTTCCATTAGTCTGTGGAAGCACTAATGAAGATGAGGCATCCTTTTTTTTTTAAATCTTGTAATTATATTACTACCCAACCCTCCTAAGTTAATTATTAGGTTTTCACTTGATTACCAACTCACTCGTGGGTTATCCTATGCCCTTCCCCTTAAGCGGGGCGCCGGCCCCCACGAGGAGCCACTCTCCCTAGAGACCCAACAACATAAAAACCAAGAAACCAAGGGTTGTACAACATAACAAGAACATTAGATTTCAACAGAGAAGCATGCGAGGCATTACCCATGTCGCTATAAATACATAAACAAAGTATCAACAATTCTTGTACACCCTTTTAAAAATCATGATACCAAAACACTTGTCACATGGAAGTTCAAAAGATCGACTCTCCACATACAAGAGTAAAAAAAAACAATATAGTTCCAACAAGAAACTTAACAATTGAAAAACTCCTCAACAAAAGGCAAAATAATGAGGAACCATCAAAATCAGCCATTAAGATCAAAATCTCGGCAAAATAGATCAATAAAGAAACAATAAGAAACAAGTACTCCCTTGCCTCTGGAAGATTTCCCATTCAAAGGACTAACAATAGTAACAAGACCCCAAGGAATGAGTCAACAGACATAAGGTAGTGAGTGGAAACATCCCACAAAATCATCACAATTAAATTTAATACACTTTCGACCGATATCCAAGGGAGACCTCTATTTCTCCTCCTAGGTTACCCAACCATACAATACTCAACAATCATACAATTTGACTCATAACAACTCAAACCTAATCAATAACTAATACAATAGAACAATCAACCAATGCACAAACCTAATACAAAAATTACTCCTTTCAAATAAAGAAATCAATCCAACTCTGGTGTTCTATCTAACTATCCCTATAAAAGACTTACCATCAACAATTAAAGGAGTACAAGAGAGATCAACATTTAAAAGATCATCTAATTTTACTTACGTAGTGCAAGCACCCAAATGAACAAGGCATCCGTAACATACAAAACACTACTTTTCATTATTTCTAATTTAACTATTCCACTTGGAACTAACCAAATTAAGAATAAACTAATCTATCAATGTTACACAAATTATCAAAAGAAAACTCTCTCTAATCACTTTACTAACTTACTCATTAACGCATCACATCACTCTCCAACTTAACTACCTAATAAATCTAATTTGATCCTTTGCACTATAATTCACAAGTGATTGTAACAATATTTATTTTAAGTAACCAACTACATAAAAAGGTCTACAAGATATTAAAATATGACGAGATTTTACTATGAAGGTTAAAACGTGAAAAATATAACATATAAGAAATACTAAAGAAATGCATTCCTCTAACATTTTATCAAATAAACATACTTGGATTCGTAAAATTGAACTTACAAAAGGTGTGTACCTTCATGCCTTTTGTCAACTCGCCTTAGTAGCAATACACATAAGTTGTCAATGTTAGATGGTTAAATGAAGAAGCAAAATACAATTAATACAAATATGATCTAATCATCCCTTAGTAAAACATAATTGGCTTATTTCCCTATTATCTAGTCTTAGCCCCATTCTTATATTTATTTAATAAGATCAGGGCCTTTTATTAATGAATTATAGATAAGTAAATCTTCCTCAAAATAACATAACCTAATAAATAAATATAGTTATCTTTTTCTTATAACTTAGTCCAATTTATTCACTTAATAACTAATTCTTCTACGTAGTAAATAACTTAAATACTAACACTATACAATACAAATGCATGAGAAAAATAAAATACGACTTAAAAGATCAAATGCAACCGCTGCGAGAGATTGACAAAAGAATCAACATGATTATTTAAGTCTTTAAAGTTTCCTATTTTGTTCAAAAGCTTCCGTAATGAAAGGTTAACAAAGGTATCAGGGAGGTTATTTAATCCTCTACAATATTCTACTTTCAAGTGTTACAGATGTGACAGGTTGGCAAAGAAACAGAGAGATATTATCTAAACCTTTAAACTTCCTATATGGTTCAGGTACGCGGCTGAGACAGTTGACAAAGAAAACAAAGAAATTATTTAATTTACTACACCCATGCAAGTCTAAAAATTTGCAACTATGAAAGGGGCAATGGTTTCAGGGAGGCTATTTAAATCTGTACAACACCTCAATTCTAAATGTTGTAACTAAGGCAGGATGCCGAGTTTATTAAAAAGTGAATATTGGAATTTGAAAATATCGCCATCTACTTGCATTATTATCAAATCCCAAACGTAATTATCCACTCACTTCACTTAATTCTTTTCCTAAATTTTCTAAAGCGAATTAAAGGTATCCGGCTATTACAATTTTCGGTGGACATATATCATTTTAAGGCAGAAACTAAATTTTCTTTCTGCAGAATCTTTACATGAATTCAATTATTCTCTCGATGGGTTTTCCATAAGATATAAGATAAACATAGCCATGTTCTTCTCTAATCAGCATTATTACTTCTGAATTAAGCATTGGAAAGAAAGCTCATGAATCTATTAAATCAAAAATTCTCTTTGTGAATAGACGCGGTGAGGTTTAGCATAGTGGAGATTATGATAAGCAGTACTAATCAAAGTATCATGAGTAACCCACTAGAGTTTTCCTATACTGAAAATATTACAGAGACCGAAAGAGAAGTAACTAAACTATGAATTCCAGTTGAAAGAATATGATTATCCATGAATGAGGTGATTCGACTCTTGCTTATGACATGAACAATCTTTCTAATTTTAGTTAATGAGTGAAGTAAATATATTTGTTATGTTATTCCAAATTTGTTCAGAAGATTTCAATGAAAATGAAATCTTGCTTTCCTATAACATCTTTTCGACTAATCAAATGACAAATTCTCCTAAAAAAATTGAATCAAGGACATAAATGGAGAATTCAACCATGAAAGGTTTTTGACAGACATCAGAATAAAATATAATCATCGAATAGCATGCAAACAATGAATATCTTGTAGTGTGAAAGTAAAACATATTAGATCATCTAGGAAATTCTGATAAATGCATTTTACAATTGCCAAAGCGGGTATAATGACTAACTTAAGTTCCATTATCAGCATGCTAAAATCTTAATACTATGCCTGATAAAGGAAGCAAGAATAAAGGGTCGATAAGACTACCTGTACCATAATAGATTTGGATCCGACTGGAGATGATTAATGCTCAGAGCCCGAGATTCTTAAATTACCTTGGTTGCTTTTCCATCAAATCCTGAATCCTGTCGTGTTATTCCACCACTGCCCCTGCTAGTTTTTCGCTTACTTCCGTTTCTTATTGATAGGATGATCCCTCCCCAACTGCTTTTCTTTCGCATTGTATATTCTGCTCCAGCCGAATAGAGGATCCCCCCTCCAAATGTCTCTTGAATTCTAATTTATGAGTTTCAATCATTGAAATCTCTCCTGGAAGATGATGTGATAGAGGAAGATAAAGCGTATACCATCTTTTCCAGCTTTCTTGCCCTTTCCTCTTCCCAAAATATTATCACGATGCTTTAATATTATGATTTATTTTTTTAACAATAAACTATTCACTTTCCATTTCCAATTTGCTTTCCTTGCTTTTATCTTCAGTTCGAAATCTTATCTTGCCTTTTGTTTAATTTTAAAAGAAAAACATATTACCTTTGATATTTTAATGAGTTAACTCTAGCACAATATTATTCATCCTTTCTATTTTCGTCTTCAGTTTTAAATCTTATCTTCACAAGATAATTAACTTATCAATTATAATTAGGTACCAACCTTTTAATGACTTTTTTCCTCGCTTTTACCTTCATTCAAACTTAAGTACAATTTTAATATTTAATCCTCTCTAATATTTTCTCACTTTTAAATTTATTAATTGAATTTAATCATTTAAATAATAATTATCTTTCCTCATCTAATCCGTTAACTTAAATAACTAACTCCTAATGATAATTCAATTAATGTTTATTATTGAATCTAATTCTTTATTTAATTCCAAATAAAACAAGTAACCTTATAATTAAATTAACTTTATTAATCAAATCCAAGCATATTATTAGTGTTATCTCATAACCTTAAAATTAAATTAAATAATAAAATCACCACATCATCATGACATTACCAACAACAACTTACTTGACATCAACGACAACCGCAAACGGAGGGCACTACAGGGGGGTGAATCAATTGTCTCAGAATATTTAAAATTTTCAAACTTAACTTTACTTAATCTCAATTCTGATGAATTAACAATAAATCACAGACAATCAGTACATCATAAGCGTAGAGAACACCAAGATTTTTTACGTGGAAACCCTATTAGGGGAAAAACCACGGTGGATGTTATTCCACAATATTATACCCTATTAAAAGTATAAAGAATAATAATGGGAATGCACATGCATTCAGGCACACTACCTAGAGCTCATTGCTCAAATACAAGAGGGCTCACTGCCCAAAGAAGAAACACTATCTTATAGAGATTCAGATTAGATCCGTAGGGTATGAATTGAGAAAATAGCTTCTATAAAAGCCCGATTATAGTTTCGGTTAAGAATAGAAACACTCTTTCACACTTCGCTCAAACTTCTTCGCACTCTACTCTGTAATCAAATAATTAGATCACTATTCACACACTTTTCTCTTCCTCTGCTCACACACACACACTTCACTTTTCTCAAAGACCCGCTCTTATATATCCACAACATGGAATTACATCAACAACTTTTTGACCAAAATAAAATACATATACACAATGTCGGCCCAAATTTATAAGTAAATTTTCAATGTGAATCAAACACTATCAGCCACAATATAGTGAAGACCTAAAACAATATCCTCGAGCACATAAAACATATTTTAATCTCCAAGGATCCACAACACATTACAACCACCATGTCATCCAAGAACATAAAAACGCAAACAAACAAGAGCAAAATCACCAACCACAAGCACACTGATCAATGTAGATATGCAACAAAGATAGAGCATGATATAGAAACATCCACAAGAACCAAGAATCATCAGAGAGGAATCCACATCAACTGAAATTACTAGAATCACATCAACTTCATTTAGGAGCACTAACTGAAGCCACAAAAAAAACTATTAGATCACAATTGTTCTTAACATGATTAAATCTTCATGTAGACCTCTAAAATTTTTGGTGGATAAACAAGATACACTTAGAAATAAACCCTTTAATCCACAACGATTGATCATCAATGTATTGAGCAAGACACCTTCATGACCCTCATTGTTCCACTATCAACCTGCAAATCTTTCTTTAACAATTTTTTCAATATCCTCGACATACACAACGTACAATACATGAATGCTAATAGTGTTGACATCAATGACAACCACATATCAACACCACAATCACAACATCCAACTTAAATAAATGACTACCATGACTAAATAATTGACCAGTTAACAACAATCAATGACTAAATTAATGAATAAATATATGACTAAATTAATGACTAAATTAATGACTAAATCAATGACCAAATCAATGACTAAATCAATGACTAGATAAATGACTAAAATAGTTTAGTCATAAATTTGGCCATGTTATAAATGGCCAGCAATAAACTACTAATGGTCACGTGACCAAAATTAGTCATTTATATGAAATTTTTAGTGGTTTATTTAGTAATATATTGTTTTTTTTGTACTAGTGAACATAAGATACATCATCACCAGTAGAGATGATATTTAGAAGAAAATAGGAATGATACTTTGATTAATTTGCAATGGCCAAATCACAACTTCCAACATGATTGCCTACACTAAAAATTCAATAGTTTATTCTTTTCCAAAAAAGAATTGACCCTTATTAATGTCTTCAAAACAAACATATATACCCATCTTAGGTTCCTAACAATACATTCACATGAGCCTGTCAGGAAGGATCCTAATTTAATCCCCAAGCCCAAAATTTAAGAGATACATTTATTTCTAATAGACTCAAGCCCCAAAATTAAATTACTCCCTCTCTAATACCCCCTTACCAATCTCCATCAATTTCCCTCAATTCCCATATTCACTTTATGTTTACTTACATTCCCCATCTCCCTCTTGCATCCCTTTCTAGTCTTAGGAGACCCTAGCTTAGATTTTACTTTTATTCCTTTCTTAAATCCATTCACCACTTTCTTAAATTATTTTTTTTCTCTTTTTGTTTATATTATCCTTATATTTCATTCATTTTATTTCTCACTGTTTATCCACTATCTCATTTTCCATGTTTCCCCCTTAAAATCATAGTTGAGTACATCCTTAGTTTTCCTTTCAAACCCAGTATTTCCCAAAATTAGTGTTTTCTATTTGTATTTTTGTATTCTTTGAATCAATTAAACTCTTCATAGGTTTTCTTCTTCCCGTTTCCACCTTTCCCATTGTTGAGTCCCTCCTCTTTGTTGCCATTTTCATACTACTATTTTTTTCCATTTTTTATTCTTCTTCCCTTTTCTACCTTTCCCATTGTTGAGTCCCTCCTCTTTGTTTCCATTTTCATACTATTGTTTTTATCTATGCTTTGAATGTTCAAGCATATGACCTTAAATATTTCTTCCCAACAATTAATTTTGTATTAATCTTTATTAATAAAAGTATTAGATGCATATTCTTTGTAATTTTTCACTTTTACTAAATTACTTTATCCCACATGCTCATGAAGTAGTAGTTCCTTTGGGTAGAGAGAACACTAATAAAGATTTTGATAGTAGAATGGACCATCCATGAGCTATATGCTATATTGATGATTTATCAAAGTATTTTTCCCTTTAAAGAGGCTTGCAATATTCTATAATGTGACTTCATCAAATCAACATAATATCATTTTTTTTGTTTCTATCTCAACATTTATTTTTAGTTCATTTTGGCTATTTTTTATAGGGATGAACATCACATGCGGTATGACCGATCTTTCCAATGCTATTTTCTATTATAAAAATTATTTATTTGGTGCTTTATATGACTAGACATTATATTCTCACCTTTCCTTTTGGGATCTTAGGGATCAAAAGGCAACTCTAAAAGTGACAAAATTGTTTTTTTTTACAAAAAATGCTCTTTTTTCCCTTGGTAGTAGTTATTTTTTATATTTTTAGGGTAAAAAATCTATAGTGGGGGCTTCAAAACATCATAAAAGAGTTATCATTCTAGGTTGAGCTAGATTCTCCATATAGGTTTTTAGTGAAGAGTGGAGGGGTTTCCCCCCAAAACCATGTCACCAAAAAACATTTCAATAAGATCTTGAGGTTTCATGTAACCTCAAGTATATTAGAAGATCACATAGGTATTATACAACATAGAATTATACATCCACCAACTATCTATAACCTATCATGCACTAGAAATTAGTTATCTATAGGAAGTTACTCATATATCATACTCTATTTTCCTAAATTGATATATCTATGGGCCCAAGGCTGGACACTCTCTCTAAATACCTTCTCCTTTCCATTTTATATTCCTACCATAATCTATTTAGAGTTGTATAAAACCATCACTATCAACTTGCAAAGAATTGACCATCTATAGTTCAATCGTATTGTGCCCAATGGGATTATGTTAAATGGGATTTGTTGTACTTCCATTTCTATTGTGCATAGTGGGGTTATTTCACTACACAGATATGTGCTAGCTAAGATAGTCCAATTACACATATAATATATAAAAAAATAACTCTCTATTAAGCAACAAATTATAGAAATTGGTCATGTTTATGGCCCATGTGGATCTACAATTTTACAAAACACTAGTGAAGAAAAGATTTTTTAAAAATCACCATCTAATGGATTATCTTGTTATTATCCTCTCTTCATGCTAATTATTTTAGTACAAGGTTAAAATTGAAGGACAAAAGCTGACATGATTCCACCAAATTGGAATAGGCAAGGTCAATTGGAGTTCAGATTGAAAATAGGAAAAGTAAACCAAACAACCTAAGAATGTCTAAGGTTATGATAAAAATGAAACTCCCAAGAATTTGGACAAAATTACTTAGAAAGGTGATTGCAAGGTAAAACTTGGGAAAGAACCCGGACAATTTAGACAAAGGGCTCAGTTAGAGCATAGTATGGTTGAAGTGTGAATATAACTTATCAACTTGACAACAAAAGTAAATTAATGATCATTTGAATATGATGCAATAAGAAATTGAATATGGTCAAACAACTATACATATACATGGAGAATGAAAAACTAGAGTACCTCTTAGCTTGTAAAATTTTCTAATTATTCATTAGATCTTGTTACTAGGGATCCAACTACTGATTCTAAGAGAATGGAAGGCAATAATGAAACCATTTTTGGAAATGAAGAAGTATATTCAAGGCATAACATGAAGGGCAGGAAGGGCAAGTAATAGTCAAACATCTATCAAAATCCAACAACACGAAATATTAAATCAATTCAACCAATTTGGAGTGAAAGGATGAATGTTAAGAGTTCAAATTTAAAGATGATCTAATATTTTGGAAACCCCAAGGGGGAAGAGGGAGAGTAGATGCACCCAAATAAGTATCCTTTTCAACAAGGTTTAATGTTATATCTCTGTTAGGAGAGAAATTTTAACCAAAGTATTGAACTCAATAACAATAACAAGGTTGGAAAAGATAAAAGATAAGGTATCAGTATTAGTAGTGAAAGGTAGTGGAAGGGTTAAGGCTTATGACCGATGAGAAATAAATATTTATAACATAACTCTATACATAATTGAGTTGGAAGATCAATTGTTATTATCATCAATGCCTTATAAAAGGATAGGCAGTATGCCTAATCATGAAAGGTGAAATTATCGCCTATGGAATAAAAAAGGGAAGAATTATATATTCATGATCTTGAGTTATCAAAGAATGATAATATTGAGTCAGCATGATCAAACGATAATTATTACACAAACTAGTATAAATGCACATCATAAGAAATAGATTGAGCTGCAAATTGGATTACAAATTTGGGAAAATATTAAAGGACAAAAGATATCCAAGATCCAGATGTCCTAAGAGGAATTAGTTTAGCTCCACAATCAAAATTTAAATATTATATTTCAAGAATTGAATATGACATAAGTCCATAAAATAGGTTTCACTTAGTTGGGTTGAACTATTGTGAACTAGAGAAGGAGCCTATGTACCCAAAATTTTGGGAAATGAAAGAATGAGGTAAAATGATGACATATTCAATTACACAAAGGAAAGAAAAAAAATTTCAGATGAGGGATCACTATAATCTGGAAGGGGATAGAGTATAATGTTGCTAGGTATGTAAAAAGTTGATGCCCAGAATGCCAAAGGATGAAGATAGGATGTCAACATCGGTAGAATTTGTATACTCCCATGGAATTCTAGAGGGAAGCTGGTAGATTACAAGAATAGTTTGATCTTTCTATGTCAATAGAATTGACATAGTATTATGGTGGATAGACTCACCAAGGTAACCAATTTTCATTAGGAAATTTGATTTATAGGATATTAGTCCTAAATTTGATTACATAAAGTAGTTCCTTTATGTTCTTGAGAAGGTTATCTCATAATGGGACACACAAGTGACATTAGGTTTTGTGTAAACCATGATCATCTTATGAGAATTTAATTGAATGAATGCTCAATTTATTACTTTAAGTTAGCCATTTAGGAAAAAGGGATAAACCAAATCTTGGAGGATTTGTAGAATACTTATATTTCAATAAACTTATATCATCAAAATTTGGTTCATGATATGGGAAAAAGGGTTGAATCTCTATAAAGTTGGGATAAGCTAGGGAATAGGATTAACCCTAGACCGAAAAAGTTACCAAAATGGAATAGTAGATCGAAAGGATCAATGAATTGTTTTTTGATACAAAGCTTAAATTAATAAGTGGTATTTTTATGCTTAGAATTTACAATAGTCAAGAAGCAATATTATTATGCTTAAGGTAAATGGATGTGTCAGTGATGGATGGTCTCAACTTCTAAGTTGTTTGATGGTGTAAATACCAAAGAGAAGGATTGGATCCATGGTGTAGTGTGTAATACACTGACATTCCTTTTCTACTTGGATTACACTAAGGATAATTACATTAGTCAAGGGGAGCATGATTTCCAATCACTATGGTATAGGTGTCTTGTAGGATATAGTTATTATTCTTAGGATGTACATATGAGGTCATATGACTATAATGTATAAACTATTGAGAGAGAAAGTATGTTCATTCAACACACAAATTTTCCCTATATGTTAGCATAGTCACTCGATGCAAGGTCCAAGAAGGACAAGATTGCAATGGGTAGTGCTATGAGGGAATAAATTAGAAAGGAATATACTTATTTCCTGCTTGATTTAGAAAATGGAAAGTAGAACCTTTATTCGACTTAATCAATATGATAAAGCATTTTACATCATCGGGGACAATGATTCTCAAGGGAGGAAGTATGTTACACCCCATTTCTTTGCTACCAAGTGAACCAAATATTTTTGGGTATATGTGAGGGCTCTCTTACACTTCTAGGGTTTTGCACCTAAAAGGAGAGATCTGTCCAAAAACCTTGATGGCTCACTCAAGAATATGCCCTTGAGATTCCAATGCAAAGATGATTGAAATATGTCAAAGGGGAATGTCCTAGATGCAATGAATGGATAAAAAATATTAATTCCTAAAGCAAAACTAATGAAATGCAAGATTTTTGAAAACACATTGTGATATGCAAAATGAACTAAAAATGCAAGTAAACTATAACAAAAATTAATGAGATTGAAGAAGTGCACTTGGAAACTAGAAAGTGATGGAGAGGAGCTCTAGAATCCTATAGAATTCATTGTTGAAGCCCACTGGAACTCATACGCCAAGCTGGGCGACTTAGTCTAGTTTTGGGGAAATTTTGCCAGAACAAGTTTCAAACAAAAGGGTACTCGAAATTGTAGAAACCTCTTTTCAAGATTGGTAGAGGGACTAATGCACCACTGATGGTGACTTAGTCCACTTCTAGATTTTGGGAAATTCAAAAGTATAATTTGTAGCTCTTGGTTTGCACTTCAACTCCTGCCAGATTTCTAGATCTGAAACTAGAGAATCTGACCCGTAGGTGTTCTCCAAGCTTCCATTAGGGATTTGCATAGTTTGAATGAATTAGAAAAAATGTTGAAAATTTTTCACACCTTGCTCTTTGAAAAATCTACACATAAGACCTGCAAAACACATGCAAAGAGGGGGAAAAGTGTTAAGGGTTAATGAATAGAGGTTTGCCTTGGTCAAACCTTGGTTTGGTAATTAAACCCTTGAAAATAAAATGAAATGAAAAGAGAATGATGAATGAACAACATGCAATGCTACAACTCACCAAACCATTGAAGGAGAAATCTAAAGATATACAAGTAGAAGCTCTAATGGATGTAGACTTGAATATGCCTAAAATGCTTAAGTGAATGATTGATGATTGATGGAATACTTGAGTGAATGAATGAGTGAATGAATAGATTGAATGGGGGTGAAATGAGAGGAAAAACCCTATATTTATACTTGATTATGCAAAATTTCCTCAAAATACCACATCACAAGCCGACCTAAGGTCTTAGAAAATAATATGCCACCACAATTTTGAAATAATTTTGATTTTTGAGCCAAAGGGGACTCATTCGCGCCTAGTGGCGAATGGGTCCCACTTAGGCATTTTAAGTGGGTGTCATAAATTAAGATGTATTAAATGATGTTTAATGGGATTATTCTAAAAAATACACTAAAGTAAGGCCTGCAATTATATAATGGGGCCAATTAATCATAAGGGTTAAATCATTGATGAAAAGCCTAGAAAAGTATGAAAGTTTATTACAACACTTTATGACACCTTGAAATAAGGCTTGGTAAGTTATAAAAAGAGGTTATTTAGGTGAAATATATTAATAAGATCCTAGAAAAGTGTGAAGGTGGGTTACAACACTTCACAACACTTTTGCAAGGCATCATAAAGTTCTTATTGTTTCACAAGGGTCCAAGACCTAATTTGAATGTGTTGACCACATTACAACATTAAATAAATGAAAAACTAGGCCGACATCTAGAAAAAGGACCCAAATGAGTGTGAAAGTGTCCAAAGATAAATTTTTCTATGCTACATTTAGCTCCCACTTTAGTGAGAGGATGAACTTGCTTCTAACTCACACTAAAGCAGCCAAACATGCACATCAAGAGAGATCCAAATGCACCCATGCTGACAAGATGAGACAACAAAAATCAAGAGGGATGATCAAGTCCTCAGAATCAAGATCCCATGGAAAACCAAATATTACCACAAATGAAAATGATATAGAGAGTGAAAGGGAGAAAAGAAAAGAGAGAAGGAAAGAGAGAATTAGATCAAGTTTCGATCACTTTTCCATCTCATTGTGGATCAAATCTAGGTTATTTGTCTAGAAAACACATACTCACTTTGAGGTGACTGAACTCATGGCTTTCTGTTTGGTAAGAAGTCATAGAAGGTGAGAAAAATACACTCATGTCTGGTATGCACTCACGTGCATGCAGGTGGCTATGGGGAAAGTCATGCCTTGGAACAGGCTTCCCGCTCAACCATACCAAAGTTATACCTCTTGATAAATTTAATAAGGTGCCACAAAATAAAATGACTTTTCATCTTCGTGAGACAAGAAAAACTTTGTATGCTTGGAGCTCATGACCAAATGTGATGGCTCCACAGGCATGAAAGTTGTGTTATGCAAGGTGGCTGTATAACAAATGTAAATTGCAACATCCAAAGAATGTCCAAAGGGGTCTTGCTTAGTTCATGCGAGGTCTTTGACTTAGGGAACATTGTGTCTAATGTATCTAAGAGAGGACCAATAAAAGAATACAAGATTTGCAACTTAGGGGATGCAATGTGTCACATCAAGCCACTAAGAGGAATGTAATATGTTAAGAGAGAGCATGCTCATGAAGGACATCACACCCAATTTCATCCAGAAAGTGAAAAACACATTTTATGAAGTAAGAAGGTTGCACTAAGAACCAAGAAAAGGAAAAATGTGAAATAATAATGCCAATATATGCCCCCACTTTAAAGGAATTGTTACACACCGTTACTCTAAGTAATTACTTTAAAGTAGAAAATGATCAATGCAATCAAGCAAGAAGACATGACAACCAACTTAGAAAGCCCTATGCCAAGTCATATGTATCCAAGTAATGTTGTGTCATGTGAAGAAAAGGAAAAATAAAAGGAAGGGAGTTGTCGCCAAAATGAAAACACCAAACACATAAGGGATCTATGGATTTGGGTCAGTATATTCTTTTCTACAATGTTTGTTAGACAGCTTGAAACTGTTATCATTCCCCAAATACATAGATAGGAAGAATGACACATAGAGAGTGGAAAAAAATAAAAAAAATAATCTTTTGGGTCAACATGGAAGAGACATAGGGTGTCTTGATGCTTTGCGTCATCCCTAAAAGGAAAACACAAGCCAAATGAAAAAGAAAAGGTGAAAGAAAAAGGAAAACCTTTTGGGTCAACATGAAGGAGACATGAATGTCTCAATGCCTTGCATCATCCCCAAAAGGAAAACACAAGAACAAAACAAAAGAAAAAGAAAAGGCCTTTGGGGTCAACATGAAAGAGACATAGGGTGTCTCAATGCCTTGCATCATCCCCAAAAGGATAACACAAGAAAAAAACAAAAGAAAAGGAAAATAAAAAGAAAAGGCCTTTTGTGTCAACATGAAAGAGACATGGATGTCTCAATACCTTGTGTCATATCCCAAAGGAAACAAAAGAAAGAGACAAAAAAAGGTTAAAGCAATGTATGACAAAGAGAAGAATGAAGGTACAAATAGAGGAATGTCACAAAGAGAGAGAACATAAAAAAAACAACACGAGGGATCACATTACGCACATGCAAACCACAAAAGAAGAATAAAAGTGTAAAAGACTAGTAAGGAAAATGAAAGTTAGCCATTGAGTAAGTCATCTGCTTCCCAATCTCAGTTAGTATAAGCCGAAGGTGAATAACATAGTTAAGGGACAACGACAAATGCATTACTAGGACAAGGCTACCAACTTCTTGCCCCCACTAGGTGCAAGGAAAGAATGAGTTAAGGTAGGTGATGGGAAAGGTCATGTAATATTGATAAGGGAATTTTCTACAACAATTACATGACAATGGGTTGGAGAGTGGTTTATGGGTTAAGTGGATAGAAATTATCACCATCGAAATGATACTTGCTTAGTATTTCTTTCAATTGGTGACACTCATCACTATGATGTCTAAGAACACAATGATATGCACAATGTGGAACATTAACATCTTTAGGATATATCACCAACCTATTCATGGGTGGTAATAGTATGATTTATTCTTTAAAAATTATTTGTAATTCCCCTTCACATTTAGGTGGTGGAAAAAGAGGAAACTTTAGTTTTTGTAACTTGTAAGGCCTCTTGTGTTTGCTAGATTCACCCTTTTCTTGAATTGGAGGAGGACCCAACATGATTCTCTCATCCTTGTCATTGTTATCAATCAAGGGTTGCTCTTGGGGAAGGAGGAAATTTAGATCGGGAGGGGAATCAAAGATCACCATGCCATCATCATGAAGCCTTAGATATTTTCTAGGAGGCTTGTTGTTATGAGATGGATCTTGATACCCTAACCCTGTTGTGTTTTCATCTTTTGGATGTTATTCTAAGATTTGATGAATTCCATGTTCAGTTGTTGTGTCACATCCTTGTTTTCTCAAGATGGTAAAACCTTTGCCATATGTTTCTTCAAGGCTGATTGGAGTACTGGTGACTTTGTTGTCATAAAATGGTGGAGTGGTTGTTTGTTTAGAAGAAGTAGGTTCACCTTGTGTAGGGAACTTAGGTTCTTCGTTTGTTTCAGGATGTAACCAAATATTTCAAGAGGTGGTACTGTAGGAAGGTCTTGTTGTTTCATGGATGGATAAAAGGATGCATTAGCTTCAGGGTTGTCAAGGAAATCATTTAGGAACTGATTCATGCTATTGTCATCTTCTCCAATGATGTCAACATCATGAGGAGTTGAAGGAGCATGAGGAAGTTCAATGTCATTAGGATCAGTCCCAAAGGAACAACTTGACATATCAACTAAGGATTTCAATGACATCCAAAATTTATTAAAACACATATCCACGATGCAAATGAATGAAAGTTTAAACTAAGTACAAGAAATTGAATAAAACAACAAATATGGGAACAACAACAAAAATATAATAACAAAAAAAAAAATGCAAAAAATGAACTAGAAATGACAAAAAATGCAATGCAAAATATGCAACTAGACTAAGTTACCCGGGGTGGCAAATGAGTCTAGGTAGTGATTTTTTTGAAAATTTTCAGAATTTTTTAATTGCTTTTTATGATTTTTATGTTCTCTAATATAGGTATAATATGAATATGCAAAATTTTATTGATTTTTAATGAAATGAAATGCAAAAATGCAAGCTAGATGAGCTTTTACTAATGCAAATTAAACAATGCTAAATACAATGCAATGTTAATGTAAGTTATTCCTAAGATGAAATTGCACTCTAAATAAGAAAAAAATGATGCTCTAAATGCAGGTTCACCGAAATGAACCAAATATTTTTGGGTATATGTGGGGGCTCTCTTACACTTCTAGGGTTTTGCACCTAAAAGGAGAGAGGTGTCCAAAAACCTTGATGACTAACTCAAGAATATTCCCTTGAGATTCCAATGCAAAGATGATTGAAATCTGTCAAAGGGGAATGTCCTAGATGCAATGAATGGATAAAAAAGATTAATTCCTAATGCAAAACTAATGAAATACAAGATGTTTGAAAACACACTCTGATATGTAAAATGAACTAAAAATGCAAGTAAAATGTAACAAAAATTAATGAGATTGAAGAGGTGCACTTGGAAAATGGAGAGTGAGGAGAGGAGCTTTGGAATCCTAAAAAATTCTCTATTGAAGCCCACTAGGACTCATATGCCAAGCTGGACAACTTAGTCCAGTTTCAGGGAAATTCTATCAAAACAGGTTTCAAACAAAAGGGTACTCAAAACTACAGAAACCTCTTTAAGGCCTGGCAATGGGACTAATATGCCACTAATGGTAATTTAGTCCACTTCCATATTTTAGGAAATTCAAAAGTACAATCTGTAGCTCATGGTCTACACTTCATCTCCTAACAGGTTTCCAGATCCAAAACTACAAAATATGACCTATAGGTGTTCTCCAAGCTTCTATTAGGGCTTTGAACACTTTGAATGACTTTGAAAAATTGTTGACAACTTTTCACAGCTTGCTCTTTGACAAATCTGCACACAAGACCTACAAAGTACATGCAAAGAGGGGAAAAAGTGTTAAGGGGTAATGAATAGGGGTTTGCCTTAGTGAAACCCCGATTTGGTAATTAAACCCTTGAAAATGAAATGAAATGAAAAGATAATGATGAATGAACAACATGCAATGCTACAACTCACCAAGCCCTTGAAGGAGAAATTTGAAGATGGGTATGTGCAGGATCGTGATGGGCCAAAAAGTGGCGATATGATGGGTATGTGTAGGGTATGTGGCTAACGAATTTTTTTAACCCAAAATTGATGAAACAAAAAGGGTTTTTAAAGGTGATTCTTAGCTTTACACCAATATAAATTATGCTTTACTTTGAATTTAATAAATAATTATTATTCATTTTCTATTTGAATTACGACTAAAGTCCTGATTGAAAAAAATCTATAGCTTTCAAATGGTATCACATTTTTGAATCTGAAACATGCGTCACATTCTATGCTTCGATAATATAAGATTAAAAAATGAATTTCATGAAGTTTTGACCAAGTTAAGGTGGTCAAACATACGATTTTTATATTTTTAAATTTGTAATAAAAATTTATAATTAATTATTTACTTGGAAAAAATTACAAAAATAAGCATCACATCGGGACATGAGTCCTCTGCTTATATCTAAAATCTTTAAAAAATATTATCATTTTATTGTGGTTAGGGTGGTCAGAAAGACACCTACTTCTTATTTTTTCCCTGAAATTTAAGTACTACTACATTGAAATTTTAAATTTTCACCATATATATATATATATATATATATATATATATATATTTAAAAAAAACCTAGTAGTTTAGAAACTACATTCAATTTGCTACAGACTATTCTTACACATTTTTTAAATAATATAGATAACTTAAATTCAATTTTTTATGTCAATTTTTCTAACTCTGATTTTTCTGAATTTTTCACCACTTAAGGGCTTGTTTTTTCCACATGATGATCTTGTACATACCTAGATATGCAAGTAGAAGCTCCAATGGATGTAGAATTGAAGATGCCTAAAATTCTTAAGTGAATGATTGATGATTGATGGAATGCTTGAGTGAATGAATGAGCGAATTAATGGATTGAGTGGGGGTGAAATGAGAGGGAAAACCCTATATTTATACTTGATTATGCAATTTTTTTTTGAAAATACCACATCACAAGCCAACCTTAGGTCTTAGAAAATAATATCTCATCAGAATTTTGAGATAATTTTGATTTTTGAGCCAAAGGCGACTCATTCGCCCCTAGTGGCGAGTGGGTCCCACTTAGACATTTTAAGTGGGTGTTGGAAATTAAGATGTATTAATGATGCTTAATGGGATTATTCTCAAAAATACACTTAAGTAAGGCCTGCAAGTTTATAATGGGGCCAATTAATCATAAGAAAGGCTCAAGTTATTGATGAAAAGCCTAGAAAAGTGTGAAAGCTTGTTACAACACTTTACAACACTTTGAAATAAGGCTTGGTAAGTGATAAAATGAGATTATTTAGGTGAAATATATTAATAAGATCCTAGAAAAGTGTGAAGGTGTGTTACAACACTTCACAACACTGTAAGGCATCATAAAGTTCTTATTGATTCATAAGGGTCCAAGACCTAATGTGAATGTGTTGACCACATTACAACATTAAATCAAGGAAAAACTAGGCCAACATCCAGAGGAAGGACCCAAATGAGCATGAAAATGTCCAAAGATATATATTTTTCTATGCTACACCAAGTTACTTTTACCTTCACGGGTAAATAGGATGATGAATATAAATCATGATTTTGATATGTTTGATAAATGAATGAAATACTGAAATAGGTATTAAGATGTTATTGCTTTGAAGGAGTAATTATGTTTATATTGATGAAGTACAATGAGATAATGTGTATATTACAAAGTGAATATTCAAATGATTTGCTGATGCAAATGTTTTATGATGCAATTGGATTTCATATGAACATTTAACTACTATTGCAACCATCCTAAGTTGGGTGTAGGTCTAGGTCCACGCCTCTAGAAGGGAGGGGAAGTATAACTCAAGAGAAGGATTTGGTCTAGTAACCTTAATGAGCCAATATTGAGCTTTCACACTCTCACTTCTAGTTTGGTCAAGTAAGAGTCAATTAGTTTGTGAATTAGGTAAGTAATCCTTAGTCATAGGTTGGGGATGATTTGAATAACTTTGGTTTTGTCTTTGTGATTGGTTCTTGGGTTGAATTACGTGTCTTGATATTTATTTTGGGTTATATGATTGAGTCTCTTTGATTTGTGTGAGTTCTTCTTTGTGTATTTTCTAATCAATTATTAGATATATATATATATATATATATATATACATGTGCATGTGTATATATATATAAACATAATTATGCACATTTTGAATATATATATGTATGTGTGTAAATATGAATATATATACTTTCATATATAAATAAATATTTATACATATGTAAAAAGAATGTTTTGTGTATATATAAATGTACATATGTATTGTTATATATAGATAATATATATTGATATATACATTATAATGTGATTATTATAATATATATAATATTAAAAGCCTTTTCTAGAAAGTACAATGCTAATATATATAGAATGGGCATTCTAAAATGCCATCTATCTTATACTATAACCTGCTACAAGTCTAAACGACTGCATAAGTATGGGCAACGTGTGAAACACAACGTAGCACATGTTATATAAACTTTAAATGTTGCTAATGCATATGATAAAAAGTAGCATATAGTATGAGGGATGTAAAGGCATATCATACATTCTATTATGTATAGCACAAGAAGTAAAAATGCAAAGTATTAAGGGTAATGTTAAGCATTGGCATATACAACAATAACCTATCAAATGGTCAAGACCAACACATAATATGGCAGCATTGTGAACATTGCACAAGTATTAGTTCATGATGTTTAAAATACAGACGGTGCTAGATTAAGCATGTGGAAATGATTGCAAGACATAGTCAAATGTATTGAAGGCAATTTGAAACACATTTAAAAGCTTAGACTTGGTCTTTTATCTGAAACACCAAAATAGCATGTAAGAAGTTTATGTGGCACCAAACTATGAATAATTGCATACCTTTAGAAGTCTTTTTAAAGAGCTTTGTCCAGTGATGGAGGCAAAATTTAAATGGGAGAATTAGTCAAATAGAAGCTGGCAAAGAGATATTTGACCTATGAGAATAATTACCTTGCATTCCTGAATGATATTCTTGTTGCCCATGATAGAGATATTTGACCTATGTAGTATTGTTGAGTCTTAAGTTTGTAATTTGTCACCTTTTCTTTACCTTGCTGAGTCAAACCAATTGAATTGAGAAGTGTAAATTATATTATCTTGTTTCTAGCCTTTAGTTGCTGATTGTTGTGTATAAATAGAGGTGCTCTTTACCTCAAAGGGATGTATAATTGCACTCTTGCTAGATTATTTTTTGTATTGTTTATACTTCTCTGAGTTTGTGAGAGGGTTGGGAAGAGCACTTTGGAGAGAAAAAGTGACAATTGATAAAGTTGCAAGTTGATTGTGGAAGAGGGCTATGCTAGGAACCAAGTTTATCCAATTGGAGATTTATGCAAACAATCATATTAGTTTCAATACCTTTGTCTTTTATATCAGAAAGGTTAAATGGATTTGAATACCATGTTGGAAAGGAATGGTATGAGTAAGTTGAGATGCTTGAATGTTCTTGAATATTACTTGCTTTGATGGAACCTAGATCTATTAGGGTAATGCTTGTATATATCCTATACAGGATTTTATGTGATGTGTTTCTATTTGGAATTTACATAGTTAGTTTATACTATACATATGTAGAAAGAACTGTGAAATATGGATTATGTCAATATCTTGGGGGAAGGATAACTTGAATTTGAATAGCTTATAATGCTAGGAAAACCTTGGGAATAATAAGGCTAACAACACAACAATAGTAATGGTATGAAAGATGTTTCATCATTGATAGGATGTGACATCACGTGAATCATATTATTAGTCTATACTAGAATGACCATTTGATCATTGTTTTACTTGATTATTGATTGAAACCCTAGGTTGAGAATAGCCTACTTGGTTGGGTTGTTTATCTAGGATTTGTTTAAAGCACATAGATTGAGATTAACCTACATGATCAGTTTGATCATTGATCATTAATTTTATCCCAGGATTAGGGAAAACTAATGTTTTTGATAAAGGAAAAAATAGATTTTGAAGGGACCCGAAACCCTTTAACAAAAAGAGCAAGGCTACAGAAAAGACAACATGCAGCTAGCGAAAAAGACCAGCTCCAAAACAAAACCATTCAAGATTTACATTTTACACTTTTCTTGTGGGAGCGGAGAGTCATATCAAAAGAAGGCCTAGAGGATTTATCTTTTTTTTCTTTAGCTGTGATCCAACCTTCTTCCACTTGCACCGCCTTACCATGCCATACCAGCTCGCTACTTTCATGAAGATGAAAGCCAGTAGCCAAATTATTTATGGTTTCATCTTGATTCCTTTGCACAGATAAAGACTTTTCTGAAGAGCCACTAGAAAGGGAAGCCAAAGCACTTTCACCTGAAATGGAAACTTTTGAATCAATAGGGGTTGCCCTAGTGACCTCATCATTTGAGATGACTGGAGGGGGCGTCCCAATACCTAGTGATTTAGAAGCAACCACCTCTAAAAAACTCCTATTCTGATCAACTTTCTTCTCAACCATATAATGTTGTTGAGAAGCACCTTTCCACCAAGTAGCTGTCTTTTCTTTTTTCTCAAACCCACAATGTGCAGTAGCATGTCCAATATTGAAGCATCATCTACACCGAAAGGGTATCCCTTCATAATCCAAAGTTTGGACCTAAGAGCCTTTAGAAGATTTAAGTAGGACCTCAATAGGTAGCCCTTTTGAAACATTTATTTGAACCAGTATGCGAGCATAGGTGGAATGAATAATGTCAAAAGAATCATCATCCACCATCAAAAAGTCACCAAGGGCATCACCCACTTCCTCCAGAAGAGAGTCATGCCAAAGGTGAAGGGGGAGATTAGGCAATCTAACCCAAATCAAGAATTTGTTAAAAGTTTCAGACACGGGGTTGAAATCAGAGTGCCAAATAGGGCAAACTAATGTTGAGATTAACCTATGTGATTAAATTGATCACTTGAATTTGTGAATTACCATTTGATTGGAGCCATAGCGGGATTACCCTACCAAGTTGGTTGTTTTATACTCTTGACATGAAGTCATCTTATTAACATGAATCTACTTTTTGAATAGTCTTTTATTGATGACATTACACTCTTGAATAAGAGTCCTTTATTGTTGAGACTATACTTTTGAAAGAGTCGTTTACTGATATGCTCATTCTTTTGATTAAGGTCATTTATTGTTGAGGTCTTACCTTTGAACTAAGGTCATTTATTAAGGAGTATATACTTTTGATGAGAGTCATTTGTTGTTGAGATATATTCGTGAAAGGAGTCATTTATTGATAAGATGAAGCTTATGTAGCTATACTTTAGACTATGAAGTTAATTGTTACGAATATAATCGTAAGTTAGATCCATGAGGAGTTCATAGGTTAATCCTAGGGTTAGGATAACCCAATGAAGGGAATAGATTATACATAGAAATTACCTAGTAGAAATTTCAAGGTGAATAAAAATAAGATAATAGGTTATTCCTGGAGCGAGTACAATCCAATGAAGGGGATAGCCAATGCATAAAATATAATAGTCATTGCAAATTGAGCTAGAATGGTGGGTGAGCATGTGACATCCATTTCGAGTTAGGGGTGATGAATACTTTGGCCAAAGTGGTGTAATTTGCAATTGGTTACACTATCAAATCACTGTGCTACTTTTTAGCATGCTAGTCCGGGATTGTCATACATGTAGGTTGTAGCCACTGTATGGTAAAGTTATAGTTATGTAGGACACAACACCAACTTGGAATTGGCTAGTATTTGTAGTCTAGATTATAGACTCGATTTCAAATATTGTTTCAGTTGCTAAACTCATTGGGGGCATCCATGTTTATAATGATTTAAGAGATCTCAACAAAGCTCAATAAAATATATTCTCAATTGGAATCCCACTGATTTAGGATAGTTTGAATTCTATTAAAGTTTACCAAGTCTGATGAATATTTACATTGTATTTGAGAACTGATTCATAGTGTGAAGGTCTGTAATCTGGAAACAGATAATTTTCAATTTCTTTGTTTGCTTAATTCTGAGTTGAGGATGGCGCATTAATTTTTACATGGTGGTTTATTTTTCTATAAATCTATTACAAGTAATTTTGTTTTGGCTGAATAATATATGTTGTTGGTACGTATTTTGTTGCTGCAAGTAAATTTGATCATTGGCTTCGAAATCGATTGATTTTAAAATTCTTTAGGCATTTTTATTCAACTAAACACCCAACAATCAAATTCTAGTGTGAAAATTTAATGCATGTCATTAAAGCAAAGAGCACGACCAAGACATTCCATTTGATGTTGCTAGCATAAAGATCTAATGCAAGTAAACTCGGTGCAGACCAAAGTTTTCATGTTGCATAACCAATGCAAAAGCCTGCGCACCCATATGGAGCCCAGTATTAGTGTATATACAGCTAGTAAACATAGCGTAATGGTAGTACATAATGCAGGGAAATGCAAGCCACAAAGGCCAGTATTACTTGTTTTTAATATTTTCTTCATTTATCTATTCCCTTTTCCCTCCAAAGTGTTTTATGAAATCTTATTAAAAGTTATATGAAGAAATAACTTCTCATTCCTAGAGGTTGTCCTACATGCCATGTCTTGTGTGTAGGCTTCTCATACTTGATGTTCTCATGAGAAAAAGGTTTTAGTGAGAGTATAAATACATATGTAGATGGTGTTGTGTAAAGGACATCTATGGTACAAGGTCATAGAATAATATGGTTCAATCTTTTTCATTATCAAACACAACATTCTTAGCTAAGTTGGTATATTATAAGTTGATGGGTTATTAGAAACACAAAAAATGACACAATTGCAAACAATGATCTATCAAGAGTGTAAAGTATTATAACAAAGTTTCACACATGAACAATGATACTCATTACAATGACACAATTTTTTTATGTGAGTTGATAGTAAATAAGATGCAACTAACACCAATAAAATGAACAATAGAGTTTATAAAATTTTAAACCTTAGCAACAATATCCCATCAATGAAACTAGTTTTTGGGTGATCTAAGCCACTATTCCAAGTTAATAATAAAGATTGTATCTATTTCTCAAGACTAGCAATGTCACTTTGAGAACTATATGCTAAGACTCATGAATAAATAGAGCAAAAAATCAAAGTCATTGAATAAAAGTCATTCACTCTTCTTCTTTTTGGAGCTCTACTAAACTCAAGAGAGTGTTTCCCTAAGGACATTTGTTAAGAAAATTGAAGATAAATACAAACATAGATTCAAGCCTTTAAATACCATACCTAAAGCATGAACAACCTCTTAAAAATAGTCATTATAACTAGAATCCACACTAGTGCAACTCTTGAAATATGTTCATTAGTTATAAGCTTGCATGAAATATGGGTGGATACAAAAAAACAGGGGTTAGATGAATGAATAAGACCTAATTTGGGCAGGTCAAATAGAAAGGAATTAAATATAAATATTTTGATCATTTCACAGTGAAGATTAATTCATATTCATTGGGAAAAAAATCATTATGAGACAGAGAAGTAAACAATCATATCAATTTACAAATAGGAACTATATGCACATTTACTTACAAATCAATAAAACAAGAGATGAACAAGTAGATAGACCTAAAAAAGAAAGTCAATTCATAAGAGTGGGTCACTCTTCTTGTTTTTGGGGCTTTACTAAACTTAGTAGGGTGTTTCCCTATGGCCACTTGATAAGATTAAAAAATCAAAAGAGAAATGCAAACATAGATTCATACCACTATCAACCATACCTAAATCATGACAAGGCTCTAAAATTTATCGCTAAGTTCATAGCATGTTGGTAGCTATAAGCAGACCTTCAAGACCTCAATCAAATAGAAAAATATAAGATTGCACATGTAACTACATTTATGATAAATTTATCTTCCAAAAAATAAATTCCCTTTAACACATATATAATCTAGAGTCAAGAGTAGTGTTACTCTTGCATGAAATATGGCAAAAGCTACAATAATAAGTTACATGCATTGGTAAGACCAAATCCACACTTTTATTGAAGTCCAATGGAACTAAGAATTAAATACGATCAAATGTGCAATGGCTGTATGGACAATTCGAAAATGTATGTTCTCGAAAAGGAATTACACATTTATAGCATATCAACTCTACCCTAGATCTACCATACCTATGACACTTGTGCGAATAAAACGCTATAGAACCCAATCGTTATATACCAAGCAATAAACAAATAAATAAAAACTTCTGTTTACATAGACCAATTATGAAAACTATATGGCTTAACAGTGAAAGCTTATTTATGACGTGGAAATAAAAGCAGAGAGGAGCGTAGCTCAACCTCACACTAAGGAGGTGGGCAAAGTTTTAACACACTATATTGACAGTAATATAAACTCTCTAATTTCAGATTATACCTTTACTTCAATGGCTTGCATTTCAGCTCGAGTTCTTTCAATTTAGCCTGCAGCTTCTCAACTCCTACAGAGCCATTCTCACCCAGCCATTTCTCAGCAGCTTCCATGGTTTTGACAATACCTTTCGCAACAGAGGGCTTAATAATCTTATTATTGTCGGCTTCCATCGCTCTGCTTTTCATGTTGAAAGTGTAATATTTAAGTTTGCTTCTTGCAAATGCTTCTCCTTTGCAGCTTCGTCTTCACTACGAAATTTGTGCGCTTTGGCTACCATTCTATCAATCTCTTCCTTGCTCAATCTCCTACTTTCGTTGCAAATGATGATCTGATTGCTGTTCCCGCTTTCCTTGTTGACGGCCGAAACCGTCAGAATTCCATCCACACCCACTTCAAAGCAAACTTTGATTCTTGGCACTCTACATCGCTCCCGTGGAATTCCATTCAATATAAAATCTCCCAGTAAATTGTTGTCGGCAGCCAAAAGTCTCTCGCCTTCGCAAACTGGGAGGGATACCGATGTCTGATTGTCATAGGCGGTAGTCACATATGCCTCCTTCCGAGTAGGAATGGGAGTGTTCCGGGGAACCACCACTGTCATAACGCCAGATTCGAGACTAAGTCCAAGACTCAGGGGTGCGACATCCACCAGTACCAACTCGACTGGGTCCTTGTTCAACGCCGCTGCGTCAACAGCAGCACCATAAGCCACGGCTTCGTCGGGATTTACAGTTTTGGAGATTTTCTTTCCCTGGAAGAATTGTCCCAGTAATTCCTGGAGCTTTGGGATTCTTGAGGAACCGCCTACTAACACTATGTCTTCGATTTGTTCCTTGCTCATCTTGGCGTCCTCCAAGCATGTCTTGGTGATCTGCATGCACTTTTCAAACAAATCGGCGTTGAGCTCTTCAAACTTTGCTCTTGTAATTTCTGAATGGAAGTCTTGACCTTGGTGAAGGCTGTCGATGTCGATTACCGTCGCTACGGCGGAAGACAAACTTCGTTTTGCCCTCTCGCACTCCGCGCGAAGTCTCCTCAGAGCTTTGGCGTTTGCAGAGAGATCCATCTTATATTTTCTTTCGAACTGTTGCATGCAGTAATCAAGCATTCTATTGTCAAAATCTTCACCTCCCAAATGCATGTCGCCTCCCACTGCTTTCACTTCAATTTTACCCTTTTCCACAGTGACAATCGAAGCATCGAAGGTTCCTCCACCCAGATCGAAAACAAAAACGTTCTTTTTCACGCCCGCAGATGCATGAAAGCCATAACAGGCTGCAGCAGCGGTGGGCTCATTGATGATGTGCATCACGTTAAGACCTGCGATTTTGCCAGCATCTTTTGTAGCCCTCTTCTGAGAATCGCTAAAATAGGCAGGAACGGTGATCACAGCATCTTTTATATCGCAGTCGAGGTACTCTTCAGCGATCTTCTTCATCTTTGACAGCACCATAGCCGAGATCTCCTCGGCTGCAAACAACCTCTCTTCACCTTTATAAGAAACTTGAATCATAGGCTTATCATTGTTTCCAGAGACAACGGCAAAAGGCCAGAGTCTGATGTCAGCTTGCACACAAGGCTCAGAGAATCGCCTTCCAATGAGCCGCTTCGCATCAAAGACAGTGTTGTTTGCATTATTTGCGATTTGGAATTTGGCAGCGTCTCCAACTAATCTTTCAGCGGAGGTGAAGGCAAGCATAGAGGGAGTAAGTCTGTTTCCCTGATCATTAGCAATAATTTCCACTCTACCGTTCTGCCACACACCCACACAGCTGTAGGTGGTTCCCAAATCAATCCCAATCGCCTTGGCTTTGCCCTTTCCATCCATCTTATGTGCTCCCTCCCTGTTAGTTGAACATTTCATAACCACAAGTCAAATTTAACTTGAAAATTGAAAATAAATGGACTCCTTGATAAAATTTTCGTACAAATCGAATTTTCTTTTACATACCTTCCCTTGCTTATCCTCCCTGTGTGTTTGTACAGAGTCTTTTCAAAAGAACTCTACTTGTAGTTTACTCTTATGCACAAAACAAGACAAATGAAACATTAAACTGTAAAATACTTATAAGAGTAATGCGCAAAACTGATATACTGTGATTTTTCTGGAAAATAGTTTTTTATTGAACTTTAGTCTGTCGTACTTGCCTTGATTAAGATTGTTAATGTTGTTTTATTCTATACAATATTATACTTCAGAAATAATAAATGAGATGCAAGCAGATTTAAAAATTACTATTTGAAGTAACATAGATTTTTTCAATGGGCCCAACCTTACAACTAGCTAAATATAAGTAATTCAGTTGACTTTAGTAATAGTGAAATATAACTAATTCAATAGTACCATGGCAATTTATTTGTAGTCAATCTGACGATTCACACTCAAAACACATCATCAGTGACCACAAATGTCTTTTCGAACTTTTTAAATTATTTTTGAGTATTTTGTTTGAGGTAGCAATGACTGAGCTAATTCTACATGATTTTATTTTGATAAGTAAAGATAAAGTTTAATAGAATAGTCAAGACTATTGAAAATGAGCATATTTTTATAAATTTTATAAAATATTATGTTATGGTTTTTATAATATATTTTTATTTGACAAAATTTTAGAGCTTTTCTTTGCATTGTAACAATTGATAGTATTCATTCTAGTACAATAGGTTCAAAATTAATGGTCTGTAGTGCTCATGACAAGAACTTCTATTGATATAGTTTATATTTTGATTCTAGGAACTAACTCATTTATTATATTTATATCAATCTTATTTTTTTATAGTCATAGTGTATTGGCATTTGACTTGGTCTAGACTCAATTTCACATCTTATCTAGTTTGTCTTGTGAGCCCTATGTTATTTCCAAACCCGTAAATTTTATATATAATACTTTTCTTGTAGAGTCTTATTCATAGAATGAACAAATTGAACATTTATTAGGCCTAAGAGGCCTTATGAATATTGGTTTGGTTTTGCTCCAATGTCCATGTTACATGTTAATATATGAAGTTTGATTTTTTATCTTGCATACCCAAGCAAAAAAATATTTTTTCTTTACTAGAAAGTCTCCATATATACATGTTAAATAATTTTTAAATCAAAGTGTTTAGAGGACTTGAGAAACCTAATAGATTATGCTTCACTATTGTCCCTCACATTTGAAATGTCATTTTTCTTAACTCTTAAGCATATTTTCTACTTTCATGTCTAAGGTTAGATGTCTTACATCTAATATTAAACATATAAGGTCTTAGCCTTCATTTCCTTAATTACTCCTAGACCTATAATGTTTATGTATTCTATTAAATCCATGCTTTTACATCTCTATACTAGTCAAGATTTGTTTTGTAGCAAACTTAAGCTACTAAGTAAGCTAGATTTAATATGCATGATTGCATTTGAAATCCAAAACTCTAAGCATTTAGTGCTGTTGGTTCTCAATGATTACGGTTCCATTCTTCTAAAGAATAAGCTCAAGCTCAAGGCATGAGAGATTAACCATGATAAAAAGGAAAATATCATTAAAAAAGAGACAACTATATTGGGCTAAGTTATAAGAGGGGTAAAGCTCTTCTTCTTTAGGTTCTACTAAACCTAGGAGGGCTTTTCCTTAAGGCCCTTAGATAAGACAGAAAAGGAGAAACATTGAATTACAACATATGCCTTGATGCCATACTTGGTAGCATCCATAAACATACCTATTTGACCTCATATTAGGTAGATAGCAACAAGCATACATGTGCAATGAATTATAAAACTTAGTTTACACTTCTTAGGATCAATCCCCTTAGAAATAAATAATGCATATGTGCAAACTATAACAAACTTGTAAACAACCTAAGTCTATCATGAAACTACTAGGAACAAAAGAGACGTGTTTGAATAAAATATCAATCATATAGCTAACCAGACTAGTTCTTATTCAAATCCACATAAGTATATCCCTTGTAATATATATGCTAGACATAAGCTCTCATTTAATATGATATAACTAATTACTCCAAGTTATACATGTGGGAAAAACTCCAAATATGTATAGCTCTCTCTATATAAATCAAACGTGAGTTTAATTAAGATTTAGCAAATGATACAAAAATAAATTATACACATTAGAAGGGTTGAAGTTAACACTACTATATTTAAAGGAAGTATTATGGTGTTTTAATAGTGATTGTATAATGGTGGAAAGATAGTTGTAGCATACTGATACCTTCATCATATTGGAAACTGAGAGAAACACTAGAATTATCATAGACATGAACTAAAAGTTCACTTAGAAGATCATAAGCCAGGCTCTGTAACACCCATATGCACACTTAGACGTATACAAAAAATATTGATGATCAAGTGTATTTTAACAATTCATAACCTAACAAAGTGCATCCATATAATATATTAAAATAATTACATGAAATAAACTTTAGTACTATTTTATAAATCTATTTATGGGACTATTACAACATTAAGCTAGTTTTGATGATCCTTACGACACACACAACAAAGAAGAACAAAGATCACTCTACTTCTCTTGAATAAGATAATTGATCCTAGGAATCAATCAACTCCAAGGTCTTAAATGTTGGAGTAGCCTAGTTGTCTATGTGATTTGTTTGTTTAAGGGGTCTATGCTAGTAAAATATCACACTATATAATTTATGCATCTAGATTATTAATATGTTATTTAATAGTTGAGAAATATATCTAGATCAAAGAAAAATAATTCTAATCAATCCTAAACTACAAAATTATAAAAAGATCAAAAGGTGATAAATTTTTAAAAAGTAAACATAAATGTAAACCACCAATGGTGCAGTCAATTCTAGCCTTAATTCTAAGAGGTTTGACAAATTCCAAATAACCTACTTGATGTAGTGAATAGTATTCTACTCTATCACAAACACTATAGATGTGAGATTCTAAGGAATTTGAAAATATATTTTACTCAAGAGCATAAAACCATCATATTACATGTGCAAATTTCACACACTAACCCTTCTTTAATTAAATTTATAAGATTTCACCAAGTAATTCAACTTAAAGAGTATAAAACCACTAGTAGAATTTGGAAAATAAATGACTACATGACTAAAACTTTTAGTCATGTGACTAAAAATGACTAAATTCTACTATTTTTTTTTACAATTCACAAGTATAAATGACTAAATAAATGACTAACTTGGTCATCGGGTAAAATCACAACTAAATAATTGGTTAGACAAATAAAAATGACTAAATAAATGACTATTACTCCTCTATTCTTTTTTCTTTTGAATTTGATCATAATTCATAGAGCTTAAGCCCCCCTCATGGGACCCCTATCTAAGCGGGCCATTTGGATGCCTAGGTTGCTTGGTGCACCAAAAATACCTATTGCATGGAAGGCATTGCCTCTCAGTGTAGTTTTAAGGCCTTCACATATTTTATAAAAAAATTTAACATTTACTTTCTTTAACTTTTATTACTCATTATGTTAATGAATCATTAATGTTTTTAACTATGATTTAAAGCCAGTTTGATTTTCCTGTCGTGTTAGCATGTCAAGTGTATCGAAGAGCAATTGTGGTCAATTTCACTAATAAAATATGTTTTAAACAATCCGATTGCATTTTGAGGGCTATCTTGTAGACACTTTCATTTCAAAAGGACAAGTAGTTATTTCTAGAAGCAATTAGATTCAATTTACATGGATTGTAGAAACCTAATTTCTGTAAAAGTAATTAGTTCTAGAAGCAATGCGTTAAAAATGTAAGGTCAAGTAGTTATTTCTAGAAGCAGTTAGATTCAATTTACATGGATTATAGAAACATAATGGTCAAGTCTACTGAAAACAAAGATTTTTTCCTTAAAATAGAACATTTTGCCCTAAAAATGAAGATTGATTCACTTCTATCTTTGCTTGATGATATACTTGGCCATCTTAATAATACGAAATAGAAATAACAATGATCGCTTTTGGTATGCAAAATTTTTCTCTTTCAGGCTTTATATTGTTAATTATTTTTTAAAAATAGAATTATTTTATAATCTATGAAATCAATTGTGTGTTGATCATTTTTATAGATGTTATCTTTTTATACAAGTTTGAACTCTAGTAATTTTAGGAGCACATCATCCTTATCTTAATTTTCACAACCTATCTTAAAATGACAATGTAGATAGATGAATTTTTTTTTTCTAAAAATGAAGATTAATTTTCGCATGCCTTCCATGTAATAGTTTTTTTTGGTGCCTTGGTCAGGTCATGTATGCATTTGGAGGGAATTTTAGGGAGTTGATTTTTGGCATAAAATATTGTGATTACAAGTTGAAGGGAAGTTTGGAAGTTTAATCAACAATTTGGTGTTTTATCTCCCTCATTTTAAGGTTTTCCCTTGGTTTGTAGAGCAAAAAATTAGCTTAAGAAAGAATCCATCAATATTAAAGGATCATTGGAATTGATGCAATGACAAAGACGTCACTGTGAAAGGATCAAAGAGTGGTTTCTTTGTCATGAAGAACAACAAAGGTATCCATCCACCAAGGCACTGTCATGAGGGCATGATGCATAGCAGCCAAGATAGTTTTGTAGTTGGGGTTTTAGAAGTGTAAACTTCACACTTTCAAGAGGAAAAAACCCCATAAAAACAAATATAAAGCAAAATTTTCAGTCTGAGAGTAAATTGCAAGTTTGAAAAAGGAAACAACCATTGAATGAAAAGAGTGGTGGTTTCCATTTTTGTAATGCCAGAGCTTGTTGAGTAGCATTTTTTGAGTTGCAACACCAATATCATTCAAGAAAGGGAAGGACATTAAACAAGGTTACAATCTAAAGGTAGGGTTTCCAAGTGGAAATATTGAATCTTGAAACCTCATGCTTCCCTTTATTTGTTTGAGATGCATTCACTTTTATCAGTTCCCTTTTCCACCAATCTTGAAGGTCTTCTAACTGTTGTAATCTTTATTTTCTTCTATGACAGTGACCTTTATTTATCTGCCATGATTGTCTCTTCCCACTTAAATACACCACTTAATTTTGATAATGAATATATCTTTTTACTTTACCATGAACTGAGCTGCTTATTTTAAAGGTCCCTATCCTTTGTATTATTTGACAAATACTTTCAGCTCTACGCTAAGAAAGAAATCATGATCTATAGGATGAGTTGTTGTTTGTGTGAAAATCATTATTATATACATTAAGATCACTATTTTATCATTTCATATTATTGTGATAGTGTTGCTACAACAGTCCCTTGACTATAAAACTTTAACATTCCTTTGATCTTATGGACTGCTGCTCCATTTAATGCCCATGGTGCTTTGGAAATATTTTTTTTGGCATATCTTATCACTATCATGACATTTTTTATACTCATAATCACCTTATCATGTAATCACTTGGATCTACATTACTATAACAATTAACTATAATAGTGTTTCCAACTCTTTCATATCACTGTTATCAAGCTTGGTGTTGTTCATTGAAAATTACTATTGGCTTCAACAACCATTATCCCTTTGTGACAATGCCACTATTTTTGGACCCTCCATTGTGTTAATATTACATGGTAAGCCAATCTTCATCCTTTATGACAGTGATCTTGATGTTGCATATCACTGTTCTTGTTTTCCATTGCTTCATTGTTGTTACAATCTTGAGCTTTCACTGATATAATGATAATGCTCTTTGACATTCAATGAATCTCATTGACTTTGACCCCTTTTCACTTTGTTCTATGGTCTTTTACATCTTCTTTGTGCATGATATCGGGTCACATGGCATTCATAACAATTGCTATTATGGGTATGTGCAGGATCATGATGGGCCAAAAAGTGGCAATATGATGGGTATGTGGTTGATGACTTTTTTTTACCCAAAATTGATGAAACGAAAAGAGTTTTTAAAGGAGATTCTCAAATTTCCATTGATATAAATTATGCTTTACTTTGAATTTAATAAGTAATTATTATTCACTTTCTATTCAAATTACGACTAAAGTCCTGATTGATAGGCTGATTGAAAGACATCTATAGCTTTCAAACTGTATCACATTTTTTGAATCCAAAGCATGCGCCACATTCTATGCTTCACACACTATAGGATTAAAAAAAGAAAAATTGAATTTCATGAAGTTTTAACAAAGTTAAGGTGGTCAGACATATGAATTTTTATATTTTTTAAAAAGTTGTAATAAAAAATTCATAATTAATTATTTACTTAGAAAAAAATTACAAAAAAATATGCATCACATTGGGGCATGAGTCCTCTACTTATATCTAAAATATTATAAAACAATATTATCATTTTATTGTGGTTAGGGTGGTTAGAGAGACACCTAATTCTTATTTTTTCCTTGAAATTTAAGTACCACTTCATTAAAATTTCAAATTTTCACTAGAAATAGATATTTTTTCTTAAACAAACTTAGTAGTTTAGAAACTACATTCAATTTTCTATAGATACTATCCTTACATATTTTTGAAATAATATAGATAAATTATTAAAAAATTTACGTGAAGTTGCCTAGTTCTTATTTTTATAAATTTTTTTCCACTTAAGGGCTTGTTTTTTCCATGATGATCCTGCACATACCCTTATCTCCTTCATTTGTCTATGATCCTCTAACACTCATATGATTTTATATAACATTGATCATTTGCAAATATTTCCCCTCTATATATATTGTCTTTCATTCCTATCCCTTGCATGCCTTGGACTACTATTATCATGCATTGAAAATTGGAATTCTTTATTCACTGTATTGATAGCTCATTGGCACTGTCATTTTTTGTATTCACTGCTATCTTATGATGACTTTTCTTCATAGTCAATCCTTAAAATCATTGTTTTGATGAAAACATTTTTTTTCTCTTTTGTTTTTACATTATGATCTCATTGCTTTGAACCTTGTGCTTTATGATAATCACATCTTTGTTACAATCTCTTCAAGGATTGACTTTCTTTCTCTATTGACTACAAGAGACCCCTTTGATCTTACAACCCCAAGCCTCTTAAAGAAAACTTAGAATCAATTGTCAACATTGAACAAAAAACCATCATAACTAATTTTATTTCTTTTCCAAGAGCATTCAATGAAAATATAATGGAAAACACACAACACTCTGTGGGCTAGGGTTTATTTGATTTGAAAACCTACCTTCATCATGAACTCAGACTGATTAGATATGGAATTGATGTTTAATCTTGTGATCTCACTGGTCCATGATTGATCTTGATGTTGTTATTCCAAGATCTCATTGCTATCCCCGAAACAAATCCCACCATTCTGCCATCCCTTCATACCAGAAACTTGGTGCAACATAGGTTTGTTTTGTATGACCTTGGCTAGATCTATATGTTACCTTGATCGGGGATGAATTGGACTTGCATTTGGGGGTTTTCCTTGGGCAAACTAGTAACATAGTTTTAATTTAGTCACAAAAATTATGTTATTTTTAAAATTTTAAACATCATGATAAGTCCTTATATGCTTTTGATGTGCCCTTATCTTCAATGATCCAATATTAAATGTTGGTAAAATTCCTTGGTTACCTAATTGGTTGAATGCTATTAATGATGATAAAAATACTTTGTTATACATCATTCTGAAATATTGGTTCTAGAGAATTTTCTTTTCATCATGCTATTGCTCTAGTTTTATGTACAACTACCTTGATTGTAGTAAAGGGTGCTTTAGATGCACATGGTTCCAAGATAATGCTTGATAAGAAAGATTTTGGTATGTTTTTGAAATTTCCCTTGCAATGGTTCAGACTCCAGGACAAGGTGGTACTAGTGATCTATGTGCTTGGGATGCTTTTTATTTGGAAGTGTTTGGGATCTTGAATACCATTACAACCAACCAGTAAAGACTTTTATGCTACCAATTTTCCCATGATCTCTTCTTTCATCAATAATGGACACAAGAAGTAGGATTCAAATAGTAATCTAAGTACCATAGTATTTCATTAGGTTTTCAAGGTAGGCAGATGGTTGTATGCTAATGCAATTTTGGTTATTAGACTAGCTAGTTTTTATTCTGATACAAGTATTCTTTGCTTAGAGCTACTTTTTACACTTAATTTTTACTCTCAATGTTTTATTATTCATATGAACGATTCATAAAACTAGCTTACTTATGTTGTCATTAATTGTCCATAATATATGGACTGGTGTTACATGACTTGTTGAGTACTCAATAGCTTCCCTATTTTTGATATTGATCAGACCAAAATGAGGCACACCAGCTCATTTCACCATACTTGGTTAGAGACTATTTTTTTATATATCATTTTTTTTGTAGAATATCTATTTACATTGTTTTATAAGATTGTTGAGTCTATTCTAAGTTTTTATGCCAATTTCAAGAAGATCCAAAAGTCAGCCTTTGAGTCTGTGCCAAGTTAGAGTTTGTTAAGATTGGTATGGATAGACACATGTGACTGATTTTCTTTTTTATGTATGACATCGAATAGAAATGTGTGACAATGCTATTTTTTTCTTAGGCTTTAGCAGTGTTTTTTCAGTTTCATGTTTCATTTCATTGGAGGGTTTTTCCTTCACATGAATGTTTGTAATTGTATTTAGTTTATATGGCTTGGCTTTAAACTGCTTTCGGTTCCCCTCCTCTAGTTACAATTTTTAGTATTTAGTTGGTTTTCACAACCTGGTGTTTTTTTCATCCCCAGTGAGTTTTCTTATTGTAATTGAATGTATTCTCAAGTTGAATTGACCAAATTTGGCCACATATGGCTTTGAATATGTTGAAAGGTTTGGGGTTTACACCCCACTTGTTAGGTTCTTTTGCTTCCTAGTTGTTTTTTGTTTTTTATTGCTGGTTGTTAGAGCTTAGGACTTATGTGTTTCTATCTAACTTGTAGTCTCTAGTTTCATTGACGTACTTTTGATATTGTGGACATTAATATAATTAACTACTCATTCTTTCTTGGTTTTATTAGGCTATAAAAAGGTTCAAGGGCACTAATAACATGTTTTCTATCTAATATCCTTTCGTATCTAGCACTGATAAGCAGGTTTTATTGTAATCTAACATTATTTATCATGTTTGTAGATTAATAATACAGACAATTACTTTTGTATTATCTATTAGATGGGTATTAAAAATATTTGGATTTGGAGTTCAAGATCACAATATTCTTTAATTGATTTTCTCAAAGTACAATATTTTAGAGCTAAAAACTCTTAGAAAAATGAAATGTATGGTTTTGAGTTCTTTCAGGGTACAAGTCTCCTACGGTTATGAATATGATATCTTCTATTTATCCATATTTTCCAATGATAAGATAAAATATTGCTTTGAAAATTTATGTTGGTTAATCTGTCAAAATTGGTTACCCAAGTTTTCTCTTGATTTGAGTATATAGTAATATACATGGTTGTTAGGATTCTTATATGGTCATCATTAACCATAAAATTTTGTTGTACATGATTATTCAATTCAAGTCTTAATATAAATCATGTTAGAGGCTTCAGATTCTTGCAATTCATAATGTTTAAAGAGATAAAGTTCTGGAAAATTTGTGTAAAGAATATGAGAGGATCAAAATTTTGGACCACACTTTGTGGTCCATCATTAGAATGAATGATAAAATTACAGACAAGAGCTCCTTTTATAGATAAGTTTGATTAAAGTTTTAAACACTTGGTATAAATCAATAAGAATCACTAACAATTATGAATATAATAAAATTATTGTCTATAATGCATTTATTATTTAAATACAACCATTAATTATTTTCCCCTAGCATTCAAAGGATTGGTTTCCAAGAATACTTGAGTTCAATTCCCTCATATCTATTGAGATTATTAGGATGTTTCCAAATCTAATAGCTTCTGCTAATTTCCTTTTCATGCAGTGTTTATCAAACTAAATAATTGATAAAGTTCTAAAATGTTCCTTGACCTAAGTATGATTTTAGGCTTAGTATTTTCATACGATTGCCAAGTCTGTGAATTTTGATTCCATTATCACTGGAATACAGAGTACTATTGACCATCCTCTTTTGTGGGTCATACTCTTAATTCTGTTTCTGATATAAGTTCTATGTATATATTTTTATATTAGTTGTCATCCCATATTTATTCTAATGTTTGAGACTCTATTTTTCTATTGATTATTTTTTCATTCAATGAGAGACACTCTTTTCTCACACATAACCTATCATTTTTTGAGATCAATTATATAAATTGTCTAGATTTTTTTGACTGACAAAATCACCTCTACTTTTGAAATTTTTGAAAGCTAATTTTTGATATTTTTGTCACTTCAGGGCAATTTGCATATTAGTGTTACTTCCTTAATGTCAGGTGTAGTTGTTTGGATGGTAGAGTTACTAGCTAAGTTAAATCCAGTCATAAAACCTCTTATGTCTGCTTTGAAAAGAGAACAGGTATAAATGTATTTAACATACCTAGATGTGATCTATCTTTCATAAGATTTATTTATATTAAGTTCCATTATCTTCTGATCATATTCTACTAACTATTATTTACTATAGGAGTAAGTCTTACAAATGATGGCTATTGAAGCTGTGAACCTTAAATTTGCATTAGCTCAAAAACAAAAAGTCCTTAGCATTGTTAGTGAACCAAAACAAACAAAAGATTCCCTATAAGATTCATTTGAACACAAGAATAATGCAAAAGAAGCAAGAAAAACATAAGGAAACATTATTCTAATGATCAAACCAGCATCTTATAGTGGATTGGTGCTTCTTCAATGTGGAAAGAAGCCCTTTCCCAATCCTTTGCTAAGCTCCATGATGAAGATGATTTGAATATGATATGGAATGCTAAGATATGGAGAAAGATCTGAAGATTGTGGAGGATTAAAATAATAGAGGATACCTCTATTTATGGCCAAAAGGCATAAAAGAATGCCAAACATGGAGGATGTGGGACTAAAGATCCACCAATGAGAAGAGGCCACTTGTCATCTTGTGAGAGGTTGAGGAATGAGCACATTTTGGTCAATGTGCCAAAGAGGGGGAGATTCAAATTTGAATTTGAGAGTTAAATGCTAAGTTTGACCTTTGCAAGAGACATGTAAGAGCCATGTAAGAGCTCATAAATGCTTTGTTGCATGTACATGTCAACTTGTTTTTGAATTCAAATTTGAGGGAATATTCCTCAAAGATGCCATGCTGATGGAAAATGATGAATTTATAAATGAATTAAAATACTTTATTGGTGCAAGTGGTAAAAGCTAGAGGATGTGATGGGTGGTTAGATTAGTTTAATCAGGATTAGATTAGCCTAGATTATATTTAGGTGATTTTGACATTCAACTTAAATATTGGGTTTATTTAAATTAAATGAGAAGAAACTGATCATTAGAGATTTAATCAAATAACTTTGATCTATTTAATTAAATGGATATCTTTAGAATATTAATTGATTTATTTAATAACCTTTAGGAGATTGATTAAATAAAATTGATTTATTTAATTGATGAGCGAATATGATTTAATTAAATGAGTGATGTCAATTTCACGTGTTTATAGAAGTAATAGCAGAAATCATTTCACATTGTGTTGGATCTAAACCTAGTCCAAATGATAAGCTGATCAAGAATATATGTGCGTTGACCTATATAGATCCAACTGAAACTCCAAAGGAAACACAAATCAATGCAAATGAGTTAAATATAGAGGAGAAGGACTCTATTTTGATGGGGAAAGGTGCTGGCAATCAACATTCAAAGTCACAAACATCTTTTGTGGGTGAGGAAAGATCTAGGGCTGAAGTTTTTATCAGTAGATGTGGGGCAAAACTTTCTTTGAAGTCCCTATATGACAAGTTTCAAAATTCACTATTTGAAAGGCTTCCTAAGCTTTGGGAATGTCTCATAGAAGTTTTCAAGCCTAGTGTACCTAATGGTTTGGATCTATTAGAGGCTTTACAAAACATGCAAATGGTGGAGTTCAATGAAGATCCTCAAGTCTTGATAAATAATCTTCAGGTACATTTGCACACTCGGATCCATGCATCTTCTGCAATTTTTTAGTATTTATTTAGAGTCTCGCCATGACTAATTTTTGTAGCAACCATGCATATTTTTTCTATGAATATTGATTTATATGGAAATGTTTATTTGTGTGCATTCAATTTGTATTTTCATGTACTTGTTTCTACTTTTGGTTCTCATCATAAGAGGCACATCCTATTTTATCCAACTTAAGAGGACACAAAAGCTTGTTTTGTACATGATGATATTGTTGAGTTTGTTAGATTTTATAACAATTATGTTGATTATCATTTGTTAAAATATTAGTTTGTCTAAGTTGGTAGTAGAATACAACTAATGCTAATTTTGTTGCTCCATCTTTCACATAGCTTGAGTGGGTACATGAAGATTTATATGCCTCTGTTGCTCAAATAAAAAATCCAATATTGTGCCAACCTGTAAAACCATGGACCTTGATGAGCCTAGTTTTTGGTCAAATTTTGGCTAGATATATAGTCCATTTGTTGGCAGTGTCATGAACTTTAGTAGTTAAATATTAATATTTGCATAATGTTTCCCTCAAACCATTGACATTGGGTTTAATCCTATCTCTATGAAGTTTTAATAACATTGGCATATTATGTGGATTATTTATATTGATTTTGCATATGATTGATGAATGTTTTTAAAGGTGATTATAGATGTGCAATTATTATGCTTAGTGACATTGCTATGTAGGACACGATTTGTGGATGCTAAGTTGAGAAAGGAAACCAACAGATGGTCATGTAGGGGAATCATTCGAAGGATTCAACTAAAGGACGACAACAATAGATTCCCCATGATAGTTAATTGTAACTACATTGTATTTATAGCATTGAGAAATCATGGGCATTACTACAACGTTGAGTCCATGTTTGGGCATGCATGTATGATCGGATTCCCTGCAGACATAACTGCTTTTTCGCTCTTTTCTAAGCTTTCCCTAAATGGCATCCTCTTAGTTAGTGATAGTTGACCTCCTTGTTTAGCTGGTAGTATAAATAAGGATTTGAATCTTCTTCTTGGGGGTTCTTAGTTTTTGATTGTTGTTGTTACATGATATCAATGATGTATTAAGCATTCTCCACTTTTCAATACAACCATGCTGCTACTCTATTTATACATTTTTCAATGAATGAGATGATAGTTTGAATTTAAGCATTTGAGTTTGTATTAGTCTTAGTGGATACTCATCTAAGGGGGCCCACTTGGAGAGTAATCCATTCTTTAGAGTAATTAGTTTAGTTACTATTTCTTGTTCTGTACTTAGTTCAAAATCTGGCATCGACTGTTCCTGCGGCCACTAGAACTCTATTTTGTGTCTGTTCCTGCAACCAAAGCTGACAGCTCAGTAGTTTCCTATCTATTCACCCAGATCTTTATTCTTGCTCTGCATTTCAATGGTTGATGTTCAACAATTGCGTTATTTCCTTTCAGCAATTTACCTTTAGTATTGTGTTTCTTAGCTATAGGATGCAATGACTACTTGAGACCCTAGTGCACATACAGTGCTGATCCATTTCAAGTTCACATCCCTCGGTTGACAAGTTAAATGCACCTTCATGATGATTGAATGGATATTCAGGTTAGATGTTCATTCTTTGAATCAAGGCTGTAAAGGCTTAGTTATGAGATCATTGTAGGAGGCTGGCATTTTTGGCACTGTTGCCAGGGATGGTGCCAAGCTAGGAAGTTCTTTGGAGTCTTTAATAGTTTCTCTGCTATAGCATTTCTCTTGAGTTGTTCTTAGAGTACCTCCTTGCTTAGACAGGTAATGATCTGCTATTATTTTTCTCATTCTTTGTGTGAGTTAGCTGATGTTGAATTGATACGGCATACTTTCTTCTTAATGATCCTGATCCATTTCAACTAGTTGAGCTTCCAAATCTACCCAGAAACAAAGAAGAGGAACCATTTCCCTTTGTTGATGCATATCCTGATCTAACTAGTTTTGAAGCCTCCACTAAAGGCCAAAACCAGATTGATAACCATTTTACCTTGGGAATTCATAAAGAAGACATGGGTGATACCTTCTTGTTTGAGGTTGAAATGTTCTATGAAAGTTATGACTATACCATTGATGCTCCTAGGTTTGAGCTATTTCCTACCACTTTAAAAGAAGCTGCACTAAGATGGTTTATGAGTCTAGGCAGAGACATTGTGGAGACTTGGGAAGATATGAAGACAAAAAGGAATATTTCAAGAGTAGTAATACGAGAGGAGGTGATGTCTTTAGGATGTAGCAGAAGGAAGATGAGAACTTGGAAGATTACATCTCAAGGTTTTTGTTCTACATGCAGAAATCTCCACACCATACACAATGAAGAATCACAAAAGCTGCTTTTCTTGAAGGGAATCAATGAGAGCTGCATTGATGCTTTGGGCCTAATGGCGGGAGGAGATATCACTCAAGTTCCTTGGGAGAATATCAAGAAAATATGTTAGAACTATTCTAGAACAGCTTCAAAGAAAGGGAGAGCTTACCAATTTTTTTTGGGTAAGTCATCCACCAATGGAGTTTCAAGGATGGAGATTACTAATTTGTTAGTAGACTTCAAACAGGATATTACAAACAATCTAGCTACTCAGCTAGATACACTTCAGGCCAAAGAAAAACATGAGGACGTAGAGGAAACATTCATGAATACTACCCTCATTGTAGACAAAAGAAGAAGAGGGATTGCAAATACAAGATGGTAGCTAACATTGACAACAAAATTCCACCTGAGCTCAAACCAATTCAAACTAAGGTCAAGTCTACCTTGTTGCACAAAGGGAGCCAGGGGCTCCAAGACAAGGTATGCCGCTAGATCCACTATCTTTTTTAGGCCAAACTAGACAGCCAGTTGCATGTAGCCATCTTCTCAGCCCTAACAGCCTGTTGTAACACCTCCACCTATTAATTCAAGCCCCAATGCACCCAAACCTACACATCTACTAGCTCAGCCCACACCCAATCCAAATAACAAACCACAACAACACCTAGCATACTCGGCCGATCCAAATCAATTCCCTACACATGTTGTGAGTGCAAGTGACCTCCATTTGCATTCAAGAACCATTTTCCCAACTCCTTCCACACCCATCATCACTGAGCTACATGTGGAAGAGGAAGATGAACCTCTGAATGATCCTATCTAACTAACTAAACCTCAAAATCCCAAGGCCACCCTAGGAGGATATCCTATCATTCTTGGAATGCCATGGTTAGCAACAAAAAATGCTTATATTGGGTTTTAGTTAGGTGACATGGCTATTTCTGATGGCAAGAATACTAAAAAGCTTGTTCTTTATCCTTTTGCTCAGCTAATCCATGATGAAGATGATTTTGTATGGCCACATGCTAGTGAAGAAGCTAAGGAAGTTAACTCAGTGGTGCAGTTCATGATGTTAGGTAAAAGCCTTTTTTTGCAGCTTCAAGATAAAGATGAAGTGCCATCTAGTATAATTCAGAACTATTATGAAGTGGAAGAAGTGTCATCTTCTACTTTAGTCAGGACACTTTTTCCTGCTCTTCTTGCAGCCACTCTTCCTGTAGGCGAACTTCCTGTAGCCACTCTTCTTGCAGCCACTATGTCTACAGAGAAACTTCCTATAGCAACAAGTATGTTCCATACCATGTTGCTGCATGAACTCAAGGTACCGTGTATTAATAAAGAAACCATGATAGGATTGACTATTCCAGTCTGGGTGTCTAAAGGAAGATATTTTTATATTAACAAGTTAAGTGAAGAACATCAATTGCAATTGGAATACTTACTGAAGTCTCATCAACATGCATGTGCATGGGACTATCATGATATGAAAGGATTGATCCTAAGCTTGACACTCATAGGATCTACACCAGAGAAGATCGTCAACTAGTAAGGCAACCTCAATGAAGGATCAACCCTGCATTGGGAGGAATTGTTAAAACAGAGCTACAAAAATTATTAATCTATCCTATTTCAGATAGCCAATCGGTGTCTACATTAGTAATTGTGCCAAAGAAGAAAGGAAAGTGGTGAGTTTGTGTTGATTACAAAAAACTTAATGCTGCCACTAAGAAAGACCATTTCCCCTTGCCTTTTATAGATCAAGTTTTGGACTCACTTGTAGGAAAATACTACTTTTCTTTCCTAGATAGATTAAGTGGCTACAACTAGATTCCAATTGCACCTGAGGACTAGGAGAAGACAACCTTCACCTGCCTATGGAGAGCATATGCTTATTTGGTACTTCCTTTTGGCCTATGCAATGCACCTACAACTTCCCAAAAAGCAGTCATTAGCATATTTTCCGAAATCTCCCTTGACTGCATGAAGATCTATATCAATGAATTTACCACCTATGGTGTTGATTTTAATGAAGCATTGGAGAATCTTAGGAAGATCCTATAGAAGTGTGAAGACCAAAACCTATCCTTGAATAGTGAAGACTGCTTCATGATGATGTAGGAAGGTGTAGTTCTCGGCCACTACATTTCTTGCAAAGGAATCCAAGTCAACCCTACAAAAAATTGAGGAAGACTTCATGCAGCAATTCACCCAACATTCAGTATACGAGCTTCCTATAGCCAAAAGTGGTGGACCTAGTGTCCCACCTTCCTACTAAATTAAGGTATGTACTTTTCATAATAAATATTTCCACTTTAAGTGGAAATCCATTTCTTCACCCACTCGCCCATCAGTCCATTTGTATAATCTTTCTCTCTCTTCCATCATTTCATTCCACCTCACTTCATTTCACTTCACCTTCATTAATTGCTCAAATATTTCTAAAAAAAGGAAAAATGGTACTTTCTCTCCCTGATCTTTGCAACACATCCTTTGTACTATAGGTTACTATAGGTAATTACATAATATGTCAGTACTTCTTGTCAATTCATCGCTCCCTTCTCACATGTGTGGACAGATTTCCAAATTTAGGTTGGGGGGAAATAAAAATGCGAATATATTACCCATGTGTCAAATCATAATTTGGCTATGTTAGAAAATTTAAATAAGATGATTTGAAAATTTGGCTCACATGTGTGAAGTGATGTTAGCTGAGCCACCAATTTTTCTCTCATTTATCACCACTTTTTCTTGCTTTAATTCCTCAACTTCTTTGTCATAGTCTTGAGTTACAAGCAATAAATGGTGAAAACATAAAAAAAGGGCTAGGAAATTCAGTTGACATTGGCAGTGTAAATTTAGCAGGAAGGTGTTGGCCTTCAGACAATAATTGCAGAGGAAAGAAATTTTGCTGAGTGGCAATGATTTCAGACAATGGGAGGTGACTTAATTTGGAATTAGCCCTCAGTTCATGATGTTTTGTTGCAAGATGCACAATGCTTGGCATAATTTCAACATTGTGGATGGTTTGATTATTTCATGAATTTGGATGGATTTGATGAGGGCATTACACTCAAATTCTCACAAATATTCTTTGAAGGAAAAGCCACAGTAAAAGGGTTAGAAGTGGTGGCAACCGATGTGATAATTGTGGAAGTTTTAGGGTTTCCTGTTGATGGCGAGCATTACCCTACCTCTAAGGATGTTAGGTCGACCATAGTATAATTTATAGTACACGGTGACTCACTAATTAGCATTGACAAGTAGGTCATAAAAAGAATGTCTCTGCATGAACCATGGAAGTAGGCACCTGTCTACATTATAAGGTTTATCACCTGTGAGGGATGTTTGTCAAACCTGCATTCAATACATTTCAAGCTCTTGAGCCACATGAGGCATGGAAGGAGGATGAATGTGCCCAATGTTCTATACAGTCTTCTCTCCATCATGGTTGTCGAAACACAAAAAGGTAGGGACAACTCTGTCTCCCACCATTGCTTGATAAAATTATTGGTTAATAAATCTTTGCATAGTGTATCTGAGACGTCCTAAGAAGAATTTTTAAACATTGACCAATTTAGACCTAAGGAACTACAACCTAGAGTTTTACCCCAACCCTGTAGGGTTAGCAGAAGATTAAGCATAGCTGAAGCCACTCTTGGTGCTTCAACTTCTGGTGCTAGTTCTAGTATGAATCCTTCTGCAGCAGTAGAAGAAGCTAGGAAAATTAGTTCCTTTCTAATAGGGCATTCAGAAAAAGAAAGTTCTTCATCTGATTCTGATGATGATGTCCCCCTATAAACCCTAACAAGCACCAAGGAACAGAGGAAAGAGGCTAAAACAAGAAAAGAAAAATCCCAAACAAAGCTTGTGAAGAAAGAGGTGCCAAGTGCTAGGAAGAGAAAGGTTGACCCTATTCATCCTACAGCCAAAGGAAAACGTAAGAGCACCCCTAGGAAGTCAAAACGCTTGGGCTGAATTTTTGTATGCCTTCATAGGAAAACCTTGGGAATGGTGAGACACCACATGGGGACACTGAAGCTCCAATGGAACAAGAGCATGTTGAAGAAAAAAAAGAGGATATATTTGAGAGAGCAACAAAAATAACACTGGAAGAGCTTGCTAATATTGTAGAGGAGTTTGAGGATGAGCAGGGGTTCCTGCAGCAAAACCAAGAACAAGAGGAGTTCCTACATCCACAACAAGGAGCACAACAAGAGCCAGAGCAAAACCAAGAACAGGAACAAGAGGTCCTGCAGGAAGAAGGGGGCAAAGAAATAGTACCCATGTAGCCACAGACATCTGGACAGCCAGAGTTCATGCGGATAGTACCATATGGGGATCAACCATCAACAAAAAAACTAGTAGGAATTCATAACCCTCCTGATTTTATGATTCATGCAGCAATTTTAAATTTATGGAAAGAAATAGAAAGGAGGGAGGAAGAATGGAAACAGGAGAAGAAGAGATTGAAAAAGGAAATCTAAGAGAAGGATGAGGTTATTGAGGAGAAAAATGAGGAGATTGCTACTTTGAAGAAGAAAGTAGATGACATTGTGATCCTGGTGCCATGAATTCTAGAATGCAGAGCTCCTCCAAGGGATTATGCCCTACACTTGAAAGATAAATATCCCTCTTTCAAGTTGTCAAAAATTGTTTCAGATTTAAACCCCTCCATTGAAACTCCTACCGAATTCTTCAATGCCTATAGGATTTCCCTTGAGATGAAAAATTTATTATGTGAATTATATTTGCACAATTATGCTATCATGCAGGATCATGACTAGAACCCGTTGCTATATGTTGGGGATATTCAGTTGAGAGCATTCATATCTTGGGTACAAAATGAGATTAATTGGGGTAAGCAGAACAATGCTTATAAGAAAATGGAATCTAACATCCCCTTATCCATCAAGGCTGAGTCAAGCAACTCAAGGGATATTCACAGAGAATAGTTTAATAGATAAGCTAAAACAAGTCGAGCCCCATTCTATTCACAATTATGCTGCAACATTGAAGTGAATTGACATGTATATCCAAATTGGTAGAACAAAGGGGAGATTTTGGTTTCCCCGGACTTTCCAGCCACCCATTCTCATGTGGCCAGTACCAAACTACAGATTCTATCAAAATGATATTGCTACAAAAAGGAAAAGGTGGAACAAATTTGACGGATTGGGAGGATTTTATTGGGACCTAGACTCACACTCTGTTGAGATAGATGTTGTCCAACTAGCAGTTGCAAACTTTAAAGCTTTGACCAAACAAAAGAACAACCCTTCCACTACTGGAGGACCAACAAGATGTTAGGTTGGGGGGAATGATGAGCCTAGTTTTTGGTCAAATTTTAGGTAGATCTATAGTCCATTTGTTGGCAGTGTCATGAAATTTAGTAGTTAAATTTAATATTTGCATAATGTTTCCCTCAAACCATTGACATTGGGTTTAATCCTATCTTTGTGAAGTTTTAATGACATTGGCATATTATGTGGATTATCTATATTGATTTTGTGTATGATTGATGAATGTTCTTTAAGGTGATTATAGATGTGCAATTATTATGCGTATTGACATTGCTATGTAGGACACAATTTGTGGATGCTAAGTTGAGAAAGGAAACCAATAGATGGTCATGCAGGGGAATCATTCAAAGAATTCGATTGAAGGACAATGACAGTAGATTCCCCATGATAGTCAATTGTAACCGTGTTGTATTTATGGCATTGAGCAATCATGGGCATTACTACAATGTTGAGTCCACATTTGGGCATGCATATATGATTGGATTCCCTGTAGACATAACCACTTTGCCACTCTTTTCCTCACTTTCCCTAAATGGTGTCCTCTCAGTTAGTGAGAGTTGACTGCCCTATTTAGTTGGTAGTAGAAATAAGGATTTGAGTCTTCTTCTTGGGGGTTCTTAGTTCTTGATTGTTGTTGTTACATGATATCAATGATGTATTAAGCATTCTCCACTTTTCAATACAACCATGCTACTACTCTGTTTATACATTTTTCAATGAATGAGATGATAGTCTAAATTTAAGCATTTGAATTTGTATTATTCTTAGTGGATACTCATCCAAGGGGGCCCACTTGGTGAGTAATCCATTCTTTAGAGTAATTAATTTAGTTACTATTTCCTATTCTGTACTTAGTTCAAAATATGGCATCAACTGTTCCTACAACCACTAGAACTCTATTCTGTTTTTATTCCTGTAGCCAAAGCAGACAAAGAAGTTTCCTATCTATTCGCCCAGATCTTTATTCTTGCTCCATTTTTCAATGGTTGATGTTCAACAATTGCTTTATTTCCTTTCAACAATTTACCTTCAGTATTGTGTTTCTTAGCTATAGGATGCAATGACTACTTGAGCCCCTAGCGCACATACAGTGCTAATCCATTTCAAGTTTGCGTCCCTGGGTTGAAAAGTTAAATTCACCTTCATGATGGTTGAATGGCTATTTAGGTTAGATTTCTAGTCTCTAAATCAAGGGTGTAAAGGCTTAGTTATGAGATCATTGTTGGAGGTCAACAAACCTTACACAAAATAGTGATCTCAAAGAACTATTACCCATTATGGGCATATCAACTTTTGGGGGTTATCAATAATTACTCATACTAATAGAGGACACAAAAGATTGTTTTGCACTTGATGATATTTTTGAGTTTGTTAGATTTTATAATAATTATATTGATTATCATTTGGTAAACTGTTAGTTTATCTTTGATAGTAGGATATAGCTAACTCTAATCTTATTGCTCCATCCTTCACATAGCTTGGGTGGGGTGCATGAAGATTCATATGCCTTTATTTCTCAAATCCAATATTGTACCAACCTCTAAAACCATGGGCCTTACACAAAATAGTGGTCTCAAAGAACTATTTCCCATTGTGGGCATATCATTTTGTTAGGGGCTATTAAAAATCACTCATACTAATATAAACAATTACTTAATATAAATTTATAATCCTAACAACCACCCATTAAGTTTAATTGGGTAAATAAAACATACAATCAAAATTACGTATCAGTCAATATTATGTTTGGGGATATACATCACTATGATCAATGTCACATGTACCCAGTTACTCATTCTCATGATGCCTTGTCACTTGAAGTGACTTGCATGAGAAGAAAGTACATAAGAGGATGTATTCAAAGGCATTCACAATTTGTATTAGTGACAATCATTTATCCATCCCCATCAATTTTTGTCTCATACATGAGTCACATTGCCCTTCTTACATACATTTGTTTAAAGCTGCTTCCTCTTTTGTTAGTAGTGTTCCATGGGAAGTTGTCTCATGGATCCTAGTGACATTCAATATACCCTAGATGTTTTGGGAACTTGGGGACTTGGATGGTATGTCCTCTCCTTGCCCCTACCATTCTTTGATTGTTTTAGGGGCATCCCTTAAAAATAGGGATGTCGTGGGAACCACCTCTTCCTCCCCTCCCTTTTGGCATTTTTTGGGGACTTAATGGCATCCCCTAGCCTCCCCCAAATGTCTTGACTTCCTCTACTATCCTTAAGACTTTTGGGCATTCCCCACATGAAATGCATACAAAATGGAAAATAATAAAATAAAATTTAGAATATTCTAAAAGGAATAAAACTCTAAAAGGGGAGCCCACCAAAACCCCCCAACCTAAAAAATATTTTAAAACCCATTCTTGTTGTTTTTCATTCACTGAAAGAGAAGATGAAAAGAGAAGAAGGGGAAGAAGAGTAGTTTCCAAGATATTAGTCCAATGGTGACTACTATTTTTGAGCTCATTGCTCAATGTTACTATGTTCTATGCATAATGAAACATTTCCTTTTTTGGCACCTCTCAATACAAATCACATTTCTTATTATGTTGATGATTATTGGTTTTCTAGATGGATTATGGAATTTGTGGATTGTTATTCATTTGATTTGTTATGTTATTTTTTTAAGTTGTTGTTCTTGGTGTGGGAATGGGTACAAGTTTAGGGTTCGCGTCTGTTGGTATGACAATTTTTTTCTAGGGTATGTGTATGGGTTCATATATATATATATAAATATATGTATATATATAAATATATGTATATATATATATGTGTATATATATGTGTATATATATGTGTGTGTGTGTGTGTGTGTATATATATATATCTATATGCATACATATATATGTATACACACACATATACATATATATATATATACATATATATGTATGTATATATACATGTATGTATGTGTATATATGATGTGTATATATATATATATATATACATACATATGTATACATATATATCATACATGGACAATATACATGTATACATGCATATATATGTAATGTATATATACATACATGATATATATATGTATATATGTATATTGATAATATATATACATATATATATATATAAGCTGCTAAAATTTATAATTAAATTTATATATATTAAAAATATACAAAAACAATAATACTCAAAATTTCCAATAATTAATAAACAAAATACCTCATAATTTGCAAAAAATAAAATACTCATAATTCCATAATTCGTTGATTTGTCAAATGTTAATACAAAATGAAAATTATAATCAATAATCTTCATTTTTCTCTTTATTGAGAACATCAAAGTCAATAGTTGGTTCAATTTCATTTGAACCCCAATTAGTTGCAATGCCACTCCCACTAGTTGTGTCTTATATAGAAGTTGTCTCATCTAAACAAATTTTGGCAACTTGTGCAATAGTAGTGTCTAAGTTGGCACACTTAGGAGTTAGATTCCAATTCTTCCTTACCTCATCATTATAATTAGGTTTCTTATGTGATAAGAGACACAAGTTGGAGTTTACATAGATCAAATCCTTCTTTTTTTTTGCACCTAATGGATTTCACTTAATTGAGTGGATAAAGGAATATTTACTCCAGTTTTGCTTAGCTGAAGAACTTGCAACCTTCAAAAATTGCATACAATATTTACAATTATAAAAGATTAATTATAATATATAACAATGAAAGAAAAGTGAGGAAGTTAAAAAATAAAAAATGCATACTGGGGATAGAATTTTTATTGCAAGAGGCTATAGCTAAATAGAGCCTTGGCCATGTATGTACCACCATTCATGAGCATATTTTTTGTACTTGTCTCGAAGAGTGTAAAATTCATTATTTCTTGAAGATATAAAGTCGACAAACTTATTCAAGAAAACAATTGGTATATCTACATTTGGGAATATTCTTCTAAATGTAGTCTTGTACCCAATAACAACCTCTTCATCTTTGTATGGTTCCACTCTTCTCAGCAAGGAAAGTATCTTTGTGCTATAATATTTTGGGGACAAGAAAAATGCTAGGAGATGCAAGGGTGTGGTTATTTTGTTGCAATGGTCAACAATGATATTTTGCACTCTTGCAAAAAATGCTTTTGTGGGTTCATGCTCATTGGCTTGTATTATGGTATTTTTTTAAACCACAAAGGCCATGCCATCATAAATTTCACCTAAAAATGGTTGATTTGTATTATAGCATAACTAATCATAATCATGATGGGTTCATTGAAACTAAAAACATATTCCATATGAGGCAACCACATATCACACCTTCACAAGTCATCTCAAGTCAATTGTGTGATGCAAGTCAAGTTTTGGCAACCTAACATGGTGTAAAAATTGAAAACTAAAATTTAGATGACATTAAAAAAATTAATAATATACTAAAAGATAAAATTACCTTCAACAACTTCAAGTTGGAAAAGGTCTTGAAGATGGCCGGTGACATGTGATTTGATGTGTTACACAAATTTCAATCTCATCAACCTCTATGTAGATTTCTTTGAACCACTCAATCTATGTGTCAATCTTTTGCAATATTAAGTTTAGAGAGTGGACGACACATAGTGTCCAAAAAGTATGCCTATATATACCCTCTACTATTGAAGCAATTTCCCTAAAATCTTTAGTGTTGTTTGTTATGACTTTGACAATGTTTTTAGGGCCCACCATCTCAATGGATTGTATGAGGATATTGACAATGAAGGTTGCATCCTTCACTTATCCCTCACAATAAATTTCCTTCAAAAACATCACCTCTTTAGGAGACATTGTTGTAAGAGTTGTTGATGAACTCGAGCACCCAGGATCACCTGCAAAACCAAGATAAGCCTTCCACATGAGAGCAACAAGAGATAAAATGCTAGAATATAGTGCAATAAGAAAATGATGTTATTATCACACACTAAATGATACAATATGCATCAGCTTTCCCTTGAATTGATTGAGTTAATATGAATTCATTTGGACTTCATAGGAGGGAGAGGTGAGTGCAGAATATATAGCAAAATATGGGCAAATAATTCCAAGAGGGGCAATAACTCCCAAATAACCAAATTAGGTGGGAGGTATGCCTACTTGGAAAATTCCAAACATGTGGCATAACCTACTCAGAAAGATACAAATGAGTGGTTTTATGAGGTGGCATATAAGGCCCCAAAAGAGGGTGTGAAACTCAACCACCCAAGTGTGAGTGGGAGCAACACATGTAATTGATGGATTACGCCACATGTCCTCACATGAACCACATCTCCTATAACCTAAGGTATGCTTAATAATGTGCAGGAAAAATAATATTAAAAAACCTACACTAACACCCCCCCTTAAGCATAGCTTAGGTGGGTGAAAGGATGAAATAATGCAAAGATGGGTCCTAGCTACAAGGCCATGTTAGGTACCCATGTACAATGATGAAATCTCTCAAAGATGAGAAAGAGAAAACCCGTAGGACAAAAATCTCCCCCAAGAGAGAAGAAGAAAAGAGACCATATATTCCCTAAATATAGAATCTCCTGCATTGTTGGTGAATGCTTGGCACAAGAAGTTGAAGATGATCTAAGATCGCCGAACAATATTCCTCCCCTTAGGAAGAAAGAAAACCAAGGATGTATGCAGGATATCTTCCCATTCCTAAAAGGAATATGAAGGAAGAATGATGAAAACATACGATGTCTCTAAACTCTGCTCAAGTATCCCCCTGTCAAATGCTAAAAGTTTTCACCATTAAATCAGGTGTTCTAGGCCACACTACAGAAGATGACAATCCAGAACCTAGTGGAGATGGATGCAGAACAAAATTCAAAGACAAAAATATCCCCTTTAAAGATAAAGGAGCCTCCTCTAAATGTTGTCCAAAGTATCCACACTCACGCCAAATTGCAAAGAATGATCATGTAGAGAATGAGCAAGAGGGTCATGGTGTTCCCTCACAACAATTGAAGAAGGATCATCTCCATCAAAGAGAAGATGAATGCTATCAATGATGTCTCCCAAATCTACAATATGAGAATCCATGAACAATTCTAAAATACCTATCAAGAAGTCATCACAAGTAGCCAAGTTTGAAAGACAATGTATGTGTTGTTGCACTGAATCACAAGGAGCCAAAAATGTTGGATCATGAGCATCCTCAGGTACAATAGTAGATGAAGGAGATGAGATCTTAGTGCATGTCATATGACTACACCTATCATCCCCCATTGTATCTTCAAAACATGATGAAATAGATGATTCTTCCAATGCTGGAATAGAAGAGCCCTCAGCCTCAAGATGTTGAGTCATAGATGAAGAAGATGACACCTCTAAATCTAGATTAGGAGCCATAGAAACTGAAGTCTCAATAGATGTCTCTGTAGGAGGAGAAGATTCTGTGTCATTAAAATTACCATAACTTTCCCAATCATAAAGTGTTTTAGCTATTTTATCATCAATAGGTCGAGACTCTACAAGTGGAACAAGACAATCTACAAGATGATCCTCTGGGAATGGAGGTTCATTCAAGTCTCCATACATCTCCCAAAGTTTGGTCATAAGGTCATGAGGGATCTCAATACCATCAGTGACCATTTGTGTATCTATATCACAACTATAACCAATTACTCCTAGGATATGTTCTATTTTTAAGTCCCACACAACTCTCTTCCATTTTGATGAAGGTTTAGGAACCAGTCCAAAGAGATAGAGAAAAATATTAAGCCAAATACAATGTGTTAGGATTCCATCTTGCCAAGACTTAAAGTTCCATTGATTTAACCTTATTATAGCAGGATGTGTTTTGATTCCCATATTAAACTCCTCTACTAAGTCACACAATAGACAAATCAAGAGACATAAGCTAGTTCAAAAGCCAAAGATTACCCCCCCAAACCAGAACAATATAATGGTGGCACTTTATAATTAGTGCATTTACAATTCTAGAGTTATTTTCCAGAGTTTTACAATGTCTAATATTAGACCCAAATACTGAAAGTACAAAATAATCTTAGAATAAGAACCTAAAAATAGCACCAATATGTAGTTCTTGGAAAAATATCAACTTTCAAAACAAGAATCACCCCGATCCGAGGTCATATGTGAAAGTTATAGTCATTTGAAGTTCAAAAAAAGAGAATTGTCCTTTAGATCTACTGATAAAACTAATTTTTTGGAAAATTCAAATCACTTGAACAAAAATGGATCACACCATTGCAAAGCTTGTGAAATTCTACCCCAAATAAAAGAAAAATTCTCTGAAAAAGAGCTTGTATGACTAAATTATGGCCCTCCAAAGATTGATTGCAAAATCAAAAATGCAATTGAAGAGGGGGTTTGTTGAAATGTTCTGATTTAGTTTTTTCAAAATATATAACCTTTATGCAAAAACTAGAAATGACCTAGATGGTTTTTTTTCTGCTGTGAACAAAACCTAGATCACGGATTTTCTTTAAAATATATAAAAAATGGGGATCTAGTGTAAAATAGACATCTTTAGCAACAAAAAAATGACCCCAACAACCAAAAAATAGCATGAAAAGGTAGAATCAGCTACTTAAGACAATAAAAGGCATGCTACAACTTGCAATACTGATTAAAACACTCACAAATCTCTCAAATTTGAGAAGGGGCTTGCAGATCTAACACTCTGATACCATGTAAGAGTTGTTGATGAACTTGAGCACCCAAGATCACCTGCAAAACCAAGATAAGTCTTCCACATGAGAGCAACAAGAGATAAAATGCTAGAATATAGTGCAATAACAAAGTGATGTTATTATCACACATTAAATGATACAATATGCCTCAACTCTCCCTTGAATTGACTGAGTTAATATGAACTTGTCTAGACTTCATAGGAGGGAGAGGTGAGTGTAGAATATATAGCAAAATATGGGAAAATAATTCCAAAAGGGGAACTAACTCCCAAATAACCAAATTAGGTGGGAGTTATGCCTACTTGGAAAATGCCAAACATGTGGCATAACCTACTTAGAAAGATATAGATGAGTGGTTTAGTGAGGTGGCATATAAGGCCAAAAGAGGGTCTGAAACTCAACCACCCAAGTGTGAGTGGGAGCAACACATGTAATTGATGGATTATGCCACGTGTCCTCACATGAACCACATCTCCTATAACCTAAGGTATGCTTAATAATGTGTAGGAAAAATAATATTAAAAAACCTACACTAACAATTGTAGTGACATTAATTAGTGGTCTAATTTTGCGATCCTTCCATCCATTAAATGATGGATACTTTTGTTTTTGGTCATGTATCCTTGACTGCACTCAATGATGGAAGCCTTTTCCTTGGCCAATAAGGTGGTGCCTACCTTTTCATACCCAAGACTAATGGAATCAATAGGTGCATTGATAATTGTTGTCACCATATCTTGCGAGTATGGTGATTTGGCAAGGTTAAAATGTAGCCTAGTGCTATAAATACAATGAACAATGCTCTTATCTACAACCTCCCTCACCTCATTCTTGAAGGGCTTATCTAGTGGGCCTCTATTTTAGGAAAGAAAGGGACAATTTCCTTTTGGCAAGACGATGGTGGAATGAAAGGATGTGGGGAAACCAGTATTGTTAAGCTAGTAAGAGGTTTGTGCAATACTTTCTTGAAAAGTTGTACTCTTTCCTTCCCTCTATAACTTACATTGCCAACCTTTTTAATCTGGCTTTGGACAAACTCTTAATTAGGTTGGAGGTGAAGCCACAATAATGGTTTACAATTTGATGAAAACTAAGAAAAAATGATCCCATGGAAAAAAAAAAATTTTGGGGGTTTGAATGAACTGTAAGTTCGACCGAACCCAAAAGTGGTTCGACCAAACTAGGGTTTGAGTGAACCCATTAATTTTTGGGCCCATATTTCCCGCCCAAAAAAGAAAAAGAAAATGCATATGAAGGGTGGTTCGCTGAACCCCTAGGGGTTCGTATGAACCCCCTAATTCTTGATTCCCCCCTGAAACACAAAAAAACCTAAATTTTTACACTTCAAAGCTCGGGTTGAGGATGAAAATGGAGGAGTCTTCACAAACCCAACTAGAATTAGGTAGTCCTCAAAACGAGCTATTTAATGAATATAATTTTAATATGTTTTGGTTTTATTATGTATTTTCTTTTTTAGTTTTATTAAACATAGGTTTTTCATCAAAAATGAAGGTCTTTGTTCTGCACATGTGAAAAAATAGCAGATTATCAAATTTTTTTTTGAAAAATATGAGTGCACCAGATATTGAAGTCATTGATCCAACAATTTTTGTTTTTTCAATATATACAAAAAATGTTACACATTATATAGTTGCACTATGTTTAAATTGTAATTGGTTTGACTTCAAAACTTGATTAAAGAAAAAATATTCAATAAAAAACTTACCAAGTGGAAGCACTAGTTATTGGAGTTACAAATCTAAATTCGAAAGACTTAAAATTTTATCCTTCATGGGAAAAAAGTTGTGTATACAGTGTGCGTCACTTTTTAAAAATGTTATTTTTTGAAAAAAACTAGTTTTCATGGGAGATGGAAAAATAAGTTCAATCTAATTCCAAAAATTTTGAAAAATGTATTTTTAGAATTTATAGAAAAAATATGACGAGACTCTAGTTTGCATCATCTTCAAATTCCTCATGGTTTAGCCGCTATAGGTGGCCGAATGTGAAGATTTAGTTTAAAACAATAATTTTAGTGTCCAATTTGGCCAAAAATTGTAAACCACTATTGTGGGATCACCCCTAGTCATAGTGTATAGGTGAGTTTTCACTTGACTATATGAGCTCTTATACTTAGTCCCACATTGACTAAAATTCCAATGGTAATCTCCATCTGCAAGAAGTTACTCAATCATGGATGTATGTTGCTAAAGAGTTGATGTTTGTCAAATTTGAGCAAGCTCTTGACCTATGGGCCAATTGAACTAGAACTACTAGTTATTTTATGTGAATAACAAAACAAGAAAAAAACATTACATTGTGTTAACTTAGAAAAATAAAAATAAAATGACATTATAACCCCTATATTACATATAAAAGATTTAAAAACACATTCGAAATATTTTCATAAAAGAAAGAAAAGGTTTTAAGTTTTTTTGGAAGAACTTGAAAAAAATAGAAGATAATCTTTCCTTTTATAGATAAATCTTTTAAGTGTAGTTCTTTCTCTCTTATAGGAATAGTTGTAGTATTCAACTTCAAAGAAATATCCAACAACAATCAAGAATAAAAAATGATAGCCTGGAGGATTTTTGTTTTTGTTTTGGTTTCTTCTATTTTGATTATACATGATTAATCATGGAATGACATGTTTTGTGATTCTTTCCTTGTTAAAATCCTGATTTCTAAATAAATCGTTGATCAGCGATTTTGACTGATTTTATCCCTATTTTTTTTGCAATTAGATAGGATTTCAATGTTTTTTACCTTGGACTAGGGCCAATTGATGGATTTCTATAAGTTTTTTTTGAATGGGATATATTATCTATGTGCGATAGGGTTTATTCATGCAATATACTATACATTGAATAATCATTAGCATTTACTCACCTCAGTGCAACTTCTGCACTTCTCTTCACTATTCTTGACATTCTTGAATAGTTCAACTTCTATGAATTCCTCACGCTAGCAGGTCAGCGACAAACAACAACAACAATTGTTTGATGGATATGCATGTCGATGTGGTCAATGTTCAGGCCAAATGTTAGACCCTCCTCTCTCTTAGCTAGGCATCTACAAAGGGCCTCCAAAAAATAACAAAGAGTTAGGGATAGATTGGTCTCCTCATTGAACAAGCTCATTCTTCTTCAGAAGTTTAAAACTAGTCATACGTACAAGCCTTTGATAAATATTCATTGCCAACTTTTATAAATAAGTGAGTTTCTATTTGAACTTTTTTTTGAGAATTGATAAGACTAAGATGCAACATTCTAGTATAATTTTTATTGCTAGTAGTGTAATATGCTTGAATACAAGATAAATGAAATGCAAGGAAAAACACATTTTTCTTAAGCATGCACAAATGAAAGAAAACTTAAATTAGAATTGAAGTAGTTCCTGACTTCTAATTAGGCTTCATGTTAGAAAAAATAAATCAATACTCAATCAACAGGAAATTATTTATGAAAAGAATATGCAGGTGTAGCCAATAGTCAATATTGAAAAATTTGTAAATTTCATCAACAACCTTCAATGGGATAAAAAGAAACCTCTTTAGTTGATAACAAAACATTCCATGTTACCTATACATTGTCTCAATTTTTGATCTCTTTAGGTTCCAACCTCACTAATTTTTTTGGAGTAAACTAGCCCTTGTCAATCCATCTCTACAATCATAACTCAAAAGTCAATTTCTAAACAAAAAACAATAGCTAATAAATGGAACACAGTAGAGTGCTCCTCAACCTTAACAAGATAGTTTAAGTGGAATAAAGAAAGGATTTTGCAATTTTTATAGTGAAGTACTAATGTTTACAGGGTGTCTAATATACTTAGTTAAAAAAATTACTTTTTGTAGATTTGGTCCTCATGAAGGGTTGAATTCAAATCCTTTTGTAGATTTGGTCATAACACCACATTAGAGAGACTTTTCCTAGACAAATTATTGTTAGTCTTGGGTACAATCAGGGTTGAATGCAATTGGTATTTGAATGATGCCAATGGAGGCATACATTGTTGCAAATAGTGTTTGGAAAAGGAGGCAAGACATGACATCATTGCCTGCCTAGCTTTCCTTGTAAATGTCACATATTTGGCAAAACAAGTTCTTCAAACAATTTTTGATGGTTAGGTAGGAAAGACAAGAATTGGGACAAAAAGTGGCTTCTAATTCCATAGACACTAGAAGCAATTCTTTAGATGAGGCAACTAGTGCACAAGAGTCTTTCAAGGAATCTAAATCAACACCTACTTATATAGAATGTGGCCCCAACATAGGTGGATGGGATATTATTCCTTTCTTCGCACCTTTTAGTACACTAGAATCACATACCACTTTGGAGAGTATAGGTTGGAGGATGAATGCCCACAAACAAGCAAGGGTGATTGCAAAATTTTGGTACTACTCTAGTTTGTCATTCCATGTTGTAGGGTCTCCATATTGGCAAGGTATGGTGGATGCTATTGCAGCTATAGGTCTTAGGTTCAAAGCTCAATCTTATGATACATTGAAGGTTGACATGTTGAATGACCTAGTATTGGATGTTAAGGATGTTGGCAATGAACATTGGTTAGAGTGGGCAAAGATTGGAGGCACCATAATCTTAGATGGGTGGATGGATAGAAGCAACTGAACTGTTATCAAATTCCTTGTCTCTTATGATATTGGCATGATTTTTTGAAATCTATGGATGCATCAGATCAAATCTATGACTTGTTTGATGAGGTGGTCATGGATGTAGGGCCACCAAATGTGGTTTAGTGTATTGTACAAAATGCTATTGCTTGTGTTACAATTGAGAGACTCTTGATGGACAAGTATTCCTCTATGTTTTTTAACTCTTATGCAACAAAGTGCCTTGACCTAACCCTAGAGGACATTAGAAAACTTGAATGAGTTAGGGAGGTTTTACAAAAGGCTCACACACTTACTAAGTTTATCTACAATCACATGAGGGTGTTGTATATGATGTGCTCCTTCATAGAGGGAAAGAAGCTAGTTCAACTAGGGGTGACAAAATTTGCTATGCAATTCCTTATATTGTAGGCTCTTTGCCAAAAAAAAAAGAATTTGAAGTGAATGTTTGTTTCAAATGAGTGGTTGGAGTTTAGATTCACAAATCAAATGGATGGCATAATAGTGGCATAGTACATTTATTCTATATTTTTTTTGGGATTTGGCTAAACAAGTTGTAGAATTTTTTGAGCTTCTAGTAAAAGTTTTTAGGGTAGTGGATGGGGAGAAGTCCCCCATGGGTTATTTGTATGAGGCCATAGATAGGGCCAAGGAGGTGATGAGGGGTAGAATGGAAATAACAAGGCCAAATATATGCTATGGTGGGACAAAATCAATACGAGATGGGATTGATAGATGCACTCCCCTCTCCATTCTATTGGATACTATTTGAATCAAATGTTGTTTTGTAGCCCCTTCTTCAAAGATGATAATTTTGAGGCCACATAGGGCCTATTTATGTGCATGGAGAAAATGTTCCCTACCCAAAAAAAGTCCCAAGTGGTTATGGTAGGGTTTCCAATATATAAGCAAGCAAGTGTAATGTCCCCTTTTCCTAGGTAGTCATCAATTGTTGAGGTTAGTCCATCACTTGGTCCCCGTGGACTAATAGGTTGGTTAGGGGGGCCCTTTGAGGGTGTTTGCGACTAGATAGTCAACTATTTGTGCTCAATTGGTATTTTCCTAGCTCAGTGTTTCCAGGGTTATTCTTGTGACCTTCCAGAGCTTGATTTGGACACTTTGTTTATACATACTATTTTTTGTAAGTCATAGGGGGTCAGCATCCTGGTTAGATGAAAATATTTCCATATCAAGAAAGTTGGTGATTTCTCACCATGAAGTATCCTAGCATTTATCATGGTCATGGGTATTAAGTTTAAATAACATTAATAATAAAGTTAAATTAAATATTTAACTTATTGTGTTATTTAAATATTTTAATGACTAATGATAAAAAGGTGTTATAAGGAGTTTTTAAAAGATTATTTTATTTTATAAAGTTGGATGCCAACTTAAGGGATATAAGACGAGAAATAAAGTAAATAAAATAATTTTTAATTTGGCAACTTGGGCATGGGAATTGGAGGGAAATATAAAAGTCCTTTTTGGAGCTCATTTGCACATTCATGTTGAGAAGAAAATTGATAAGGGTTTTACAGGTTAGATTGGAGAGTATGAGAATCTTAGCTTCACTGAGGACAAAAACCCTCATGAGCAACAACATCCTACAAGAGTGAAAGATTTCCCAAAATTGTTTGCAAATAACTCCATTTCAAGGGTTGTGCTTGTGCTTCAATTGATTACAAGAAGGTTCCAATTTTTAGGGTTTGAAGATTTCATTGGCATTGGATGTTTGCAAGGTTCATTCATATTGTTGATCGATAGAAATGAAGAATTTACTATTGTTGAGGGTGAAAACCTCCTTTTTACCTGGGTGTAGGGTATATGAATAGGTTCTCGTTTGCTGGGAAATTTTTTTTTTCTTCATATTGTTGGTCTGGTGTGGTAATTTTTTGAGTTTCGCCAGCTACTAATTTCAGCGTGGCATTTAACCATCTTAGTGGAGGCAACATACTGAGTATTGGGAGGTGTTGAGATTTTTGCTTGAGTCGTGGGAATTGCCTGGCCGTGGAAGTATTGTAGGGTGTTGGTTTCTTGTTATAGTCACAAACTCCTTTCTCTCTGTGGTTACCTTGCATGAGGGTTTGTGTGTTGGGCGCTTCTTTCTAAGGGTGAAGTCAAGTGTAGGTCTACCCATTGACATACCACCATATTCCTTGAGTTGAAGACTGTTGGACAATGGCGTGGGGTTGCTGCTGAAGACATGTGGAGTATTTCTGAGTGTTAAGACACCCACAACAGTCATTATTCTTCTTCTACAGCCGTAGTGCCTTTATACCAGGTGTGGCAACATACAAGAGATTTATTTAAGTCAGAAAAATGGTATTTATATGCTTAGATCTGTCGTCTATGTAGTCTAATTGTAATGTTACAATATTGTTGATGAATTGAAATAATATTGATGTTGATAGCATATTTTATCTTGTTTTGTTGAATGCATAAATTGAAGAAAGGCAACGTTTGAGGAAGTTATCTTTGGTATAATAATCTTGGTTAATTTGGTGAATTACTTTGCATGGTATTCTTGTATCTCATAAACAATGATTACTTCCTTTGGTTATGCATGATAATTGTTTTAAAAATGCCTTATATGTCAAACTGAAACAAATTGAGCAAAATCACAAAGTCAAACTCGACTTGGGGTGGGACATTACAAAAAGTGATTTTTTCTAAAGTATGGCTATCATCCAAGGTAGAAAGAACTTCAAACTAGGTGGACTCTAGAAACTTTGAATAATCTCTCTATATTATTATTGAGGGCATGCAAATTCAAGATGTTAAGCTTTTAGTATATCTTACTTGGTATCATCTTGAAATAATTTGTGTTTTTTAGTGTAATGGTGGGATTTTTTGGCCAAAAGGCCAATAATATTGGATGGTGAGATGCATTTTGAACCAGCGATGTAGTTTATCTACTTGCAAGTGTACTTGGAGTGTTTTTAGATACATACATTTCAAGAAACATAACCAATTAATACAACAACAGATGAAGGATTTAGTGTTCGTTCACCACAACCTTTGCCTAAAGCTAAAGAAAGCTTAAGGTTAGAGTTCTAAAATACTTGCAATCATACTTATAATTGTAATCATGATTTTTTTTCACTTTCAGTTGCCAAGATTAATTTCTATATGGACAAAATTAGGTACTATAGAGGATGACTAGCTAATTGACCTCAATGAGATTGATCTAGATTTTGAGTGGATTGCAAATGATGTCCTTGATGATGATGATTATGCTTTCCTTAAGGAGTGCAACTATATGATATTGATGCAATTTAATGACTTAGAAGAGGCTTTGACCTAGGAGCTTCATCATCAAATCTTGCAACCCTCTAGTGTAGCTCTCTTTGTGTAGTAAGAGTCATTGGTTGCATATGAGTTTTTTTGAAGTTTTTACTTAGTTTCTAGATTGACGTAGTAAAAAGTAGATTGTAGTTAAAATTTTGAGAACTATTAGCATCTAATTATTATTTATGCATTATGAAGTATGCATTTTACAATGCAATGTAATCAATGATATGAACATAAATGGAAAAAATCTATATTCCACAATTGACGAGATAAACTGTTCATTTTATTTTCTCTCTAAATCTCTATGCCGTTGAAATGCCTTTAAAATTAAAAAACACAAGGTTTTTCTCTCTTTTTCTACATTTTTTAAAATCTAAATTTTTCTTGTTTAAAACCCAATCAAAAAAAAATCTATGCTTTTGTTTGGTTGATTTTTCTCCCAAGAGATTTTTGCTGCTATGGTGAATAGTAATCATTTTAGGTTGAAATTAGTGTTGTGAAATGTGTTTTTGCTTTAAATTATTTAAAAAAAAGATGTCTTAGTGTGGGCCCACTTGGGCACCTCAAGTGCCTTGTGGGGTGCCTAGGGTGGACCCTGGGAAAACTCTAGGCCATCCCAACCTAGAATTAGGGCCCATTTTGTATTTGCAGGCTATGGAGACCTTTCTAGAAGGACCTAGTAACATAGTTATTTTTGATCTATATGTATTTTAAAAATTCAAATATTAATTTTATTTTTTTAATAGCCATCCCCTCACCATCCCCAAAATTCAGAAAAAGTGTTACTATCTCCAAAACCTACCCACATGCTTCTTCATCCCCAAACTTGGAGAAACATAGTTTGTTAATGTGTTTGCCTATATGACTTTGGCTTACAAGCTACTTCCTAATTTTTTATTTCTTTCATGGGACCTCTATGATTGATACATTTAGTCTTCATGACATATAATAGGGTGTAGTTTATTTGCTTAACTTCTTGTTCTGTGTTAGCCAACTTGCCTTTCTTGGATGGGAAAATGTGAAATGAACTTTCAACAAGAACTAAATTTTGTTAAAAAGAAAAAAAATGCAAATGACGTATTGTGTTGGTCCCTTGCCATTGATTATTCTTACCATACTGTAGTTGTACTAGAGGTCCTACAAATAGTAGCTATGTGTCTATGAGTCCATGCCTATTTTCCTGCTCCTCATTATTCTTTCAAACTGTAGTTGCACTAGATAGTCTGCGTGCAACAAATATGCTTTTGCAAAACCATATTTGTGTTCGTGTTCCCCATCAATCTTCCAAATTACAGCTAGAAATATGATGTACATAATTTTGTGCAACATGCATCTCTTTGCATTAGATGTACCTTTTTCCCCTTGTCTAAGCAACACGTCTTGCCATTGTATGTGGTCTGATTCATCCCCATTAGCAATATTGAATTCCCAGTACCAAGTGGTGCCCATGGTTGAAGATAGTACCAGCGCCCAATGGTTCCAAAAATTTGAAGTGACAAAAATAACATTTTTTTGTTTCCTTTTATAATTTCCACTCCATTTTTTTCCTTTGGAATTTGTATAATTTATTTTTAATACAACTCCTAAAGAGTTCGGGCTCCTGTTACAAGAGTTGTACCATTTTTTTGTAGCTTCAACTATCGACATCCATTCTCGTGGATATTTGTGCATAATTATTTGGTTATACAAAATTATAATTGCAAGTGTTTATTGTGTCTTCCCTTGATGGTCAGAATTGTTTCCTACTGTGTTATTTCTAATTCCATTCTCCTTCCTTATGCACTCTGATTGGTGGTCAGAAGTAGGAGTAGAATGTAACGCCCGCCGTGCAAGCCCCAAAGAACAAACAACAAAAGAACGCAAATAATTTTTTTTTTAAAGAAAGATAATAATCATCATACCAATATTAAATGATCATATTCATACTCATATACTTCATTGCATTAAAAACAAACAACATAATCAACCATGTCCTTTGGGGCCCCACGAGGTTACATCAAAAAATAAACATTACTAAACATCATCTCATAAGATATCGAACAAGAAACTATAAATGACAACATTATATAAATACATACATAAATTCTATCACAAGATAAACCCATGAGACATTTCATAACCAATTAAAATTACAAAGTAGATAATTACATTACATCATCTTTCAAATGTTACATCGTCCATAAAGTTACATCATGAATCCCGAACATGTGGGATGAATACAATATACAAGTTTATCAAAATACAATGAGATCAACTGAAATAAATCTTCAACTGGATGAGATTGAAGCCACAAACGCTGATGGGGAACCCAACGGTGTGCGGAGCACGTTCCACCCGACCACCCCCGTGCTAAGAGGTGACAGAGAAGTAACTCCAACCAAGAATGACAACAAAAGGTACAACCAAACAAAAAGTACCAACATAGATCCATCACACAATACACCAATTAAAAGAGCAACCAATAACATCAAATCACAATGTCCTAAAGATGCAAGATTATAAATAAAATATACATGAGATCATACAACGCATGCAAAAGATGTATCAAACAATAACAATATAATTCAATTCAAACAACAGTCTAAAACAACTCCCATGACCCACTTCCAGAGGAACACAATAACACAAACGCATGGGCAACTAGGGGAGAGTGTCATCGCATAGTCCTACATGGGCTGTCCTGTGCTCTTCCTCCCAACTGGAGGCGCCAGTCCCATCTATGGCTGTCCTGTGCTCTTCCTCCCAACTGGAGGCGCCGGTCCATAGGGTGACTCATGCGGAGCTGCAGACCTCTCGTGAGGACGAGGTCACGACCTTGCCAACCACGGCCTTCTCAGCCTTCCATTAGTCTGTGGAAGCACTAATGAAGACAAGGCATCCATTTTTTAAAATCTTGCAATGATGTTACTACCCAACCCAACCCTCCTAAGTTAATTATTAGATTTTCACTTATTTACTAACTCACTCGTGGGTTATCCTGAGCTCTTCCCCTTAAACGGGGTGCCGGCCCCCACGAGGAGCCACTCTCCCTAGAGACCCATCAAAACAAGGGGGTTGTACCATGCCAATCATAATTACCAAAGTATGACAAGAAAAGCAACATACGAGGCATAAACCATCTCGCAAGTAAAAACACCATAATGAAATCTCATAATTCGGTACACCCCATTAATAAAACATAACTCATCATAAATCAAGATGAAAAGTATAAAACTCAGAACAAAACATCATCCTCTGGAAGACTAAAGTGTTGACTCAAACGGGTTCCCACATCAAGGAAATAACAATGTCCCAAAACCCAACAATCCAACAAGATTAAATCTCAAAAATAAATAATAAAAAGTGATAACCTATTTAATTCCAAGTAGATTACAAAATAATTTTCTTTCCTAAAATACAATCATATTTCAAAACAGAATAAATAAATAATGCTGTTTTATCAGCAATATCCTTTCAAATTTGAAGATTCTATAAAACAGATTTATTTCTAATTCACTAATATTTCCATTGAAAACAATTTCTGCTTTATTTTTTTTTTTTCTAAAAAAGAAAAGAAACAGAATCTAACTATAAAGATTTATTTTCTAGATAATAGCTAAGTTACAGAAAATAAAATATTAATCAACACAGAATGTACTGATGCATTTGTTGCTAACAGTTAAATCAACAGAACATCGATTAAACAGATTTAAAACAGTATAGATATATTTTCTTCTTGAATAACAGAAAAATTGATTAAATAATACTACAACCAGAATTAATAAATTAATTTATATATATATATAAATATATATATATATATATCTACAGCATATATATATATAGATATATATATACAAATATTCATATATATATATATACATATATATATATATATATACATATATATATATATATATAATATATATATATATATACAGAAAACATATATTAAAATCGCATATTAAACATTATGTTTTAAACATATTAAAATTCCAATGGGAATTTAATCCCAACACAGCCGTAAAGGAAACCGGACCCCGCCGGCCGTGGGCAGTCTACGGACTGCACACGGCAGTCCAAAGGACTGCCGTGGACAGTTTGTATAACCGCCTGCGCCAAAGGGGGTGTGGTGGGTACGGCCGAGGCCATCCCCCACACAGCCTATATACATATACATATGAAATAAAAACAATGAAATCAACTGGCATGAACAGTGCGACGGGATTTCACAATTTCAAATTTCCATACAAATTTTCATTTGATTAAAAAAATTATAAATATATATATATATGTATATTTATATATATATATATATATATATATATATATATATAAATATAGGTATATATATATATTTTCAGAGGTTCAAAAATAACAGTAACAGAGAATTACTGTTCACAGGAAATTCACTGTGCATGATTGAAATAAAAAGTTTTCTAAGGAAATATATATATATACATAAACCAGAAAATTCGAGGAGAGGTAATTGTTTTCAAAACAATGATCAACAATTTTTAAAAAAGAATGAAATAACAGAAATTTGTTTAATTCCCAGTTTTCAATTAAAACCCCTCTTTTTAAATAACCAGCCACAACCAGGAAACCCCAGAAATTTCATCGATCTAATAACAATCCCCAATTTCCTTTGATTAAACTGTAACCCCAGTGAATTTTCTTACTAATTTTCAATCTTAAATACAAATTTAATTCACAAGCACAAATCCCTATTTTAACAGAGGTAAATAAATTAAAGAAGGAACCTGGCGTCCTTCGCTTGCAGAAGATTGAAGAAGCTTCGATCCTTTTTCTGTATCAATTTCCCTTGCTGCAAATCTTCCAGCAACTGATCCTGAATCCTCCTTCCTCTTCACCAATTTCTCCACAAACAGAAAAGAACTAGGGACAGAAAATTGATTGGAAAAGAAATTTCTCCAGCATTCCAAAAGCCATCCCCTCAAACAAAGAAACCCCCTCTTAAAATCCATTCCCATGAATCCCTTCAATTTCCTCTTCCCGTGAATACCAGAGGTCACATTTCAATAAAAACAAATAATATTCATTGATGCTTTTTCCATAATGTATTTAAATAAATTCTAAATTCACAACATAAACTTTTATTTAAACAAATATATAAATATTCCTCATTTCCACAATTCTTCATTAAATATTTACTTATTAAAATCAACCATTGAGAGACTTAAAAATAAATGCAATGCTTTTTTTTATTATTTTTAATATTTATTCATTGCCATATTTGCTTATTATTTTATGTTTTTATTTTACCAATTACCTAATTATTTAAATTACCACATAAGACCATTCACTACTTTAGACAAATCATAAAATCATACAAAGACCAATGTAACCACACAAATGAATGAGACTAATATGCACAAACCATAAAGATGCAAGACTGTTGACAACTTGGTACGGAGTTACTTTTCATGTCACCTCAAATATTCAACTTCCTGCCGTTGGGTTGGTTCAATGCTCGCCCAGACCTACCGAAATAGGTGGAATCGAGTCTTTTTCCTGCAAGGCCTGCATCCACAAGGTGATATACAATATACATAAAATCAAAGCATTGTGAGGAGGATTCACAGCGTAGCAGGGCGCTCGCGAATGAGTGATGCTACCTGTCCCCTCACCAAAACATATCATCATAAAATTTTACACCACATCATAAATTACTATTCTATAGTCTATTGCATTCCAAATAACTCCATCAAATGATCATAATAAAATGTCATCACAATATCCATGGCATCATAAGAGTATAGTAATAGTCTAAGCTACCACACATAATAGCCACAGTATCAATCACAAATCACAATGTGCCAAACAGAAACCACAGTGAATGTCAAAAATCAAATAGTAGCATGAGGGGTATTACATAGAAACTATTTTAGCCTTTAATAGATTGGTATTTCCTAGAAACAGAGTCATTCCATTCAAAATTCATATGGTTTACTTTTTATTCTTCTTGGTGTGGTTAGTCTTCATCATTGGTGCATCATGAAAAAAAAAACTCCTAGAAATATTAAATGTGGAACCATAAGGTAAAAATATTCCATTAATAGAGAAACCTTCTTATAGTCCTAAAAAATGAAATGAAGGTTTGCAAAAAGAATGGCTACAAGATAAAATAGATTAATGCTATGCATTTTAGAAATATGGTGAAGAAAATAGGGCCAAACGAAGGACATAATTATACACAGAGTTTCTAATAGGCATTTCTACCATACAATGAATAATATCTAATAAATAGCAAAATCCTAAGGAGCAACAATATGAAATTCATTTGTATTCTTCTAAACAAAACTGTTGGGATGCTCAAGTCAACAGAAGATCCACTTGATCCAAAGACATATAGTGAGCTCATCACATAAATTGCTTGTGGTCATCCCTACTTTAGTAAAACTGGGAGAACCTTTCAATAGAGGACAAGGAAAACTATAAAAACACACACAATTGCTACACTAGCAGTTCCGTGTAGTAACATGCAATAATGAGCCAATAGGTGGGGAGCAACATGAAATGCAAGTGATGTGCAGGCAGTGTCTGTGGAAAAACATTAGAATGTGAATGGCATGAGTGGGCACAGTAGCTATATGCAAATGTAGATAATATAGTTACACATTAAGGAATCCAACGAACAATACAATGGATCGCTAGATATATTACAGGCAATAATTAAAGTGATCGAGTGTGAACAATATTGTATCCCATTTTTACTTTATAGTTTAGCATCATTATTTTATTTTAAATTATAATGGGGACCGAATGAGGGTGTTAACCCTAATGGGTTGAAAGGAGGATATGTATATAAAGGATAAAGTGTGTAAGCAATAGTTGGTGGAAAAGTAAGTTTGTAGAATATATATATACACATATAGAGGTTTGGTTGAAGAAAAATTGTATTAATATTCAATTAATTATTTGGTGATAACATCATTATTATTGGTACTTGGTTTGGTGCGGTAAATAATAATATTATGTAGTTAAGTTGTTAATTAAAGAGAAATATTATTACTAAATTTGAAATGATTTCATTAAGTAATAGTAATATGATTAGGTTTTATTAGTTAATCAAAATATAATATTATTATGGATAGGGTTCAATGTCTAAATTGATCACATTACTAATGTGCATTTAGTTGGGAAATAATAATGTTGAAATAAAATTAGTTGAATTCATCATTATATAAGCCCACCTCATCATTTAGCCACTGCATCAATTCTTTATGATAAAAACTAAGGATCTTTTTGTAGCTAGTAACAAAGAACCCTACATCAATTATAGTTAAAACAATCTAAAAATAATACAAATATCATTAAGTTTCATTAATTAATCAAAATATAATATTATTATGGATAAGGTTTAATGTCTAAATCATTGATGACATTACTACTATGTATTTATATGGGAAATAATAATCATGGCATACTATTAGTTGAATTCATGATTATATAAGGACACGCCATAATTTGGCAATTGCATCAATTCTTTATGATACAAACTAAGGATCTTTTCATAGCTAGCAACAAAGTATCGTAGACGAATTTTGGTTAAAATAATTTAATTATTTGTGTGATGTAGAGTATAAGCAAGAGAAGAATAATCAACAATTCCCAATGGAATCTAACATAAAGTGTATAAGATCAACTATTTTACTCCATTGTAACCATAAGCTTAAACATGAATTTTTTCTGATTGCTATGTCAGAAAGATAGCGATTTGTACATACAAAATATAAAGTAAAAGTCAACACGAGGACTACTCTCCACCCTACCATAAATTGGGTCATGGAGCCTCATGGACCCTCACCAAACCCCTGATCAAGAATATAGATTTCCCACCACTGTGATTAGTGATGAAATGAATATTGCATATTACAATCAATATAGAGTACATTAGGATATGATTGTCTATTTGACCATTGTTGCTGATTTTACAGTTAATGTCATTATTCGGGAAGGTTGTTTGTAACACATTAGTTCATGAAACACTGGATTATTGTTGGAGCATGGTCTGCAAGAATAAAAAAAAAGTGTTAATGTAATAAACATGCACCATTGGTACAAAATTAATAAATCAAAAAATATAAAGACTCATACAATTAATTACAAAGATGATGCAATACAGTTGTATTAGAACACAATAAGGAAATAAAATCTAGGCATACCTTATGTAGGGAATGGATTGAAGTCTGGACATAGAAAAGCAGGTCTACTCTCCACCCTACCATATTGGGTCATGAAGCGTCATCAACTATTCTCCCTTGGGAAAGAGAGTTCAAGAACTAGGATGTTGATTCATAACCATAGTTACAATCACTTCATCTTCATAGTTGGTTGAACTTCATTTGCAAAGGTCGTCCATCTATTTACCATATAAACTGGAATATCAACACCCAAGTTCTTGAACTATCTCTCCCAAGGGCGAAGAGCAATCAGATGATCACCAAGGTAATTTAAGAATTCAAGCACAAAATGAAAAGCATAAAGGGAGAGGAAGAGGGAATTGACAACAACTCAACACAACCCTACCAAAAATTGAAACAACATAGCCTTTTTGACAACACCTTCTCAATAATTGAACGCTATAGCTTAGGCAAGAGAGAAATAATCAACAATTCCCAATGGAATCTAACATAAAGTGTATAAGATCAACTAGTTCACTATGTTGTAAGCATAACCTAAAGCATGTGAATTTTTTATGAATCCTATGTTAGAGAGATAGCAATTTCTACATAAAAAATATAAAAATAAAACTCAACACAATAAGGCCTACTCTCCACTCTACCATATTGGGTCATGGAGCTTCATGGACTCTCACCAAACCCTCGAGCAAGAATATATATTTCCCACCACTCTAATTAGTGATGAAATGAATATTGCTTATTACAATCAATATAGAGTACATTAGGATCTGATTGTGTAATTGACCATTGTTACTAATTTTCCAACCACTATCATTATTGTGAAAAGTTGTTTGTAAGACATTAGTCCATCAAATACCACATTATGGCTAGAATATGGTCTATAAGAATAAAAAAAAGTATGAAGTTTAGTATGCTCATTATGCAAAAATAGAATGAACTGCATAAAATTAACTATTTTATTCCATTATAGCCATCACAAGAGAAAGTTAAATACTGATACCCACGTTCCTATGTAAAGGCCAGACCTTGTGGATGCAATGGATTGAAGTCTGGACACAAAAAAGGTGCCATGCTTTCCACCCTACCATTTTGGATCATGGAGCGTCATCGACTATCACCAAACCCCTGCAATTACTTACCATAAAGTACAACAACTTTTCATGATGATGCCAATGAACAGTATTGTTCAAGTGAGAAATTTAGTTGCACACGTAGCAAATATAAAATGGAAGTGAACAAAATGAGGCCTGCTCTCTAATATTGGGTGGCCACTACTATGATGAATGGTGAAATCAATGTTCCCATTCTCTTAGCCAGTCTTATAATCACTTCATCTTCACAGTTGTTTGAAAGCTCATTCATCTATTTAGCATGTATACTGGAATATCAACATCCCACTTCTTGAACTCTCTCTCCTAAGGGAGAAGCATGCTTTCTGGAGCAATTGCGAATATGAAGAGATTATAGAATTGACTAAGAGAAACTAGATGATAGGGGTGGAAAAATAAAAATTACACACCTCTTCCTACTTCAATTACATCTCTACCCACTTGCTTTCTCTTCCCTCCGTTCTTTCTCCACCGCCTGCAAAAAATGAACACAAATTTATCAGAACCCACAACTTTTGCAACCATGAATGCATGTAAAGAACACAAGATAACATCCGACCACCTTCATAGATATTCCATAGCCAATGAACTCACTTGCACCTCCACAGAAGCTTTCCATGCTCACTCATGCAACTACCTTCAACAACAATAGAAACACAAAGAATGAAACCCAACAATACGCTATTGATAACTACATAGACATTCATTTTGTTTGTCAAGGACTTTAAAATAGATGTTACTTGCATGATCACCACTATGTGGTAACCATACAACAATTAATGTCAATGGTGTTTCACTAGCCTCCACAACTATCTTCAACAACAACATAAACCCAAAGAATAACACCCAAAAATACATTATCGATAACTGCATAGACATTCATTTTGTTTTCCGAGGACTTTAAAATAGATGTTACTTGCACGATCACCACTACATGGAAACCATACAAAAATCAATGTTGATGACATTTTTCTGGCCTCCTGTACAACCATGATATTTTTTCGGCCTCCTTTATGGAACAATATAGCTTAAGCAAGAGATCAATTATCAACAATGGCCAATGCAACCTAACATAAAGTGTATAAGATCAACTATTTTAGTACATTGTAACCACAACCTAAAACATTTGAATTTTTTGTGAATCCTATGTGGGAAAGATATCAATCTGTACATAAAAACTATAAAATAAAACTCAACACAATAAGGTCTGCTCTCCACCCTACCATATTGGGTCATGGAGCCTCATGGGCTCTCACCAAACCCTCGAGCAAGAATATACATTGCCCATCACTCTGATAAGTGGTGAAATGAATATTTCTTATTACAATCAATATAGGGTACATGAGGATATGATTGTCTATTTGATCATTGTCACTGATTTTCCAGTCACTGTCATTATTTTGAAAGGTTTTTTGTAACACATTAGTTCATCAAACACCACATTATGCCTGGAATATGGTCTGCAAGAATAATAAAAAAGTCTAAAGTTTAGTGTGGTGATTATGCAAAAATAGAATGAACCACATAACATTAACTATTTTATTGGACATTACAACCATCGTTGTGGAAAGCTAAAGTTCACAACTACAGTCCTCTGCAAAACTTTTAGTGCAAAGGTTAAACCACATACAACCTATGTATATACAAAGTGTGAATTCTAGTCCAGTGATCACACTTTATTGACATATGATATGTAAATAAAAAATATATCAAAGTTGTATATTTTATAATACATAAGTTTCTCTCTACTTGCAATGGGATGAATGGAGTGATTATAATTTAGCCATACCTAGTGTGTGTAGCAGAATGTAGTATGCACAAAAAAAAAAGGCCCGATTTCCACCCTACCATATTGGCTCATGGAGTGTCGTGTGCTCTCACCAAACCCCCAAGCAAGAAAATAAACTATCCACCACTATGATCAAGGGTGAGAGCAATGTTTCAACCACCAATGACTCAATACAAGATCTAATCACATTAAAAGCCCTGTGAAGGACAATTGTTGCAGTTGGTAGACAATAAACAAATTACAAAATATAAAGACTTGTAGAATTAATTACAAATGAGATGTAATGGAGTTGCAATACAACAAAGTAAGTAAATAAAATCTAGAAATGCCTTGTGCATGAAATGGATTGGAGTCTGGACATAAAAAATGAATCGTACTCTCCACCCTACCATATCAGGTCATGGAGCATCATCGGCTATGACCAAACCCTTGAGCAGTAACATTAATTTTCCACCAATTTGGTGAATGTTGAAGGCAATGCTTTCGCGCCTGAGGAAATATGTTCAATGGAAATCAATGTTATAAATTTTTTATAATTTGACATGGAGTTTTGAAATGAGAAATGGAAAAAAAGATATGTAGGTTTACATTGTATACAAATGGAATACAGGTGAAGGCAGTACAACATGCAAATGTGGAATTGTAAAGCCATTTAACATTTCTGCGGATCCCTAACATATACGAATACAATGTAGCTATAATCTAAAATCATTTAAGTGGCATAAACTTTCACAAAAGCAAACTATGAACTTTGGTACTACGAACATGATTTATCGGCAAGCAATATGTAAAACACAAAATTTAAGCTGATTTATAATTTATAAGCAAAATATATGTAATAGGAAAATTACATGTCACATATAAAAAATGATAATGAACTGAGTTTAGAGGCAGTGCAGATTCTATATGCATAGAGGTGAAGAGAAAAGGAGAAGCAATTCAATCACCATAAAGAAGAGCAACTTTTGATGATGATGATAATGAACAATTTTGTTGGAGAAGATCATCTTGTTTGATTTACAATGCACTATAATTGTTGGTATGCATCTTGCAGTTTCTAGCAAAATACAAAGGCAGGTCTACATAGTTCAAGTGAGCAATTCAGTTGCTTGCTATTCGGTGCAATGTTTCTATATGCCTAACTTCTTAGATAAATGTGAGCCTTTTTGAAGAGGCACATATATACACATTGTTGATTGCACAAAGCACAAAAAAATTGTGACTGACAAACCAATGGGTAAAAAAATCCCAGGGTAGCGAGCAACAGACCACAAAAAGAAAACTGGATTATGTCAAGAATTTTATTCCATTACAAATATAGCCAAAAAATCAAGGCCATACAAAGAAGCATAGAAATAAATTCATGTTGAGAAGCCCATGCAAACCACTAGCTTGTTTTCAAAGAGAAGCACTGGAAACAAATTATCACAAGGGATGCACTGCAAAATCCGATCCATGAATGAAAAAATATTGGTTTGAATAAAATATATAGTCTCTCCCAATACAACCTTACCAAAAAGAGAAAAATATACCCTAAGTCAAAGTACAATAATCAACTATCCCTTACAGAAAATAAGGCAACCTGCATAACTTGAGCTATTTGATTTGTATGCATAGAGGAAAGAAGCATCACTTTGCACAGCTTACCATGTGAACATTGTCTCATGTATGTGCTACATATATTTCCAATGGTTGCAATAATACTTTGCATTTAAAAATCACCAAACTAATTGAACAGTTTGTGGTAGTTTCGATGACGCATTGTTCAACACTGGGTTGTGGATTGAGCTACATAACATACATAAAAGACATTATAGCCAAGAACCATATGACATCCACATCCAACATGGCACTATCATTAGGGATCACAAAGCAGTATCAAGAACACTTGGTAAGCATTAGATGGATACCTAGACATTATAGTTACATAGACAAATACATTATAGACACATATATCTACACAAAACTCTGTCAAGATATTCTATGCACTTAGAACATTGTAAACAAGATGAAAACAAAATTCTCTTAAAAAAACTCCCAAATAGTTGTAAATATTGAATTGTGTATGCATATATGCATAGATATCCAACACACGAACAAATATCTACACACATCTGTACCAAGAAGTTGTATAACATAGGGAAATATCAATTGCATGCATGTATATTTATCTATATGCATATGCAAATGTACACATACATACAACTATGTCCATAATTAGATATATGAGCAGGTTTAGCCAACAATACATCTCCCAGAAAGGACAAGAAGTCTATATAAATAAACAATATAAAATTAAATCAAAATTATACACTTAAAACGTAATGAAATTATCAACAACATGAATAATAGAAAAGAAAACAACCAAATCTTTTTTACTTAAACATTATAATTTATACTTCATTGTCTTAATATGTAACCACTCAAACAAACAACAAAGCAATAGTAGTAGAAAGGAAAGGTCTTTTTGATGTGACAAGCAGTGCAAGGGAACAAAAAAAACTAAATGTCTAGCCAACATGAACTATAAGAAATATGCAAAGTCACAATTAGCCATGGTTGTTTATGTGTTCAAGGAAGTATGAGAACTATCTCCAGAGACTGCTGCACGATAGGAGAAATAACAGACAAATCTGAAAGTAAGAGCTTGCACTTAGCTTCAAAGTTAAGCTTTGCAACCTTCACTATTGTTGTTTTCAGTTTTGTTTCTAAATTATAAGTTTGAGTTTTGATTAGAAAAGAGAAAACAAATGACGTGTAGGTGACAACATTGATAATAGACTCAACACTCATTTCAGTGGTAGACTCATATTGCAACATGTAAAGCTGTTTTGCTGACATTTGTAATAGGATTGTTGTAGCCTCATCAAAAGCAGTTGCCCAAAGCTCGCCTGTGTGGTCTTCAATCTTTAGTTGCAATAAATATAGAAAATCATATTCAACTATTGTTCTCTAGGATTTTGGGAAGAACCATGTATTTTGCTCAGATTGTTCACACATTTTCCTGCATTTCCTACCATTCACCTCCAATGAGCATGCAACATAATAGAATGCATCAATTTTTATAAATTTTACTGTTTCCTTGAGAGTAGCTTGCAAAGTCTCTAGAAAGCCAAGGCAGTGGTTGAACATATATGCAATAGTGACTCTGCCATTTCCCAGACCAACCTTTTGAGGATTGCCCGAGGGGCCTCAATAGTAGGTAGATCAATATATCCTCTTTCGATCAATGGCTATGCTTTTGGTATGTTAGGATTTATATATAGAAGAGTTCCTATGGCTGTGTTCAGAACAACTCCATTGAAGTACCCAACACATTCATTTTTAACAAGAAGGATGAGTGCTAAACTAGGGGTGTACAACCTCTCCAACTCATGACCCATTGCTTCCCAGTTTGAGCCCCATAAATTAACATCAATTGAAAAAGATGACAAATCATTAAGTTTAATAGTCCTTTGAATTGTTTGGGACTGATCCTTTCTTTGTATAATCGAAACCATTCCCACATGCACCACAGTTCCAATAACATCAATTAAACTATTATTAGTGCAATTTCCAATTTCATTTAATGGGGTGAACTTAAATGTTTTGTCTAGTACAAAGGCCTCATCATCACAACATTTTAACATTGAACTTTGATCCAAAGTGATTTCCATCTAGTTGTTCAACTTATTAAATTTTTTGTCTGCTTGTCTCACCGATCCCTTTGACACATAATAAGTATGTCCCACCTTAACCTTATCATAATGCACGTCTGCAATGTCATTAAAGCACATAATCCATATTTTTGTGCTCTCATCGTCAATGATATCAAAGCTGAATACCTACCCCTCACGCCCTTGCTTGCTATAATGGTGCATATCCCTCTTTGTTGTTACATAGCCTTTTATCGTCCATTTGGTTTGGTAAACATTCAACCCTTTAACAGGGCTAATTTTTGCATAAGCATCTTGCTGCCTTGGGGATGTATTAATTCCAAAGGTGGAGCCTCATTTGGATGGGGAGGGTGACTCACAACCAAATTTTTGTTCTTCTTGATCTCTAAACAAATATTTAGGTTTTCCAATTAGCTGGCAATCTGTCATCTTCACATCTAGAGATAGTATGACAATTTCCCTGGAATGAAACAAACATTAAATACTTTAAAAGGCAGTCCCCACAAACAAGGAACCAAGAAACTACGAGTACAAGCAAGGAAAAACTATATCAAACCTTGATTCCTACAACTTTCTAGACAAATAGTTTGTCAAGCACACAATCAAACCTATTTTCAATTCGCCTATAAACAAAAGGTCATTGTATTTTGCAAGAAAAAAGTTCCCATCTACATGTGGGTACCATCAGACATGATGAATTTGTACTGGTTGACTGGGCTTTGATCACCTCCTATTTTTTGGTAGGACATTAGTTGGAGGAATGGAGATGGGACAACATCTCCAACATCTATAAATTGTAGCACATCTCTTGTCAAGGTTGGATTCACATTTGTAGCCTACAAGGAAATTAAACTCAGTATAGTGGCATCAATGAGATTTATAAGTATGACTCAACTCTAAAAGCAAATAGTAATATTGACAAATTTGGAAACTAAGACATTTCCCCCTCATATAAGTTACTCCAAAATGGCCAATAAATTGAAGGCGAAAGAAGATAGACAATTCAAATATAAATAAGTTAGAACATATATCATAGTAATTATTAATTCAGATGAAGTATATTCTTGGTTTATTTGGTGCACTTGAGAAACTATCAAGATAATTGGCAGCAACAATAAACTAAACAACAAACACACTTACAAGATTGCTGCTTGAGGATTGTTCGCCAGCCTTGGAAGAGCTAGAGGCTATTGACATTGTTGCATCTGCTCTTTTAGAATTGAAGAGCTACAACACTGGTGGCTGGCTAGAAGGTCTATGACTTCAAAACACAACATCGACACTCAACTTTTTTACACAGGCATTAACAATATGATAGGAAAGGATTAATAATAACAACTTCAATGATTCAAATAATACTTAACATACAATTTTTTATTCCAAGTTCACTATTTCAATTTTAAAATCCCTCCTTTTTTTCCCTAAAAACATCAAGAGTACGAAGGAAAAGAAACAATTAGGAAAAAGGCTTCAATGTTGTCTATAACAATTAATATGAAGTATAACATTTGAAGTATGCCATGTCAAGATTCAGACAAATAACTATTTTGAGAAAATAATAAACATTGTGAAGAGTACATATGTACATTGCTCACATCTACTTTGACATACATACAAATCTACACACAACAAAATTTAATATCGTCTCATTTATGGATTATATTCTATGTAAATAGTTGCAATATATTAAAATAGTTTGTGTTGTTCTCCACAACACAATCTAATTGTTGTTTGCTAGCTTTAGCTATATTACACTCTTTGCAATGCATAATCAGATACTTAATATTATATAATTTATATTGTTATCCAAAATGCATTCTTCACTATTAGATATATATACATATATATACATATATACATATATATAGATATATAGATATATATAGATATAGATATATACATATATATATAGATATAGATATATAGATATATATAGATATAGATATATACATATATATAGATATAGATATATACATATATATATGTATATATATAGATACATATATATATGTATATACATATATATGTGTATATATATGTATATATACACATATATATGTATATACATGATATATATGTATATATATATATATATATATATATGTATCTATACATATATATATATATATATATATACAATATTGATTCATTAATTGTTCACGTATTGTGGCAATGGCTGGAATTGAATAAAATAGTAAATGTTAAGCAATTGATACTGTTTTGCACAAGTCAATGTTCACTGTTGTTCTCTAGACAAGGCTATATTGTCTAATTTCTAGCCTCTAGTTAGTGTGGCTAGAAAAGGAAGTTGGCGGATTCTATTTTGATTTTTATATTAAAAGAATTTGCTACATCAATAGAGAAGGCCAGTGAAATGGCATCAACATTAATTGTTGCATGGTTTTCATGTAGTGACAATAGGTATAAGTAGTAGCTAACTTTTAAAGCAGTCACAACGATAACAAATGCTTGAACAATGTTTGAAAGGGAATTTCCTTATAACTATATTGATTTGTTTCTCAGAGGTTCCCACTAAGAAAAAAGCTATATTGTTTCAATTTTTGATAACACATTGTTGGGTGTCATTCTCTAGGTTTAGCTTGTTCTTCAAGATAGCTATAAGCAATGGGGCAAGCATGCATTAAATACACATTCCTAGTTGTTATTTCTTTAGCCTTAGAAAAGCAGTTGTCAGAGTGATGGACTGTATACTAAGTGTCATAAGGAAAACTTAATAGGCACTTCTATATAGATGGTTAGAGGCTATTTCTTGTGTTTGTAGGCAACGATGTTTGCAAAAGAAAATCAAAATTGTCACCTGTGATAATTTTTCCCAACCCTCTTTTTGGGATAACAAGGAAGTGGTTTGCATGGGTCTATGAATGTCAATTTGTTTGTCAGCTTCTTTCTATGACCTCCATTTTTTGGCTATGGTTGCAACAAAATAAAATTCTTAACATATTCCAGTTTTCTTTTGCGGTTTGTTGCTCACTATCCTAGGTTATTTCTATCCATTGGTTTTCCAAGCACAATTTTTTGTCCTTTGTGCGATGAAAAATGCATATATATATATAGTAGTGGTTTGCATGGGTCTGTGAATGTCAATTTTTTTGTCAGCTTCTTTCTGTGACCTCCATTTTCTGGCTATGGTTGCAACAGAATAAAATTTTTAATGTATTCCAGTTTTCTTTTGTGGTCTATTGCTCGCTAGCCTGGGTTATTTCTATCCATTGGTTTTCCAAGCACAATTTTTTTGTCCTTTGTGTGATGAACAATGCATATATATGTATGTACGTATATATATATATATATATATAGATATAGTTACATAAATATATATGTATAATATGTATACATATATATATATGTGTGTGTGTGTGTGTGTGTGTGTACATATATATTTATATATATATATGTATGTATGTATATATATAGATATGCTTACATAAATATATATGTATATATGTACATATATATATATACATATATGTACATATATAAAATATATATATATGTATATATATATATGTATGTATGTATATATATATGTATATGTATATATATATATATAGATATACTTACATAAATGTATTCACCAACAACCTATCAAAAATTGAAATAGTACAGCCTCTTGAGCTCCACCCTCAAGAAAATAATGCCTTTTGGAAAACAACATTAACTCTATAATATCAACTATTTTATTATGCATCGTAAATGGAAGTATATAGCCAAAGCTAGACAACAACGATTAGCATTGGGCTATGAGAAACATTGGTTGGAATTTCTGGTGGCCTTCACCTTTCTAGGTCTCTGACACCGTGTAGTAGGTGTTGTTTTATTTTATTTTATTTTAAATTTAAAAAAGAATTTGGCACGACGATAAAGGAGGCCAATGAAATTGCATCATCATTAATCATTGTATGGTTTTCATGTAGTGCTAATGGTGCAAGTAACATCTATGTTTAAAGTCCTCAGAGAACAAAGCGAATGTCTGTACAATTTTCAATAATGTATTGTGCATATATATATATATATATATATACATATATATATGTATATATATACATATATTGTACATATATATACATATACATTTATATATGTATATACAGATACATATACACACACACATATATAAACAAATTTATGTATATATACATATATATACACATAAATATATACATACACACACACACACACATATATATATATAGATAGATATATGAGAATTATCAAAACCCACACCTTTTGTAACCATCAATGCATGAAAAGAACATAAGATAACTTCCAATCACCTTCACAAAATTTCCATAGCTATGGTGGGTTGTGATAGTTCTATGTTCATTTTTAGCAGGCCATGGAGAAAGGACAGAGGGAAGAGAAACCAAGTGGGAAGAGGTGTAATTGAAGGAATTCAGAAGAGGTGCATATTGGGAAAACCATTTGTGGAGTATTTCTAAAATAGTTTATGTTATTTTCAAAAGGTCATTGTTGATTGTTGCTCTATAGCTTATTATAAATTGCTTAGTTTATGGGTTCTATGTAGCCGCCATTGGTGGAAGAAAATACTTTTTTCGTTATTGCAATTGATGTGTTCAGTAACCTCCACCCACCCTCGTAAAAGATGCACAAAGCTTAATCCAAGTTGCAGCCTCACAAAAGCTTACCCTCATTGCTCACAACTCCCATATCAGGTATAGCAACAAAACGAGACCAAAAAATTCCTTGTTGAATTCGTGTGTTTATGTGAGTTTTTTCATCTTGGTTGGCTCTTGAAACCAATGTTGTTTCATTATGTTGATTGTTGTTCAAAAGACTATATATTTTAATGGGTTTTGGAAAGTGGGTGAGTGTTGGCTATATTGTTTCATTTATGGCTTCCATTTTTTGTGAATGGTTTCATAATAGTGAATCTGGTATTTTTTTGGTGAATCTTGATATCAAGATTTATTCTATTATGTGCATTTTGGTATGCGGGTGATTGTTAACAATATTGTTTCATTTATGGTTTCATTTATATGCACATTAGCACCTACATTAAGTACAGTATAAAGCAAGACCAATCTTTCATCTCACACTTTATATACAATTGGATAAACAACAACTACAATCATAAGTAGTGCAAGCACACACAAACCATACAACAACTAATCTTGAAACCACCCAGCATTCAAGAGACCAAACATCCACACAACATTTTCCCTCAATTGACTAGTTGAGGAGGCTACGAATTCAAAGCTTTTGTTGCCTATAATAATTCCTTGCTTTGGGCTACACAATATATTATAGCCAACAAAAGGTTTGAATTCCTAGCCTTCTCATTCAGGAAAATGAGGGAAAATTTAGTTTGGATGTTTGTTCTCTTTATAATTATGATCAAGCCAGTTGCATATCAAGGAAAAAATATGGTATACACATCTATTTAGATATAGTAGTCTCTACATAAATAAATATTTACATCTGTACATATAGATATTTATATATCTACCTATATGTGTGTCCTCTTGATTGACCCTTAAGGTGTTTATTTGAAGATTTGATGGGTAAATTTTTCCCTCTTAACACCTTGTTATCCTAATCAAGCACCATATGGAGCATCGCTGCAACTTATTTTAATAAGAATTATAAATTTAAGAAGATATTATTTGAAAAGGGAGACAAAGCATTCAATTTTATTATTTTTGACAAGATAGTTATTTAATTTGAAAGAAATTTGTTATTTCTTTCATTCTTGAAAAGGAATTCCTATAACAATAGACTTTGTATTGAACATACCAAAGAACATTAGCTGTTGGCTAATAATATAGAGGACAACATTCAACATAGACTGTATAACAATGACTGTTTCATTGGATTGCAACCATAATGACTAAACGAGAACCATAAATCAAACAATATTGGTTTCAAAGTTAAAAAGCCATGCAAAAAATAATAATCTTGTAGCACCTCTTCCCACTTGCTTCAAACACACCTCTTCTTGCCAACTTCCCTGCACAAAAAATGGGAAAAATATTATCATAGGTGACACTTTTCTTTTTTTATTTCTAACCATCTGTCCATGCAAAAAATAAAAAATAACCTCCACCTACCTTCAAAGAAGCTACACAAAGCCTAATGTAGCTTGCACCTCACAAAAGCTTACCCTCGTCGCTCACAGCTCCAATATCAGGTATAGCAACATAACGACACCAAATAATGCCTTATTGAAAATTCCCTAGACGCTCGTTTTGTTTCCCAAGGTGTTTAATAGTAGTTATTATTACGACCATCCCTAGTACACGCAAAACATACAACAATTAATGTTGATACAAAGCAACGTTTAATTTCCGCAACCTTCCCTATCCATGTAGCCCAAAAAAATGCCACCCTATTCCCAAAGTAGCCAATAACTGCCTTTGCCACCTTTTCATGACCATCAGAAGGAAAAAAATCTGGGTGGATGACAAAAATTCTGGCCAAAGTTATAACCCACCCACCACCCTTTCCTAGACTACAAGAAGTCTGAAACACAAGGAGGCTAGCCAAAATTCCAAGCAAAGTTGACACAAATTGCCATATATATATATATATACATATACATATATAAATATATATTTATACATATACATACATATATATACATATACATATATCTACATATGTGTATGTACATACTATATATATACATACAATACATGCTATACACATACATACATATAGATATACATATACATATACATATACATATACATATACATATACATATATATACATATATGTATGTACATAACACGGGAAAGTTGACCAAAGCTCCAAGCAAAGTTGACACAAATAGCCATATATATATACATATACATATATCTACATATGTGTATGTACATACTATACATATATATATACATATACATATACATATATATACACATATGTATGTACATACAATACATACATATACATATATACATATATGTATGTACATACTACACATACTACACATATACATATATATACATACTATACATATACACATATATACATATACACATATATACATATACATATATATACATATATATACATACATACACACACACATATATATATATATATATACATATATGCACTACAAAATACCAAATGTTATGAACATTATATATACATGTAAATATACATGCATATATATACATATATACATACAAATCTACATATACATATATATGTATACACATAAGCTGTATATGGACCACCCTTTCACACGAGAGGTTTTGCATAGGTCTATAATTGTGATTTTCAGCATTCTATGGCAATGGCTGCAATGGAATAAAATAGTTAATGTTATGAAATTCATTCCGTTGATGTCCACCTAAGGCTATATTATCTCATTTGTGTCTTCCATTTACCATCTATGGTTGTAACACAACAAAATAGTCAATTTTTTGGATGTTATATATACATATACGTACATATATATGCATATATACACATACATATACATATAAATACATATACATATACACACACACACACACACACACACACACACACACACATATATATATATAGACACATATATACATATATACACACATACATATAAATATATATCAAAGCACAAAAAAGCTGCACAACAACAAACTAAGCCAAAAAAAACAACCCAGGCTAGCCATCAACAATCGACAATTGCGGGTTTTGCATGTGGGTGATTGTTGGCTATATTGTTCCATTTATGGCTTTGGTTCTTTGTGAGTGGTTGCAAAATAGTTAATCTGGTGTGTTTTTGGTGAATCTTCATATCAAGATTTCTTGTGTTTTGTGGGTTTTGGCATCTATGTGACTATTGACAATATTGTTTCATTTATGGCATCTGGTCTATGTGGATGGTTGAAAAATAGTTAATCTGTTGTGTTTTTGGTGAATCTTCGCATATGGGTTACCATTGAAACCAATATTGATTCATTTAGGGTTTGTGTTTTCCTGGTGAAGGTTTTGAGTTCGTCTGTTACTGGGAGCTTTTTGTGTTTTGTGGGTTTGTCATGTGAGCCACTGTTGGAAGCCGTGCTTTTGTGTGTGATAGTTGCAACCCAATGAAATAGTTAATGTTATACAGGTTGTGTTATTTTTGGGTATATTGTTACATTTTTGATAGGGTTCTCTTGAAAAGAGAGTATATAGTTTCTTCACAATCATATTGTTTGATTTATGGGTCAAATTTTGCGTGGATGTTTTTGTATGGATTTTTCACTGTGTTTTTTACTGTTTTTCTCCTTTGGCTATCTAGGTGATGTTGGTTATTATTTAAGAACCAAACTGATCTCTAGACATACCTATGGATTTTGTCATTTCCAATTATCAATAATATTGAATGGATTGACCAACAAATGAATAGAGGTTCTTTGAACTTCTATTCCTACTCTTTGGGCTCTATGAAACCCGGGAGGGTGATCCCATAGTGTATACCTAAAAGACCTTTCACAATTACAACCAAATACATTGTTAATAATAGATAACTCTCATGATATCACTTGATAGCAACATTAAATAAGTTGGTAACTTATTCTACTAATGTTATATAAGATGATTATGAGAGAGAAAACAATCAAAAGAACAAACAACAACAGTGTTCCTTTTGAAATTTTATGGTTAAAAGATTGAGTAGTAATGAATCAACACTGTAAATGTAACCCTAATATCCTGCATGAACTAGTGTCTTTATCCAAAACATGGAGTCAATATCCTTTGACATAAATTGATAACAATTAAAAAAATAACACATATAATTCCAAGAAATCTTGCATTACAATATTTCTCTGTGACTTCAATATTATCACTTCTTACAAATATCCTAGCATATGATATTGATAAGTTATCACTCTCATATAAGCATTTACATCAATTCATTGAATCGATAGGAAAACATACTAAACATCCATCAGGGAATGATAGAGACAAATGAAAGAAATATTTGACTACTTTCAATCATAACTCATAACACACATACAGGGAGAGAAAATAACCATGAAACCAATAATAATATGTATCATAAAATGCTATACCATTATTAGTCTTACATGCAAGAGTATGAACTCCAAAATGAACTTGAAAACAAAGACCCTAACACTTGTTTTGTATTTTCTTGATAACACTAACAGTATCAACTCAAAATTTTCTAACTCCTGTGATTATGGTCCTGAATTCCTTCTTATAGAGATGAAGGAGAAAAACAAGCCTCAAACCAAATAGCACACATGTCATGATTTCATAGGACCACTTGTAACAATATTTCCTTCATTTTTACGCTTAATTCTTCAAGTGAAACAAATAAACATGAGGCAGAAAAATCCTCAAATCTTCGTGGAAAATAGGTCCCACCTTAAAAGACATCATTAGTTTGTTACAACAGTCATAAGATATTCTCCATGTGTTCCAAATGCCAATTGTAAGGAGATCAAAATAGAAAAACTTACGAAGCAAGGCATAGAAAATAGAAAAATGTCAAAAACCGCCTAATCCACAATAGCACCACGTGCTAATTACTTTGAGCATTGAGGAGAGAATAATATTTTACCATGTTTTATCAAAAGCCTAAGCTGTATTGTTTTCAGGCTATGTATTATTCTTCTCCTATCCATTATTCTTCATATTCAATCTGTATACTGCTCCAACCAAAAATAGTATTCCTCCTCAGTGGGCCATTTAATATTCAATAAATCCTGCACCTTAGTAGTGTACTTGAAGTACCTTGCATCAATTAAAACTCTAGCTTCTTTAACAAATATATCCATTTTTGACTCAATTTCCACCATTGTATCAATGGCTAAATTGAGCAAAAGGTAATTAGTAGTAGACAAATGCATTATAGCAGCATCAAGAAATCCTCCCAAATCTTCCTTCGAGGTCTCAAAGGGATGTAATTCACCCTTGAAATTCAATATTTGAGACATTATGCGGTTCTCCATTTCCTTGAATATTTTCAACTTGCTCTGGAGCTGTTTACCTCATTTATTTGGTCAATAGTCATCAAGATGTCAAGAATATTTGTGGGTGCCTTGGGATCCTCTTTTAATTTTGGCATCATCTCTTTCAGAGCACTTACTCTAGCAATCTAGTTATTCCACACATTCCTAAAGGCTTCTTGTACTTGCATATACTTTGTATTTGCATCATGAATGTTTTTATACATGGCCCACACTTCATTAGCCTTGTGAACCAACTTGGTTACTCTATGTTTAAGCACATCCCTAAAAATATCATTGGACACCTTAACTGTCTCTAATTTGGCCTACTTGACACTTTCCTCTTCAGCCATTAACTTTCCTTTTAAATCATCAATTCTAAGGGCCAATGTCTCTCTATCCTGTGTGTGCATATCAAATGAGGAAGAGGGAGAAGGCTGCGTCACTGTCTTTTGGGTAGCTTGAATAGAAGCACTGATTCAACTCAATTCATTCAAAGCCTTATTATATTCCTTGACTAAAGATTCATATTTCTTTTGAGAAATATGTGTCGTATCCACACAAAGCAATGCAACATGTGCAGTCAATTCAGATGCTTGGATAGGGGTTATGTCACTAGCTCTTTTTACGACCAGTGAACCCATGACCTCTTTAATTGGTCTAGCAACCTCATGTTTGTTAGTATTAGGTGCCATAGACCAAATTGCAAGGGTATGCAACTTTGGACTATACTTGAAACCAAACACTTTATCTTCAAACTGATCTTCAGTTATCAGAGCTTGATGATCTCTTCTAACTACACCATAGGCTATGGCAGTTGTGATAGTACACCTTGGTAGTAGCATAATTCCACTATCCTTAACAACTCTACAAGCTTCAATAGGAGTAATGGCTGCAATTTTAGCCTTAATCTTTTCTTCTTCCACTTTCTTAGTGTCTTCCTGATAGGAAGGTTCAATATTGGCTCGAGTTGCTTCCATAGTCTCTTTTATTTCTTTACTCCTTTGTTGGATCATAAATTCCTAAAACTCTTTGGTCTGTACAAATTTATCATCATCCAAGAAATCATCACATTCCCTAATCCTGGGATCATCATCATTTTCTCTATCATAATGCCATTGGACAATCCTATCAGGAGGGACATCTGAACTATGAGCCTCATCAATGTGGGGAGGAGGAAATTTCTGCTCAACTTCTACATTTTTTGGTGCATGTTTTTCCATTTGTTCCTCTCCAGCCTCCTAAACATCTTCAAACCTTTCTAGGATGTCCATAGCTTGTTCTTGACGTTGTTGCTTTAAAAGGATCTAGGCCCTATCTACAGCCTCCATTACTTTTGTTTTAAATTGACCAGACTGATAGTCCCTTATCATACCAAAGGTCCTCTCCAAAGATTTTGCAATTTCATTTTATGGACTGATATAGAAGGCATTCCTTTTCATAATCTTCTCCTCAAGGTTTGTCATAGATTTCCACTCCTTTTTCTTTGCCATAACAACCTCATCACTTGCCAAGTTCCTTAGTACATCATCTTTATAGAAAAAATCATGATGTATGATGCCTAAGTTATTTTTTCTTCTCTTTTTAGCCACAAATTCTTCTAGATCAAAAATTATAACCCCATCTATTGGTATTATGAGATTATTTACCATAATACCCAATTTCTCATACCCTTCAAGGGAAGTGATCTTAAAATAAGTAAAAGAGCATTGGGGGTATAACGTAGAGCCCTTTCTATCCTTTCTAAACATTTCAAAATCCATGACTTCCATTTTCCACATGAGCTCCATAAAATCCAACCTATCTGAGACATACAAGGGTAAGCAATGGGGTGCCACTTTAGCTCCATAAACCCTGATCAAAGAATATTCTGAATGTAAGAACTAGTCAACCCAGTTATGTGTAGCTATAGAACCTGGTACAACCATTAGGTGCATGACATTCCTGATTTCTGGAGAAATTCTAAATCTAGGTGCCACACCCAATGACTCTAAGATATCATGTCTTATAACATTGGCAAAAAAAATGTAGTTAGAGTTGGAGTAATCTTGATCCCAAATATGTGTCCACATTTGCATAGGGATGGCTTCATTTTCACTATTGACAATACTTAAATTTAATTTCCTTTTCCACTCATAATATCCCTCCCACAAGAGCATATGCATCAATAAGGAATAATGAGGGAAAAATAGAGGAAGTGATCCCCTTTAAAATTAAAAAAATCCTCATACATTTGTTGGGCAACAAAGTTAGCATAATCAAAACTAGTGTTTGGATTATAGTCATGTATGTCTGCCACCATCACCAACAATTCAGGGGCTATTCTAACCTCAAAATCCTGAGCTACCACCTGGTTCAGACAATAGTAAGTGTTCTTGAAATAGTCTTCAAATTATTCGCATTCAAAAGGCTCAACATCTTGAATAGTGAACTTTTTCTTGTTTCTTCTGTCACACAAGTATTGATTACTTATTTGCAAATTTTATTTTTTGATATTCAACATACAAGTCAGCACATCAAAACTTTGCAATGTAATTGGGACTCAACCCAAACACATCCAACATTTTATCCTTAGTCACCTCTAGAATCATATCACCATTCTCACTCTTGATTTTCCTGTCAGTAGGGGCATAGTGCCTTGCTAACTCCATCAGTAAATCAACCTCCACAAACACATTTGAAACAACTAACTTTCCCATGTTCAACCCCTGTAAGAAGCATGCAAGCTTGCTAGAATTTCACTTGTTGAAAGCATATTTAAACAATTGCCATCCACTCTGGGGTTGGGGTTTTTTACCAATCTCACTAGCATCGTCAATCAACCTAGTGGTAACAACTTGTCTTGGGGGCCTCTTGCCAATTCATGACCCTCCTTCTTTGATACCACCAAAAGTTTCATGTATAAATTTTTTTGTTTCCTTCTTCACACTTCTAGACCTTGTGGAAGCTGTAGGAGTACTAGGCAAAGGGTTAGACACAACTAGTGGTTTGGGCTCAGCTTCAGCTAAAGCATACTGAGTTTTAAGTCTTTTGACCATTTTTTGTTTTGGTTTCCTTTTAGGTCTAATATTGGACTCACTAGGCTTTGGGTCACTCATGCTTATAGTGCAGATGGAAGTTAGGGTTTACACCTTCTTACAGCCAAACAAAACTCTTTACGACTATTGCAAGACTAAACTCTACTTCAGAATAGGGCAAATGTCCTCACAAATTAAACAATGTTAAATTATCAAATTGACAACACCATGAAAATATTAAATTTCCTTTTCCATCAATTTTCTCATCAGCTTTTATGGGCATTCATCCTACTACCTTAATTAATAGGAGGTATTAATTTTTCTTACCTGGAGAAAAGTTATGCCACCCTTAGAGTTTTCCTAGCAAATTCTTCAACCTCTGATATTCCTTCCACTAACGAGTGAGCTAGTATGCACAATAAACTAGATATCTAGTTTCAGTTACAACCGAGAGGGGAGCATGTCACCATTAATATTTGATAGTAAGTTCGTGTGAGCGAACTGACAAGTAGCCATTCAATTTTGAACCTTGATCATTGATCCTTCAGCTTTAAAACTGTATCAATGATTGAAAATTCACCTCGCTACTTTTCTTTCTACTTTATATGAAATCTTTGAGATTCTGACATGTTGCTTCTTCATGTAGTAGTTATTGCCAATTGCTGGTTCATTTTGATCTTTCCCACCTTGATCAATGATGTAAGTACTTTGTGTGGTGAAATCTTAGCCCTTAGATCAATGACTAGATTCTTAATCATCCTCATCTCCATCGCTCCTTTCTAATTCATCTTTCACATCTTAACTCCAATCAGCGACAAGAGATGCAAGCACCATAGTTTGACACGTACACCTACATAACAATAAAAGACATCGCAAATAGGATGTAGTCAAATTAGTAGGATAAAATTTCTTAGAAGGGGTCATCTCGCTCATCGCTAATTATAGCCTTAGTGTTCAAAATGAATTTGCGAGGTGCGATACAATTGGCAACTCATATCTTGCTCATCACTAATTGTAAACTTGATCCCTTTACAACATACTGGCGATGAGTTATGAAAATAGGATCATGGAGTGAGAAGTCATCGCTTATCGCTACTACAACCTTAAGAACCCACAAATTATTAGTGATAGGCAATCCCATAAGAACCTCACTCATTGTTAATCATAGGAAAAAGCTTAGGGAACAATTAGCGATGGGCGATACCTTAGAGATACTACCTCATCGCTCATCTCCATTTTAAAACATATATCTCAAAAGTAATCAACGATGATCAAGGATGGCTAAACTTAAGTGAAACATTTATGCACATGCTCAGTAGGTTGTTATGATGGGGGGAACTTCCTAGGATGATGCGATATATAAAACAAAAGCTTGAGAACCTTGAATTCATGACATAGCATAGTTTTTTGAACTCATTATGAGGAAACAGACTACCAAATAGAGAGTATTAAAATAGTGACCAACAATAGGAAATAGGAAGTCAACAAATCAAATAGAATGCTCAATTGACTTTAAGGAAGCAAAACTTCAAAAACCCTCCTAAATACAACATGGATTTAAGTCGGGACATGATAGAACAAAGGTTCCATTAGTGGCTTCGATTGGGGACGTATGCCTCTTGCAAGCATGGCGAGATCACCAAAATCTCATGTTGAAGCAGACCAAAATGTGGATTAAAACCCAGAGGACTGAAACTGGGGAACTACCCAAATGAGGTAGCAAGCCCCAAAAACAAAACGAAAGCAAACACACCCATATACACAATATATACAAAGAGAACATACATGGAAAATAACATACTTAGGAGAAGTATGGCTTTAAGAATTGTCCATGTATTGGCAGTTCAAAAATTTCACCTGTCAAGCTTTGAAGAAAATATGAGTCTTCTCCGTGAGTGTTGGCTATCAAATAAGGGCCAATCCACAATGCTTCAAATTTTCCATGTTTTCCCTTATCTTGAGCTGTCGCATTCCAAACTAACACCATATTGTTAGCTTCAAATTTTCTAGGAGAAGATTTTTTATCATATAAGTGCTTAACCTTCAATTGCATCTTGAAGTTTTTATCTTGAGCCTCCCTCCTAGACTCATCCAACTGTACCAAATTATTCACCTGTGCTACATATCATCATAAATTTCTCCATCATATTCCTACACAAACTCGTACATCTTGAGTAGGTTATTTTGTGGCAATCTTGCCTCCAAACCATACACTAAATCTAAAGGTGAATAACGAGTGGCCTTTTTCATAGTCACTCTATCTGCCCAGAGTGCCAATTTTAATTTTGAATCCAAATCCTTTTTGTTCTTCTCCATGATTCTCTTGATTATCTTCATCAAGCTCTTATTACTAGACTCAGCTTGACCATTCCCTTGGGGATGGTAAGGTGAAGAGTAAGAGACTTGTATGTCGTGTTTCTCACAAAATTCCTTGAATTCATCTGATCTAAAACATATGGCATTGTCTGAGATAATTCTCTTAGGGACTCAAAATCTGATAAGAATACGGTTTAACAGAAAGTCAAATACCACCTTGCTTGTTACCTTCTTTGTAGGTATAGCTTCCATCCATTTTGTAAAGTAGTCGGTAGCAACAAGAATCCATGAATGAACTCCACTGGATTTTTATGGTATCTCCCCAATGAAATCAATCCCCTATTGCTGGAAAGGGGCTTCAACTATCATAAGTTTGAGTGGTAGGTTTCCTAAAATCCTCAATTTTCCTAAGAATAATTGGCAAGCATCACAAGTTTTAACAAATTTGTGAGCATCTTTAAAAACTTTAGGCCACTAGAATTCAGCCTTGAAAATCTTGTGTGCAGTAGTCTTTTCCATATAATGACCACCACACACCCCATTTTTCATTTCTTGCAGAAGCTCCAATGCTTGTTTTCCATCCACACATTTCATAAGCACTCTGTCCAAGCTTCTCCACCATAACTCATTATCAATGATCACATACTTGATAGCATGTAGTTTTAATGTTCTTTTTTCATTGTTAGCCATATCAACAGGACATTGTAAGGTTTGCAAATACTGGATAATTCTTTTGTACCATCAACACGTTTGCATATCATAGAGAGGTGCCATGTCAATTACTTTAGTGTGACTTACTTGATTGGCTTCGAAATTCACCTCTACCATTAATTTGGCTAGGCCTTGTCCTCTTATAAACTTGCTAATGTGAACCTCAATGTTGAATTCTTGGATCCCATTGATCCACCTACATCTTCTACGTGTTGTCTCTTGTTGAGTAAAAATGTCCTTCACAGCTGTACTTGGTACAAAGGCAATAAATGTAGCCCCTTGTAAATAAGTTCTAAAGTTCTTTATAGCCTTTACCAAAGCATAAGCCTATTTCTCAGTAGTTTCATACTTCAGTTCTGCAGTATGTAGAGATTTGCTAAAAAGTGCAATTGGTTGTTCAAAACCTTGCTCATTTTTCTATAGTAAAACAACGACAATAGTATTAAAAGATGCAAGAGAGAAAATATGCATTGGTTTGGAAAAGTTAGGAAATTTTGAAGGATTGGAGCCTCGTTAACAACTTGTTTTATCTTCTTAAAAGCTTGACTGGGATCTTCACTCCAAAGTACCTTTTCACCCTTCTTCAACATTTTAGAAATAGGTCTTGTAATCTCTGCAAAGTTGGTTACAAACCTTCTTAAAAAAAATATTTACCTGAAGAAGAACTAGATACCCTTGATATTTCTTGGCTAGGGAATCTTATCAATAGCTGCTACTCTTTTTGGATCTATCCTTACTCCCTCTTTGGACACAATATGTCCTAGTAGTTTTCCATCGGTGACCCCAAAGGCACATTTCTTAGGATTCAAAGATATTCCATATTCTAATGACTTGAAAAAATCCTTTTCTAGATGCATGCAATGATCCTCTTCTCTCTTAGAATAAGTAGTCAAGTCATCTTGATACACAACCATAAATAGATCAATAAAATTTGAGAAAGCTACATCCATAGACCTCTGAAAAGTAGCACCAACATTTGTTAAACCAAAAGGAATCCTTACATATACATAAGTACCCCAAGGAGTAGTAAGTGCAGTCTTGTATTGCTTAGAATACTTCACCTTTACTTGATTATACCTTGAGAAATCATCCATCATTGACAACAAATCACAACCAGTTACCTTCTATAACATGGCCTCCATGTTGGGTAAGGGATAATTATATTTTAATGAAGATACATTCAGGTTCCTAAAATCAACACATAGTCTTATATCCCCATTCTTTTTTCTCACTGGTACTAAGTTGGATACCCATGAAGAATGTCTAATAGGTTTTATAATACCAGCCTCTCTTGACTTTACCAACTATTCTTGTATCTTGGGAGATATCATAGGATTAATTGGTCTTTGCTTCTGTCTGAAGGGTTTTGCACCCTCCTTCAAAGGGATTTCATGTTGAAATAGCTCCTCTTTGTAATATTTCAAGTCATCATACGACCAGACAAAGACATGCCTATACTTTCTCAACAAGGCAATAAGCATGGCTTTCAAATTAGGTTTCATCTTTTTTCCTATGTAAACCTTCTTTGGGGCATTTTCATTTCCCAAGTTTACTTCTTCTAAGTCTTTTGAGTGGGCAACCATTGCTTTGGCCTTACTAGCTTCTTGATTATCAAAGAACCTTTCAAGAGCTACAAGAAATATGGGGATTTTGTTTATTTTTAATTGGATAACCTCTTTCCCAAAGATTGTGTCTTGTCCATCAACATTTTCTATGAATCCACTAAAATCAATCCCTTGACCTTCATATTTATCAACACATTTTAGGAATATAAGAATATCCTCATCATCATTAAAAATATACCAATTGCACACTTTATAATAATGCCATGATCAAAAGCCCAGTTTGAAAATTTTAAAGATGCGAAAGCAGGACCATTATCACAGACAATAGAAAGAGGACATCCAAATCGGTTAATAATGGTAGATTCTAGAAAATCAATCACTACCTCAGATGTACATTGCCTACAAGTGAAAGCCTCAGTCCACCTTGTGAAATAATTAGTGATGGTTAGAATGTACCTGTGTCCCGCAGAAGATGGTGGGTTGATAGGACCTATAAAGTCCATGCCCCACTGAGCAAAAGGCCTTACCTCAGTAACTGGTTGAAGTGGGAGTGTTGCATACCCTTAATTTGTTGCTGTAGTCTGGCAAGTGTGACATGTCCTGACATGATGGTGAACGTCCTTAAACAATGTGGGCCAATAATACCCAGCCCTCAAAATCTAATTCACTGTGGCAATAGCAGAACCATGGCCAGTACCATACTTTTCATGAAATTCATTCATCACCATTTCAGCTTCTTGTTTCCCAAGACACCTCAAATAAATGCCTTCATGATTCCTCTTGTACAAAATAGCTCCTTTTAGCATGAAACTATCGCTCTTCAGTCGCAGAGCTCTCCTTTGAATGACATTAAGATGGCTTGGGGATCGCTGGTTCAACAAATAATAAACTATGTCATCATACCAGCTACCTGGGGAAACCACTTCAAGATTATAATTCTAAATAGTCAGTTCAAGTCCTATTTCAGCCATAGTTTGAGTAAGTCCCTGCCCTCTTACCAACTTCATGGGTTGAATCTCAATGTCATATTCTTGTAGCATTGTCACCCACTTAGCTCTATGCTCACCTAACTCATTCTGCATCAATAGTAATTTAACTATAGGATCTAGGACAATTGCATAAACCTTATTCCTGAGGATATAATGTCTGAATTTCTTCACTGCTCTGACCAAGGCATATGCCTGATTTTCTACACTCAGATATTTTAACTCAGTATCTTTTAATGGTGCACTCATAAAAGCAATAGGATGCTCATTTCCCTCATTAGACTTCTGAGTCAACATTCCCACACACGAATGATCCGAAGCAAATGAATAGATGTTAAAGGGCTTACTGCAATCAGGACTTACCAATACTGGAGCATCAGCAATGGCTCTTTTGATTTCTACAAATGCCTCGTTTGCTTCCATAGTCCATTCAACTTTAGCGTCTTGCTTCAATATTGCATTTAGCGGTTTAACAATTTCAGCAAATCCAGTAATGAATTTCCTGACAAAGTTGATCTTGCCAAAGAAAGACTTCATCTCTTTTTTGCTAGCAGGTGGCTGAATCTTCAGTATGGCCTCCACTCTTTCTAGATCAATAGCAATTCCCTTTTCAGATATGACATGTCCCAGCAATTTCCCTTCTGTCACTCCAAAAATGCACTTTTTAGGATTCAGGGATATGCTAAATTCCCTGCACCTTTGAAACACCTTGTGTAAATCAGAGATGTGGTCCCCTCTATTTTTGGAAAAGATAGTTAGATCATCCATATAAATAATAATGCACTTGCATATGATATCCTTAAAGGAAATATCCATGGCCCTTTGAAATGTAGCCCCGACATTAATGAGACCAAAAGGAATCCTCCTGTAAGCAAAGGTACCCCATTTAGTTGTTTAAGTAGTCTTGTGCCTATCCTCATACTGAACCATTACTTGGTTGTACCCTGAATAGCCATCCAGAAAGGACATCATCTGAGAACCATTTACTACTTGAAGTATTTCATCCAATGAGGGGACTGTATAATTGTCCTTTTCTGACGATCTGTTTAGATTTCTAAAATCAACACAAAGTCTGATTTCCCCATTCTTTTTTCTTACTGGGACTAGGTTCGCCACCCATGTTGAATGCCTGACAGGAAATATAATTCTGGAAGATAGTAATTTTTGAACTTCTTTTTGTATAATCGGTTCCAATAATGCATTAATTGGTCTCTGTCTCTGCCTGAAAGGCTTAGCACCTAGCTTCATAGGTATAGTATGAGTTATGATTGATGTATCATAAGTTTTTAGATCTTCATAACTCCAAGCTACTATATCCGGAAAGCTATGCAATGCTTCAATTATTCCTTGTCTTTCTTCTAGAGTGCATACCTAGCCAATAAAAATGTTCTTAGCATCTTCTTCAGTTCCCATATTGTAAGTATCACACTATCCACTGATAGACTTCTTTTTAGACTCTTGCTCCTGATCTCTAATCTTGTCCAGATCAAAAATCTGCTCCAACTGTACCATTCCCCTTGGAATAGTATTAGACTTCAAATTTATCACTCCTTCCAAATCCAGTTCTACTTCTTGGAGTTCTGTTTCATCAATGATTTGGGAAACAAAAAAATATGTGTTTGTAATGAAGTCCAGGATATGCTTGTCATCCTCAAATACCTGAAAGTTACTAACATTGTCTAGAACTGATGGCACAGGAGTCAATTCTATAGTAAACTTTTTTAAACCTGACAAAGATAGGGGCTGCAAAGTGCTTGCTGCCTGGGCCAAAGAATCTGTAGTTTGATTCTTCTGTCGTGGTATTAGTTGAATATTGAAGGAATCAAATCCCTCAATGAGGTCCCATGCTCTATACTTATAATTAGTCATTCTCCTATCATGGCATGAATATTGTTTCCTTGCTTAATTACCAGCTCAGAATCACCAAAAACTTGCAGAACCTTAACCTTTTTCTTGAGTGCCATAAGAAGTCCATGAATCAATGCCTCATATTCTACTACGTTATTAGTACAGTGAAATTGAAGTCTATGAGCTGCAAAGAAGGTTTTACCTTTTGGGCTAATCAATTTGAATCCTGCTCTAGCTCCATGCTTGGATTTAGATCCATCAAATCTAAGGGTCCAACATTCAGCGGTCGCATTCCTCTTCATCATATCCTTTGAGTTATTACTACTGGAGGGTTCCTCAGATGACATTACTCTCTTTCCTTTATAATCTTCTGGAGGGTTTTGCATGTCCGTCTTGACTACTAGGGCTGGATTTATGCATTTCTGTACTTGCTCTACTGCTACTTGGCATAAACAACATTCCAGCTCTGAATGAGAAGCATTATGAACTCTACACCAGTTAGGTAAGAGCAACTCTTCAAAGTTTATCCTCCTACCGAGGTGAACCTGGTTTTCAATACACTGCCTAATGAATTCTTGGAAGTTGTCCAGCAAGCTAATATGATTATCTTCGAATTCATCCTCTCCCTTAATTGATCCTGTCAGATCAGTAGCATTGTTGGATTCTATTTCTACATCAATAGACATCGAATGTAGCATCAATACCTCCTCTGAATTTGACTCCTCATAAGGAGTCAATAGCATATAATTTCCCATGCCTACTTTTGATATCAGAACTTTGTTTGAATTATTTTGATACTCCGTAATCATGTACTTCATTCTTGGTTCTCTCTCTATTCTGATCTGATTTGGCACCCCTTTCTAGGGAAGCCACATGTGGGAGTGATCAGTAGATACATATCCATTTAGGGCCTTCATAAAATCTCTTCATAGAATTAAGCCATACGCATCAGGGATATCAGCTACTTGGATATTAATAACCTATTGGATTTTTGGGTTAGAAGCTACTTGCATGTGAATCATGTTTAATTCTCCCACTACATTTACTTTAGTTCTATCCAACTGAGTTACCTTCTTCTGGGAGTCAACAGGTGTAATCCCTAAATCTCTACATACTCCAAATGGCATCACATTAGTAGAAGCACCAGAATCCAGTAAACAGCTATGTAAATTCTTACCGAATATGCACAGGGAGATCAAGAATGGTGGGGTATCCATCTTCCCTTGAAACAAAGTTGGTTGAGTATCTACCTAGGCCACTTGAGTCTTGTCTTTCTCCTTGCCTTTATCTCCAGGGGGAAAGTTAGTCTAATAGGCCTAGTTTTGTGTCTTCACAGCCTGAGAACTAGTAACCTTGTTGACACTCTCACTAAAAGATTTATCCGAAGACACTAGATGTACTTCATAGGCACCTAGAACTGCATTCCTAATTGTTGGGGACCTTAGCAACTCAAATACTAAAAGGTTTACTTTTAATTTCTTGAACTCCTTAGCAACATACAAACATTTGCTCCTCACTTAGATTAGTGGGGACGTCCTTGGGAGATTCCTCTACCTTATCTTTACCTGCTTGAATAGTTTTCTCCTTCTGCGGGTCAGTTTGAGCCTATCTTTCTTTTGAAAAGTACTGCCTGGAAACATGTGGAAAGGGAAGATTATCACTAGCACTTGGGTCTGGAGGGATATTAAAATTATTAGGAGGAATGGAGGTGGTGAAAGGACCCCCAGCTTGCGGGCATCTATGGGGCATGTCTCTTAAATCGTATCCTTTTCCCTGCCTCTGGAACATCTGTACTTCTTCAACATAAGCCTCTTCCTGATCCAAGGGGCCATTATCATTTGTTACCTCTTCACTAAATAACTGAGCCACCTCATCTCCATTGCAGATTTTATCTATTTTATCCTCCTAGGAATCAGATTCCTCTTCTGGAACATTTTCTTCACTTGCTGGAAAAGGGGCATGATTTAGTACCAATATAGGAGAGTCATAGGGGATGGAGGGAACAATATCTTGACCATTTGCATTGTTCTCCACTTCATACTAGAAAATAGAGGCTACGGTTTGAAATTCTAGACAATCTAACTCAGAATGCTGGCTTGTCTTGTGGAGCCTACACCACCCTGACAGGGCAGCCTTAGCTAGATATACACCACTGGGAGGCTTGTCTTGACTAACTGGCTGATTAGCAGATTGGTTGACAGGTTGATTCAATGGAGTAGGGACTCCTCCATTATTAGGTCCTATATTCTACGTCCTGTTCTATCCCTGTGGCTACCTCCTATCAAATCTAGGCCCACTACCCTGTCCTCTATTGAAATTCTATCTTCTATCATTGTTGTACCCTCTATCATTATTGAATCCTCTCTCATTGTTGTAACCTCTATCTTGATTATATCCTCTATCATTGTTGTATCCCATTTCATTATGCTGTCCTCTATCAAAAATTTTCCCTTGTGGATGTTCTCGGTTCTGATTGGATTGCAGATTTTTCTGATCAGCCTATAATTGGTTGTTTTGATTCCTTAGGTAAGTCACCTCTAGGCTTAACTTCTTTATCTGCTCAGCCATTTCATCAAACCTATATTTATTTAGATCTCCATAAGGGGTTTGGCTTGAATTACCCTGAAGAGGAACAGACATTGTAACATATCCCATAGACTGGTGCAACACTTCATAATTTTGCAAGTAGGCAGGGAAACCAGTTGGCTGCTGCTGATACAAGGGCTGGTTAACTTGATGTTGTGGGAAGTTCATCATAGGAGAGACCTGGATCATGGGGGGACAAGGATGTGGCACCAAAGGCAATTGAGGTATTGGATTCATGATTGGTGTATGGTTGATGAGTGCCTGATTTACTACCTGAACTTGGTTTGGATGTGCAACTGGCCCTAAAGAAGGCAATGGTATAGCCAAATGTTGCCTTAAGTCTGTGCTAAGTTTGACTGCTTCTGTATAAGCATCAACTAGATGAGCTGGAGGATTAGGTCTCCATTTCAGAAAGGTTGATGTAAGGTTGTCCAATGCTTCATAATAGACTCCCAGGGCCATAGCATCATCCAAGACATAAGGGTCTTGAAGTCTGGTTTACGCATGGTGGAACCTATTATTGAAATTGGATATGGGTTCATTAACTTCTCTTTTGACTCTAGTGAATTGCAGATACAATTCATTGGCACTAATAGGTATCCTGAACTTCTGTAAAAAGGTAGTTTCAAGATCACTCTAGTTAAGAATTGAACCAGATGGGAGGTGATTGTACCAGTAAAAGATTCCTCTCCCAATGAATAAGGAAATAACCTATAGGCGACATCCTCATGAGTAATTCCTTTGTCTTTGAGACAGGTTTGAAAGATCCTGATATGCTCTTCTGCGGTCCTGTTTGGGTCATTAACATGAAATTTTGAATAGAAATGCTTAGGGTTCTTGGGCATAACATTGTAAGCATTGAAAAAAAAGGGAGATGGATTATTTGCAAGGAAAGCCATCGGTAAGAGTGGTGGTGGTGGTTGATTGATGATAGGCTAGGGTTGTTGAATGGGAACTGCCTCAGGGATAGGTATAGCTTCAACTTCTGGAAGTGAAGATGCAGATGATATTGGTGAAGGGATAGGTGATGATGATTCTCCCCTTTCTTGAGTCCTCCTTGACCTAGTGGGGAACTGTAATTCTTGTAAATCCTCCTCTCCTGGCGTAGATCTAGTACTTCTTCTATATCTCTCAGGAGAGATGGCGTTTAAGAAATGATCTAGCGAGCTCATTCAGGCCCTCCTTCTAGTGCCAATCTATTGATTGTGTTTTTTGCACAGCAACAACTCAGACAAAATGTGATATTCTATCTCTCTTGAAAGGTAATTTTCAACAATAAGTTACTAAAAATCACCCCAAGGTCTCTCAAGTGTCAGGTCATGACAATGCATAAACAACTCAGATAATATGTGAAAATGCTGGTAATCACAATCGGACCTTACTACAAGCAAACTGTATCTCTCCAATTTATCATAATTTGCAATATTATGATCTTAAATCCTAAATCTAACTGAATAATAAAGAAACATCAAAAGATGGGGGTGTAAGAGATATAATGAAATCTAAACTATTTCAAGATGAACAATGCAAATGATAAATACTTAGAATGGACCAATCTCAAATAACCAATTCCTACTTAACCCACAATGCAATATCACAAGAAAGGTGCAATATTCTAAGGCATACAAATTTTCAAATCATAGACATTCATCCACAATCGAACTAAGCACAAATAGATGTATGGTCTAGGTTGACTTCACCAACCTACTACAATCAGATAGTTACTGGGAGTATAGACCAGAGATTGCTACAAACATTCCAAGCATAAAACCATGAACATTATTTACCAAACTAATCTAATTCTAAATCTAACATCAAATCTTCTATCTTCAAGCAATTTCAAAGATGGAACAACAAGAACCATGCAAGATAAACTAACACAGAAGAATTCACCAGAAACCACAATGCCTTCAATTGTATTAGAACACCAAAATGTAGCAACAATTCTACTGTTAGGTGTTACAACATTTACTCGGAAGAACTAACTACTATCTCTACTATAGAATGCTCTAGCTCTTTCTTAGTCTAGCTTGTCTCTATTATCTATCTAACTTCTTACAAATGAGGCACAAATGCCATTTATAGAGAACCCTCAAAACATGTCGGCCCAGCCAAACATTTACAAAATAAAATAGCCAAAACAAGTCAGCCTCAGGAATTTCAAAATAAGGCACACATTAAATGCTGATACATCATCAAGGCCGTCCAAAACACATTCCTTAATGCAGCCCGGATCAACACATGCCCTATAATAATAGGGAAGCACAAATCATGAAGTTGGCATTAATTACCGCCTCCCTTATCCTTGTTATGATCCAACAATTCATGAACCTTCAAAAACACCCTGTCTAGCTCAGCAATAGGTGGCAAGGGTAGGATTTTGAGCCGACATTCAATTGATCCAATTTCTTCCCTTGACTGCTTAACTGTTGTATCCCAATCACCCTTATATGCCAAGTACTTATCCACCACAGCCAAATAAGTAACCACCTAATCCAATTGGTGCCCTGTCATAGAATTTTCAATATTAGGGGCATAGAAATCATGCCACCATTCCTTCAATTGCACTAAGCTCAAGTATTTAGGGGCGATCTTCCTCCTGCCAGTCATTATCTCAAAAAAGGCGATGCATCCATCATAAACATTGGTTAAATCACAACTTCCTTTGTTTGTGGATCTTCTTAATGGTTTTCTGTCAGATTTGCAGGGCTTCAAACCACTCCCAAGGCTCATTAACCCTAGATGAAGAAAGAATTCCATCAACAACCAATTGATTCTTACTATACTCCATGATTGTCTTGGTTTTCTGCAATAAGAGATCAGTGTCCTCTTTATCCTGAGATAAAACATAATCTAATAAATCCTTAGCCCTTATTGCATCATTTCCAGTTGAAAGGATCTCCTTTATTGCATCATCTCCCTTAGTCTACACCTCCTTCAACTAATTTACTGTAGCCACAGTAGAAGCTTTCATCTTTTCTATTTTAGAAATGGTCTCCTTCGGCAAGAAACCAGTAGCAGCCGAGGAGGATGGGTGAAAAGACTGCAAAGGCTTCATTAAATCTTCTAAACATTTTCTAAGCCTTTCATTCTCCTTCTTTAGCTCATGTTTAGACTGTGTTTCCTTCCTTAATCTCCCAATTATCACTGCACTAGACCCATCATATTCTTCAATATCTTGCTCCATAGAAGTAGGCCCAAGATTAATGGTTTGTACATCATAATCCTCTTCGGTGACCTCATCTTTACTTTTACCAGTAGTAGGGGTAGCAATATGAATAACCCTATTACTAGCTTCATCCCTTTCGATCTTTGAAACCACCTTGGCTACCTTCTTCTTCTTTCCCTTTCCAATCTTAGCCAACATTTCATCCTAGTTGAGAGGAGTGTCCTCAACAATGACCTGTTTCCTCCTGATTTCTTTGTCTAGCCAATCCAGAATAGCAGGATCCACTCGGATTTCATCCTTCTTAACCTCTTCATGCTGATCTAGCGTCCCATCCTTTTCCTTTTCAAGAGATTGATCACCTTTGCTTTCCAACTTTGGCTCTTCTTCTTGCAGGGGTGATGGAGTCTTAACAAGGACATCCTCCTTCTCAGGGGATCTATTATCTTTGCTATTTGTAGGAGAATCCTCATATTGTACCAATGGAGAATGATGCACCTCCACATGTCCTACTTCAAACTCAATAGCTGCACCATAAAGTTCTCCATCCTTAAACGGTTCTGCCTCCTCACTTGTCTCATGCTCTTCATGAGTTGTTTGCTCGGGTATACGCAATGAAGGAGAGGTATCTTTTTGTTGTTCCATAGTGGATGCCATTGGAAGGGGATCTATCTTTTGCATAGTCTCCTTGGGAGATGGAGTCCTTGACCTTCTTGAATAAACTTGGGTTTTCTCTCCTAAACTCTCCACATCAACCACATGAGGATCTGCCTTATCCTTAGAAGTTTCTTGACCTTTCTTCTTAGAAGCCCTGGTTATCCTTGTCCTTTTTGGCTTTGGAGGAATGTCCTCTTTCTCTGCTTTCTCAAGTTCCTCCTCTTTAGTGGACTTACCTATTTTCACAGTATGACTTCTCTTCTTTCCTCTAGGTTTTCTTTTCTTTTCAGGATCACTCTCCTTAGGGCCTCTAATTTTAATCTCAAAAGGTGAGCTTACCTTAGTTTTGCCTATAGAATCATCCTCTCCTGACTCCTCCGAGGTAGAATGAGCATTCAAATTTCCCATTAGATTGAAAGTACAAGGTACCTTCTCGCTCTCCAATTCCCATACTTTATGTTTCAGCCATGACTTGGTAGATTTCAGATTGGGAGCCATCAATTCCTCCAACTCAGTTATTTCCTTTTCTAACCAATTTATCTCTCCAATGGGCCTGTCTTTAACTGATTCAAATGCATGATCCTGGACTAAATTTCCATCATCTTCCAACTGATTAGAAATCAACTTGACATTGTACATTTTGATCACATCAGCTGGAAGCCTAGAATATCTTTTCTTTCTCACCTCAAAGTCATCCTTACTATTCGCCCAGTAGTCCTCTAGATCATCCTTGTGGTGATATTCTTTAGTAGCCTTCTTCTGTGCTTCACCAGTGATATCAAAGCCTGCCCTCTTAGAATGGAAAGAGAAACCATAAGTACTCAACTCCTCCCCTAATGAATGAGCTGATTGGATTGAAGGGAAAACCTCACTTATACCAATTTTCAAGGGAAAATCCCCACCGAACCCTGTCTTGTGCTTCTCTCTTTTAACAACAACATCAAAATCACATATCTGCTGGGTAACCTCCAAAAGTATGATATGGTCTGTAGGATATCTAGGCAATATGTATGGAGCGGTTGGGCATCCATCAATTCTGATATAGGAGAAAGTAGGGAATTGTATAAACCAGGCTCCATATCTTTTAATCAGCTCCTTGGCTCCATAAAAAATTCTCACATGCTCTGCGTTTTGAAGCAACCTAGTGATATGCATAGTAAATGCATCATTTGTTCTTCTATAATTTGGGTTCCCTAGGTGAAACTTAGAGTACACCTCATAGATGACATCTTGCCCAAATGTTCCTTTTGGACTCAATCTTTTGTATGGATAAAATCTGGCAAGCACATACACCACATAACATGACATGGTGAATTTCTTTGCCTCCAGCACATCTCTCATTTTTCTGTCAATCATTGCACTGATAATCCCTGCCCAATGATAATTGATGCCTTGCTCAATATTTTTAATAACATGCACCATCCAATTCTCCAACACCCCAACACTCTTCAAGCCAGCTACCCTACTCAACAGTGTGATTGCATCATATATATCTTGTCGGAACTTGACCCTGTGTAACTATTTAGGCAGCTTGGAGAAATGAGATTTTGGCTTTTCCAGCTAGGAATTGATCATCTTCTGGGCTTTGGTAGGTTCATCCTCATAGTGAGTTCTAGCCAAGTCCATGTCCAAGGAACACACACATGATAAGTCTGGCATATCAAATGCCTAGGCAATGGAAACTGGATTAAAGTTTGCCAACACTCTCCCATCAGTGCTAACAATCCTCTGCATATCAAATTCATAGTGTTGGGCACACTCCAATATTAGTTCATAACATTGAATTGCAGGAGGAAATCCTGCCACATGAGCCAGTCTGGATTTCACCATTCCCTTGGTCAGGGTTGATAAATCCCTCTAAGCCAACCTTTCTTTGAATTCTTCATATCTCCAAGCTCCCACATTGGTGTTTGAGACCTCCGACCAAACTGAAGCCACCTTACTATCCAGTAATTGATTCTTCACATCCAACCTAACCCTTTCCGCATTTGAAACTAAGGATCCCTCGGTATCTCCCTTGGCCTTTCCTGCCGCTGCCTTGCTCGATTCAACATGCATTCATAAAGGAGCCTCATGAAAATCCAATTATCATCCATATTTCAATCAAAGGTTAGCCTCAAAACCACATGAAATCATTAAGATAAATCATTAATCATCAATCTTGAAAAAACCAGGAAAATAAAGTAATCCAGGAAAATCCAGTCAGGCGGAATTAAGAGAAATCTGACCCAAATGGACTCCTGTTGCCAAGACATCATTCATCAAATAAATCATTAATACGGACAAAAGAGATGCATGATTATCATGAGATTCATTCATTTAGCAACAAGAAATCATCATCCAACATTTAATTCATTACTTCAACTTCAAAAATCAAAATCAATCAGAATCAGGCAGAAAACTAAAAAAATCTGGACAGTTCGGATTTCCACGGACAGCTTCAAATTCTGGGAACTCATCATACTTTAGGGAAATGGAAGAATCTGGGAAAACCCGGGTGCACGAAAATTCCGCGGACACCTCGAAAACCCGACGATCGTTTGACGCGCAGACCATTAATCGAATGACCATACAAACCCCCTATCCAAATCCAACGAACATAAACTCAACCCCAATAAGCCAGATTTCGACTGCACTTGAATTTAAACTCCCAAAAATGCTCAAATGGTTGATCCCTGCAACGAAATAATGATGCCCTAAATTTAACAATCAAACCTCTGCCATGAGAGTTAAAGCGAGCTAGAAATTCAGACACTATCCCTCAAAATGATGAAACTAGGGCGCACCAAGGTCTCAAGTGTTGCGAACAAGGTCGAGCCAGACACAGGCCAAGAGGGTCATGACAACTCCACCAAACTTACCAACCCTGGGCCGACATATCGAAACCCTACCTCCACAAATTCTACCAGATTACGCGCCAACAAGTCAAAGCCCTAACAAGAACACCTAGTCACAGGGGAGTACCCGACATTCAATTGATAAACAAATGGATGCACAACGTAGGCGCTAAAACCCGTGGAAAGGTGCGTTCAAAAACTAATTCGATAAATATGTGATCATGAAAACAAACAAGGGCCGACTCAAATAACCACCATTCAATAACCTAAAAGATTCAATCAAAGCACAAACAATAGGAGAAGTCAATAACGACTTACCATAGATCAACTTCCGAATGAACCTCGAGCCCAAGGAAGTCACTATGAATCAGGGAGCCCTAGTGACAAAAATATCAACACAGACGTCCAAGCAATCCACACGTGAATAGACCAAATCCAATGACCAAGGCTCAAAAAGAACAAACTCAAGTGCTAGAGTAGATAGCAAATGGATAATGAAATCAGGAAGAGCACTAAAATACCTTAAATCTGCTCACAATTGCGCCAAATAGGACATACATCAAGCATTAATGGCTGATAAGACATATCAAGGAAATCTGGAAACCTGAGTTCAAAACGAAATTTTGGAAAAATCCAAGCCAGCCGGACTATCCTGGTGAGCATAAATTTCGCAGATGACGCACCCCTCTGGGACTCCGACGAAGTCCGGGAAAATCCACGTGACCCCGAAAATCCCAGATTCAACCAGAAACCCAGATTTTGGAAAATCCAACAGTGACAGACGATGGACCAAGACCCAGAAAATCTCAGACCTAGGGCAAAACCCGGACTTCCATTAAAACCCAAGTTTGATCAATTCAACTTTTAGGGTAAGACCAAGGCAAGCAAGACCAACATCCCAAGACCTTAAAAGGACAAATCCAATAAAAACCAAAGGTCCAAGAGACATCCAAAATCATAAAACAGAGGGTCCCTACTCCAAGTTGGGCGTGTGTGCAAAATTGCACAACAAGAAACAGTTTTATTCTATTCCAAACATATCCAAAAAATTACCGGCATAAACAAAAACCCACAAAGATTCACATAAACAAATCCAAGTTAAAATATACTCATTTCTCAACACAACCCTATGAAAAAATTAAAACAATATAGCCTTCTCAATAGAAAATTCTCGCAAACTAACAATGAAAAACCATATACATAAATATAATCAATAGCAACAAATTGAAATATATATATAAATCTATGTATATATGTACACATATATACATATATATATATGCACACATATATATTAATATTACAATATAGGAAATATAGCCTTAGATAGAGAACAATAATTAATAATACCTAATGTAACCAAATATAGAATCAACAATAGTAATTATTTTATTCTATTCAAACCATAACCAAAAAACCAAAGACATAAATCAAACAACATTGGTTTCAACAACGAGCTAGATGGAGAAAGCCAAAACATAGCCCAAGCCATACAATAACAATCGACAAAAACTATACAACCTCAACAATTTTATCCCGTTACAAACATGCCCACAAAACGCAAACATTAAAGAGAAACTCATTGAAAGTTGACCCATATAATGTGTCCATAAATGAAACATAATTTGTTTTAACAAATAATTTTCTCTTCTATAAACAACACCTTATTGAAAATTAAAACAATATACGTATATATATACACACATATATTAATATTAAAATACACCCAATATAGCCTAAGATAGAGAACAATAATTAATAATACCTAATGTAACCTGAAACTCTGCAAATCTACAAACACTTAAACTTCAACTACACATTAAATAATGGGTTAGTTCAAGCCTTGCATATCTACAAGTACTTCTATGGAATAATACATCATGCTTCAATAAACAAATCAATTAAAAAACATGAAAGAAGCAAACATGATCTATACCTATTCCATATTGGATTGGTGTCAAATGTGCCAATGACCCTTTCCCAATCCTTGCTAAAACTGAAATGATGCAATGCAATGGTGATGGGAAAAATCAATTCTCAATTTAAGAGAGTAACTTTGCATGAGAGTAGATGATTTGATGAAGGATGAAGCTTTCATTTATAGATTTTGAAATTGGAAGAGATCTCAAAATAGAGCAATGTGGGATAATGATTTGACCAATGAGATGAAGCCACTTGTCACATTATGATAGGTTGAGGAATGTGCAAGTTTTGGCCAATGTTCCAAAGAGGGGGAGATTCAAATTTGAAATTTGTGAATTAAATGTTGATAGGGGGACATGAAAGAGAAGTTATTGCAATGTTGGAAGGGACAAGTCAACTTGTCTTCATATTCAAACTTGGAGAATATTCCATTTTTATGCCAAGTTGAAAGAAAATAATGAATTTATAAATGAATTAAAATGATTTATTGGTGCAAGTGGGAAAAGCTAGAGGATGTGATGGGTGGTTAGATTAGGTTGATAAGGATTAGATTGCTACGCCCTTAATATTATTGTACATCGGGTTATGAATAGTCGGCTTATGGCTATCTTAACTCTCTATTAAGTCATATTATCATTAGTATATTGTTATTTAGTTGTTTAGGTCAGCCTAAGTCTTATATAGGTGTGTCTAAGTCGGCCTAGGTGATATCTTTGGCATAAATAGGTATATATAGGAGGTTGTGAGTCTTATTTCATCATCAAGTGTGAAGTGTGTTCTCATTAGAGATATTTGGAGGTTTTCCCCCTCGCAGTGGCTTGTTATTCTTAGTTATTATCAAGTATTTGCAGCATATTTCATATCATATTCTTCTATTGTTCAAGTTATTTCATAACAAGTGGTATCAGAGCATGATCTTGGCACCATAGAGGCAAAGTTTTTCTCAATTTTAGAGGCGATTTTGGGAAGAGCATATCTTTCAGATTTTTGTGATTTTTTTTTCTAATTTTTAAAGGTTTTTTGAAGAACATATTGAAGAAGCTACAGTCTAGATTTCAGAAGAATTGGAGTAGAATTAAGCGAATTATTGCAGAATTAGGGTTTTTATACTATTTTTTTAGAATCTACATATCTCACACATCTTGTTGAATTGGAGTCTAATTTTTATTGGGTTTTTGAAGAAATAATAAAGGAGATTACAGTAAAAAATTTGAGAGAATTTAAGTTTCATTTGTGTGATTTATTTCAACATTAGTGGTTTCCATCATGCCGGGGCCTACAACAAGGGGTAAAAAGAATGTCACTCCGGGGAAGACTCCTAATAAAGATGGTGAAAAAATTGAGGATATTACTCATAATGAGGAAATAAATAAGGTAAAGGAAGACATTTCCTCAATTAAGATGGATATGTGTGACCTAAGAGGAGATATATCTGACATACAAAACATGTTAAGCACCTACATGGCTGAATCAAGAAAGGAGTTCTCAAGCGGCCAAGGTGAAAATTCTAGGTCAGCTACTATTGACACAAGCTTTAGTACTCCTATAGGATCTAAAATTTATTTCCAAAGGTGGATATGCGCAAGTTCGATGGTAAGGATCCTCTAACATGGATAAACCAAATGGAGATTTATTTTGAAGTACACCAAATCCCAAATGGACAAAAGGTCACGATGGATTCCTTATATCTAGAACCAGATCAATTCATTTGGTATCATTGGCTTTGCACTCATCGAAGTAAAAAGGGGCTCACCGTCTCATGGTCAATTTTTATAGAGGAACTCCAAGCACAATATAGTAATAGCGTCACAGACTACTTCAGCCAGCTAGCTAAACTTCAACAAACAGGATCAGTTAAGGATTATATTCAGCAATTCCAAAATCTATCCTTAAGGGTGGATACAATTACAGAGGAAAACTTGAATGACTTATTCTTGGGTGGTCTCAAGGATCACATTCAACATGAGGTACGCATGTTTAGCCCTAGTTCCATAAATGAGTCTTTTATCTTAGCACGTAGGGTAGAGGAGAAGTATTTGATTCCTAAGAAGCAAGGGGCTAATGTGACAAGAGAGAAAGGATATTCAACACAACCTACTAAGTTGAATCCACAACAAATTGAGGAGAAAAGAGCAAAAGGCTTGTGTTTCAATTGTGATAGCAAATACAGTCGAGGACATAAATGTAGTGAAAATAAATTATTTTATATTGAAGGTCCCAATGAGGAAGACAAGGAGGAACCCATACTAGAAGATGAAAGGGAGTCAAATGAGTAATCACATGATTCTCAACCAATCATTTCTTGTCATGCACTCTCAGGTTTTAGCGCTCCACAAACTCTCAAGGTGGTGGGGTTCCTAAAGAAGCAGAAGGTAACAATGTTGATCGACTCAGGTAGTACTCATAATTTCATCAACAAAAAGTTAGCTACTTGTCTAAATTGTTTCATATATCCAGCTCCAGAGTTTCAAGTTTTGATTGTAGATGGTGGTACAGTTAGTTATTCAGGGAAGTTTCATAGCATTAAATTATCCATGGGAGATTATCAACTTGATACCCCAATGTATACAATATCCATGGGTGCAACAGATATTGTTTTGGGGGTACAATGGCTTACTACATTAGGAACAATTGAGATGAACTTCCAAGAACTATTCATGAGATTTAAATCGGAAGGAAGGCTAGTAGAGCTAAGGGGGTTGAAGGAAAAATCTCCACAAATGGTAAGCTCTCATCAAATGCAAAAGTTTCTTAAGAAAGGAGTGGATGGATTTGTGGCCCAACTATGTTCATTAGAAGTCTCTCAATCTAATACTCCTACTCATCCAGATTTGCAAGCTATAATTGATTATCACTCAGTTGTTCTTGGAGATATGCCTAAAGGAATTCCTCCTAAGAGGGATCATGATCATGCCATACAGTTAGTCCCAGGGAGCCAACCACACATATCGCCTTACAGGTATCCACACATACAAAAGAGTGAGATAGAAAAGATTGTTGAAGAGATGCTAGAGGCAGGAATCATCAGGCATAGCCAAAGTGCTTACTCCTCGCCTATGGTGATGGTGCGTAAGAAGGATGATACTTGGCGCATGTGTCCAGATTATAAAGTGCTCAACATGTACACCATTAAAGATAAGTTTCCAATTCCAGTCATTGATGATTTGCTAGATGAATTAAATGGAGCTATGTTTTTTACCAAGTTAGATCTTAGATCTGGTTATCACCAAATTTGGATTAAGGAGGAAGATATTTGTAAGACAACATTTCGGACTCATGAGGGTCATTATGAATTTTTGGTGATGCCATTTGGTCTTACCAATGCACCATATACATTCCAAAGTTTGATGAATTCCATTTTTAAGAAGTTCTTGAGAAAGTTTGTGTTAATATTCATTGATGATATATTAATTTATAGCAAGACTTGGGAAGAACATTTAGAACATGTGGACCAAGCATTACAAATACTTGAATATCATAAACTCTATGCTAAGCCATCCAAGTGTGCTTTTGGTCTTACAGAGGTGGAGTATTTGGGACACATAGTTTCACATGAAGGAGTAAAGGTGGACCCTAACAAAATTAAGGCTATCATGGAATGGCCTATTCCAAAAACCATTAAGAAACTAAGAGGATTCTTAGGATTGACAGGGTATAGAAGATTTGTGAAGAATTATGGTATATAGCAGCACCTCTCACCACTCTATTGAAGAAGGATTCTTTTCATTGGAACGAGTCTACCAATACAACATTTGAGAGATTGAAGGAGGCTATGTGTACAACTCCAATACTTGCCACTCCTGACTTCACCAAGGAATTCATTGTGGAATGTGATGCTTCTGAAATGGGATAGGAGCAGTGCTCATGCAAGAAGGTCGACCAATTGCTTTTCAGAGTCATCAATTAAAAGGTAAGAATCAACTAAAACCTATTTATGAGAAGGAAATGCTAGCAATACTCCATGCAGTGAAACAATGGCAGCCTTATCTATTGGGTAGAAATTTCAAGGTTAAGATAGATCATGATAGCCTAAAATATTTTTTGGAACAACGACTATCTTCTGAAGAGCAACAAAAATGGGTCATTAAGATGTTAGGATATGACTTTGAGATTGTATATAAGAAAGGGAAAGAAAATATTGTCATAGATGCACTATCAAGGAAGGATGAGAAAGATGAAGCCTTATTGTGTGCCCTTTCAATATTACAAGCAAATTGGGTGGAGGAAGCCAAAGCAGAGTGGCAAAATGATGTTGCGACAAGTAATCTCATCAAGCAATTAAAAAGTGATCCTAGTAGTTTAGATAAGTTTTGTTGGAAGGGAGATACTCTTTGGTATAAAGAGCATTTGTATCTCTACAAGAATTCCAACCTTAAAATCAAGATTCTCATAGAGTTGCATGAGCCTCCAATGGGTGGTCATTCAGGATTTTTGAAGACATATCATCGAGTCAAGCAAGATTTTTTTTGGGAGGGGCTAAAGGGTGATGTTCAAAAATTTGTGGCTGAATGTTTGGTGTGTCAAAGGCATAAAGGGGAGACAATTAAGACACTAGGTCTCTTGCAACCCTTATCTATTCCTAGCCAGCGTTGGGAAGAGGTATCCATGGACTTCATCATAGGGCTTCCCAAATCTAAAGGTCATAATGTCATCATGGTGGTAGTTGATCGCTCACTAAATATGCACATTTCATTGCATTAGCACATCCTTTTACAACAAGTGGCTAAATATTTTTTGGAGAATATCCAAAAGCTACATGGTACACCTAAAGTTATTGTTAGTGATCGTGATCCTATCTTCACTAGTCACTTTTGGAAAGATTTATTCTCATGTTTGGGTACTCAATTGGCTCTTAGCTCTTCATACCACCCTCAATCAGATGGGAAAATGGAGGTTGTTAATAAGTGTTTGGAAGGATATCTACGTTGTTTCTCTTCAGAGAAATAGTCTCAGTGGGTAGATTGGCTACCACTTGCAGAATGGTGGTATAACACTTCTTTTCATAGCTCATCAAAAATGTGTCCATTTTTGGCACTTTATGGATATCATCCTCCTTCCATCACATCATCAATTAAGGTGTCCCCAAGAGTTTAGGCAGTAGAAGACCACTTGCTTCATCAACAACAAGTACTTTCAAGACTCAAGGAGAATTTAGCCATGGCACAAAACCAAATGAAACAACAGGCAGACCAACATCGTAGTGAAAGAAGTTTTGAAGTTGGGGATTGGGTCTTCTTGCAATTGCAGCCTTATAAGCAAATATCACTAAAGCAGCAAAGAAAGAATAATAAGTTGTCTCCAAAGTATTATGGTCCATACCAAATCATGTAGACAATCGGTAGTGTTGCCTACAAGCTTGAGTTGCCACCAACAACAAAGATACATCCAGTTTTTCATGTTTCCTATTTGAAGAAGATAATTGGGAATAATATTCCAACTTAAACAACACTTCCTGAGCTGGATGAAGAAGGAAGAATCATTTTGAAACCAGAGTGCATTCGTCAAACACGCACAAAGAAGCTGAGGAATAGAACTATCACTAAGTATCTCATCCAATGGAAGAAGTTACCAGTTGAAGATGCCACATGGGAAGACAAGGAGTTCATTCAAAAATTTCCAAACTTGATTAGCATTGAGGACAATGCTTCTTTGAAGAAGGGGGCATGCTACGCCCTTAATATTATTGTACATCGGGTTATGAATAGTCAGCTTATGGCTATCTTAACTCTCTATTAAGTCATATTATCATTAGTATATTGTTATTTAGTTGTTTAGGTCGGCCTAAGTCTTATATAGGTGTGTCTAAGTCGGCCTAGGTGATATCCTTGGCATAAATAGGTATATATAGGAGGTTGTAAGTCTTATTTCATCATCAAGTGTGAAGTGTGTTCTCATTAGAGATATTTGGAGGTTTTCCCCCTCGAAGTGGCTTTTTATTCTCAGTTATTATCAAGTATTTGCAACATATTTCATATCATATTCTTCTATTGTGCAAGTTATTTCATAACATAGATTAGATTAGATTAGATGATGTTTAGGTGATTTTGACTTATTTGATTTAAATACTTTGATTTATTTAAATCAAAAGGGATGGAAGGTGATTTTATATTTAATTAAATAAAGGTTTGATTTATTTAATTAAAATGATGATGATAAAGTTAATTTATTTGATTTTAAATTAATGACCTTAGGAGATTGAATTTAATGAGTTTAATTTACTTGATGAATGGATGAATGTGAACTTATTTAATGATTGAATGAATATGAATTAATTAAGTGCACGATGCTAATTTTGCATGTCTACATTTTGCCCCTCTTTGAAGCAATGTATTTGTTGCGTTGGTTCAAAGAATAAACTTGCCACGAACAAAATTCAAAAAATTTCTAATTTTTTTGGATGCCCCAATGGAAAGAAGTACACTAGTACATTGCCCCCTCAAGAGATTGAGCGAAAATATTCTATTTGAGGGTCGATCTCACAATAAAGAGGTTCAAAATGGATGGTTATGGATGATGATGCAAATGAGATAGTTTTAAGATGCTTAGAATAACAAATCTATATTATCTTAAACAACTTAAATGATGATATGATGTGAGATGGATGAGATTGATGATGTGATATGCTGTGACTATGCAAATGTATGATTTATGCAAATGTGTGATTTATGAGATGCTTAGACTAACAGATCTATATTATGATGATGATTATGCATGTGAGATGATATGTAGAATACTGATGGTTCATGGATGCAAGATGGATGCACTGGTGATGATGATTAACTATTCATGACATGATGTTAGTGCGGAAATGAAGAAATTATATGATGACAAGAGGATCCAACAAGCCAACTTTATGAGATATGATGATGAGAAATGGTGATGAAAAATGGCTGGTTTGCTTATCAAGGATTGGGATTTTAAAAGGGTCACTTACCTTATGTTTGATAACACACATAAGCACGATGCATCAAGGTATAAAGGACCAGGATGGCATTGTACTTATTGTGATGAAATTTGACTCAAAAAATAGATAGGAGTATTCTTGTTCACACTTGACATACAAAAACCTTGCTAGGATGCACTTTAGAAGTTTCAAACATCTCGGACCAAAACACAAAAAGGTATAACTGATCAATGCAATAGTCAACAAGCTATCCAAAACATCCTCTATACATATCTAACAAAGCAAGTATTCACCAAGTTATTTTACACGAACGTCCAACAAGAACAACAGACAAAAGATAATGAGTGTTTTCCCCATTCCTATCTCTCTAAACCCTTCGTTCAGATATCATCGAGAGGTCCTTGGACTAAGCACAATAAGATAAGTCAAAAGATACAGATAAAGCACACAAACAAGCTCATGTTCTTCAATACTGCTAACCAAAAGAAAATGTGTTTTTTAAGGATAAGAACCAAAACTTATTGCCCAAAGATAATGCCCATTGTAGGAAGGATACATCCTAGGACATGTTAGTGGATGGCGGCATGTCATTTCATTTATCCAAAGTGCTCCTTCTAATAAATAATGCCCCTTGTAGGAAGGATTCATCCTAGGACATGATGTTATCAGATGATTGATATGGGACTGATTGGATGATGGACTATTGACACAAAAAATTTGACCAACTTGTTTACATACTGACTTAAACCTGAGACTTGACATTTTTGAGTTTTACTTTTAACCTACTAGACTTGTTTATAACTATTTCACCAAAGGTTGAGGATGATGATTAGTTTATTATGAGTGGTGTTTATTGTGGGTGCAAGCGAGATGAGATGGATGGATTTTTTTCAAATATTTGGATGTTTTTGACGTTTTGAAATGTTTTGAGGTTATTTTTTTTGGTATTTTTCAAGATTTTCAAATGTTTTGATTTTTTGATTTTCCAATGTTTTGGGTTTTTCTGAGAATTTGACCAAGAGACTAACCTAAAGACCTATCCAAGGGGCCTCAGGGCCTAATCAACAAATTAGCCTTGCCTACGTTATACACTTAGAGACCACATAGTTCGATTGATGACTTGAACAATTTATAGATGACGATATACATGATGAGATGCTAGTTTATTATGATAGACTCCTAAAGGACTGACCTAAGTGTCTCGGGGGATGATCAAAGATCAACCTTGCCTACGTTCAAGGCTCAGAGACCCATAGTTTGACAAGATGACTTTGTTTTTGAATTTTTGACTTGTTTTTGGGATTTTGATATGTTTTGATGTTTTTGGATTTTGTGCTTTTTTGATGTTTTTGGATTTTTAATATTTAGGACTTTAAGAATATACACGAATCTGATCCAATGAGAACATGCCCCCAGTGTGATGCAATAGACTACTTTGATAAAGGAAAGACAAAGTGACCTTGAGGATGGGTCGAGTAGTACTAGGAGGGATCATGATACGGAAATAGGACCAAGCTATGGTGCGGATGTGAGTGGATGAGTGATGGATGGAGATCTGGATGTGATGGATGATGGATGGATGATGCAGAACAAGCCGTAAAAATCCTGGTGGATGGAAAGTGCTTATTTACACAAGATGCCTATTTTCCAGGTTTTCACCAAGGTACTTGTCCAAAGTGCCACCGAAGTGGTTTTCACTAGAGGATAATTTTTTTCTCTTTACTATTTTTGATCCTTTTTCTAATTTTTTTTAGATTTTTTTCTTTTTTAATTTTTTTTGTTGTTACCAAGACACCTGTTTGCTAGGTTTTCGTCGAAGTAACCATTTTTTTAGAACATTTTCTAATATTTTTGGATTTTTTGGTTCTATACCTTAAAAGATTTAGGCTTAAAACTTTTTGAGATGGGAGCTATTCATAGGCTCCTGCAGAGGTTCCCCTTTGGGTGTTGATAGCTGATATGCCCCTAATTTGTAACTTGTTGTTATGACGAACGATCCCAACCAATTAGGTTCAAACTTTCATTTGTTGCTTGGGTTTGGGACATTCTTTTGATTCTCCTTCAAGACCAATTCTCTGACTTGGAACATCCTACTTTTGTTTTTCTTATTGTAGCTCCTTTTGAGTCTATTCTGATAGACTTGCAAATGATTTAAAGCATCTATACGTTTCTCATCTAGTAGCTCTAGCTCATTTAGTCTTGATACCTGGTACTCTTCATCTATGATGCTCAATCTCAATGGGGAGTACCACTTTAATCCATGGGGTGCTGCCATGAGATGCTGGTTCGATAGGCCCATAGGGCAGGATTAAGCTGTAGGTGCCAGTTCACCTGTGTCATTGACTATTTTTTTGAGGATTTTTAGAATGGTCTTATTTGTAGCTTCTTCTTGGCCATTGCCTTGGGGATAGTACGGGGTGGAGAAGCAATGCTGGATTTTGAATTTCTCGCATTAGTTGTGGACATCCTGATTCTTGAATGGTGTCCCATTATCTGAGATAATGGCTTGTGGAACACCACACTAATACATTTGACTACAAAATTTGACGAAACTATTCGACGAAATATGTAAAATTCGATGTTCGTCGGGTGCTTGTAAAATCTGATGTGTAATTTTCAAATTTTTGAAAGTTTATCCCCGACGTTCGTTGAAATTTTGAAAAACCTAGGGTTCGTCAAAATGTTGGCTGTCATTTTCGTCGAAGTTATGACAAACATGAAAAATATAAAAAAAATCAAATTGTGGCTGACATAAAGAAAAGTGAGTTTGCACCTGATTTATTGCGACAGTGTTTTGCTCTACTTGAGACAGTTTGTGGAGAACTAAGGACGATTTTCTTGGAAAAAAACAAAAAAAATTCAAGAAGATATCGCTAGGTTGAGGGTAGTCATTGTTTTTTTGTAGAATTCAGTTGTGAAGTCAGATTTGTAGTTCTAGGTTTGAAAATCATATTTTAAAGCAACATCTCATCAGATTTCATTTTTAGAGGTTAAGGGTTTTGAGAATTTCATGTCGAGATTTTGTTGTGTGGAATCACCATAAGATCACAAAAGGCAATTCTTGTGACTGTAATTATGTGATCCATAACTCTATTGGTCATGTGGCACAGTTGTGCTATAACAAATACATGATGCATTCATGTGTGACCCAAGTTTAATGTGGCTATGTTGTGATAGAAATGGAGTCATTCATATAATGTAGTTAATTCAGGTTGTATAATGTAGGTGTCAATCATCATTGGGTGCATTCATGTTGTCTCAAGTTTAACAGGTTAGGATGTAATTATAGCATGATCGAAGAGTGATTACCTCTTGCTGCAATAAAGAGCCTACAACTCTGGTTGATATGCAAAGTGGTTGTGTTATATCAATTATGTAGTGCATTCAAGCACAACCCATGTTTAATGGGCTATTCTAGAGAGTGATCAAGATTTTCTAAACCTTATGAATGTTACTTGACATATATTTGCATAATCTCAAATTCCTTTAGAGGCTTTTGAAGTATCAATGTATCCTATATAGGGTTTAGAATGATTTCTTTTAATTAAAAAAATAAATAAATGATGTATTTCCCTATAATTAGATAATGTGGAGATCTCCTAAATTTTCCCCAACACACTATCCTCTTTGGCACTGTATTCATTACTCCAGCTACTAGGGTTTTGCATGTGACATCTTTAATATCTTCATGACCGTGGCTTTTAAATAGATCTCATTCTTTGCTTTAATCCTTTTCATGGTAACCCTTGAGTTCCATAATCCACCTTCAATCTCTTCTAAGAACGTTGTCTTAAGCTAGATTGCATAATATGCATATAAAGGAAGTCCTTCATACCTGCCATTGTTCCAAACCACCACTCACTGCCTTGCTTAAAATGTTGCCCCCATAAGCACAATAGCATGTTTTAAAATCATGGTTGCCAGTGATTGACCATTAAGGTCACCACTTTCATCATGAAGATACAATGAGATTTTTTTTTTCAAACTCAAGGCATTATGAAAGATAACATTGTGAATTGTTTGTTGTGTACGATTTGATTTTCTTTCACATTGACTGCTTTGCTAACTTATTTTAAGTCTAGGTATTGCACCCTCAGCTACAATCTCAAACAACTCACTCACTATCATTTGAAGATTTCTTTCATGAGCATCTTTCTATAAAATCAAACTATGCCCTATAGACTGCCTACTTACTACAGGGGACTCATTGTTTCATGGTATTGTAGTTCTTAAGATCCTTCAACCTTACTGACACTACTTCATAGTCCACAAAGTATTATGCACTATTCTCCAATTTTTGATGAGTCTCAAAACACTGCTCAAACATGCAATCCACTACCTCCATTATACATTAATGGCTAAGAAGAAACATTGAACCTATGATTACCACTGTTACTTCATTTGGAGAATCATTCCATGATTACATTTTCCTTGCCTAACACTACCAAGAGCATTTGAAAAACCCTTAAGGTCAGCAAGGGTGTAAGAAAACTCACTGTTAAAATCTCCACTTTACTATGCAAGGTTTGAGCTTTATTATCTTGTCACTGCTCAACCTCTTTTTGACTATCACATCTCAAGTGACTGTCATTCTTCTTACCGTAGATTGCATTTACAAATGACACTAAGCTACATAGTGTGCTTGTTATTGGCTACAATCTTTAGATTGCAAAATTTTATTATTACCTACAATGTATCAATCTTTTTGGTATTGCAACCTCACTAATCTGCTATAGTTATTGTTTATGTTTCTACAGAGGCCTAGGGTTTGTACCCTAATCATGCTCTTACCAATGCTTTTGTTGTTTTTTATTAGGGCTCTCTCAATGTTGAGGGCCCTAGGGATAAACTCGTCATAAAAAGTGACACATTACATCTTCAACTAAAAGGATAAATCTATATTGACATTAGCAATGATGATTCCAACTTGTTGCTCCTTAGGAATGGGTCACTTACTCTTACTAGCTCGCTACCTCCATTGTTCTAGGAAGTTTGTGATCAAGTTCAATATTCTAATTTTAAGAGTCTTTACGGTTGGAAATTATAGTAAAATCAAAATTTAATAATTTTTGGAATTAGCATTTTAAAATGTTTTTTGGGGTCATTAACTTCAAACTATCTTCTCTTTTGCAGGGGTGGTTGCATGCCAATTTTTTTTGGTGTAAAATATCAGAATTATTAGATTATGTTACCTATCTATGAATAAAAATTATTGGAGTGTGAGTTTGATATTTTTTGAAGATCTAAATAGTAAAGCTTAGTAAAGAAAAATCATGTCAGATAATATTAGTCCAGAACAAAATGAAGAGACACTTGATAGATTGTGGGCTAGATTGAAAAGAAAGGGTGATGGGAAATGTTATTGTCCTCGAAATAATTACAAAGGCTTAAAGACAAGACAAATTTTAATCACAACAGCTAAGAAACATTGTAGGCAGCATGGTCACAATGAAGGGGGCATGATTATCATCCATTGGTAAGTTATTCATTATATGTGTTTATATTGATTGAATTTGTAAATGTTTATATTGTTTTAACATTTTATATATATAATCACTTGATCATGATCATGGTTTATTTGTGTCTATCATTATTATAAAGGTGGGGCACCCTAGGGCAGATGATATGGATTATCATGGCTCGGAGAATGTGGTTTTGCAAGCAGATGAACATGGAGCTGTGAATATCAAAGATGAAGTTAATGATCCTATGGAAGAAGATGATCATGTGCTATAAAACATAGTTGAAGATGATGGTATGAATACATTGATCCATGACACATTTAGTGGCAGAGCTGATGATGATGATCAAAATGACTTTGATGATGTTCATGATTTATCTATACTTGAGAAGGCATACGAGCCCCTTTATGAAGGCTCCCAAACAACTCTTCTCTCTATTGTATTGTTGCTGTTGAGCTTGAAGGTTATGAATGGTTTATCAAACGTAGAAATCTCATGGATGTTAAGTTATGTCATATATGTCATCTTTTTTCATCTATTGTAATTGTTGTTAGTTCATCACTTGTAAATAAAGGATGAAATATGAACAAATTATTTATTGTTGTAGATTGATTGGTGAATTTTTGTTACCGCCATCAAATATTTTACCTCACTCATACCGAGATTTATGTGCCATTATGAAAGATATCAGAATTGAGTATCAAACAATAGATGCATGTCCCAATGATCATATTATATATCATAAACAATATGAATTTGCAACAAAATACCCAGAATTTCATATCAGTAGATATCGAACAGATCAACTAACAAAAAATGTGCCTCGCAAGATTCTTTGTTATATTCCCATTATTCCACATATGCAATGATTATTTAGGTGCGAAAGCTTAGCACAATTTATGGATTACCATGCATGGAATAGAAGTGGAGATGACATTCTTCGAATGCCTGCGGATGGTTCTGCATTTAGGGACATGGAGGAAAAATGACCACACTTTAAAAAAGAACGTCATAATCTCAGGCTTTCATTGGGAGCAGACAATGTCAATCCATTTGGAGAGCTAAGATCTATTTACTCAATGTGGCCTATTTTTGTTATCAACAATAACATTCCTCCACGGATGTCAATAAAGAGGGAGCACATAATGTTGTCAATGATTGTTCTAGGTATTTGTTTACATCAATTTTCTTTAACGTAGTAGCATCTCATTTGTCTTATTTGTTGCATAATGACTTATATTTTTTTCATTCAATAGTCATGTGCATTAATTTATTTATATTACAGTAAAATGGTTATAATAATTATGTAATGTTTATGTTCATTCAACTAAGTACCAAGTTAAAGATATTAATGTATATATCAAACGTCTTATTAACGAGTTACTAAAGTTATGGAATGGCGTCACGATGTATGACATCTCTAGACCAATAGGACAAAGACAATTTTAATTCCATGCAATGCTTGTATGGACAATTCATGATGCCCCAGGGCTAGCACATTTTTGTGGTATATTATAACATTCGACTGCACTTTAACAATATTTAATTTGATGAATTAGATATCATACATATTTTTAAAATAATCTATTCATTATATATAATTAAAAAAATTAACATATTTAATCCAATTATATATCATCTTGCAGGTCTTCAAACAAAGGGAAAATTTACATGTCCAATTTGTGGTCCAAAGATGAAATCTCATTGTTCAACAAGTTTAGGAAAGCAGGTGTTTGATGAGTATAGACACTTCCTCCATAGAAATCATAAGTATCGAACTACTGAAAAACATGTTTTCAATGGGAAAGAGGAGACTACATCAAAACCACGAAGAATGTCACCTCGCCTATGGAAGTTGGAATATAATAGAATTAATCATTAAGGTTATACATTAGATCAAATTGTTTATTTATCATATATGATATGTTTTGAATTTATATTTTTATATTGTGTTGTGTTTACTCATGTTGTAATTGACAATGATTGTCGTTGTTAATTTGTTTAACTTATATGCTTCATGAAAGTCGTCAAGGCATTAATGACCGGCTTCCACAGGGACTGAAAAGTTATCCTAGAAAATTTAGTAGGTTTCCCTACTATGAGAAACTACAAATTGTGTATTTGTTTGATACAATGCATATCAGAAAGAATATAACAGAAACGTTATGGAAAATATTGGATGGAAGGCATGACAAAGAAAAAATTGTCAAAATTTGTAGTGACATTCAGGAAGCCAATCATGCAATAAAAAATGTCATTCAATTAAGTAGAGATGGAGTCCAAATTAATATAAGTGCCCTTCCTTGGATATTAATAGAGCATCAAAGCAATGCTATAAAAGAAGTCATACAAAAAATTTGATTTCTCACAGGATTTGTTGTGAACATAAACAATATAATAACAAAGAAAGGTGAATTTGGGTCAGGAATGAAAACACATGATTGGCATACCTTCATTAAGGTAATTATTCTAGTATATTATATACACTTGTATAATGCATGTACTTTTTAGTGTATTGTGTTTACTACTTTTGGAAAAATAATGAAAAGATCATTTTATAATTTTTGCAGTACATTCTACCTCTATCTCTCCCATACAACTTTGACAAGAATGTCAAGCAAGTTATATATGATCTTGGAAAATACATGAGGTAAAGGTATTTGTTCAATTCTGTATACATCTTATAATTGCCATTTGTTTTACTTGTTATGTAATATACTGTATATTTTGTTAAATCATTAATATATTTGCGCCTTGAATCACTTGTAGATGGCTGTCATCTAAAGAAATCCATAAAGAAGATATAAATTATTGGAAGATAAAAATTCCTTGTCTAATGTGTGAAATGCAAAAGTGTCTACCTTCAACATTTTTCAATGCACAAGAACACTACCTCATACACCAAGTTGAGGAGATTGAATTGTGTGGACATGTACACACAAGGTCAATGTGGATGGTTGAGAGGAACTTGAAATTTTTGAAGGCTTTGGTTAGACAAAGAGCACATCCTGAGGGTTCTATGGTGGAGGGATATATGGTATACTAGACCATGGTGTACATTAGTGAATATCTTCCTAAGTTTGCAGCAAAGATCCATGTAGATTGCATTTGGGATCCCAACTCCATTAACAAATTCAAGGGGAGTACCTATTGGGGAAAGGTAGATTGAGGAAAGTGAGAGGTAATTATAAGATGGTCATGGAGATTAATTGGAATACATTTTACATATGATTTTTATGTATATTGTACTTATTTAATTTTTAATCTTCAATATACATCAATTATAAATTAAGGTCGTATACTGTGATATTTAACTAATTATACGTCGTTTGTGAATTTCAATTTTTTTTGGTACAGTTGGTCAAGAGTGGGATGCACTATATTTGTACATCGACAAAAATCTTGATTGGATGACGGTATGGATTGAACGATGTCAACAATCTGGTCGTGCATTAACATGGGAAGGTGTGGCTTCATTGGTTAAAGAAGCTCATCGTAATGGAGATTCCAATGTTACACAAAGGGAAATTGATTTAGCATATGGTTTAAGAGATAAATAGGTACATATAAATATATTAATCACCCATATTATTTAATTATTTTCAAGTATATTGATGTATATATATGTTGAGATTGTTTTCTTTGCATACATTCGGCCAAGAATAAATATGTTTATCAACTGACGATATTGCAATAATTTTTACATGTTTGACATATTGCAGGTGAAACACCACAAGGCTATGTGGTGCAATGGTCATAAATTTTGAATCAAAATGTTGGATGACATGAAGAAAACTAGTGATTCTGGTATAACTGCAGTCTTTCATGTGACTAATGTTTCATCTAGAAGCGACATACATCCAGAAGTCTTAGAAAATTGATACTGTGGGATTTGGGATGATATACTTGAGTGTGACTTTAAGTCCTTTAGATTAATTTTGTTCATCATCCTATGTTACAGGCTACGATTGAATGAAAATGATCCTGAGAGAACTGTTATTGAACATGATAATGGATTTACCATGGTTAATACAAGGTTGATCGAGTGAGCTAGAAATGAGCCCTATGTTCTTCCAAGCCAATGTGAGCAGGTATTTTACTCATAGGTTCCAGGTAAACTGGGTTAGTCATTTGTTGTTAGACATGATCCAAGAGGAAGGCCAGTAAAGTATAATGTGGTGGAAGAAGAAGATACCAAAGAACTAGAAGATGATGTAGATGATGATCAGGATCAACGGTTAGTTGATGATGTCTATAATGAAGATGTTGAAGAGGAGGAACTAGATCATGATGATGTAGGAGTTAATGTTTATGAAGATGATATCTGTGTGGATAATGACATTATTGAAACTGATATCAATGACGATGATGATGATATGACCAATCCTTACAATGTCGAATTTGGATTGGATGATACAAAGAAAGAGTTGGATGAAGAAGAAGATCAATGACATTGAAATGTATAAGTTATGCGATTATATTATCTATTTGATATTAATTTCTTAATAGAATTATATTTGACTTATGTGGTTATATAATTAATTCATGATATTTTTAATTTTTATGCCATTACATAATTAATTTAATGATGTACTTTTTAATGTTTGAAAGGTCAAAAAATTAAAACATTTCAATAGTGATGTTAACAACCTTTGAAATTAGTGTGTTTTATGTTTCATGTGATCATAAAAGATTAAAAAGTCAGTTGTAGAGGTGGTTGTTTAGTGGTTGACATGTATGTTGGTTCTTTTTACAATGTAACCAGGTTTGTCTTCTAATCTACCTATGGAATTGCCAATTCCAATCGAAGGCAGCTCGAAGGGCCTGGACCAACTGACGTGGACTTTAAAAGCCTCCTACACTTCAGGCTCTGCAAGACCCAGGAGGGTGATCCCTTAATGTGTTTACAACCTCTGCACCATTATTATAAAAAACATTAACAATAGAAAATGATCTCACTTAATAGCTCAACACGATAAGATAATATCAACTAGGATTGGCTTTTCATAGACAATATCAACTATCTAGAGTGTGAGATAACTAAACACAATCCATTGTATAAGATAGTCAATGATTTGCAATTTGTAGAAAGCTCTAGGCAAATACAAACAAATACTGAACTACACTAATAATTACAACTTAGATCAGTGCCATATATCCATTGTAGGAGTCAAATTCATAAGCATCTAGAGGTTTATAATAGATTTAATACATCACATATAAGATCCCTGACAATATTGCATTACAATTTCATCAGTATGCATTCTAACCTAGGACTACTTATCAAATCCTTATACAACACATATCCGCCTATAATCCCATTCAAGCATTTTGAATCATACACACCACAATAGTGAGATTGATAAAACAACCCTTAGTTATTTCATTCAAAGTTTAGATATGCATGTACAATGGAGAGACATGAGCTTGAATTTTCATTTCAACTGTAAGACCCCACCTCGTAGGTACTTAATACAATCCTAATTTGTTATATGCATTTCTTGAATTGATGATAAGATATATTATGGATGATAAATAAGGTGATGTTTTGGTGATATTCTTGCATTTAATTTTGACATTTTGTTTATTGTCACAACCATGAAGGTGGAATGCACTCATATATTGTGAAAAGCTAATTGAAAGTTTAAATGGATTATTATATAGCTAAGGTATAAAATATTTAGTTAACAAATTTATGTGATCAAATTGTTACTTATGATTGTGTTGGTATTATGCAGGAAGGTAACGATGTTAGCATGGGAAGGGTGAACCATCAAGAGAAAATTGAAAGACTCTTCTTGAGCATATAAATTTGACCCCCTTTAGAGCTTAGAAAGAAATAAAGTTAACATGTTGAAGTGGTGTGGGTTGATATTAAAGGGATAATTTATTTTGGAGTTGAGAGAGTATTTTATAATGTTTCATGTGGGTGTAAGTGGGGTTAGGGGTTAGAAACCCTTATCCAAGTTTGAATTTCGGATGGGTCCTTAAATGGGCCTTCAAATAGGGTTGTTGGTCAATTTCCTTGGTTGGGATGCAAAAAGAAACCCTCTAGGGTCTATACCATAGTGGTAGGGGTCAAGTAGGCATACAATAGTGCCCCTAGGACATGATTTGACCCCTAAAAAGTCCTCATTATGGAGAGTGACGAGTTTTGAAGAGAGGATGTGATGGAAAGATGGAGGGGATGTCCAAGTGCATGTTTCTTCTTCAATAAGGAAAAGACTCTCATTGATGGAGGTAGGTGTTGGGACTCAAAAATTCTGAAAGTTTTCACATGTTTTACATAACCCTTAGTTTCCATTTTGGTCCTCATCATGAGCACATGGGTTTGTTTTCATGTCTTTTTTCCCATTTCTTGCCTTGTGGTCTCATTATTTCTATCAGGTCTTGCATTTTTCACATCATAGTCTATTTCGGCGTGACAATTTCTGGGTCTCCCCAATCTGCTTTTCTGCTTGTAAACATCTATGTTACCTATCGGCAAGATGTTTCCTATGTCGTGGCAAATGGATTTCGCTCATTGGCAATTATCGGCATGACTTTCATCTTATGTCGGCGACAAAGGAAAGGTATATCGGCATAAGTATTTTCACCGGGGCGAGGTCTCCCCGAATGGGTCGGGTCTCACCGACTTGCGCTTATGAGGATTCACTGGCAGAGCTTGGAGTTATCGGCATTATGTCTTAGCGATGTTCATTGTCTTGCCGATCGGTGATGGGAGAGTGTATCGGTATGAGTTGGTGTTCAAGAAGAGGTCTTGGCGAGCCCGTCGGGTCTTGCCGACAATACAAAATGGATTTCTTTCGACGAAAGGTTGGAATTCTCTTAGTGATCTTGGTGTGCTCAGTTGTTTCAGTGTGACAAAATAATCTACAAGATGTCTCGCCAATAGTTGAAAGTTATAGTGACATATATGGGGCAGATAGGCTTGTCGACGAGAAAGGACTTTTGTTATGATGATTGTAATGTTTTGTGTAGGCTTTCGGTATAACTCAACGAGCTCTGTGGGACTTCTCCCCAATCGTGTGTTGTCTTGGTGAAGGTGCATGAAGATTATATCTCGGTGAGAGTGTGCTCTTGTCTTGGTGACTTGGAGAATGATAAAGGACTTTTGGCTTGACATAATGAAATCTCTATGACATCTCCCCAACGGTCGACAGTCACGATGAAACAGAAAGAGCGGGGGAAGTGATTAACGAGTGAATTTCCTTTGGCATAGCTACTGCATTATCTTGCCAACTGTTTCACTGGTAAATAACAAAAATATAAACAATGTGGCCGACATGTGAGTTCATAAAACCATTGTAGGCCAACTTGATTGGAGCCCAAATTTTGTGGGGGGCCGACGTGGATTTTCAATATGTTTTATTTTCTTGATGCTAGTGTATAAATATGCACCCCGATTGTAATTGAGATATCATCAAATTTGAGAATCATACAGTAGGTAGATTAGGAATGGACACAGTAAAATAAATTTCTCTGAACAGAGGCTATGTTGCATGTTTTCAAATGGAAATTTCAATGAAAGTCAATTATTGTGGCAGGTTATTTCTAGTGTCAATTGTCTATTGAGTTTATTGAAAAAATTGCTAAGTTGTCTCCAAGTTGATTCTTTCTGGTTGTTTAAATTGATATAACAAGTTTATTTTTAGTTTATCAGTGCACATTTGTTGTATCTGTGTGGTTAATTAACTAGTTCTCTCAAGAAGAGATTAAATCCTTTTGGTTAATCACAGTAATTAGGGAGATTCATTTGGATTATTAAAGTAGAGCTTAGTAGTCATAATCTTGCATGTTTATACAAGTATAAATAGAATATATGCCAACAATTTGAGTTTTTTCCAAAATAAGTTGCCCATTTCTATTTCATTTGACTCTGCATACCCAACAAGGCACTGGTCTCTGCACTTCATCATTTTGAATTCATTCAGTTTCTTTATATCTATTAATTGAGTATTTCAGGATTTAGATCAGAAGATTACTATTGCTATTAGGTTTGATTTCGTTTGTTCACTCTCATCTGCCCTTGTGGACAAAGCATTTCAGAAGGATAAATCATAAGTTAAGTCTACTTCTTTCAGAAAGGTACACCCGCCCAGGTTAGTAGCACCTAAAGAGTAGAAGGTTGAGTTCTGTTGACCTTGTCTGTTACCCTAAAGTGTATCAAGAGATTGGCAGCCTCTTGAGGCATTCAGCCTGCATTTTTGAGAGCTAACAAATTGGAGACTCTACTGGGGATTACATCAGAAAATTCGGTTGAAGACCATCATATAGAGTCATTGAAGAAGAAGTTGTAATTTGAGAAGATTCAGAAAGAGTGATTCCGCTAGGAAGAAGATCAAAAAAGAATCATTTTCCTTCTTTTGGAAAATTAGGTGGCGACTCTGAAAGAAACATTGCATTTGTTCAAATATGCATGGAAGAGGATCTGAATATAGGGGAGTTCATATTGGAACTCCTGCTAGTAGCAGTAGATGGACACACAATGATCTAAAAATGGAAGGTAATCAAGGTGGACCTGTTGATCATGAAGCTCCTCAGGATGATTATGAATCTCTAACTTATGAGGAGGTCAAAGCACTATTTGAGTCTCGAAGAAAGGAGATAGAAGAACTAAGAGCTGAATTGCAGAGATTCCAAATTACTGAGTAGATAGCTGATTGCTCCCCAATGTATGTGCCACCTCATGGTCACCATTATGTGCCACAACAATTTGCACTGCACAATAGTCCAATGTGCCAGTATCAGTACCCACCTATCCCTCCCCATCTGTGCAGAACAATGATCAAGTAATTTGACCTGACAGGGTTTCAACCATACCCTTACCCGATGGATATGAATTGGAGAAGCCTTGTCCCTAAGTTTACAGGGAATAATGAAATCACTACTAAAGATCATTTATGGAGTTTTAATGCTTTCCTCCAAAGTTTGGATATACCATATGAGGATCTGCACATGAGGCTATTTATGATGTCACTCATTGAAGATGCTAGGGATTGGTTCAACAGCCTACCGGTAGCTTCTATTAAATCTCTCCAAAGATTTCAGGATCGATTTCTTGAGCAATATGGAGATCTTTCTGCACGCAATTGGGTTTCCCATGGGTTATTGGAGATTCAAGAAAATCAGAACTTGCAGAGGTATGTATGCCAAAATCAACACTTTGAAGTAGAAGAGGACGAGTATACTCAAAGCCAAGACACCATTACATATTCAGAATACAGAGTTTCCCCCTTTGATGCATTTCTTGACATAAGGATGTATGAAGGAGAGGATTTTGCTTCTCTGTACAATAGAATGATGGATATTTGTATGCAAGTACCTCCTTATTGTAGGCCTACAAGGGCCATGTTTGTTGAACAGTTTGTAAGAGCATAGAAACTTGAATTAGTCTATTGGTTTGAGTCATCAATACAACAGGCTTGTGATCATGTGAATAAGTTCATTGATGCCATGGAGAAGAAAAGGTATGAGAACACTATCATTGTTGATTCAAATGATTGTATTTCTAATGAGTATAGAGGAATTGATCAAACAATGCATCCAATAGAAGATGAAACATGTGCAAGTCAAGATGATTCCTGTGATTGCTTGCATGATGAAGATGAAGGTACAAGATATCTCTCTTACATAATGGATTGTGACAGGGATGGCAGTGTTTGTTATGAGGGATCTAGTGAGTATTCAGATTATGAAGATGCACCTGTGGATTTTGATCTGTAGCAAGGGGATTCTTCTACCTCTTATGAAGATCAAGATGAAGAGGTAATGGACAATGTGAGTCCATTTGGCAGTGAACAAATAGTACCTCTGACTGCAGTTGAAAGCTACGAAGACACATTCGATGAAAAAGAGATGATGTTTTTCAAAGGTATGCCCAAGAGTGAATTTCAGGTATTTTCAGATCCACTTGATGTTGAGCAAAAGGTATTTGTGGATAAACAAGGGGATGTGTCAAATTATGGAACAAGTGACTGTGCTGGTAATGTTTATGTTTTCTCATTCTATGATGATCTTGGACCTCTTTTTGATGATGACAAAAGCGAAGAATGTAACTATAGCAATGAAAATGTAGAAGCATGTTCACTTAGCAGTGAGCAAATTTCAGATTTGCTAACTCTTGAATATTAGAGATATACACATGAAGGTGATCCTGAAGTTCTTTGTCCAATTTACATTTGTTTTGACAGTGAATTTTTTTTGTGTGAAGATTCTTCTGACTCTCAGTGCATTTCTCAAGTTGATGGTGAAACCTTTCAAGTTGATCAAAAGTTTGTGTCCTTTCAAGATGAGGTATGTGATTTTGAAATTTTTAACTCATGTGGAGAAGACATTTTTTTGCATACCAAGGATGATAGAGGTTTAGCTTTGATTGGTTCATATATGCATGATATTGAAGATATGATTCATAATATAGTGTTGTATCCAAATGATAGTATCAAAGAGGTGCAAAAGGTTGCAGATCTGTTTGTTTCAAACAATATTGCTATAACAAGAATTTTTTGTTTCTCAAGAAAAGCACTTTGATGATGAAATTTCAATACAACTGAGAGAGTGTGTTATAGTACACAACAGTGAGAGAGATAATATAAAATGTTGTATTTCATATGCATGCATTTTGAATGTTGAAAATAATGGGGGTTTTTCCCATGATGATGAAGAATTTGAACTACAGAATGGTGTATAGATTTTGGGCCAAATCGAGCATGATGATACTCTAAGAACTTGCAATGATAGTGATAGGAAAGATTGCATGAGTATCTTCAAGAAGAATCTGATGAACTCGAGACAAAACTAGGTATTTGACAGGGGAAATCTTGGTTTGAGTTTTAGATCGTAATAGCTCAGGATAGGTGAAGTTGAAACATAGAGGATTAAGGGTTGCTAGTGCATGGACAACTCTTGCTCATCCTCTTTAAAAATTATTTTCCATGGACAGTAGTTTATGATTTTGGTCCATCTCCAATTTGCATTCACTTTCCATTCATTCCATCTGCTTCTTGTCCATTTCTATTTTGCTCATTTTGCATCTGGTCTGCTCACCCATAGATTCTGGATCCTTGCAATGATCTTACTATCATTCATCCCCAGATGGAGCCACTGTTGGGACTAATTTTTTTTGAAAGTTTTCACATGTTTTCCATAACCCTTAGTTTCCATTTTGGTCCTCATCATGAGCACGTGGGTTTGTTTTCATGTCTTTTTGCCCATTTCTTGCCTTGTGGTCTCATTATTTCTATCGGTTCTTGCATTTTTCACATCATAGTCTATTTCGGCATGACAATTTATGGGTCTCCCCGATCCGCTTTTCTGCTTGTAAACGTCTATGTTGCCTATCGGAAAGACATTTCCTGTGTCATGGTGAATAGATTTTTCTCACTGGAAATTATAGGCATGACTTTCATCTTATTTCAGTGATAGAGGAAAGGTATATTGGCATAAGTATTTTCATTGGGGTGAGGTCTCCCCGAATGGGTCGGGTCTCACCGAGTTGCGCTTATGAGGATTCATCGGCAGAGCTTGAATTTATCAGCATTATGTCTTAGCGATGTTCATTGTCTTGCCGACCGGTGATGGGAGAGTGTATCAGTATGAGTTGGTGTTCGAGAAGAGGTCTTGGCAAGCCCGTCGGGTCTTGTCGACAATACAAAATGGATTTCTTTCGGTGAAAGGTTGGAATTCTCTTAGCGATCTTGGTGTGCTCAGTTGTTTCAGTGTGACAAAATAATCTACAAGATGTCTCACCGGTAGTTGGAAGTTACAATGACATATATGGGGTAGATAGGCTTGTCGGCAAGAAATGACTTTTGTCACAATAACCGTAATGTTTTGTGTAGGCATTCGGTATAACTCAACGAGCTCTGTGGGACTTCTCCCCGATCATGTGTTGTCTTGGCAAAGGTGCATGAAGATTATATCTCGATGAGAGTGTGCTCTTGTCTTGGTGACTTGGAGAATGATAAAGGACTTTCGGCTTGACATAATGAAATCTCTATGACATCTCCATGATGGTCGATAGTCACAACGAAACAAAAAGAGCAGGGGAAGTGATTAACGAGTGAATTTCCTTTGGCATAGTTGTTTGCTGACTGTTTCACTGGTAAATAATAGAAATATAAACACTGTGGCCGACATGTGAGTTCATAAAACCGTTGCAGGCCGACTTGATTGGAGCCCGAATTCTGTGGGGGGCTGACGTGGATTTTCAATATGTTTTATTTTCCTGATGCTAGTGTATAAATATGCACCCCAATTGTAATTGAGATATCATCAGATTTGAGAATCATACAGTAGGTAGATTAGGAATGGACACAGTAGAATAAATTTCTCTGAACAGATGCTATGTTGCATGTTTTCAAATGGCGATTTCAATGAAAGTCAGTTAATGTGGTAGGTTATTTCTAGTGTCAATTGTCTATTGAGTTTATTGAAAAGCATTGCTAAGCTATCTCCAAGTTGATTCTTTTTGGTTGTTTAAATTGATATAACAAGTTTATTTTTAGTTTATCAGTGCACATTTGTTGTATCTGTGTGGTTAATTAACTGGTTCTCTCAAGAAGAGATTAAATCCTTTTGGTTGATCACAGTAATTAGGGAGATTCATCTGGATTATTAAAATAGAGCTTAGTAGTCATAATCTTGCATGTTTATACAAGTATAAACATAATATATGCCAACAATTTGAGTTTTTCCAAAATAAGTTACCCATTTTTGTTTCATTTGACTCCGCATACCCAACAAGGCACTGGTCTCTGCACTTCATCATTTTGAATTCATTCAGTTTCTTTATATTTTTTAATTGAGTATTTTAGGATTTAGATTAAAAGATTACTATTGCTATCATGTTTGATTTCGTCTGTTCACTCTCATCTGCCCTTGTGGACAAAGCATTTTAGAAGGATAAATCATAAGTTAAGTCTGCTTCTTTCAGAAAGGTACACCCGCCTAGGTTAGCAACACCTAAAGAGTAGAAGGTTGAGTTCTCTTGACCTTGTCTGTTACCCTAAAGCGTATCAAGAGATTGGCAGCCTCTTGAGGCATTCAACCTATGTTTTTGAGAGCTAACAGTAGGTACATTTCACACCTCCACATTTAAGGGTTGCAAGTTGAAATTTCTATATATCCTAAAGAGGAAGGAAGAGTAGGGTGTTACCCACTTCTCCTCTTGGAGAACTTGAGTGAAGATGGTAGAAAGAGAGAGAAAAGGAGAGGAGTCCATATCTTTGGCAAGATAGTGATGAAGATGGCTTGGTTTGGAGAGGAAAGATGGATACAAGTTTTCAGTTTCATCATCTAAAGAAAAGATAAGTTCTTTCTTTCCCATTTGTCCTTGTTTCTTGGTTGTAAAGAGGACCTACTATATGGATTACATTTTAAAACAAAAAGTAAATAACCTAGATGAATGTAAATTGTGCTATGTTAGTCTTCTCCCTTTTGTAAAAATAAGAAAAGACTCCATTGATCATTGTGGAACAAAAAAAATTCTTGCTCGGGGGTATGGCTAGAGACCACAAGGCTCTATGACGCCATTACGGTAGGGTGGAGAGCAAGCCCAATTTATTGTGTGCCATTCTTTGTTTAAAAGATTGCATTTTCTTATAAAATGAAAGGATGAGAGGAAAGCTCTTACTTCATTAGAATATATTTTTTTTATTTCTAAGTTTTTGGGTAATAATGGACATTTCATTTTTTTCAATGGGGGAAATAAATTGCCTTGTGTTTACAGAAATGCTTGAGACATAGAGGTGTCCACCTTTAGCTTGAAGAAAAAATTACATTTCAATGCATTTGAGTTTATGTAGAAAGAGTTGGGATGATGTATGATAAATGATGTGTAGAGTAAAAATTTTGTCCATTTTTTTTAATGTAACCCATAGAAAGATAGTTATCTAAATTCATCAAAGTTTGTTTATTTTAAAAAAGAACTAAATAGTTAGATCTCAACACTCTAATAACATCAAAGAATAGTTAAAAACAGAAATTGTTACAGTCACTACTAAAATAAGTAGGACTCTAATGGATCCCATTTGTGTATTGCTTGTTATGGAAGCACTTGAGTATATGTTTATTTATGTTATTTTGTTTCAGTGATGTAAATAAATTATCCTCCAATTCTAATAAAATTTCATAAGGGTGCTCTCTAGGTTACTACCAAAGGAATAAATACATAAAATGGTTATGGAGATGTAGTTTCCTTCTGGTCAATTGAAACAATACTAGAATTATTTTTGTTTAGGATTTGAAGTTTTACAAGACAAAAAATAGATATAGCAGATTTATTGTTCTATTTATATAACTTCTGGAAGGTCTGTGGTCATCTATATAGCCTCAGTATCTGTAGAAAATCAAATAAATCTTTACAACATTATCATCCAACACCATCCAAGATTAGCCTTGGGAGATTAAAGAGAGCACTATATCACCAGTAAGTTTTCTACAACTCTTCTACAACCAGCATAGTAAATGTGTATCTCCTATTTTAGTTGATCAATTGAAATCTAAATGATCATTTAAGGAACCCGAAGTCCTTTCTGCATTAGCATCTGAAAAAAATTGAGCTGCAATCAACTGTAAATAAGTGCAAAACAAATAAACAAAAAAATGAGTTGAGTGTTGTGAAATAAACATATGTTTAAATGAAGACTTAAGTTGTTTCTCCCCCTCTATTGGCATCAGAAAGGTTACCATTTTATACATAAAAGTATAAATATTGGTAACATGCTTGCAAACAATAAAATATAGAAATCTGAATGTTTCTCAAGTCTCTAGTGTTTTGAAGTGCACAGGTCTGGGTAAACTCAAAATTCTCAGTATCACTGGGTGATTATAAAGAGTTTTGTTGTGCAGTTTTGCACACACGCCCCACTGAAAGTGGGGACCCTCTTTTTGCTCTGGGTTTTGGTGTCTTTTTGCCTCTTAATTTTATTGATTTGGTTGCTCTTGGAGGTCCTTAGATGCTCATCTTGCTTGCCCAAGTGATTTCCCCAGGTTGCACTTTGAAAAACTAAGTTCTGAGCAAAATCCAAGTTTTTACCCCAATCCAGGATTTTTCGGTCCATCCAAATTTTCCCAGATTCTGCTCAAAGTCGAGCTCTGTGCAAAAATCTGGGTTTTTAGTCCAGTCTAGGATTTTTCGCTCCATCCGGATTTTCCCGATTTCCATGAAAATTCTGGATCCGAGCGAAGTCAAGGTTTTTGCCTGTGTTCGGGATTTTCCGCCCGACCTAGATTTTCCCAGTTTTTATGAAAAGTCAGGTGAGAAGGCTTCAACGCTGGAGTCCGGAGTTTTATGTCATCTGTAGAAATCCGGTTCGGCCAGATTTTTCTGGATTTTTTGGAAACTTTAAAAAAAAAATTCCGAAAATATTTTTTTTTCAAAAATGGGAATTTTTTTTAAATGCTCTGAAAGTGAAAATTCTTGAAAAGAAAACATAAAATTCGAAAATAAAGTTTCCAAAAATGGAAAAAATTCGAAAATGAAAAGTTTCATTTTAAAAATGTAAGTTTTTTCTTAAAGGCCAAGATTTTATTCAAATTTAATTTGGACATGTGGGCTATTAATGATGATATCTATTTTTTAGGACTAAACAAATATTAAAAGGGGGACTTGCATATGGATTCATGCCAAAAGAGGGAAATCTGGAAATGTTCAATTTAAATTTTTAAAATGGGGCCTACATAGGAATCCATGTCAAAACTGTTTACAGCTAGAGGACTTTATGGATGACATGTGAATCTGACCTTGCTGGAGATCCCTGGATGACATGGATAATATTCATGCATTTATTGCAAATCTTGTCTCATTTTGAACTTCTTCTTGGCTGGCTTGTTTATGGCCAATTTTTTATTGTAAAATCTAATTAGGCCGACCTATTTTGAGGCTAGTTATTGTTGTAAAATCTAATTAGGTCGACATGTTTGGGGGGTTCTCTATAAATGACATTTGTGCCCCATTTGTAAGGAGTGGGATATTAGGAGAAGATTTGATAGAGAGCAAATTTAGCAGTAGAGCAGAGGTAGAAGTTAGTCAATTTTTGAGCAAGTGATGTAACAAAACACAGGAATTGTTGCTGAAATTTGGTGATTCAATACAATTGTAGACATTGTGATTCTCTAGTGATCTCTTTTGTGTTGACTTGTCTTGCATGGTTCTTATGATTCAATCTTTCAGATTGCTCAAGGTTATTAGATTTAGATTTAAATCTGATTCAATGATGTTTATGATTTAATATTTGAAGTGTTTGCAGCAATCCCTGGTCCATACTTTTTGTAGCTAGCTGATTGTTAGTTGCTTTGCAAAGTTAGCCTGGACCTCTATATTCATTGTGCTTGGTTCAATTGTGAAGATTTATTCATTTCAACTACAATTGGGTTGTCTTGGGTGAATGTTCATGATCTGAAAATCTTTAAAACCTTAGAAGATTGCACTATTTCTGTAAGATTGCAGATTAATCTTGGTCAAGCAGAGATTGGTTTCGTTGGGATTGGTCTATTTCAAGTGTTTTATCATTTGCATTGTTAATCTTAGGAGTTAGAATAGAATAGAATCTCTCTAAACCCTTATCTTTTTTGCTGTTTATTTTGAATCTGGATTAGTTTTAGGATTGAAAGCATCACCATATTGTTGCATCTAATGAAAATTCACTTCCAGCATTGCTCATTTGTAAGGCCCCTTGTGATTACCAACATTTTCATATATTATCTGAGTTGTTTATGCATTGTCATGACCTGACACCCGAGAGACCTTGGGGTGATTTTCAGCAATTTATTGTTGAAGATTATCTTTCAAGAGAGATAGAATATCATTTTCTGTCTAAGTTGTTGCTGTGCAGAAAAAACCATCAACAAGTTTCTATCTTTGGTCTAGGCTAAGAAGATGTAGATAATAATAAGGAAACGGGATAAAACTATTCTTAAAACAATCTGCTCACATAATTAAATCCAACACTCAAGAAGCAACAACATATAAGACTCCCACCCAATGCCTCCCTGTAAATTCGTGCTTCCCAGCATACTAATAAAGGAAATGATATAATTATATGTCACAGGAACAATGAATGAGGTATGTCATGAAAGGTTGTTTGACTAAAGTAGTAAGTCTCCATCTTGCTAAGTTATAGTCACTGACAAACATCTGTAAGGAAGAAAGAAAAAAAATATGGTGACGAATTATTTCAGACCATTAAATGAGTTATCATTGATTAAGAGTTATATCAATTAATATTGGTAGTTGGGTGATCGACATCCAAGATTTCACATTCAAGATTATCTTACTACCACAGCTAGGAACAGTGCTTTGGTCACCTACGTAGATGAGGACTAGCGCATTAATTTCAGCCTACCTGGGCACACAAAATAGTAGTATTAGCACTGGGAAATATAGCAGGACAAAGGAAAGAATGATCGCTAGTCTTATTAGGTGCATGAATAATAAATTTTGTTGTCAGATCTCATTAGGCTTCAAGGTTGGGATGGGATATCATCCCATGTTTAAATGACCCCCTTAGAAAATTTGTAGCTTGCGTAAAAAGACTACCATATTTTCCGGAAAAGAGTTAATCGTGAATGTCATGCACTCATTAGAGAAGTTAGGTTTTGTCAGTGATTTTCATTGATGTACGTATTCTTGTCTGTTCATATTCGTATATATCCATTTTCCCTTGCTGTAATCCAGTTGGCATCATTGAAGTGACCACATCACCTGAATTTCCAAAAGCATTGAAATAAATGACAAGCATTGTCAATATTTATGAAAGGCTTAGTGATAGTAAGGAATATCAAATCTGATTAAACTAGTATTAGTTCCCCCCCCCCGTTGGGTCATTATCGTGTAAACCATGAGGGTAGATTAATTGCAGCTATGGCAGGGCTTGATGTAGGCATAGCTACCACAAAGATAACCTCCTTTAAAAATTTGAATCCTATGTTATTGATAATCCTAGAGTTAGTAATGGCACTTGAGTTCTCTTAATTATCACCTTCGAAAGGTTATTAGTCAAAAGAACATGGATATTAATATCAATAACAATAATTTTGTGCTACAAAGGGAGATATCGATGAACATCATAATGCTAATAGTACCCCTCAAATATGATAGAACAATCTTTGTGTCTGCTCTGAAAATCAATGAGTTAAAATTTTTATAATAATAAGGCTGCGAGATAATTGACGAGAACTATAAATATGTTCTCTCAGTTAGCAAGCATTGGAACTTATGCGCAGCTGGTAGAATGTTTGACTATTTGATTTTAGGGTTGGTATTCACTCGTTAGGGTAAAAAGAGCAGTTAATAAATTTAAATTAGTATTGTGCAGACGTGAATACCATGTTAGCAAGAAAGAGATAAAAATAAAATAAAATGTTTAATTGGTATTTAATTATCGTGCCTTAATCTTTGCACGACCAATATTAATATGGTTAATAAACAATGAAAAAGAGAACATAAAAAAATACTGGCAATGATTAGTTAATATCATGGATAAAAAAAGAAATGCTTTGGTGAGGATATATCCGTAGTTGATAAATGAGTTTAGTAAAGAAATATATATATATATATATATATATATATAATTGTGTAAATAATCTTGTTAGCATAAATTCGTGTTAAATAAATAATATGAGTGAAATGATAATACATTGTTAAAGTTTACTAAATTATTGTTGTTATGGTGGAATAAATGATAAAATTATTATTTGAGATTGCAATCTTAATCTAGTGAGTTAATAATAATATTAATATTGGATTTGACAAAAATAGTATATTGATGTTAATTCTAATAGTTTTAATGTTTTGATCTTAATAGCAATAAAGGGATGTAAATTCATAACTAAATGGTGATATTACTATTTAAAAAGAAAGTGATTTAAATAATGTTAATTTGATGTTAAGGTAAATAAATAAATAACGTTTTTTGATATTTTAAATTTTAACCATGAAAATAAAAGAGTAATTTAGAGGATTTACTAACCCTCAAAGTAAAATAGATTAATTTGGACGATTTACTTAAGCTCAACTTCCTTTCACCTTATTAACTTTGGAGTAAATAACATGAACATAGATGTAATAGGTAAAATTAAATGTAATATCTTTCGGCTTTAATATTTTGGAATAGTAATAATAAAGAAATGTAAAGGGAGTTTATTCTATGTGGAAAAATATTGGTAATATAGGATAAAAATAAGCAGTAAATTAAAAGTGATACTCATATAAAAGTCAATATTAAAGTTACACCCAATTTTAATATTGGTATTAAAAGAATTTGTGTTTGAGTAAAATAATAGTATTAGTATAAAAATGAATTAATAATAATAGTAGTGGTAAAATAGTAAATTATAAAAGTTAAGAGGATAAGATACAATTAAGGATAACTTTATTTTAGTAATATTATATCAATATTCTTGCGAATATGAACAATGATAATAAAAATAAAATTCATACATAGGTACACTATGATTATACTATTTGCAAGTTTAACATGAATTTTCCTCAATAATAGTCTGGTGGGTAAGGTCCCATTGATACCGTCACAAAAATAATATTGGTAACTTTGACCCAATGGAATTAGCAATTGTAACATTGCTCTTGAATATAAGAATTTAATTGTCATTTTAACTATAACAACACTATCCTACTTTTGAAAGCCAACCTTAGAGTCCTTAGACTGAATTGCAGTCTAACTTCTTTCAACCCAGTCAACCCAAGGAGGGCATGAATATTTAATAGTGTAGTTAACTTTCGCACTTGGCTTCTCAATGGAGTTCAACTCTGATCTTGTTAACATTAGGTCTCAAGCACTTAGAATGTTATTTACATTAATTAGTTGTTGACTTTAAGTTTAAAAAAAAAATGTTGGGTTTTTCTAGCATAAAATTATGGGCATGACACTTGGTATCAGAGCCCAGGTTGCAATACTGGGCACTCTAGAATTAATATGGGTCATATCTAATGTGTACGTGGTCATCAAGAGAATCTCATTACAACAACTAAGTTTCCAAATGTCCCCAATCTAATAAATTTCGTATGTCTATCAAGTGTGAAAACATTGGAATCTAATTTTGATTAACCATCTTTATTAAAATTTACAAAGACATGTGAACCAAACTTTAACCATTCTAGGTATTTAACTAATGAGAAGTAAATGGAAAGAAACTCAAACGGGCAAAGGTGAAACCTCCAAGAATATTATGGTTATATAAAGTCATGTGCATGTTAGAAAGTATGTTAGTCCATTTAATAAATGTTATTGAACCTATCACTGTTGATGCCCCTCTCCTAAACTTTAAAAAGGTAGATATTGTGTTAAATATGGTTACTAGGTATTTTCATGAGTTAGTGAAATAATATGATACACTTCAATATCTACAATTAAAGGAACCTAAATTCTTCCACCAAAAGGACATTAATGATGTTGATAGAGAAGTTGAATTAATGTGGATAGTAAAGTATACCCTTGAATAATAATATAAATTATTGTGTAGTCCAAATTTAGAAAAGAAATAGTTTCGATCAAGCTTAGAAGTGTAAGGGAGTGTTTAGAGACTAATTATTGTTTTCTCCTAGTGGACCTTAGGTAAGGTTTAAATTGAAAATCATGGCTAATTTTAATCAAAAATGATGGGGTTAGTGTCGAAATTGGAGGAAACTTAATTACGAAATATTAGCTCAACCTAAGAAGGTGGTACAAAGAACTTTCTAAAATCCCCTTGAGTAAGCTTAAAATGAAGAATTTATTTACTCATAAATATGCCTAGCATGTTGTAAACCCTGGTTGTTAGAGTAAGCTTGTCATAAGTTTCACCTATGAATAAGCTACATGTTCAACAAGTGTACCACACTAGAAACATCATAACTCTTATCATGTATGCATTTAAAATATCTCTTGTGTTAATTAGAGAATGGATAAAGAAGTAATTGAGAATGTAACTTTGAAGTACATTATCCTTGGTTCTATAAGGAAGTGTTAGGATTGATCTTGCGATAGATCATTAACAAATAAATCTCCTAAAACTTATTTAGATTATGATTCAACATAAGAAAGAGTCCCACTATTGAATGCTTAAAGTTCTAAGGTGAGTCAACTCATAGTTGGTAGATAAGATTGCATGATTAAGAACATCAACTAATGATTAAGACCCTACGTTGTACAATAAATCCTACTTTTAAAGGGGGTAAAACTAGATTTTACTTGGAATTGAAGGGTGAGACTTTAAATTCATTTAAACACTTGTGCAAAAGAAATAGCAACCTAGTAAACTTAAAAGAGTTTTCCTTTTGTCTGTTGTTAAAAGATAAAATAGCAAACAAACAAAGTGATCAATAAGGTTCAGGCCAAAGGTGAATGCATAGAAAGATTCAATTAAGATATATCTATGAGGTTCCATAAATGTGGCATTAATTTATTCCCTTATAATTAAACATAAGAAGAATTGTGAAGAGATCCTTTCAAAATGAGAATTTGAAGCTAAAACATTATCTAGAACTCATGCTATTACTACTCTCTTATAAATGAGTTAAGAACTAAAGACTTGTTGTTTCCCAAGTAAGAACGGATGCATGCCATATATAGGAAGTAATAACACACTCAATTACGTGTTGACCTTGAAGGTTGTGTGCATGTCATAAGGATTGAATAATCATTTGTATGAAATTATAAATTGAGTAATGAATTATGTGTGGTTCATGGTGTATTATGTGATGGGAAAGTTAAAATATAGATAAGAGACACTAAAGTAGACTTGTAAAACTTCTAACTAATGTTGTGTATTCTATACCATTGACTATATTTACTCTTTAAGGGAAGAAAATTTACAACAAAATGTAAAGGAGAAAACTTTAAATTAGGTAAAAAATTTAAGACTTTTTATGCATCTTATGAAATTAGATGGAGCTATGATTGTGAAAATGATGATTATGACAATATGATTGGATGGTTCAACCTTAGATAGAAAAATACAAGATTTATAAAAGAGATATTAATAAGTTGTGAGAACTACTATTTCATGATTTGTCATGTATTTTATGCATTGAGTTTATTTTTTTTATTTACTTATTTTTATTTTTATTTTTGTCTCATATTGTGATGTTTCAAATGAAAATGGTTAATTATCTTCCTTATTAAGTAGGAAACTCTCTTTAACATTTTGAAAAACATAGTGGTATTACCTGTATGGATATGTTGTGAACATAACAAAAATAGTTGAATAAAATAAAAAGAATGGCATGATAACTATAGAAAAATTGATCTTTATTTTAAAGTGATGCCAAACACTAACTTAGCAAGATGGAAAGTGTGGTGAACCAAGTATTGTTGAGTTCTAAGAAGATGGAGTAATATATCTAAGCTAATGTTGCACATCGTCTAGTGATTTCTTTTACTTATGCAAGTGAGTGGATATCTTCAAAATTAAGAAGCAAAGTGAATATTGTTTTAAGAAGATATCTAGAATGTATTTAAGTGTATTATTTTGTTCTATAATATGGTGAATTTTGTAAAAGTGTATTGTGTTATGACTTTTGAATTGGAAAACTAGTAAATGTGATGTTCCCTAATTATGAGATACAAGGTATCCAACTTGGGATAAGGGTGAGGGGATGTCATGTACAATCCCCTATGTGTCCCCTTTGTGATGGCCTTTATGTAAGCTAGCTAGTTGTGAGTTCAAATGAATGTGTTAAGTGTATAAGTGTGTCTATTAAATGAAATGTGATGTATTCCTTTGTGTTATTTTTATTTGTATGCTAAATGTGTACCCCTAGCATTTGGTTCCCCCCTTATGGGAGTGTGATGCCAACTAGTGTAAATAGGGGTTGAGAGGTACATGTTCTCCCATCGGGAAATTATGAGCTCAGGGCGTTGTCCCTAATCCTAATAAAGGATCTATGTCGAGTCATTGTAATCCTCCCATGGATGTTGATCGTGGACTACTCCACCACATATGAGAGCCACATTTGTTGGTTCATAGTGCAAACCTATTCCTTGATGTTTATAACCCATGGGTAAAGGATGGAATTACATGGACTGCAAATGATTCATATTTATGTGGTTAGGGACCACCAATGACTCAAATTCATGTAGTCAAGGACCACCAATGATGCATTTATATGTGGTAAGGGACCACCAATTATTCATATTTATGTGGTCAGGGACCACTAGATTATTGCATGCTATTATACTTATGTGGTTAGAGAACCACCATTCCCCTCCTCCCCTTAGGTGGCTTTATCAAGTCACGTGGTGCTCGTAATGTGCAGTTTTTATTGTTGGAATATGAATTATTGGTAATTATTAATTGATGTTTTATTTTATTATGTGCCAGCAATGTGGACTTTTATATTTATTGTATTAGGCTATTTAGCCACTTGAAGGTTGTTATAGTCCAAATTTCCTCAAGGACTTATTTAATTTCATTTTTGAATTAAGATTGGAATGTTGAAATGTAGCTACAATTGATCTTTATTTGGTTTCTCTCTTGATTTTATAATTTTATGTTTTATTGAAACGTTGGTTTATGATCTTATGATTTCTCGACTTGAGGCTTTCTTAATGTTTTCTAATTGTTGGTAAGCATTGTGTAATGTGACATATGTAAACTGCCATATCCCGGGGGGTTCCTTGGCAGGTCGTATAGGGGAGTAGATGTGCTAGGGAATTCTTTTTGAAAGGGATTGTGAATGGGACCGGTATGGGATGGTCATTAATCCATTCTTCCCCTCATTCTAAGATTATTCTTATCTGTATGGAGGAGTCCTTAGAGAAGGGCCTCGAGTGGTATCCAAGAATATCCATCCTTGTAAACCCCATTGAGCCTTGTGATGTGAATTATGTGTAATTGTTGTGAAGTATGGGTAAATTTGTAAATAAATTACAAGTGGAGATACTTGACTGTTATGTGAGAAAGAAAGTGATAGTTAAAATTGAGACTACTAGTTTTGGGACATGAATTGATATAAGAACAAAAATATTTTCTAACATCATGAGTGATGTTTATGATGCAAAAGAGAACATTGAATGGTATCTAAGGATGTTAATGTATTGGATACATATTTATTTCAAGAATATTAACTACATGGATGACTAATAACTTTTTTTATAATGTGATTATATTGAATAAAAGTTCTATGGTGGAAAATTTTGTTCTAAGCATTTAGATGATTGATTCACGAAAGGGATTAATTTAATGTCTGCTTAATTCATGAAAGAACATATCTGCTTATAATCCCATTCAATCATTTTAATTAATTCCTTGAATTAAAGCTAAAATAGAATCATACACACTACAATAGTGAGCTAAATGAAACAACCCTTAGTTATTTTATTCAAAGTTCATATATGCACATATAATGGAGGGAGACAAGCTTGAAATTATCATTTCGATTCAAATGCTAATACTATTATGCAACATTAAATCCTCATGAACTTAAAACCTATCACAGAGTGACTCAGAACCTAAATTGTATTTCTCTCTAAAACCATTGATCTTTACAATCAGCTCTGCAACTTTGCCTAGACTCGATCAAAATCATCTAACTTGCTAACTCGTACTTCTGGCCTTGAAATCCTTCTTATAGAAAAATGAAGGAGCAAACAAGCTTTGAGCCAGAAAGTACACATGTCACCAACCGATTAGAGCACCTGATGATATTCCAAAAATAGTTACAACTATAATCATCCTGGAGCATATTCATGTTCATCATGTCGACTGAGGAAAGTTGATGCGATTCAAAAACCATAAGAAACCCATACCGAGAAAGTCATCAATACAAAACTGGGATGGTTGTAACTACATCATCAGATTTGCCACCTATCTATAGTCCACTCTCTTTTACTCATCATCATTCAAATACTTAGCTATCCACTTCTAGTATTCTTCATCAATAGGCCAGTTAAAATTAATCACCTCATTTACCTTTGTACTATAAGGCATATACTTTACCGCTACCTGATTCGCATCTCTTTCAAAAGACTCCAAAAATGAGTTGGTACCAATAATCTTATCCATACAACTCACCAAAAAATCATAATCTGAGTCATCACAAATTAATTTAATTTGATTATTGATGACCTTATTTGCTTGATCCTGCCATTGTTGGAGTGTTCTGATTTTCCCCTACTCATCAATTATATTAGGTAACAATGTGTTACCCCAATCATTGAAATTATTTACCAACTCTTTAATCTTCCTACTCAAATCATTTGGTAGGGTTTGAAAACCTTGTAATTATTTTACTAACACATGAGTAGGCTTCAATGATTGGGGCCTATTATTTATATCAAACCTTGAGGCTTTATTCATGATATCCAGATCATTGGCTCTAGGGATCCAATTTTTAATTATTTGTACCACTACCTCCTAATCCCTATCAATATTCTTTATTGCTTCCAACAGCAAAGAATATAAAGAATGTACAAATTGCAATTTACTATCTACCCCTTCATTTAAGTGCTCCAAAACAGTAGTAACAATCCCCTTTTCCTTTGAAAGAAATCCCTTCTCTGTTATCCTTAATGATGTCTGTAATTCATCAATTTTTTGTATGAGCTGCCTCTTCGTTGGATCAATAGAGCACTCAATTTCTTCATCAATTTCTTTTAGAGGAGGGGTGAGAGTAGGATTCTAAATGGGAGACCTTGGTGTGGAAAAATTTGGAGAAGCAGGAGGCATTGACCCTACTGTGGGAGGTAATGTATTGGTTCCTAGAGCATTTGATGTTTCCCCAATCTGTCTATATCTAAACCTTTCCACTTCAGTTTGCAATTCAACATTCCTCTGTTGCATTTTACTATATTCTTCAATCAAAATGTTATACTTCTCCATTAGGCTCTTCCTTTCAGCCTCCTCCCTTTCAGCAGTCCTTTGGGCCAATTTGGCCACATTTACAGTTAAATTAGTGGCCTCGGTGGTTAAAGTCTATGAAGCTCTCTTTATTATTGATCCTCCTCTGAAATTTGGATTAATATTAGTAATATCTGGTTTTCTCCCTTGTGGAGCCAATGCCCAAATTGCCAAGGTCTCATATTCTTCACTAAAGGCAGAGTTTTGAAATGATGCTTTAACCTCTTCCTTAGAATCTTGAAAAGGATTCTTGGACTTCATAATAGCATTAAAAGCTACTACATATGCAATATCCCAATCAGAAAAAATCAATACACCAACCTGACTCACCAGTTGTCTTCCTTGTTCAGGAGTGATGTTCTTGAACTCTTCCATCAATTCAGCTTTTTCTTCTTCATCATTCTCCTGGTCTGACCTGTCAGGCCTTAGTTCCCTTCTCTCCTTGAATTTATCTTGATACTCTTCAAATTTCATTCTCCATGCCAATTGCAAGAATACAAGAGTTTTCACAAATGTATTGTCATCTAAAAACTCCTTGCATGCTTCCATTCTTGCATCTTGCACACTTTTACCTTTCATATCTAAAATGGAAAAAACCAATTTAGCTGACCTAGGAGGGGAAAGCATACCAACCTGCATGTCCTGATCAGTAACAATAATTTCATCTATCAGATCCTCATGTGGGTGATCAGTTCTCTGCCTCTTAGGGCTTGGCTCAGATGGTGGTGATGGGGGACCATATTTTGGTGATGACTCTAAATCAATGATCTTAACTGCCCCAGGTACTTTAAATTTTGGACCTGGTCATGGAGGCACCTTCATTATTTGCTTCCCCTTTATATCTACTTCCTCCTCATCACTGCTACTATTCTTTTTCCTTCTATAGATGGGTCACTTTTTTGTAGGCTAGTATACTAACCTTGTTTCAATTGGCCCAACACTTTGTTCTTGCATACCCAGACTTAGCCTTAAATTTATCTTTTTAGTTCTTAAGGTGTCCATAATCTCCTTGAATTTATTCATTAGAAAATCAATTTTCTTATGGTATGGACTGAACTCCAACAATGGATCATACTTCGGATTTATTTCATGCACAACATCTAGTAGCTTACTATAATCTATCCATTTCTCCTTGTTCAACTCTTGCTTATTTAGATCAAATTCATTTCTAATCAGTTCCTCAAGGAAGTTGAACTCATGTGCAAATTTTCTAGCTTTTATTCTTTGTCTGAAAAGAGCAAAGAAACGCTCAGGATCATGTTGTCACCTTGGACCACATCTCAAATGGTAATCAACAAAGAATTTATCAAAATGTGTCTATCCTCCCTTTGAAAATATAAAGTTAGACACCACTGTATAATCAAGGAAGAATGTTCCTTTCCCCCTTCTAGTGAGGTTGTCTTCATGATTACAACCTATCTTCCACATAACTTCTGCAAACCCTACTCTTGGTGGCACATTGTATGGCAGTATGTGATGGGCTCCCTAAAATCCATATACTCTCAAGACAGTGCTGACTGGGTATGGGATAATGTCACTCCAGTTATGGTAAACCCTCAACTCTGGCTTCCTCCCCTTTGGCCTGAGGAAATCATGCAATTCCTCAGGGATCCTAGGTACATTCACCATCAATCTAGCCCTTAATCTAGAAGTAAAACAATTATCAAATTGCACATAACTGGTGCTTTCCTTATTACAGGATAAATTTGCAACCCATATTGTACTGGCAACAATTAGGGTTCAATTAATGTTCACTTAGGGTTTCTTTCTTGGGAGAATTTTATTGAATGATAAGTGTATTTTATAAAATTAATATGTCAAGAATTAATTTTAGATAATACTACATGTGGTTTTTCATATGGTATTAAATTGTATATTAAAATTGATAATAGATTTCCTTCCTTCTTTTGCATTGTAAGCTACCATAATATATGGCCTTAAAATCCTATTCATATTTTGAGCTTTTCTAAACTATACAACACGACATCCAACAAAAAAAATTGTTATGCATTTTTTCCAAGCACAAATCCTTAGAATTCTTAATGTGTTACTTAGGTTAATTCTTTATTGCAATAAATAAATACACACTAATATATATATTATGGATTTGAGGGAAAATATTAAAATATTTATATATATAGAAAAATTTAAATGCAAGGGATTCAAGTACATACCTTTGCTTTTGTTAATGTTGATGAAGATAGAAATCTTTATGAAGTGCCAAATTTGATGACATGATATAAAAAACTGGAATATCTTTGCTCTATGTGGCACTTGAAATTTTGTATAAAACTATAACTAACTCTACGTCAAATTTGTGACTTTGGACCTATTTTGCATCAATAAATATGAGCTTTGACACATGCCTCCTAATCTAGCATACAATATGTACTTAAATGCTCAAAATAGTTGGGAGTAGTGTTGAGATTAGTGGATATTTGGGAAGGTCCAATGCTTCACCTTTGTATCTCTCCCTATAGATAGAGGTAGAGATGAATATAGAATGAGAGAGGAAAAGGGGTAAAAATAGATAGAAATATAGAGAGAGATAGAGGGAGAAATAAATATATAGAGAGATAGGGAGATAGAGGGGGGATATATATATATATAGAGAGAGAGAGATAAGTAGAGAAAGACAAATAGAGATGGAGAGGGAGATAGAAATAGGGGGAGATATAGAGAGAGAAAGAGAGAGGAAGAGATAGATAAATGGGAAGAGAAAGACATAGATATAGAGATATATTGGAAGATAAAGGGACAAATAGGTTGAGATATGAAGATAGATAGGGGTATAGGGAGGGAGCAAGATCAGGGAAAGATGGGGAGAGATAGAGAGAGGGAGGGAGAAAGGGAGAGAGATATGTAGAGGAGGGAGAGATAGAAGATGGGGAAGAGGGAGATATATGTAGAGAGGGGGAGAGAGGGAGAGCAAGAGGGGGAGGCTAATTTTTTAGTTTAAATTATATAAAATATTCAATAAATAGTAATATAAATATTATAAGAATTATATAATTTGTATTTTAAATTACACACTATATTTTATTTTTTGAAAAATATGTAATTTTTTAACCATTTTCCTATATATTTAGTATTAAGATTTTTACATCTTTTAACAATTCAATATATAATACAAATAAAATATAGTTAATAATTTAATTAACTAGCATACCTATATTAATTAATAATATATGTAAAAACATGCCGAGAGTTATCTTTATCAAGATGCCTATTGACTTGAAAAAATGCTTACATTTTCATGAATATGAATTTGGAAAGCAATCAATTTGATTTCATTATTGTTTGTGTCATTGTTTATCTCAATTCCCATATATAAGGGTACACATTGAAATTTGAAATCATACCAACTTTTCTATAACAACAATCAACCAAGAACAATAAATTTAAAAGCAAAAATGTTCATCAATCATTAGATTTAGTATTGACATCATCAAAGAAGTATATCATGACAAAATGGCATTAACTAACTTAGATATATCCACTTTTTTTTTTCAAATGTTTGAATACATTGTTAGCATTATATACATTCAAGCATTTGAATGTTATGAAACCTATAGATTTGCAATTGAGTATAATAAAGCTTTGCTCTAAGATGAATAATCAAACTTTGTTGTTTTTATGACTGTACATTTAATCCTTTGTTCAAGTATATAAGTCTCTTTTTTCACTTGAAGTTTAAATATGTATCTGTTGAAAAGGACCTTTTGTATAATGTGTGAAAACTTAACATCATCTTATTTTTCATGCTTCAAAATGTTCAATTCTTTTGTTGTTACACCCATAATTTCTTCTGCCACTTCTTCAAAAGTTGTAATCCAAGTGAATGAAGTATGGTCTTGCACTTTGCATTGAAGTATATATTTATAATCACATTCAGGGAAAGTTTTATCACATCTTCCACAATACCACTGACCATTTTCATTAGTGTTTACCTTCTTTTTGTAGTGCCTATCTCCAATTTTCAAGGGGCATGTTGTATAAAAAATTTTTCTACCTTAATGAAAGATAAGGTAGCTTTTATCACTATCCAATAAGGTTTACCAGAGTTGGCAAGGTCTTGATCTTGTATTTGTGAGATACTAGGGTTAGGAACAAATAGGGTTAGGGTTTGGGTTTAATTAAGGCTAGAGTTTAATTAGGGTTAGATTTCAATCAAGACTAGAGTTTAATTAGGGTTAGGGTTCAATTAGGGTTAGGGTTAAGGTTAGGGTTTGGGCTAAATCAGGGTTAAGGTTCAATTAGGATAAGTGTTCACTTAGGGTCATTGTTAGGCTTAAGATTGGGCTTAAGATTTACTTATATAGTATTTTGGATAATAGAAACAATTTTGATTGATTTAATATTTTCTAAATTCATTATTGAATTTAAATCTTATAATTTATTCTCTAAATTCATTATAGAAACAATGTATGAGAATTCATTCTCCTGATTTTAAGGGTGAAAGTGTGGCTACATAGGGTTTCTATACATAGTATTTGTAGGAGAATGGTATCTCTATTTTGAATTATTCTAAACCTTGTTTCTATGTAGTAGTTTTTAAATTCATTTTGTTGTTATACTCTATAATTAATAGTTTATATATTTTACTCTCTCTATACATGATTTTTAGCAAGATTGGGGACACTAATAGAACCTTCATTTATTTTTTTAAAAAGACTAAGAAATGTATGAAAATTTGACAACATGAAAACCATGAAAATAAAAGTGAAAATAAAAATTTAACATAGTAAAAATGGCCTATCATGTGCCAAAAATGAAAAGAACCATTTGTTGTTACTCTAATATTTCAACCACATACTAAATTACCAAGTGCATTTTATAAATGTATCATGCAAGGAGCACAATATTGGGAATCAATGTGAATGATTCTCATCAAGAAATTAGACAAGCTTTGAGATTGAAGGACCCAAGCTCTTTGTAGGTTTTCAATGAAGATTTAATTAGCCACTAATATGAACAATAAGAAAATAGATAAATGTGAAAATAAATCCTAATCTCTAAGAGTGTTGTGCTAAGAATTACATACACATCTCATAAATTTCAATAGAGACATGAGACACATTTATAGAAATAAAGGAAAGAAATAACTATTTAGATAGTTATTAATCCACAAAAGATTAGGACCTACGTACTTCAAGAGATTAATAAAAATAAGTTTTTATTTATAATTTTTAAATTTGATAATTTTCAAATTATCATAGATGCAAAGTAAAGATAAAATATTTTTCAACAAAAAAAATAAAAATGAAAAACAAATAATGTGATTAATCAAGAATAACATGATATTGCAAAAAATATAATAAATAAAAGAATATGCATAATTGTACATAAGCCATCAAAAGTCTAAATATACCTATCTTTATAAAAAAATAAAAATCTTTAAAATGACTAAAAATTATTAAAACTTATTAAGCTCCATGAAAAACACTACCTTCCATATAAAGAGTATACAACATGATACTTATAGAAAAAAAATTATGTAGGATACCAAAAAATTGTTAAAAAGATAAGATAAGATAAAATTATAAATGAAATTAATCATATTAATTTCATAGTTAAAAAGATAATTCTATGGATCTTTAAATATACATATATAATAATCTTTAAATCTTTATTTAAAAAAATATATATTATATTTTATAAAATTATACATTAAATTTTTAATATTTAAGTTATACTAAAATCTAAGATGTTCAATATTCATTATTATTTTTAAATTATAATATTGATTAAATATATATAATTATATTTATAAGATTTAAATTCAATAATGAACTTAGAAAATATTAAATCAATCAAAATTGTTTCTATTATCCAAAATACTATATAAGTAAATTATAAACTATTATAATATAATATTTAAATTTTCTATTTCAAATGTTAAATAATTCTAATGTTAAATTTTTATAATTATAAACTTACCTTTTAATGATGTTAGTAAGTTTTTTAATTAAAATTAGTTTTTCAAGCATATATTAACATACCTAGATATATTCACCAAAATCTATTATCTATTATTGATTATGTAATTTTGTATGTATAATATATTTTGAAAAAAAAAATTAAAAAATTAAACAATATATTTTTAAATTAGAAATATATTAGAAATATTTTGAATGTATTCAACTATCAAAATATGATTTTTTTTAATATACCATTAAAATCACTAGTTGCCCTAACTTCTCCGCTTTTTCTCATTTTTAATGAATTTCCCCCTGGCCTTGTCAAATATTTCATTTTAAATGTTTTGCTTTGGAAGCAATGAAACATTTAAAATATATCACACAAAAATTTCCCTGGCCCCCACCTTGCATAGTCCATGTGGGACCTGCCTGTGATTTCATAATCAACCAAAGCACCATCACGGGATGGCAGGGAATGACTCAGATCAAAGGATAGTTGATGAACAGTCATGCAAATTTGATCCCCAGATGGAACACGTGTTGTCCGCTCGCGATATCACCATCCTACAATTCCCAATCACGGGATGGTGGGAAATCATTGATCTTGAAGGCATTTTGATCGACAATAGCACGAATTTCATCCTTCTAAAAAATAAAACATTCATTAAAGGGCAAGGGGACATTACTAGGTGGATGGAAAACGACATAAGTTTTTTTAAAACTATTCAGCACAGGGCCAACCAGGACTTAGGAAAATAAAACCGTGGAGGAAATAAAATATTAAGACCAAAGGGACCGGGCCTAGACAGAACGATGGGGCATAATATGTTTTTAAAACCCTTCAAAAAAGGTAACGGCAAAATAGATCCCGACCAAGGCATTAGGTAAACACAAGGGTTTAAGATGAAGACAAAGCTAAAACCCCAGCCCTAAGAGATTTTCCAACACCATGAAAGCCCAGTGACATAAGGTAGGGCATGAGTGAAACATTAGGAACAAAATTTGAAGTTCCATCAGTACAAGCATTGGATAATTTTATATTAATAGTTTTTCCTATCACAAATATAAAAGGTGAGCACAATAAATAACATGTATTTTTTCATTAAATGTGAAGTATTTTCAATAAGTTTTAGTGTTCAACTATTGGTCCATTTTTTACGTTTCAATATAGGAATTTGTATTTTAAAATCATTATGTGTTGTTTTATAATAGCAAATAGATTTTGTGTTCAGCTATTCGTGCATATCATGTTGTTTTATAAAATAGAACATAGAGAACAAAACTTTGAAGTTCCATCACTACCCATAGCAGCTTAACCCTTAAACCCCAAACCCTAAAGGCCTGAGCCTTAATTGTAAACCTTAAACCTCTACCCTCTACCCTTAACCCTCCCTTCCTTTTATCTCTCTCTCTGTAAGTCTATCCCCTCATCACTCCTCTCTGAGGTCTCTCTCTCACTTATTCCTCTATCTCAAGGTCCTGGCCTCCCCTGCCCCTTCTCTCCCTCTCTTGGGTCTTTCTCTCACTCCTCACTCCCTCTATCTCTCTCCCCTCCATGCCCTTAAACTCCTAAACCCTTAAATCCTCTACCCTCTACCCCATATCTCTCTCCCGCTCCCTCCCTCTTTCCCTCTTTCCATCTTCAATCTTCATATTATGTTTCTTTGCCTTCTAATTTTGCATTTTAAATGAAAAAACTTGGTTTTACACCTTATTTAAGTCATTTAATCCTTGATTTTTGTCTCCAATAGATTTATTTAAAACTATAGACACCATCCAATTGAATTATGAGATTCCTCTCTTCTTCTATTAGGATGTAAGAAAAATCATTTGAGAGGTCTTTTTGGATCTTAACCATTCTACTTTCAAGGAGATCCTTTCTTTGAAAAGGTTTCTAAAGACTTGGATATTCCACTCTTTTAGTCTGAGTTTTATGAATTTTAACTTTCAATTGAATATGCACATCTTAGTGCAATGATCAACTGTTTGGGTGAGCCAAGAGTTCAGTGACAACCATTCCTCTCTCTCTCCCCTTCCCCTCTCTCATAACTCATAAAGAAGTGACATATTTCATAAAGAAGTGAAATAAGTATTTTTTTTGTTTCAAATAAAATATCACAACTCTCCACTACAAGTATATCATTTAAAAAATAAAATTCTCATTTAATAAAATAAGACACTCATTGAAACAAGTGTTGTTATGATAGTGAAAAAATATTGTTCTTATCTATACAACAATTAGGGTAGCAATGTACAAGCATTGGATAATTTTATATTAATAGTTTGTCCTATCACAAATATAAAAGGTGAACACAATAAATAACATGTATTTTCCCATTAAATGTGAAGGATTTTCAAAAAAAATTAGTGTTCAACTATTGGTCCATTTTTGTTTAGTATAAGTTGTATTTTAAATCATTATGTGTTGTTTTTATAACAAAAAATAGATTTTTTGTGTTCAACTATTAGTCCATATGTGTTGAATATAAAAGGTAGAGATATCAAAGATTTATGGTTATGAATAAGTATTTGGTCTCTCTCTCTCTCTCTCACTCCCTCTATCTCTCTTCCCTCTAGCCTGAACCCTAAACCCTTAAACCCTCTACCCTCTACCATCTACCCTTAACCCTCCCTTCCTTTATCTCTCTCCCAATCCCTCCCTCTCTCTCTCTAAAGTCTCTCCCTCCTACCTCCTCAACCATAAACCCTTAAACCTTCTATCCTCTAGCCTCAACACTCTTTCCCTCCCCCTTCCCCCTCCTATTTCTCTCTCTCTCTCTACCTCTCCCCTTCTTCCCCTCTCCCTTCCCCCTCCTAATTCTTTCTCAATATGTCTCTCCTTTCCTCTCTCTCTCTCTCTCCATTTCCCTCTCCTCCCTCTCTTAGGTATTTCTCTCCTTAATAACTCCTCTATCTCTCTCCTCACCCTTAACCTAAACCCTTAAAACCATCTGCCACCCTTAACCCTCCCTCCCTCTGTGTCTCCCTCCCTCCTCTCTCTCTCAAGTATCTTCAATATCCTACCCCTCTCTCCTCCCTTAGGTCTCTCTCTCTCTCACTCCTCCCTCTATCTCTCTCCCTTAGCCCTTAATAAACCCTCTACCCTATGCCCTTAACCCTCCCTCCTATGTCTCTCTCCCTCCCTCCCTCCCTCCCTCTCTCAAATCTCTCCCTCCTACCTCCTCAACCATAAATCCTTAAACCTTCTATCCTCTACCCTCAACACTCTTCCCCTCCCCCTTCCCCCTCCTAATTCTCTCTCTCTCTCTCTCTCTCTTTCTCCCCTTCTTCCCCTCTTCCCCTCTCCCTTCCCCCTCCTAATTATTTCTATATATATCTCTCTCTCCCTTTCCCTCTCTCTCTCTCTCTCACCCACCCTCCACCTCCTAATTACTCTCAGGTATATAGAGAGGAGTAAGAGGGAGATAAAAAGATAAATAAAGATAGAGATATAGAGTAGGAGAGATGGAGGGAGAGATGGAGTGAATGAGAGAGAAAGGTGGGAGAGGGAGAGATAGCTCAATAGATAGAGGGGGGAAGAGGTAGGAGTGACATAGATAGTGGGAGATATAGAGAGTGAAAGGGAGAGATATATCAATCACCCTCCCTATATCTCTATTCATTCATCCTTATCTCTTTATCTCTCTACCCCTCTCTATCTCTTTCTCTCCCTTTCTATTTGTATGTTTGTCATTATCTCCCTCTCTCTATATTTTCTTCCCTATATTTATCTTTGTCTCCTTAAGTGTGCAATGGGTACATTGAAGAGGTCTTAAAGGAGAACTATCATATCTTTAATCAAATGGCATGCTACCTTGAGCATAACTCCCCAAGGACACATGCCATCCTTGGATTGTTGACATGAAACAACCAATCAAAATTTAGTTTCTCTCTCTCATATTAATATATATTACTATTATATTAAATATATATTATATTAATTATATTTTGTATTATATAAAAATATACTTATTATTATTATTAATTATAATAATTTTATACATATTTAATAATTTTGTTAAAGAATATAATATCTAATTATAATAAGTTCAATAATTATATTATTTATTATGTAAAATATAGCTAATATATACTTAACTATATTGTAGAATATTAAAACCTAGCTAAATGGTGCCAAAATTTTGAACTTAATTAACATACTGTAAAAGCTAATGAAACTAGGTTGTAGCTCATCAAATTGGAGAAGTGAAAGGTCAATGCCAGTGCCAAGGAAGAGTTTGGAGTAGTGAAAACAAGGTCAATGCCAGTGCCGAGGAAGAGTTTGGAGGAGTGAAAACAAGGTCAATACCAATGCCAAGGAAGAGTTTGGAGTTAAAACAAGGTCAATACCAGCACCGACGAAGAGTTTGGAGGAGTGAAAACAAGGTCAATATTAGCGCCAAGGAAGAGTTTGGAGGAGTGAAAACAAGGTCAATACTAGCGCCGGGGATGGGGTTGAGGGCACTCATGGAAAATCAACGACCAAGGGGCAATGAGTACTATAAGTTTGGCACCCCCATTCTCTTTAACCTTCAATTTTCACACCTAGTTTCTAAAGATCTTCTTATACATTGGCACCCCCACTCTCGTAAAATGGTATAAGATATGACAGAAAAAATAAAATAGCTTATACAAAACATACCCACCTACAATCCCATTCAAAAAATTTAATTAATTCCTTGAATTAAACCTAAAACAAGAATCATACACACCACAATAGTGAGATGAACGAAACGACCCTTGATCATTTTATTCAAAATTTAGATATGCTTGTACAATGGAGAGACATGAGTTTGAATTAATCATATCAATTCAAATGCCAGTACTGTCATAAAACATCAAATCCCCATGAATTCAAAACCTACTATAGAATGACTCAAAACCTAAATTATATTTTTCCTAAAACCATCAAACTTTACAATTTGCTCTACAACTTCATCTAGACTCGACCAAAATATCTAACTTGCTAACACGTATACATTGTGAAATCCTTCTTATAGAAAAGGAGGAGCAAACAAGCATTAGGCGAGGAAAACACCGTCACCAGCAATTGGATGCCTTGTACTCTTCATTAGTTGGCCAACCAAAATTGATCACCTCATTCACCTTGACACTATAAGGTTTGTACTTAACTACCACCTGATTCATTTCTCTTTCAAAAGACTCCAAGAATGAGCCGGTGCTAATGATTTTGTCCATACATCTCACCAAAAAATCATAATCTGAGTTACCCTATTTTGGTTTTGTAGTCAAACTATATGATATAAAGTGGCTCTTACACTTTGTGATTATTATGTGTAAGAGGCCAGAGTGAATCTTGTTGTAATTTTTAGGATGCATGAATAGGGCATAGGATGAGAAATAAAGAAGGTATAGCTGTTTTCCTCAATAGTTTTGTGAAGAAAAGCATGTGAAATGAGAGGTTCAAGCCTAGGTTTCAACAAAACATGTATGGGAGATATGATTTTATGAATTTTTATCCATGTGCAAACCTAATGGGTTGTTTCTGAATATTGAATATAAATTATACACACACAAACACACACACACACACACACACATATATGTATATGTATTTTTAAATGTAAATGTAAATGCAATTACTAGATGCTCTCCTAGAACAATAAATGCAACATATCATTAAAGAAATCTATATCTATGTATATAAATATGTATTTCTAAATGCAAGTGTAAATGCAAAGAGCATATGGTTTTGTAGTGTTATAGATACAACATATCCATAAATTAATGTAATCAAAATTCTAAATTCTTCAACACATATAATATGAAATCGATCAAACTATTAAACTACATGAGAAATAAATGAAAACAGCAAATGCATATGTATGTGTATTTGTAAATGTAGGTGTAAAATAAATAAGAATAATGAAAATTATAAAAGAATACAAGGAAAGGTCTCCTCCCTTCTTGGTAGTGATAACCTCGTCCACACACAACCCTTAAAAATTATGAATAGAGGAATATAATGTTTGAAGAACTCAAAGTTGATTCTCTCCTACCTGATGCAATTAGTCATTTTATCCTTACAAACATTTATAGTGATTACTAGAGGCACATAGACCAATTCTTTATAATAGAAGAATTTGATCATACTTTTCCAATGATGGCATTATGAGAAAACCTTAGGTTAAATGAATAATTTCTAGCTAAGTTCTTTAAATCATGTCCAACCGTATAAGAGAAGACCGCTGCTATGTGTACTTGGATACCATGGAGAAAGGCTAGTCTTTGGACTATTTCATCAACCATCCTACCTTAAAACATACCAAAAATCTCCTAGCAATTAGACATAGAAAGATTTAATATGACTGAAAAAAAAATTATTGTCAAAGCATAAACTTATGATGACTTAACCAGGCCTAGTACACACTCCCTCCCCATTAACCACTTAGACATATGGAAATTAAATATAAATTTTCTGCTATTTTTAGTCATGCAGGTGTCCAATAAACCACTTGGTGGTGTTTCCCTTCAAGTTTATTTACTTGAATGAAGAGAAAAAGTCCTTTGATTACAATTAGAGAATACATTTGAGGCCTTGGTTGTGTAACTGGTGGACCATAGTCACATTTAACACTTGTTACAAAGTTTGGGAGTTAAAACTCTAAGTAGATTTGATTTGTGATGGACACATTTGAATGGTAGTAACAATAACTTGCAATCTATCAAGACTTGATTAACTTATAACTTGTCAAATTCTAGTGATGAAATTATAGATTAATCATAATGTCACCTTGGGATCACATCACCATGAAATAAATTAATCCAACATCCTTATGAGTGCAAGTACCACCAAATAGGTATTTTTAAGATCACGTCTTCCTTGAGTGAAATTAGGGAAGAGAAGAGACATGTAGTATGTCTAAAGAGGGAGATCAACTAGAGGTCAAAGATTAGAAGAAAATTTAAATAGCAGAATGGAATTTTTCTTGTTGAGAAGAAGTCATGTTCTTATGATGATGAGAGCATGAAGTGATGTTAGGAGGTGCCCTTGAGGTACAAAAAACTATGGAAACAATGGGTACCCAAGAAACTTCCTCCAATAAACACTTATTTTTGTGTCAACGAGAGGATATATCGCATAACACCATCGTCATTACATGGTTTGGGCCTATTTTACATGGATGGCATAAAGGTCACACATTACAAAAAGTTCTTGAATTAGTGGTATGTTGGATCCTATTCACAGTTACAAAGATTGGATAAAATTAGTTTGATATATACGAAGTATGCATAGGTATGCACTGTCAACAAATTATACACAGCTAAAAGATAAGGATCAAAATAAAGGAGTGGCTATGTACATTGATGGAAGGCCAAAAGCATCGGGGAATATTGTAGGGTTTATAAACAGTACATGACCTGGGTCAACAAATAAGCAACCCAATTGCATATTAGTGGCCCGAGAAACCACAGTATTTGTATGTGCAATAAAATCAATAGCTGCGGGGAAGAGTTGCTCTATCGATTACAATTTGAATCACTTGGATTAAAAATAATATGGATTACTATGGGGGTGGTATGTACTATGTACCATTTTACCCAACCTCCAATATACCATTTTATTCTTTTCTTTTTTTCATAAGTCTATTGGTTTCATTTTAGTAATGTTTTTTTATATTTATTTTTTGTCATAGGGGGACATTGATCGTACAGAGAAGGCTCTGGCCTAGAGCACAGATCGTGATGTATCTTCAGGCTCTTCTACCTAACAGGTTTACCTCATTGTAATTGTACAAATTAGATACAAGCAAAATTTTTTATTATTATGTTTTTTCATAATTTTTTTGGGTTAATTTCGATAATGTTTTTAATATTCTTGTTGCAGTCAACTGATTGGGGAAAGGCACCAGTAGTAGAGGAGAGCATCCATAGTGAGGTGCAGTCAATATTTTGTGATGATGACATCACTTATTCAACAAACCCTTTCGATACGATAAAGAAGCTCCAAAAAAAATGCAATGAAGAAATGGCTAAGTTGATGTTCATAGTGCCTCAAATAGATGAGATAAGAAAGAGGGTTAAAGTATTGACTGAGAGATTACAAAAATTGCAAGTAAGCTATCATGAGGTTTTTAATTATAACATAGGTTCATTCGTGGTTTTATATTTTTTACTCTTTTATGTCATGAACTAAAATATGTGTTGTTTTTATAGGGCTATTTGTCTCCTCATGATGCTCCTGGCCATGATCAGGGTACTACAAGTGCTTCTTGAGGAGCAAGGGTTGGTACAAGTGTCCATCCTGATCTTCCTATGCATACGTCACATCTGACCCCATCATATGTGCCTATATTTTCATCTAAAATGTTGGCAACACATACCATGCAGGCATCCGTTAATGCACCCTTTGGCATTGAACACACTAGAACATGTGTTAGGACATGCACCTGGGGATGCAGAGGCCACTAGTACTGGTGATGTTTTAGTAGCATTTCCTAGATCTTCCCATATTACTAGTACGAAAACATTGCCGGTCACACTTGTGGTGATCGAGGATTTCATTCCCATAAAGATAGAGAAGGTCCCAGGTACTTTAAAATATTTTAATTATTATTCTATATAATCCAATTGAAATTTACTTATTGATCGCTCTTTTTAGACTATTGATCCCATGCTCATTTTGTAGGAAATGATGTTTTTTATAAACATCTAAGTGATATTACATTGGAGCTCTTCAGGCCCACCATACGTACACGGTGGAATGCCCAAAATGAAGATTTAAAATATGAGCTCATTAACCATTTAGTTGTGTTGTTTAGTGATAAAACATTCAATCGAACCAAGGTCCTTAAGAAAACTGGTACCTATCTAAAGTATGCGAGGGACCAATATAGGTCACATTTAGAGAAGAACAAAAAGTATGAGTGTCCCCCCATGATTTCAGAGAGGGAGTGGAAGGACTTGGTGTCTGATGGAAAGAAGGCTAAAAAGAAAAAAGGAAAGACACCACCAGGCGAAGGAAGGTATGTGATATAGAAGCATAAATCTGCAAAAAAATCTCGATTAATTGCGATTTTTAAAGAATCTGCAGGCTGGATGATTTTTTCCCTGATTTTTTGAAAAGATCGTTGAATTTTTGGTCAATGATTTTTTTCCATTTCAAAAGTTCTGCAAAATTGCCAAAAAAATGTGTTTAAAATCTACAAAAAAACATGAATAAAATTGAGCTGATTTTCGCGCAAAAAAAACCATGAGGCCATGGCTTGTTGCTTACTATTATGTTTTGATAGATTTTTTCCAAGATCCATAGCTTGTTTGAAAGCACCTTTTTAGGCTTTGAAGGAGCAAAGTATCAAGGCAATGAACTGGTTTGATAAAAATGTTTTTGCAGACATAAGGAAAATAATAGTATGAAGGCGTTGAATTGCTTGAAAAAATGTCCCAAAGAAATGTAGTCCTCATGGTGATGGAATGCCATGATGAAATGCCATGACAAGAAATTAAGTATGGATTGTCAGCGGCATTCCATCACCTGAGATTGCATTTCTTTTAGAAATTCTTTCAAAAAATTCACTGCCTTGTCTATGTTATTGCTTACTATTATGCTTTGGTAGATTTTTTCCATGCATCCATTGCTTGTTCGAAAGCACCTATTTTATGTTTTTACTTTTTAGCCATAGCATGAAGGCATTGAACCGCTTGATAAAATGCTTTGTAGACATATGAAAATGTGGTAGCATAGTAAGCGCCGCGTTCAGTCAGTTCACAAAATGTGGTCTCATGGCGATGGAATTAAGCAACGAATGCCAAGTGAAGAAAATTGTTATGGATTGTCATGGCATTCCATCACCATGAGACCACATTTCCTTTTGAGGCATTTTTTAAATGCCAATTAACGCTCTTTTCTATGCTATTGCTTACTATTATGCTTTGATAGATTTTTCCAAGCATCCGTAGCTTGTTTGAAAGCAACTATTTTAGGCTTTTAGCCATAGCAGCAAGGCAGTGAATTGTTTGATAAAATGCTTTGGTAGACATGTATGAAAAATGTGGTAGCATAGAAAACTGTCACCATCTAATATTTATGCAGTTGTAGTATTGTTTTTGTGCAATGTAATCAGCGAGTATGAATATAACCAACAAAATCTATTTTCTATAATTCATGGATTGAACTCAGATTTTATTTGCCCTCAATGTCTATATGCTATGGAAATGCCATTAATTTTTTAAAAAAGTAGTATGCTACATGTCATACTATCAACAAAGCAATTACATACTGATTTACTCCTTTCTTTTTACATAATCTAACATAGTCTGTAATTTTCATAGGTCAGCCCGGATACATCAAGGCAACAAAGGAAAGACTAGAAAAGCATGGGCAACACAAACTTACTGCGGTTATATGAAATTAGCCAGCATGAATTGTAAGTATCAATAAATGAACATTGCATCCAAATTATAAAAAATTGAAAACAATTTTGGTTTATCACAACTACGTAAGCAAAATTCATGATCTCATGCAAAATGTGTGGCTCTTAAATTCAATAGAGTTCCCATAGAAGAGGACTCTAAAGATTGCCTTCCAAATAGTTAGTTATGGAGTCGTGGCTGAATGCCTATGAGTTTTGACTGGGCAAACACAATCTTCCATTGCATCCGACACGCAGGTAAATAAACCCAATAAAGTTTATTTAAAATTGAATACTTGTGCAATCTATTCAATATTAATTTCCACCATAAAGTAATTACATGCCTATTTGTTTTAAACATTCAAGCAATGATAATATATACTGCACATGACATTGGAATGCAGCCTGGTGAGGGTGGAGCAGAACGTGCAGATGAAGGTCATGGTGTGCATCCCGGTACTTTAGAGCATGTAGAGCGTGATCAACATGTTGAGTATGATCAGGCTAGAGAAGATTAGGAATATGATGTGGCCCCATCACATAAAGAGGACCACTCTAAAGTTCTTTTAAACATATTTAATTGCAATTGGTGTATTAATTAATGTAACCTTCTGTGTTTCAACTTTAGAGCATGTAGAGCGTGATCAACGTGTTGAGCATGATCAAGCTAGAGAAGATCAGAACATGATGTGGCCCCATCAGTAAAGAGGACCACCCTCATGTTCTCTTAAACATATTTAATTTCAATTGGTGTATTAATTAATGTAACCTTCCATGTTTCAACTACAGATCAGGATTTAGAGGGTGTTCAACATGTTGAGCATGAGTCTATAACAAAAGTTCAGGAACATGATGTGGACCCATCAGGTAAAGAGAAGCACTCTAATGTTCTTTAATTAATGAACAATTTGTAACAATAATACAAAAACATATCAGTTCAAATTTCTCTTATTAAAGCAGATCCCCCTTGCAAAGCATGGCCCACGCCAAGGAGCGCACAACTAGGGCGCATTAAGATCAACAATGCAGCGCAAGTAGGGCGCAATCAAACTAAAAGGGGGATAGATATTGATTTAGAAAATGATAACACTTCAACTTTATGTAGCTTTCAAAAGAAACAAAAAGTGATTGTAATCATATCATGACAAACTATATTTTTGATAATATGGTAAAAAATAAAAGAATGAATATTATATGTTAATGAATGAATGTGTATATGTTATTAATGGATGAATGAATGAATGTTATATGTTATTAATGGATGAATGAATGATTATTGTTATATGATTGGCTATGGGGAATTGAGAGTGATGTGAGGGGGGGGGAGGGGCCAAATGAGCTTCCACCATCATGTGGTTGGCCCTGTTAAGTAGAGAATATTAAACTATTCTTGAAACAAAGAGAAGCTCAATAAGGTAATGCACTTTTCAATATAAGAAATACATCGTTTGAAGCATCAAACCAATATGCAGTCTGTATGTATGATCAGTCGTTAGTCTCCACAATGGTACATTTCCACAAATATTTAAAAAAAAAATTGATGCTTCATCGCAATTTCGACGAAACACACCGACAAATCAACAAAAAGGTTCGACGAAGTTTCTATAGCTGTGACGAAGGTTTCATCGTAACTCCTTGCCCATTTTCATCACAATTTCGATGAAATTTTGGTGTTGTTTCCATGCTACTACTTGCCCATTTTGTCGCACTTTCGATGAACTTTTGGTGTCCTTCTGACGCTACTCCTTGCTCTTTTCATCACAATTTCAATGAACTCTTGGTGTTGTTTCAATGCTACTACTTACCTATTTCATCGTACGTTTGATGAACTTTTGGTGTCCTTCCGACGCTACTCCTTTCTCTTTTCGTTGCAATTTCGATGAACTCTTGGTGTTGTTTTGACACTACTACTTGCCTATTTCGCCGCACATTCGACAAACTTTTGGTGTTGTTTCGACACTACTCCTTTCCCATTTCATCGAAATGGCGACGAACATCTGGTGTTGTTTCGACGCTACTCCTTTCCCATTTCGTCAAACTAGCAACGAACTTTTGGTGTAATTCGTCAATGGATACACGATGTGTTTGTCAATATTCTGAAAAAAGTCTGAGCCATTTCACAATGCTGACGACCGACGATTCTTCGCGGTTATTTCGATGTTTAATTCATCGTCGGCCTTTCGACGAAAAAACAACGACACAAATATTTTTGCCATTTTGTCACTTGTCCAGCAAATATTTGTCAAACGACCAATGAACGACCGTCAAAAAATGGTGTCAAATTTAATAGTGCTATAGCGGCATATGAGATAGTTCAGGATGAACTTTGAAATATGCTTCCCAGTTATATATGTCATGGGTATGTCTTCCACCCATTTAGTAAAGTACTTTGTTACGGTTATGATGAATTTGTGGCTGATAGATGAAGTGGGCAAGATTTTTCCAATGAGATTGAGTCCCATGTGAAAAGGGCCATGGTGTGACAATAGGATGAAGCTCTTGAGATGGAGCATGAATGAGGTCCCCATGCTACTCACATTGTAGACACCTTCTGGCATAGTCATGTGTTTCTTGTTCCATTGTGGGCCAATAATACCCCATCCTCAGTAGTTTCTTGGCTATGGTCATTCCACTCGAATGCGAACCATAGATACCGTTATGTACTTTAGTTAGAGTGGTCAATGCCTCCTCAACATTTAGGCAGCATAGTAGGGTTCCTTCTATGCTCCTACGATATAGGGTATCTCCTAGGATGACGAATCTGGATGCCTTTTTTACAAAAGTTCATTTTAGATTTGATGGTAAGTCAACAGGTATGACTCCTATTCAAAGGTATGTATAAATTTCATGGTACCAAGGATCACTGGGACCAACGATTTCGCACACGAATTTTGATTATGGTACCTCGAATGCAGGCACGAGAAGCTGCTCTATCAGGAATTCATATTTTGGAACATTGTTGGGGATGTCCAGTAGGGACCCAATTGTTGCCATGCCATCTGCTGCTTTGTTGTTGGCTCTAGATATCTGCTCAAATGTAATTTTTATGAAGGATTCTTTGAGAGTCTCCACCATTTTCTTATATGGAGTGAGCTTTTTGTCCTTGGTCTAGTATTCATCATTCACTTTATTTATTATCAATTGGGAATCCCCGTATACCCTGAGAGCTATAATGTTCCACTGCACTGCTATTTTGAGACCTATGGTTAAGGCCTTGTATTCTACAATGTTATTGGTGTAGGGAAATTCTAGTTTGTAGGACCTTGGTATGCAATCCCCCTATGGAGTGATAAAGAATATGTCGGCTCCCGATCCATGCTGTGTGTATGAACCATCAAAGTACAATTTCCAGTGGTTAGCTACATTGAGATTAAAAATAGATTCATCTAGAAACTTTGAGACGAGAGGGTACTCCGAATAGATTGGTGCTTCTGCCAGTTGATCTGCAATGACTCAATCCTTGATTGCTTTTCGCTCAACATATTCAATGTTGTATTCTGACAATATCATCACCCATTTGGAAATTCTTCTTGTGAGCATTGCCTTTGATAATAAATATTTGAGAGGGTCGATTTTGGCGATGAGCTTTATCTTGTGTGCTAACATGTAATGTCTAAATTTTTGTGATGCAAACACTACCGCTAGGCATGCTTTCTCTATAAATGAATACTTTAGCTCATGCCCAACCATTGTTTTGTTGATGTAGTAGATAGCCCTTTTCGTTCCATTTTCATCATGCTAAGCTAGGAGAGCTCCAAGGGCTGCTGATGTTGCTGATACGTAGAGAATCAATGGTTTTCTTGGGATTGGTGGCATTAAGATTGGTGGTGTCAATAGATATTCTTTGATTTTATTGAATGCCTCTTCACACTTAGTATCCCATTTGTGCACTACTCCCTTGTGGAGTAGATGAGAATATGGATTATGTTTGTCCGCCAACTGTGCTATGAATCTTTGAATGGATTGGATCTTGCCTTGGAGGCCTCTTAATTGTTTTAATGTCTTTGGTGCTTCCATTTTGAGGATTTCTTTTACCTTTGCTGGATCCACCTTGATACCCCTCATTGATACTATATATCCTAGCAGTTTACCTAATTGTACATTGAAGATGCACTTCTTTGGGTTTAGTCTGACCTTGTACTCCTCAAGCCTATCAAAAATGGCACTTAGGGTTGCTATGTGATCTTTTCTCTTTCTGGACTTAGCTAGAATGTCATCAACATAATCTTTGACCATATTATGGATCATGTCATGGAATATCAATGTCATAGCCCTTTGATATGTTTCTCCTATGTTCTTTAAGCCAAATGGCATCATGTTCCAGCAATAGGTCCCCCATGGACAAGTGAAAGTTGTTTTATGTTGGTCCTCTTTAGCTATCATGATCTAATTGTACCCTAAGAATCCATCCATTAGTGACAACATTTCATGTGCAACTGTCATGTCTACTATCATGTCAATGTTGGAAAGCGGGAAGTCATCTTTTGTACATGCCTTATTCAAGTCTCTAAAGTCTGTGCAGATTTTGATGTTCCCATTGGGTTTTGAAATAGGTACCAAGTTTGACACCCATTCTGGATAATCTATTGGTCGGATGAATCCTGCATTTAATAGCTTTTTTAGTTCCATTTTGACTAATAGGGCGATCTGAGGATGCATTTTTTGAAGCTTTTGTTTAATAGGCTTTTCTTCTGGATACACTGCTAAGTGGTGAACCACGGTCTCTGGATCAAGTCCTGGCATGTCAGCATAACTCCATGCGAAGTTTATTTGTCTTTCTCTTAGGAATGTTGCTAGGAGCTCTTGCTCTTTTGATAGTAGTGACTCGGCATAGAATGTGATATGTGGGGTCTCCTCTGTTCCTAGGTTGACTGGATTACATTTTTCTGCCAAGACTGCTGACTTTTCCTGATGAAGAGATCTTAAAGGAAGATTGAATCCCCCATCCTCGGGCACCTTGGAGAGGTTTTCACCATTGGATGCGTCCTTTCTTTTTACTTTTTTCTGGTCAAAGAGTGCCATAGTGTTGTTTTCACTCAAGGACTTGGATACTATTCTTAATTTCTCACTTTTGTGACTGAGGGATTCAATCGTTTCCCCATAATAGGCATGTGTGTTTAACTCAATTATGAACCTTGCTTTGTGATCCCCATCTAGAATGTTATCCCGTAGTCCCGTGAATTCTGAGAGTGCTTCATCATTTTTGAATGTATCAAGAATCGGTGGTCCTCGTTGGTCATAGTCGATGAGTTGGGGATATACTAGGCAGATGTCATGATTTTGGTGGTCTAATTCAAAAGATAGGGTGCTAATCATGCAAAGAGTGGTATCTCAAATAGCCTAGGTAAGTTGGATGTGGGGTCCTCGTCATCACTACTACTATAGACATCGGTTATATCAAAGGTATAGTTATCTAAAACACAACCTGTGGATACTGGTAGTCATAGTTGAGCTGCAGTTGGCTGAGGAAGATTATTAACTATTCTAACCGGAGGACTTCAGCCACATATGGTTATACTCAGAGGGGTACATCCAAGGGAAAGATTTGTTATCATTCGCATCTCTGGCATGATAGGTATTATAAGCCCATTGTCATTTTGTCCAAGTCTTTGATTTATGTCATAGCCCATTGCGAGCATCATTTGCAGACCCTTGCTTATGTCATCTATTAGTAAGTCTGGTACTGGTCTTTCATCTTGATATAGCATATGAGATGGATCTTCCTCAATAACCTCCTCGCCAAGGTCTCCCCAGCTTGTGAATTTGGGATAGTCTTCAGGAGATGTTTGAGATGTGGAAGATTCATTTATTTGTGGACGTCCCCGTGATCTAGGAGATTGTGGTAACTCTCCTACCACAAAGGAATTATTAGGGAGCATTTAGTTTCCACAGCCATTATCTTGGATGATGAGCTTGATTTCAGAGATGGTGGGAATGGTGGGAGTGGTGGGTGTCTCTGTCGCAGAAGTGGATGCGAGAGTGGTGGGATCAATGTATGGTGTGGATGGGCCCTCATCATTTTTTGGTACTTGGGGGATTTTGTAGTACTTTGCTTCAAGATTTTTGGAGTACGAGAAGGGTTCAGGATCTCCATGGATGGTCACTTCTTGTCCTTCATGTGTAAATTTCACACATTGGTGGAAAGTCGACGGTACTGCCTTCATTGCATGAATCCATGGGCATCCTAGGAGGATATTATATGGCAAGTCAAGGTCTAGGACCTGACAAGTGGTTTCCATGAGAGCTAGCCCTACTTGAATAGGGAGTTTGATCGTGCCTTCAGAAACTCTTTCTTGATCGTCATATGATCTTATTGTGATACCCTTTCCTTTGTCGATGGAATCCTCTGATATTTTCAATTGCTTGATAAGATTGAGAGAACAAATGTTCAAGCCCGCACGTCCATCCAACAAGACCCTTTTGATTTTGCTCTTATGTATGATGGCTTCTAAGTGAAGTGCATGGTTGTGAGATGGTTGAGTGGGGAAATCCTAGTCAGAGAATGTAAGAAGATTAGGCGTAATGATATTTCTGACCATAGCTTGGAATTGCTTCTATCAAGATCTACGAGGACAGTGGATGAGGCCAATGCTTCTTCAAGGATTTTCCTATGGGCATATGAGATTTTTAGCAACTCCATGATGGAGATTTGTGCTAGTGTTCTCTTGAGTTGATCTAGGACATTATAGCCATTAGGAACAGATCTAGATGCAGGGACTTTGTTTGGCTAGGATGATCCTGCAATGGTAACTTTTCTGCCTCTTGTGGTGACTCCACAATCGGCATGGGTGCCTTTGATGGTGATGACCATGCATTTTTCATCTAGGGAGGCGACGACTATTTCATACACATGGTTTATGTTTGAGTGGGTGCCTTTCCCTTTATCATTGTTATTCCCTTTTATTTCCAAGATTTGGCATCGGATTCGTATATATCTTAAGATCCCGATTTCCTATAGGTTGTTCCACGTTTATAATTCTTTTATCGATGACATCTTGAATGATGTTTTTCAATCTCATGCAACTATTTGTGGTATGGCCTTTGATTTTATGGAATTCACAAAGTTGATTCTCATTATACCAAGGAGGTTTCACATCCGGTTCTTGGTAATTTTCAAAGGTAGGAGCCTTGATTATTTTTTGTCTATCAGCTTTTTCATTATGTCTTCAAGTGGTTCCCCCAAAGTGGTGTACTTTCACTTGGGATAATTCTTGTTCCACTGGGGTGGTCCCCTTTGATTATTGAAATTGTTGATTATTGGATTGTTGTTTGGTTGTTGTATTGCGTGATTATTGTTTTGGTGTTGGATTTGGATTTGTGGTGTGGGTGTATTTTGGTGAGGGGCACTAATGACCACCTTGGCATCAATGACACAATCATTAGTAATGTTTTTGTTCCTTTCCCACGTGCAAGGTTTATCGTTGAAATTGGAAGGTGGGTGGTTGTTTTGTTGTTTGGGGGATGAGGTTGATCCCACGAGTTGAGTCATAAGGGCTCATTCGATGATGAGCACCTTGGGGATCATCTGGTCATATGTGGTTATCCCTTGAACCTTGAGATGAAATGCCAAGAGTCCATCAAGGTTGGCTATAATGGTGCAAACTTGTTGTTCTTCGAGCATGGTCCACTTGCTCTGATTTTCCTTGGATCGCCATTGTTGTAGGAATGAAGTGAATGATTCACCCTTTCCTTGTTTCAGAGCTAAGAGTTCTTCTAGACTAACATCCATTGGAATGTTGCATGCATAATTTTTTATGATTGCGTCTATAATTTCTTGGAATATCCTAATGCCTAAAGGTAGATGAGAAAACCATTCCATAGCGTGACCAACCAAACTTCTAGGAAATAGTTGCATCAGATAAGTATCATCGTATGGGACTTCCATGCAATGAACCTGGAATTCCCTAATGTGATCTTTAAGGTTTCCCATCCCATGATATTTGTTAAATTTGGGGATCTCAAATCCCTTGGGGAATGGTTTCATCACTAGGCTCCTATCAAATGGATACAGACACAAGATGCTTGGTGTCTTTGTGGTTCACCCTGATTGAAGATCGAGCACTTTTAGTGAGAGCAACATAATTTGTGTTGTTACATCATTTTGTGGATCAGGGGGTGGGATGAAGGTGTTTTGTGGTGTTTCGATTGTGGGTTGGTCAGTGTGTTGTTTGATGGTATTTGTATGTTCTGTTGAGCTAGGTAGGCTTCCACTTGTTTTTGTATGAACAATGCCTATTTTTGATCTTGTTGTTGCTGTGCTAAGATTTGTGCTTGATGTTGTTCCAACAATGCTTGTTGTGCTTGTTACTATTCTAAAAACACTTGTTGTTGGGCTACCAATTCAATTGCTTCTTGCTGCTCTTGGTATTGCTTAATTTCTTGTTGATATGCTTGCATTTGTACAACTTGTTTTTGTGCAAGAAGTTGTGCCTGTGCTTGTGCTTTTTGTGCATGATATTGGGTGTTTTCCTGAGCTTGAGCTCATGCTTGCGCTTCTTGTGCTTGGGCTTGTTCTTGTGCTGCTTGTTGTTGTAATAGAGCTTGTGCTTGAGCATCCTTTTGTGCTTGCAATGCTTGTAATGCTTGCACAACTTGAGTGACTTGTTGTTGTTGTTGTTGTTGCAATAATGCTTGGGCTTGTTGCACTTGTAATGCAGCTTGTGTAGCTTGAGCAGCTTGTTGAGCAGTTAGTTGTACAACTTTTTGATTTTACACTTGTTGGAATCCATTTTGAAAAGTAGCTTGCAATGTTGTGTTGTATTGGTTTGATGTGGTGGAAGTTGGTGGTAGTGAGGGTGGTGGTGGATTTGGAATGGCGTTTGTGGTGAGCGATGATGTCGTGTTGATGTTTTGAGTGATGGATGGTGGTGTTGATGTGGTGGTTGGTCCTTGGGAGACCATGCTTTGTGATGTTAGGAGGGTGTTTGATGATGTTGCAATTGCTTATGCATTTGTCATCTGTTGTTGCGATATCAAGGAAAATGTTTGAGCATTTGATATAATGCTTTGATTGATATTTGGGATGTTGGTTTGGCTGATAGTTGGTAGGGGGGAAGCCCTAAACCAAAGAGTGGTGTGGATGATGATGGCAATGGTGGAAGAGGTGGAAATGTGAGGGGTGTGAGTTGTGAAAATGTTGTGGTGACGAAAATGCCCCCTGGTCCGAACATGTCTCCTTCCTCTTGCAAATTTGTGAGGAGAGGAGTTTGAGGTGTTGTGCAGAAAAATGTTGATGATGGATCATGATGGAAAGTGAGAGGAACATTCTTATGTAATGGGTTTTCGAGTATGTTTTGTTCCAAGGTGGTGTTTGCATCCAAGTTTTGATTATTAACAAGGGGGTGTGCTTGAATAGCATTGAGAAATGCATTTCCTTTATTAATGTTAGGTCGGGTTGGAGCAAAAGATGTCATGATTTGCAGAATGTTTTGAGTGATATTTTGGGATGGGGGTGTGGATGAGATGGGAATGGTGGATGAGATTGGAGGAAAATATGTCTCCACTATGGTACTCATGTCAAAATCTAAAGGTAATTTGGCCCCTTGCTTTGCTAGTTCAAGCATGTATAATGAAGGGTTAAGCCTCATCATGATATTGACGATCTTATGGTTTTCCAGATTTTGAAGCATTTCAGTTATTTTATCGTGAGACATCCCAAAGGTGAGGTCTTCTCCTTGAGCTTCTTCTTGTGGGTTTTGCGATGATCTTGGAAGGTTAACTGTGAGATTTCCATATCCAATGGGATTCATTTCAGGAGTGGTTTGACTTAAATCACTTGAAGCAGGTGTTTCTTTGTTGGTTTCCATGCTCTTCTTGTATTGAGATCTAGTTTGAACCATAAAACAATTATCAATTTTTCAAGAATAGGAGAGATGAATCTCTTGGTTCCTTGGATTGATCTTTACTTTATGTCCAATGTAGAAATTTTTAGGATATCTCGAGGATTGAAAGGTGATATGATGATGATGCAAGGGATGGATGATGTGGATGTTTTTGTCTTTTGATAAATCTTAAAGGAGATTCTAGGCTTTTAGGACTTTCGAATATGTTGCGGATTTTGATTTTGATTTGATTTTGGATTTGGGATTTGTCCTTGATTTTGATTTTGATTGCTTTTGATTTTGAAACAAAAAGACCCTAAGATGTTGGATGATTATCTAAGGCATAGATTTGTTCAAAGGATGATAATTTGAATATGTGTGGGGAGAAGGATGCATCTACCCACACCTATTCAAACAAGATGATAGTTTCACTAAGCATATGAAGAAGGATTCATCTACATATACTAATCTAAAGAATATGATTTTGATAACTTTGACTAAGCATATGCAAAAAGATGCATTGAAACATACCTAGCCAAAGGTGATTTTGATAATGTTTTCAAGGATTTAGTCTCAAAGGTTTTGATGATTTTTTATTTTTCCAAAAAAGCCTAGCATTAAGGATGATTTCAAGATTTTCCAAAAGGTGATTGTGAGGTGATGTTTGCTTTGATGTTTGAAGGATGGATGAAAGGAATGATTTTGATTTGCTTTGATCCTAAAAAAGACACTTTGTTTGCCTAGACCTAGGTATTGAAGAGCATACAATGCTTCTATAGACCTTTGTAACCAAGAAATGATTCCATTTGAACATACATTTTCGGATTTCCAACCAATGATTTTCGCTTTGGGATTTGGACTTTTTGAGAATCATGAGTCTTCAACACACATGAAAGTTCATTTTGCTTAGCTTTGCTTAATGGCTTTATTTTACCAAAAACACTTTCTTTAATTAAGTTTTCAAACTAAGATGCCCAATGTCTTAATTTCTTCAAACCCCACAAGATATGTTATGTGGAAATTCGATGAACTTAAGGCAATGGTTTTCCTATTGTTTACTTAAGTAGACAAATCGAGATGTAATCCAATGTTTAGAAACCTCTAAGGATTTAAGTCCCAAGGGAAAGAAATAACATATGGATTGATTCAATTGTATTTGTCTCCAAAAGGGTTTGAAGTTTGGATGATGATGTTAAGTGTTTGTTTACAATATGTTTTCGATTAAGCAATGCTTTTTGTGACCCAAGAATAAGTACAACCCTATGGATGTGTAAGACAATATTTGTTGGATTCCCACTTGGACAAGTCTAACTACACTTATCTTTAGCGAATGGTTAGATGCTTGACCCCACTGGCTCCCCTCCACAACACTCACTTATACAGGGAAGCCAAGCATCAACACCCATGAAACTCCCATGGCATGTTTACCATTTCTACTAAAAGACCGTAAAAGTGTGGGGTGGCTTCAGAATGACCGTTCTTGCACCAACAAATAGATTAAAGGATTTTGGAAAATTCTAGCACATGGGTTTTAATAAGGACTTTCCGTTTGTGGAGATTGACCCATACGACAAGAGTCCCCTTTCAGATCCATCTTGTCTAAATCAACCGCGTGATATTGGCATTTACTCCAATACCCACATTTATATACCGATTGGAAATACTCTTGGCTTTAGAGTGTTACCGGTTGAGTTGTTCCCTTGGGTGAGTATTTTTCCCCAAGGCAGGCCCTCTAGGATAAACAAAAGCGAGTAAAAACAATATTCGTAACTCGATCAATCTTTGTTGGCAACAAAGAGAGAGAATATATGCAATAATGCCCCCACTCACACTCACACAAGATTTTTTCAATTTTTAAACCCAAATTGAAGTGTGGAGGTGATTGCTTTGTCTCACCCTAAAGTCATGAAAAAGGCCTTTTGATTCTCAAGATCACTATAAAGCATAAGAGAAGCGCATGTGTCCTTTTTCAATGAATTTAGTTTAAGTAAGCCCTCACAAAATAATGTAGCACATGTTCATTTTTAGATTCCACAAAGCAATAATGAATTCATTTTAGAGCACCAAAAGACAAATTATAGACATTTTGTTCAATTGTTATCCAAAGAAACAAACTCTAGTATGTTTGTGATCCTAATGTTCATTTTAGCCTTTTGCAAAAAATGAAAAGATTCTTTTTAAACCCAAATGAAATTAGTGTCCTAAGAAGAAAGTGATAACAATTTCTTAAAAGTGTTTAAAAACACTTTAATTTGATGAAATATCCTCCTCATGCTTCTCCTTCTTTCATTTTCCTTTCGCTTTCCTTCATTTTCCTTTTGCTTTTCTTCTTCACTTTCCTTCGTTTCCACCTTTTACCTACAAACATCGCAAGTAAAAGTTATGCATGTGTTACAAAACAATTAAAAAAAACACAAGATATGTTCACTATTTTCAAATTTAGCAAGCCACATGAGTCCTTTATGATGAAAATAACCCCATGATACAAGATCATTGATATTTGAAAATTGACAAAACCAATTGACTTAATAAATAATAAAATATATCCTATTATTCCAATAAGTCAATAAAAACCATAAATTTAAAAAAATTAAAAGGCTAGATTTAGGATAGAACCAAAAGTAGGAATGAGACAACTTGAATAAATGCTCTTTCTAAAAAAATATATTTTCTAGCAGAGGCTAAAACAATGCGAGAAACTTTCAACAAGTGTCATTAACCAATAGCATATAAAGATACTTTTGGGTTAATGCATTTGGCAGGCATAATAAATGACAGTGAGCTATAACCAACTTGAGATATGATTTGAATGCACCATCTTGTCATGAGTGTGGCCTATCCTTCTTCCAACGACTACCATTTGCTTGTTATATATTAGTGTCATGTCAACTACATAGTATTGGCCTCTATTCTCATTGTGCATTTACGTAAATAAACATTAGTTCATAAAAGCATTGTCATTGATCATTAATTCCTTGTAGTAAAATAAAATGACTTGGTTGGAAATTTGTTAGATTAATACCCTTAAATCTGCATACCAAGAAAACAACAGATAAGGATTTTCAAGTAAGTTCATTTGACAGGCATGCCAAAAAGAAGAAATCATCGAATACAGGATCCTTTGAAAGATTTCAAACCAATGCAGCTATCAGATGTAAAGACGCCATCATAATTCTTTAAAAAAATCTTTTTAAAATAATGCAAATGGTAGGTGTAAAATCAGTGAACACAGGGGAGTATATAGAGGGCGTGTGAACTCTCTTTTGAACATATTTGAGCGCTTTCAGATCTATTTGCAATTAATGAGTTACTCTTCCCAAAGTCCTCGTCTTTCTTTATGTTAGGCAATGATAGTTGGATCTGCAAAAAGATATTTATTGAACAGGCATAAATTTTTTTTCAATCAAATACTATCAGCATGATGTGAAGCTGCATTCTTCAACCTTTGACCATCATTGTCCTGTATAAATTAATTCCATTGCGCCAGTTAATGCACCTAAAAGTTAATGCTATTGTGAATGGACGGTGTGAAACTGTATTCAACAAACTTTGGCAACATTCTCTTGTGCGTTAAGAACAACCTCCTATGAAGCACAAAAATGAAAGCGCCCACACTTGTAAGAATATCAAACCGATATATAGTGCATGAGAAGCGTTGTTTAGAGAAAAATGATAGGAATTTGTTCTAGAATCATTGATCTTGAAATCTATAAGACCTTGGTTGTATTAATATAACAATAATGAAAACAACAATGAATAGTTTACAAATGGGCTTCTTCTTAATCCTATCAAAAGCACAAAATAATCCACTAGTTGATTATTTAGAGATTAATTACAGACTCAAATGCATATTCTATTATTGTCTAAGCAAAAAGAGAATTGTCAACAAGAGTGGGAAAATAATTGTAGATCCAATCAATAATTATGTAGAGATTAACTAGCAATCCCAATTGCATATTTAATTAATGTCTCATCAATCCTTTGGCATTCATCATACACTTAAAGGCAGTGCATTTGAATTTTTTTTGGGTCAGTTGTTTTGGTTAAATGAATTTGCTGTTATTTCATCAGTACCAACTCAGAACTACTTACGAACCTAAAGAAGCACTTTGCTATTGGCAGGCAGAGAAACAAGTGAGTTCACCAACTGAGGAAGGAACTTAGCAACAAAGGTGCAGTTGGTAGGCACTAATTTTTAATCAAACATAATCAAAAGGTGCAAGAAAATGGTGTATACTTTGGAGAAAATGCCATTGACAGGCATAAGGCCAAACTTGGCAGTCATGGAAACTTTCAAGAAAATTCATTCAATCAATGTATAAAAAAAAAGTGAAGTAAAAGTCTATTATTACAATCAACAAATGAGAAGGTTGCGTCTCAATGCTATATAAAAAATAACAAACTTTCAATGTAATGCAAATTGGTAGGCGTATGGCCATATTCTCAAAATCTTTTTTCCATAAATTTGGATCCAAATAGACCTCTTAAATTTCCTAACCAAAGAAGTCACATTAGTTAAAGTTTGTTATCTCCTTCTAGCACCATGATGAAGCTCTGCAAATCTGCAAACACTTAAACTTCAACTACACATTAAATAATGGGTTAGTTCAAGCCTTGCATATCTACAAGTACTTCTATGGAATAATACATCATGCTTCAATAAAAAAATCAATTAAAAAACATGAAAGAAGCAAACATTATCTATACCTATTCCATATTGGATTGGTGTCAAATGTGCCAATTACCCTTTCCCAATCCTTGCTAAAACTGAAATGATGCAATGCAATGGTGATGGGAAAAATCAGTTCTTAGTTTAAGAGAGTAACTTTGCATGAGAGTGTAGATGATTTGATGAAGGATGAAGCTTTCATTTATAGATTTTCAAATTGGAAGAGATCTCAAAATAGAGCAATGTGGGATAATGATTTGACCAATGAGATGAAGCCACTTGTCACATTATGATAGGTTGAGGAATGTGCAAGTTTTGGCCAATGTGCCAAAGAGGGGGAGATTCAAATTTGAAATTTGTGAATTAAATGTTGAGAGGGGGACATGAAAGAGAGAAGTTATTGCAATGTTGGAAGGGACAAGTCAACTTGTCTTCATATTCAAACTTGGAGAATATTCCATTTTGTGCCAAGTTGAAAGAAAATAATGAATTTATAAATGAATTAAAATGATTTATTGGTGCAAGTGGGAAAAACTAGAGGATGTGATGGGTGGTTAGATTAGGTTGATCAGGATTAGATTAGCTTAGATGATGTTTAGGTGATTTTGACTTATTTGATTTAAATACTTTGATTTATTTAAATCAAAAGGGATGGAAGGTGATTTTATATTTAATTAAATAAAGGTTTGATTTATTTAATTAAAAGGATGATGATAAAGTTAATTTATTTGATTTTAAATTAATGACCTTAGGAGATTGAATTTAATGAGTTTAATTTACCTGGTGAATGGATGAATGTGAACTTATTTAATGATTGAATGAATATGAATTAATTAAGTGCATGATGCTAATTTTGCACATCTACATAACCAAACATAGAATCAACAACAGTAATTATTTTATTCTATTCCAACCATAACCAGAAAACCAAAGGCATAAATCAAACAACATTGGTTTCAACAACAACCCAGATGGAGAAAGCTAGAATATAGCCCGAGCCATACAATAACAATAAAAAAAACTACACAACCTCAAAAAATTTATCCCATTGTAAACATGCCCACAAAACACAAACATTAAAGTGAAACCTGTCGAAAGTTGACCCATATAACGCATCAATAAATGAAACATAATTTTTTTTAACAAATAATTTTCTCTTCTATAAACAACACCTTATTGAAAATTGAAACAATATAGCCTTTTCAACATAACTTGATTGAAAATGAGACAATATAGGCTGAGCTAGACAGTAACAATTGACAAAAACTGTATAAGGTTAAGAATTTTTCCCCATTGCCAACATATCCACTAAATGCAATCCATAAAGAGAGACCCACAAAAAATTATATATATATATATAAATATATGTATATATGTGCATATATATACGTATATATATACACATATATATTGATGTAAAAATATACCCAATATAGCCTAAGGTAGAGAACAATAATCAATAATACCTAATGTAACCAAACATAGAATCAACAACATTACTTATTTAATTCTATTCCAACCATAACCAGAAAATGAAAGCCATAAATCAAACAACATTGGTTTCAACAGCCACCCACATGAAAAAGCCACAATATAGCCTGAGGTATACAATAAAAATGGAAAAATACTCCATAACCTCAACAATTTTATTCTGTTGCACACATAACGAAAAAATGCAAACATTAAAGAAAGAACCTTAAAAATTTGACAGTAAAAAACCCATAGAAAAAACACTCCTTTCTCAACACAACCTCCTTGAAAATTATAACAATACACCCTTTTCAATAGCACCTTCTCCAAAATGAAACAATATAGCTTAAGCAATAGAACTATAATCGACATTGCACAATGGAAGCTAACACAAAGCATATAAGATTGACTATTTTATTCCATTGCAACCATAACCACAAACCGGAAGCCATAAATTAGAAAAAATCATAGTACCAAATCCATCCAAAACCATATACAGAAAATGCAAACCATAAATCAAACAAGATATTTGAAACAATCAACAATACCTTATGGACAATTAAGATAGTTACAATCGAAAAAAACTGCATAAGGTCAAGGATTTTTCCCCATTGCCAACATATCCACTAAATGCAAGCCATAAAGAGAGACCCACAAAAAAAATATATATATATATATATGTACACATATATACGTATATATATACACATATATATTCATATTAAAATATACCCAATATATCCTAAGGCAAAGGACAATAATCAATAATACCTAATGTAACCAAACATAGAATCAACAACATTAATTATTCTATTTTGTTCCAACCATAACCAGAAAATGAAAGCCATAAATCAAACAACATTGGTTTCAACAGCCACCCAAATGTAGAAAGCAACAATATAGCCTGAGCTAGACAATAAGAATTGACCAAAACTCCATAACCTTAACAATTTTAATCTTACCTATATATATTGATATTAAAATATACACAATATAGCCTAAGGCAGAGAAAAATAATCAATAATACTAATATAACCAAACATAGAATCAACAACATTAATTATTTTATTATGTTCCAACCATAACCAGAAAATGAAATCCATAAATCAAATAACATTACTTTGAATAGCCACCCACATGCAGAAATCCACAATGTAACCCGAGCTATACAATAAGAATCGACCAAAACTCCATAACCTTAACAATTTTAATCTTACATATATATATATATATTGATATTAAAATATACCCAATATAGCCTAAGGCAGAGAACAATAATCAGTAATACCTAATGTAACCAAACATAGAAACAACAATATTAATTATTTTATTATGTTCCAACCATAACCAAAAAATGAAAGCCATAAATCAAACAACATTACTTTCAATAGCCACCCACATGCAAAAAACCACAATATAGCCCAAGCTATACAATAACAATCAACAAAAACTCCATAACCTCTACAATTTTATTCCATTGCAAACATATACACAAAACATAAACAATAAACACAAACCCTACATAAATTGATAGTAACAAACCCATACAAAAAACACTCCTTTCTCAACACAACATCCTCAAAAATTCAAACAATATATCATTTTCAACAACACCTTCTCCAAAATCAAACAATATAGCTTGACCAACACAACTATAATCGACAATGCCCAATGGAAGCTAACACAAAGTGGATAGGATTGACTATTTTATTCCATTGCAACCATAACCACAAATCATAATCCATAAACCAAATAATATTGGTTTAAAGACTGACATAGACAAAGAAACCCACAAAACACAAAAAAATGACAGATAGGAACCTATGCAAAACAATAAACAAAAAACATAAACCTTAAACCAAATAATACTCATTTTCACAAACAATATAGTCTTTTCTCAATAGACCCTTATCAAAATTAGAAGCAATCAATAGTACCTTAAGGGAAATCTAATGAAACAATATGGCAAACGGTTTTTTGCATATGCACCTCTTGCTAGTTGTTTCAAACAAACCTCTTTCCGCTAGCTTTCTCCAGGCTGCCTTGTTTCTCCAAGCCTACAAACATACACAGATAACAAAAAACCATAAACACAAACTTGCAAAAAATCACAGTATCAAATCCATGCAAAACCATGCACACAAAACACGAACCATAAAATAGACAAGGTATTTGAAGCAATCAACAATACCTTATGGAAAATCAAGCAATATAACCACCAACCACAAATCAAACAATATCACCAAGGGTTTCTTCCACATGCACCTCTTCCCACTTGCTTCAAACACACATCTTCTTGCCAAATTTTTTGCACAAAAATAGGCAAAATATTATCATAGGCGACACTTTTCTTTTGCATTTCCAACCATCTGCCCTTGCAAAAAACACAAAATAACCTCCACCCACCTTCGCTGAAGCTGCACAAAGCTTAATCTAGCTCGCACCATCACAGAAGCTTACCCTTGTCGCTCACGGCTATCATATTAGGTATAGCAACAAAACAACACCAAACAATGCCTTATTGAAAATTTCCCAAACATTCATTTTGTTCACCGAGGCATTAAACGACAACTATTTTTATGACGATCCCTAGTACACACAAAGCATACAACAATTAATGTTGACACGAACCAACATTTAATTTATGTAGCCTTCTCTATCCATGTGGCCCGAAAAATGCCACCCCATTCCCAAAGCAACCAACAATTCCCTCTGCCACCTTTTTCACAGCCATCAAAAGGCCAAAAATCTGAGAGGCTGACAAAAAATTCCAACCAAAGTTATAACCCACCCGCCACCTTTTTCCCTATCACCGATAGCTGAAAAATGGTGAGGCTGACAAAAATTTTGAGCAAAGTTGACACAAATAGCCTATCGGCTAATTAAAATCTTTGCACAAGTAGAACATTCCCACTAGTATTTATATGAAACTTCTATTTATGTGTAACAATGCTATCATAACCTTATGTGTTTGATATGTGTGGCCTTTGTATCTAATTAGCATGAAGCTAATAGTAACATTGTAAGCACTTCTATGAGTGTTGGTTTTTTAGTAAATTATATTGATGAATGGTTCTTGGAATCTATCCTTACTCTAATCCTTCTCCCCCATTCTCTTTCTGGTTGAATTTATATCCTATGGATGATAATAATCATCTAGACTACCATGCCTCTTGATCAAAAAAAATGTGAGATTGCTAAGGTAATTTTCAGGGTAAAACATTCATAAGGTATCATTGCAATTATTTTCGAAACTTTCCTTTTGCAATTATTTTAACACACATGCAAGTACTATTTAAGTAATGGTTGTTTTATTATGCAAACAAGGGTAATCATTACCTATGTAATATAATGTATTGCTAAACCCAAAGAAGGGGATAAAGTTAGGGTGTTGGATCCATTTGATGGTGATGGTGTGGGCATTGGGTGGATTCAGTCCCTATCTATTGTGCATAGAGTCAACTTGAAAGGAATAGGAGATGCAAATATAAACAGTTTAAAGGTCACAAGTAACACACCCCTTGTTTATGAAGGAAAAAAAGATGGAGTTGTTCGTTTGAAAGAGAAAGAGGGAACCTTCACATAGTGGCCACTAAAATATTTGCAAAAAATGACATAGTTGAACATGTTTATCATGTACTAGTTCTTAGACATCTTGGCTTACTCCTGTATGGAGTATTTTGAATGTGTTGTTCAGGGATATTAATCATCATGGTGTATTTGAAAGAGTTGGAAACTCTTAGACAACTTTGAAATTTTTTATTATATTTACATATATACTCTTAGTCAGCTTTGACATCTTATAACTATATATATATATATTTGCATTAAATTTTTTATTGCAGATTACCTTTATTTATCATGATGTTGAATCAATATTTTAATTCTAGCATGTTGTAGCTTGTTCGTATATGTAATATTTTTATTTGCTTTTATGTTTTAGTTCAAATTTAATATTATGTTAGTTTTTCATTATAAAATTTATGGTATTTAATAAATTATTCATTTCATGACTATATTAATACCAATTAATGGAAACCAGTAAATAAAAATGACTAAATTAATGACTAAATATATCACTAAATTAATGACAAAATATATGACTAAATTAATGACTAAATATATGACTAAAGTAATGACTAAATATATGACTAAAGCAATGAATAAATTAATAACTAAATATATGACTAAATTAATGACCAAATATATGACTAAAGTAATGACTAAATTGTTGGAAAAACAAAGACAAACAACTGAGAGGGGGGGGTGAATTAGTTGTCTTAGAATATTTAAAATTTTCAAATTTAACTTTACTTAATCTCAGATCTGATGAATTAACAATAAATCAGAGACAACCAGCACATCAGAAGCACAAAGAACACCAAGATTTTTTACGTAGAAACCCTATTAGGGGAAAAACAATGATGGATGTCAGTCCACAATATTATACCCTGTTAAAAGTATAAAGAATAATAATGGGAATGCACATGCATTTAGGCACACTACCTAGAGCTCACTGCTCAAATACAAGAGGGATCACTGCCCAAAGAAGACACACTATCTTACAGAAATTCAAATTAGATTTATAGGGTATGAATTGAGAAAATAGCTTCTGTAAAAGCCTGATTATAGTTTTGGTTAAGCATAGAAACACACCTTCACACTTCGCTCAAACTTCTTCACACTTGGCTTTGCAATCAAATGATTAGATCACTATTCACAAACTTTTCTCTTCCTTTGCTCACACACACACACTTCACTTTGCTCAAACAACCGCTCTTATATATCTATAATATGGAATTACATCAACAACTTCGTTGACCAAAATAAAATAAATATACATAATGTCGGCCCAAATTTATAAGTAATTTTCAATGCGAATCAAACACTGTCAGCGACAATATAATGAAGAATTAAAACAATATCCTTGAGCATGAAAAACATTCAAATTTTAATCTCCAAGGATCCACAACACATTACAGCCACCATGTCAGCCAAGAACATAAAAAAATGTAAACACACAAGAGAAAAATCACCGACCACGAGCACACTGATGAATATAGACATACAACAAAGATAGAGCATGATATAGAAACATCCACAAACACCAAGAATCATCAGAGAGGCATCCACAATAGCTGAAATTACTAGAATCACATCAACTTCATTCAGGAGCACTAACTAAAGCCACAAAAAAACTGTTAGATCACAATTGTTCATAACATGATTAAATCTTCATGTGGACATCTGAAACTTTCGGTGGATAAAATAGATATATTTAGAAATAAACCCTTTAATCCACAATGATTGATCATCAATGTACTGAACAAGACACCTTCATGACCTTCACTGTTCCACTATCAACTTGCAAATCTTTCTTTAACAATTTTCTCAATATCCTCGACATATACAACCTACAATACATCAATGCTAATAGTGTTGACATCAATGACAACCACATATCAGGAACACAACCACAACATCCAACATAAATAAATGACTACCATGACTAAATAAATGACTAGTTAACAACAATCAATGACTAAATTAATGAATACATATATGAATAAATTAATGACTAAATAAATCACTACCATGACTAAATAAATGACCAGTTAACAACAATCAATGACTCAATTAACGACTAAATCAATGACCAAATCAATGACTAAATCAATGACTAGATAAATGACTAAAATAGTTTAGTCATAAATTTGGTTGTGTTATAAATGATCAGAAATAAACTACTAATGGTCACATGACCAAAATTAGTCATTTATATGCAATTTTTAGTGGTTTATTTAGTAATATATTGTTGTTTTTGTACTAGTGAACATAAGATACATCACCACCAATAGAGATGATATTTAGAAGAAAATAGGAATGATACCTTGATTAATTTGCAATGGCCAAATCACAACTTCCAACATGATTTCCTACACTAAAAATCCAATAGTTTATTCCTTTCCAAAAAAAGTTGACCCTTATTAATGTCTTCAAAACAAACATATATATACCCATCTTGGGTTCCTAATAATACATTCACATGAGCCTATTAGAAAGGATCCTAAATTAATCCCTAAGCCCAAAATTTAAGAGATACATTTATTTCTAATAGACTCAAGCCCCAAAATTAAATTACTCCCTCTCTAATACCCCCTTACCAATCTCCATCAATTTCCCTCAATCCCCATATTCACTTTATGTTTAAACTTACATTCCCCATCTCCCTCTTGCATCTGTTTCTAGTCTTAGGAGACCCTAGCTTAGATCTTACTTTAATTCCTTTCTTAAATACATTTACCACTTTCTTAAATTATTGTTTTTCTCTTTTTGTTTGTATTATCCTTATATTTCATTCATTTTATTTCTCATTGTTTATCCACTCTCATTTTCCATGTTTCCCCCTTAAAATCATAGTTGAGTATAGCCTTAGTTTTCCTTTCAAACCCTACTAAGTATTTCCCAAAATTAGTGTTTTCTATTTGTATTTTTGTATTCTTTGAATAAATTAAACTCTTCATAGGTCTTGTTTCCATTTTTTATTCTTCTTCCCTTTTCTACCTTTCCCATTGTTGAGTCCCTCCTCTTTGTTGCCATTTTTGTACTATTGTTTTTATCTATGCTTTGAGTGTTCAAGCATATGACCCTAAATATTTCTTCCCAACAATTAATTTTGTATTAATCTTTATTAATAAAAGTATTAGATGCATATTCTTTGTAATTTTTCACTTTTACTAAATTACTTTATCCCACATTCTCACGAAGTAGTAGTTCCTTTGGCTAGAGAGAACATTAATAAAGAGTTTGATAGTAGAATGGATCATCCATGAGCTATATGTTATATTGATGATTTATCAAAGTATTTTTCCCTTTAAAGAGGCTTGCAATATTCTATAATGTGACTTCACCAAATCAACATAATATCAATTTCTTTGTTTCTATCTCAACATTTATTTTTAGTTCATTTTGGCTATTTTTTTTAGGGAGGAACATCACATGCAGTATGACCGATATTTCCAATGCTATTTTCTATTATAAAAATCATTTATTTGGTGCCTTATATGACTACACATTATATTCACAACTTTCCTTTTGGGATCTTAGGGATCAAAAGGTGACTCTAAAAGTGACAAAATTGAATTTTTACAAAAAATTCTCTTTTTTCCCTTGGTAGTAGTTATTTTTTATATTTTTAGGGTAAAAAATCTATAGTGGGGGCTTCAAAACATCATAAAAGAGTTATCATTCTAGGTTGAGCTAGATTCTCCATATAGGTTTTTAGTGAAGAGTGGAGGGGTTTCCCCTCAAAACCATGTCACAAAAAACATTTCAATAGGATCTTAAGGTTTCATGTAACTTCAAGTATATTAGAAGATCACATAGGTATTTATATAACATAGAATTATACATCCACCAACTATCTATAACCTATGATGCACTAGAAATAGGTTATCTATAGGAAGTTACTCATATATCATACTTGATTTGCCTAAATTGATATATCTATGGGCCCATAGGCTGGACACTCTCTCTAAATACCTTCTCCTTTCCATTTTATATTCCTACCATAATCTATTTAGAGTTGTATAAAACCATCACTATCAACTTGAAAAGAATTGACCATCTATAGTTCAATCATATTGTTCCTAATGGGATTATGTTAAATGGGCTTTGTTGTACTTCCATTGTTATTGTGCATAGTGGGGTTATTTCACTACATAGATATGTGCTAGCTAAGATAGTCCAATTACACATATAATATAAATAAAATAACTCTCTATTAATCAACAAATTATAGAAATTGGTCATGTTTATGGCCCATGTGGATCTACAATTTCACAAAACACTAGTAAAAAAATATTTTTAAAAAAATCACCATCTAATGGATTATGTTGTTATTATCCTCTCTTCAAGCTAATTATTTTAGTACAAGGTTAAAATTGAAGAACAAAAGATGACATGATTCCACCAAATTGGAATAGGAAAGGTCAATTGGAGTTCAGATTGAAAATAGGAAAAATAAATCAAACAACCTAAGAATGTCTAAGGTTATGATAAAAATGAAACTCCCAAGAATTTGGACAAAATTACTTAGAAAGGTGATTGCAAGGTAAAACTTGGAAAAGAAATCAGACAATTTAGACAAAGGGCTCAGTTAGAGAATAGTTTGGTTGAAGTGTGAATAGAACTTATCAACTTCACAACGAAAGTAAATTTATGATCATTTGAATATGATGCAATAAGAAATTGAATATGGTCAAACGACCATACATATACATGGAGAATGAAAAACTAGAGTACCTCTTAGCTTGTAAAAGTTGCTAATTATTCATTAGATCTTGTTACTAGGGATCCAACTATTGATTCTAAGAGAATGGAAGGCAATGATGAAACCATTTTTGGAAATGAAGAAGTATATTCAAGGCATACCATGAAGGGTAGGAAGGGCAAGTAATAGTCAAACAACTATCAAAATCCAACAACAACAATATTAAATCAATTCAACCAATTTGGAGTGAAAGGATGAATGTTAAGAGTTCAAATTTAAAGATGATCTAATATTTTGGAAACCCCAAGGGGGAAGAGGGAGAGTAGATGTACCCAAATAAGTATCCTTTTCAACAAGGTTTAATGTTATATCTCTATTAGGAGAGAACTTTTAACCAAAGTATTGAACTCAATAACCATAACAAGGTTGGAAAAGATAAAAGATAAGGTATCAATATTACTAGTGAAATGTAGTGGAAGGGTTAAGGCTTATGATCGATGAGAAATAAATATTTATAACACAACTCTATACGTAATTAATTTGGAAGATAAATTGTTATTATCATCAATGCCTTAGAAAAGCATAGGAAGTATACCTAATCATGAAAGGTGAAATTATCGCCTATGGAATCAAAAAGGGAAGAATTATATATTCATGATCTTGAGTTATCAAGGAATGATAATATCAAGTCAGCATGATCAAACAAGAATTCTTACTCGAACTAGTATAAATGCTCATAAGAAGAAATAGATTGAGCTAAAAATTGGATTACAACTTTGGGAAAATATTAAAGGACAAAAGATATCCAAGATCTAGATGTCCTAAGAGGAATTAGTTTAGCTCCATGATCAAAATTTAAATATTATATTTCAAGAATTGAATATGACATAAGTCCATTAAATAGGTTTCACTTAGTTGGGTTGAACTATTGTGAACCAGAGAAGAAGCCTATGTACCCAAAATTTTGGGAAATGAAAGAATGAATGAGGTAAAATGATGACATATTCAATTACACAAAGGAAAGAAAAAAATTGTCAAATGAGGGATCACTATAATTTGGAAGGGGATAGAGTATAATGTTGCTAGGTATGTAGCAAGTTGATGCCCAGAATGCCAGAGGATGATGACAGGATGTCGACATCGGTAGAATTTGTATACTCCCATGGAATTCCAGAGGGAAACTGGTAGATTACAAGAATAGTTCGATCTTTCTATGTCAATAGAATTGATGTAGTATTATGGTGGATAAACTCACCAAGGTAACCAATTTTGATTAGGAAATTTGATTTATATGATATCAGTCCTAAATTTGATTACATAAAGTAGTTTATTTATGTTCTTGAGAAGGTTATCTCATAATGGGACACACAAGTGACATTAGGTTTTGTGTAAACCATGATCATCTTATGAGAATTCAATCGAATGAATGCTCAATTTATTACTTTAAGTTAGCCAGTTAGGAAAAAGGGATAAACCAAATCTTGGAGGATTTGTAGAATACTTATATTTCCATAAACTTATATCATCGAAATTTGGTTCATGATATGGGAAAAATGGTTGAATCTCTATAAAGTTGGGATAATCTAGGGAATAGGATTAACCCTAGACCGAAAAAGTTGCCAAAATGGAATAGTAGATCGAAAGGATCAAGGAATTTTTTTGATACAAAGCTTAAATTAATAAGTGGTATTGTTATTCTCAGAATTAACAATAGTCAAGAAGCAATATTATTATGCTTAAGGTAAATGGATGTGTCAGTGATGGACGGTCTCAACTTCCGAGTTGTTTGATAGTGTAAATACCAAAGAGAAGGATTGGATCCATGGTGTAGTGTGTAATACATTGACATTCCTTTTCTACTTGGATTACACTAAGGATAATTACATTAGCCAAGGGGAAAATGATTTCCAATCACTACAGTATAGGTGTCATGTAGGATATAGTTATTATTCTTAGGATGTACATATGAGGTAATATGACTATAATGTATAAACTATTGAGACAGAAAGTATGTGTGTTCAACACACAAATTCTCCTTGTATGTTAGCACATTCACTCGGTGCAAGGTCCAAGAAGGACAAGATTGCAATGGGTAGTTCTATGAGGGAATAAATTAGAAAGGAATATACTTATTTCTTGCCTGATTTAGAAAATGGAAAGTAGAACCTTTATTCGACTTAATCAATATGATAAAGCATTTTAAATCATCGAGGATGATGATTCTCAAGGAAGGAAGTATGTCACATCCCATTTCTTTGCTACCAAGTGAACCAAATATTTTTGGGTATATGTGGGGGCTCTCTTACACTTCTAGGGTTTTGCACCTAAAAGGAGAGATGTGTCCAAAAACCTTGATGGCTCGCTCAAGAATATGCCCTTGAGATTCGAATGAAAAGATGATTGAAATCTACCAAAGGGGAATGTCCTAGATGTGCAATGAATGGATAAAAAAAATTAATTCCTAAAGAAAAACTAATGAAATGCAAGATGTTTGAAAACACATTGTGATATGCAAAATGAACTAAAAAATGCAAGTAAACTATAACAAAAATTAATGAGATTGAAGAGGTGCATTTGAAAACTAGAAAATGGTGGAGAGGAGCTCTAGAATCTTGTAGAATTCACTTTTGAATCCCATTGGGACTTATACACCAAGCTAGGCGACTTAGTCTAGTTTTGGGGAAATTCTACCAGAACAAGTTTCAAACAAAAGGGTACTCAAAACTGTACCATATAAACCTCTTTTTAGACCTGGTAGAGGGACTAATACACCACTGATGGTGAATTAGTCCACTTCTAGATTTTGGGAAATTTAAAATTACAATTTGTAGCTCTTCACACCTTTCTCTTTGAAAAATTAGAAAGAATGTTGAAAACTTTTCACACCTTTCTCTTTGAAAAATTTGCACATAAGACTTGCAAAACACATGCAAAGAGGGGAAAAAGTTTCAAGGGTTAGTGAATAGGGGTTTGCCTTGGTCAAACCTTGGTTTGGTAATTAAACCCTTGAAAATAAAATGAAATGAAAAGAGAACGATGAATGAACAACATGAAATGCTACAACTCACCAAACCCTTGAAGGAGAAATCTGAAGATATACAAGTAGAAGCTCTAATGGATGTAGACTTGAAGATGCCTAAAATGCTTAAGTGAATGATTGATGATTGATGGAATGCTTGAGTGAATGAATGAGTGAATTAATGGATTGAATGGGGGTGAAATGAGAGGAAAAACCCTATATTTATACTTGATTATGCAAAATTTCCTGAAAATACCACATCACAGGCTGACCTGAGGTCTTAGAAAATAATATGCCACTAGAATTTTGAAATAATTTTGATTTTTGAGCCAAAGGGGACTCATTCGCACCTAGTGTCGAATGGGTCCCACTTAGGAATTTTAAGTGGGTGTCAAAAATTAAGATGTATTAAATGATGCTTAATGGGTTTATTCTAAAAAATACACTAAAGTAAGGCTTGCAATTATATAATGGGGCCAATTAATCATAACGGTCAACTTATTGATGACAAGCCTAGAAAAGTGTGAAAGTTTATTACAACAATTTACGACACTTTGAAATAAGGCTTGGTAAGTGATAAAAAGAGGTTATTTAGTTGAAATATATTAATAAGATCCTAGAAAAGTGTGAAGGTGGGTTACAACACTTCATAACACTTTTGCAGGGCATCATAAAGTTCTTATTGTTTCACAAGGGTCCAAGACCTAATGTGAATGTGTTGACCACATTACAACATTAAAAAAATGAAAAACTAGGCCGACACCTAGAGGAAGGACCCAAATGAGTGTGAAAGTGTCCAAAGATACATTTTTCTATGCTACATTTAGCTCCCACTTTAGTGAGAGGATGAACTTGCTTCAAACTCACACTAAAGTAGCCAAAAATGCACATCAAGAGAGATCCAAATGCACCCATGCTGACAATATGAGACAACAACAATCAAGAGGGATGATCAAGCCCCCAAAATCAAGATCCCATGGCAAACCAAACATTACCACAAATGAAAATGATATAGAGAGTGAAAGGGAGAAAAGAAAAGAGGAAGGAAAGATAGAATCCGATCAAGCTACAATCATTTTTCCATCTCGTTGTGGATTAGATCTAGGTTATTTTTCTAGAAAACACATACTCATTTTGAGGCGACTAAACTCATGGCTTTTCATCAGGTAAGAAGTCCTAAAAGGTGAGAAACATACACTCATGGCTAGTATGCACTCACATGCATGCAGGTGGTTATGGGGAAAGTCATGCCTTGGAACAAGCTTCCCGCTCAACCATACCAAAGTTATACCTCTTGATAAATTTAATAAGGTGCCGCAAAATAAAATGACTTTTCAAGCTTTGCGATACAAGAAAAACTTTGTATGCTTGGATCTCATGACCAAATGTGATGGCTCCACAGGCATGCAAGTTGTGTTATACAAGGTGGCAGTATAACAAATTTAAATTGCAACATCCAAAGAATGTTCAAAGGGGTCTTGCTTAGTTCATGCGAGGTCTTTCACTTAGGGAACATTGTGTCTAATGTATCTAAGAGAGGACCAACCAAATAATACAAGATTTTCAACTTAGGGGATGTAATGTGTCACATCAAGCCACTAAGAGGAATGTAATATGTTAAGAGAGATCATTCTCATGAAGGACATCACACCCAATGTCATCTAGAAATCGACAAAACACATTGTATGAAGTAAGAAGGTTGGACTAAGAACCAAGAAAAGGAAAAATGTGAAATAATAATGCCAATGTATGCCCCCACTTTAAAGGAATTGTTACACACCGTACTTTGAGTAATTATTTTAAAGTAGAAAATGATCAATGTAATCTAGAAAGAAGACATGACAGCCAACTTGGAAAGCCCTATGCCAAGTCATATGTATCCAAGTAAGGCTACGTCATGTGAAGAAATGGAAAAAGAAAAGGAAGGGAGTTGCCACAAAAATGAAAACACCAAACACATAAGGGATCTATGGATCTGGGGTTAGTATGTTCTTTGTTGCAATGTTTGTTAGAGAGCTTGAAACTATTATCATTCCCCAAATACATAGACTGGAAGAATGACACAAAGAGAGCAAAAAAAAAGAAAAAAACAATCTTTTGGGTCAACATGGAAGAGACATAGGGTGTCTCGATGCTTTGCGTCATCCCTAAAAGGAAAACACAAGCCAAATGAAAAAGAAAAGGTGAAAGAAAAAGGAAAAGATTTTGGGTCAACATGAAGGAGACATGAATGTCTCAATGCCTTGCATCATCCCCAAAAGGAAAACACAAGAAAAAGACAAAAGAAAAGGAAAAGAAAAAGAAAAGGCCTTTTGGGTCAACATGAAAGAGACATAGGGTGTCTCAATGCCTTGCATCATCCCCAAAAGGATAACACAAGAAAAAGACAAAAGAAAAGGAAAATAAAAAAGAAAAGGCCTTTTGTGTCAACATGAAAGAGACATGGATGCCTCAATGCCTTGTGTCATCTCCAAAAGGAAACACAAGAAAGAGACAAAAAAAGGTGAAAGCGATGCATGACATAGAGAAGAATGAAGGTAAAAATAGAGGAATGTCACAAAGAGAGAGAACATAAACAAAACAACACAAGGGATCACATTACACATGCAAACCACAAAAGAAGAATAAAAGTGTAAAAGACTAGTAAGGCAAATGCAAGTCAGCCATCGAGTAAGTCATCTGCCTCCCAATCTTAGTCAGTATAAGTAGAAGGTGAATAACATAGTGAAGGGACAACGACAAATTCATTACTAGGACAAGGCTACCAACTTCTTGCCCCCATTGGGTGAAAGGAAAGAATGAGTCAAGGTAGCTGATGGGAAAGGTCATGTAATAGTGAGAAGAGAACTTTCTACAACTATTACATGACAAGGGTTTGGAGAGTGGTTTATGGGTTAAGTCGATAGAAATTATCACCATCAAAATGATACTTGCTTAGTATTTCTTTCAATTTGTGACACTCATCACTACGATGTCTAAGACCACAATGATATGCACAATGTGGAACATTGACATCTTTAGGATATATCACCAACCTATCCATAGGTGGTAATAGTATGAGTTATTTTTTTAAAAGTATTTGTAATTTCCTTTCACATTCAGGTGGTGAACGAAGAGGAAACTTTAACTTTTGCAACTTGTAAGGCCTCTTGTGTTTGCTAGATTCACCCTTTTCTTGAATTGGAGGAGGACCCAAAGTGATTCGCTCATCCTTGTCATTGTTATTAGTCAAGGGTTGCTCTCGAGGAAGGAGGAAATTGAGATCGGGAGGGGAATCAAAGATCACCATGCCATCATCATGAAGCCTTAGATATTCTCTAGGAGGCTTGCTGTTATGAGAGGGATCTTGATACCCTAACCCTATTGTGTTTTCATCTTTTGGATGTTATTCTAAGAATTGATGAATTCCATGTTTAGTTGTTGTGTCACATCCTTGTTTTCTCAAGATGGTAAAACTTTTGCCATATCTTTCTTCAAGGTTGATTGGAGTATTGGCGACTTTGTTATCATAAAATGGTGGAGTGGTTGTTTGGTTAGAAGAAGTAGGTTCACCTTGTGTAGGGAACTTAGGTTCTTTATTTGTTTCCAAATATTTTAGGAGGTGGTACTGTAGGAAGGTCTTGTTGTTTCAGGGATGGATAAAAGGATGCATTAGCTTCAAGGTTGTCAAGGAAATCATTTAGGAACTGATTCATGCTATTGTCATCTTCTCCAATGATGTCAACATCACAAGGAGGAAATTCATGAGGAGTTGAAGGAGCATGAGGAAGTTCAATGTCATTAGGATCAGTCCCAAAGGAACAACTTGACATATCAACTAAGGATTTCAATGACATCCAAAATTTATTAAAACACATATCCACGATGCAAATGAATGAAAGTTTAAACTAAGCGCAAGAAATTGAATAAAACAACAAATATGGGAACAACAACAAAAATATAATAACAAAAAACAAAAATGTAGAAAATGAACTAGAAATGACAAAAAATGCAATGCAAAATATGCAACTAGACTAAGTTGCCCGAGGTGGTGAATGAGTCTAGGTAGTGATTTTTTTGAAAAAATTTAGAATTTTTTAATTGGTTTTTTATGATTTTTATGTTGTCTAATGCAGGTATAATATGAATATGCAGAATTTTATTGATTTTTAATGAAACGAAATGAAAAAATGCAAGCTAGATGAGCTTTTACTAATGCAAATTTGAAAACCCTAGGATGCAAATTAAACAATGCTAAATATAGTGCAATGCTAATGTAAGCTATTCCTAGGATGAAAATGCACTCTAAATTAGAAAAAAATGATGCTCTAAATGCAGGTTCACCAAAATTAACCAAATATTTTTGGGTATATGTGGGGGCTCTCTTACACTTCTAGGGTTTTGTACCTAAAAGGAGACAGGTGTCCAAAAACCTTGATGGCTAACTCAAGAATATTCCCTTGAGATTCCAATGCAAAGATGATTGAAATCTATCAAAGGGGAATGTCCTAGATGCAATGAATGGATAAAAAAGATTAATTCCTAATGCAAAACTAATGAAATGCAAGATGTTTGAAAACACACTATGATATGAGATTGAAGAGGTACACCTGGAAAATGGAGAGTGATGGAGAGGAGCTTTGGAATCCTACAAAATTCTCTGTTGAAGCCCACTAGGACTCATGCACCAAGCTGAGCAACTTAGTCTTGTTTTGGGGAAATTCTACTAGAACAGGTTTCAGACAAAAGGGTACTTAAAACTTTAGAAACCTCTTTTAAGGCCTGGCAGTGGGACTAACATGCCATTGATGGCAATTTAGTCCACTTCTAGATTTTAGGAAATTCAAAAGTACAATCTATAGCTCCTGGTTTGCACTTCAGCTCCTAACAGGTTTCCAGATCCAAAACTACATAATCTGACCTGTAGGTGTTCTCCAAGCTTCTATTAGGGCTTTGACCACTTTGAATGAATTTGAAAAATTGTTGACAAGTTTTCACACCTTTCTCTTTGACAAATCTACACACAAGACCTACAAAGCACATGCAAAGAGGAGAAAAAGTGTTAAGGGTTAATGAATAGGGGTTTGCCTTGGTCAAACCTCGGTTTGGTAATTAAACCCTTGAAAATGAAATGAAATGAAAAGATAATGATGAATGAACAACATGCAATCTACAAATCACCAAAATCTTGAAGGAGAAATCTGAAGGTGGGTATGTGCAGGATCATGATGGGCCAAAAAGTGGTGATATGATGGGTATGTGTAGGGTATGTGGATGGCGAATTTTTTTTAACCCAAAATTGATGAAACAAAAAGGGTTTTTAAAGGAGATTCTCAGCTTTACACCAAAATAAATTATGCTTTACTTTGAATTTAATAAATTATTATTATTATTCATTTTCTATTTGAATAACGACTAAAGTCCTGATTGAAAAACATCTATAGCTTTCAAATGGTATCACATTTTTTGAATCCGAAACATGCATCACATTCTATTCTTCGCATAATATAAGATTAAAAAAAAATGAATTTCATGAAGTTTTGACAAAGTTAAGGTGGTCAGACATACGAGTTTTAATATTTTTTAAAAGTTGTAATAAAAAATTCATAATTAATTATTTACTTGGAAAAAAATTACAAAAAAATAACCATCACGTCAGGACATGAGTCCTCTACTTATATATAAAATCTTATAAAAATAAATATCATTTTATTGTTGTTAGGGTGGTCAAAAAGACACCTACTTCTTATTTTTTCCCTATAATTTAAGTACTACTACATTGAAATTTCAAATTTTCACTATATATATATATATATTTAAAATAAACCTAGTAGTTTAGAAACTACATTCAATTTTCTACAAATTCTATTCTTACATATTTTTTAAATAATATAGATAACTTAAATTCAAATTTTTACGTCAAGTTTCCTAACTTTGATTTTTTAAAATTTTTCACCACTTAAGGGCCTATTTTTTCCATGATGATCTTGCACTTACCCAAATATGCAAGTAGAAGCTCCAATTGATGAAGACATGAAGATTTCTAAAATTCTTAAGTGAATGATTGATGATTGATGGAATGCTTGAGTGAATGAATGAGCAAATTAATGGATTGAGTGGGGGTCAAATGAGAGGGAAATCCCTATATTTATACTTGATTATGCAAAAAAAAATTGAAAATACCACGTCACAAGCCAACCTTAGGTCTTAGAAAATAATATCCTGCCAAAATTTTGAAATAATTTTAATTTTTGAGCCAAAGGGGACTCATTCGTCCCTAGTGGTGAATGGGTCCCACTTAGGCATTTTAAGTGGGTGTTCAAAATTACGATGTATTAAATGATGCTTAACAGGATTATTCTCAAAAATACACTTAAGTAAGGCCTATAAGTTTATAATTGGGCCAATTAATCATAAGAAAGCGTCAAATTATTGATGAAAATCCTAGAAAAGTGTGAAATTTTGTTACAACACTTTGAAATAAGGCTTGGTAAGGGATAAAAGGAGGTTATTTAGGTGAAATATATTAATAAGATCCTAGAAAAGTGTGAAGGTGTGTTACAACACTTCACAACACTTTTGCAAGGCATCATAAAGTTCTTATTGATTCATAAGGGTCCAAGACCTAATGTGAATGTGTTGACCACATTACAACATTAAATCAAGGAAAAACTAGGCCAACATCCAGAGGAAGGACCCAAATGAGCGTGAAAATGTCCAAAGATATATTTTTCTACGCTACACCAAGTTACTTTTACCTTCACAGGTAAATAGGATGATGAATATAAATCATGATTTTGATATGTTTGATAAATGAATGAAATACTGAAATAGGTATTAAGATGCTATTGCTTTGAAGGAGTAATTATGTTTATATTGATGAAGTACAATGAGATAATGTGTATTGCAAAGGGAATATTCAAATGATTTGTCAATGCAAATGTTTTATGATGCAATTGGATTTCATATGAACATCTAACTACTATTGCAACCATTCTAAGTTGGATGTGGGAATAGGTCCACGCCTCTAGAAGGGAGGGGAAGTATCACTCAAGAGAAGGATTTGGTCTAGTAACCCTTAATGAGCCAATATTGAGCTTTCACACTCTCACTTCTAGTTTGGTCAAGTAAGAGTCAATTAGTTTGTGAATCAGGTAAGTAATCCTTGGTCATAGGTTGGGGATGATTTGAATAACTTTGGTTTTGTCTTTGATTCTGTGATTGGTTCTTGGGTTGAATTAAGTGTCTTGATCTTTATTTTGGGTTATATGATTGAGTCTCTTTGATTTGTGTGAGTTCTTCTTTGTGTATTTTCTAATCAATTATTAGATATATATATATATATATATATATATAATGAATATATATACTGTGCATGTGTATATACAATAACCCATGCATGAGTACATCATTGCATAAGGAAATAAAATGGACATATACCACACATATATGTATGTATATATATATTTGATATAATATCGAATATATATATACATACATATATACATGTGGTATATGTCCATTTGATTTCCTTATGCAATGATGTACTCGTGCATGGGTTATCATATATACACACTCACATGTATATATATATATATATATCAATAAAAACATAATTATGCACATTTTATATATATATATGTATGTGTGTAAATATGAATATATATAATTTCATATATAAATAAATATTTATACATATGTAAAAAGAATGTTTTTGTGTATATATAAATGTATATATATTGTTATATATAAATAATATATATATTGATATATACATTATAATGTGATTTTTATAATATATATAATATTAAAATCCTTTTCTAGAAAGTACAACGCTAATATATATATAATGGGCATTCTAAAATGCCATCTATCTTATACTATAACCTGTTGCAAGTCTAAACGACTGCATAAGTATGGGCAATGTGTGAAACACAATGTAGCACATGTTATACAAACTTTAAATGTTGCCGATTCATATGATACAACGTAGCATATAGTATGAGGCATGTAAAGGCATATCATACATTCTATTATGTATAGCATAAGAAGTAAAAAGTAAAGTATTAAGAGTAATGTTAAGTGTTGGCATATACAACAATAACCTATCAAATGGTCAAGACCAACACATAATATGGTAGCATTGTGAGCATTGCACAAGTATTAGTTCATGATGTTTAAAATACAGGCAATGCTAGATTAAGCACGTGGAAATGATTGCAAGACATAGTCAAATATATTGAAGGCAATTTGAAACACATTTAAAAGCTTAGACTTGGTCTTTTATTTGAAACACCAAAATTGCATGTAAGAAGTTTATGTGGCACCAAACTATGAATAATTGCATACCTTTAGAAGTCTTTTTAGAGAGCTCTGTCCAATGATGGAGGCCAAATTTAAATGGGAGAATTAGTCAAATAGAAGCTGGAAAAGAGAGATTTGACCTATGAGAATAATTACCTTGCATTTATGAACGATATTCTTATTGTCCATCATAAAAGTGACTTGGTGTGTAGTATTTTTGAGTCGAACCAATTGAATTGAGAAGTGTAAATTATATTATCTTGTTTCTAGCCTTTAGTTGCTGATTGTTGTGTATAAATAGAGGTGTTATTTACCTCAAAGTAATGCATAATTGCACTCTTGCTATTATTTTTTGTATTGTTTATACTTCTTTGAGTTTGTAAGAGATTTGGTGAGAGGGTTGGGAAGAGCACTTTGGAGAGAAAAAGTGACAATTGCTAAAGTTGCAAGTTGATTGTGGAAGAGGCCTATGCTAGGAACCTAGTTTATCCAATTGGAGATTTATGTAAACAAGCATGCTAGTTTCAATGCCTTTGTCTTTTATATCAAAAAGGTTAAATAGATTTGAATACCATGTTGGAAAGGAATGGTATGAGTAAGTTGAGGTAGAGGGCTATGCTAGGAACCTAGTTTATCCAATTGGAGATTTATGTAAGCAAGCATGCTAGTTTCAATACCTTTGTCTTTTATATCAAAAAGGTTAAATAGATTTGAATACCATGTTGGAAGGGAATGGTATGAGTAAGTTGAGATGCTTGAATGTTACTGAATATTGCTTGCTTTGATGGAACCTAGATCTATTAGGGTAATTCTTGTATATACCCTATATGGGATTTTATGTGATGTGTTTCTATTTAGACTTTACGTAGTTAGTCTATACTATACATATGTAGAAAGAACTGTGAAATATGGATTATGTCAATATCTTGGGGGAAGGATAACTTGAATTTGAATAGATTATAATGCTAGGAAAACCTTGGGAATAATAAGGCTAACAACACAACAATAGTAATGGTATGAAAGATGTATCGTCATTGATAGGATGTGACATCATGCAAACCATATTATTAGTCTATACTAGAATGACCATTTGATCATTGCTTTACATGATTATTGATTGAAACCCTAGGTTGAGAATAGCCTACTTGGTTGGGTTGTTTATCTGGGATTTTTTTAAAGCTCATAGGTTGAGATTAACCTACATGATCAATTTGATTATTGATCATTAATTTTATCCTAGGATTAGGGTAAACTAATGTTGAGATTAACCTATGTGATTAAGTTGATCACTTGAATTTGTGAATTACCATTTGATTGGAGCCATAGGCAGGATTACCCTACCAAGTTGGTTGTTTTATACTCTTGACATGAATTCATCTTATTAACGCGAATCTACTTTTTGAATAGTCTTTTATTGATGAGATTACACTCTTGAATAAGATTCCTTTATTGTTGAGGCTATACTTCTGAAAGAGTCATTTACCGATATGCTCATTCTTTTGATTAAGGCCATTTATTTTTGAGGTCTTACCTTTGAACTAAGGTCATTTATTGATTAGAATATAATTTTGATGAGAGTCATTTGTTGTCGAGATATATTCCTAAAAGGAGTCATTGATAAGATGAAGCTTATGTAGCTATACTTTAGACTATGAAGTTATTTGTTATGAATATAATTGTAAGTTAGATCCATGAGGAGTTCATAGGTTAATCCTGGGGTTAGGATAACCCAATGAAGGGAATAGATTATACATAGAAATTACCTAGTAGAAATTTTGGGGTAAATAAAAATAAGAGAATAGGTTATTCTTGGGGTGAGTATAATCTAGTGAAGGGGATAGCTTATGCATAAAATATAATAATCATTGCAAATTGAGCTAGAATGTTGGGTGAGCATGTGACATCCATTTCGAGTTAGGGGTGATGAATACTTTGGCCAAAGTGGTGTAATTTGCAACTGGTTAGACTGTCAAATCACTGTGTTACTTTTTAGCATGCTATTCTGGGATTGTCATACATGTAGGTTGTAGCCATTGTATTGTAAAGTTATAGTTATGTAGGACACAACACCAACTTGGAATTGGCTAGTATTTGTAGTCTGGATTATAGACTCCATTTCAAACATTGTTTTAGTTGCTAAACTCATTGGGGGCATCCATGTTTATAATGATTTAAGAGATCTTAACAAAGCTCAATAAAATATGTTCTCAATTGGAGTCCCTCTGATTTAGGATAGTTTGAATTCTATTAAAGTTTCCCAAGTCTGATGAATATTTACATTGTATTTGAGAACTGATTCATAGTGTGAAGGTCTGTAATCTGGAAACAGATAATTTTCAATTTCTTTGTTTGCTTTATTCTGAGTTGAGGATGGTGCATTAATTTTTACATGGTGGTTTAGTTTTCTATAAATCTATTAGAAGTAATTTTGTTTTGGCTGAATAATATATGTTGTCGGTACATATTTTGTTGCTGCAAGTAAATTTGATCATTGGCTTCGAAAATCAATTGGTTCTAAAATTCTTTAGGCATTTTTATTCAACTAAACACCCAACAGTCAGATTTTAGTGTGAAAATTTAATGCATGGCATTAAAGCAAAGAGCATGACCAAGACATTCCATTTGATGTTGCTAGCATAAAGATCTAATGTAAGTGAACTCGATGCAGACCAAAGTTTTCATGTTTCATAACCAATGCAAAAGCCTGCACACCCATATGGAGCCTAGTATTAGTGTATATATAGCTAGTAAACAAAGTGTAATGGTAGTACATAATGCAGGGAAATGCAAGCCACAAAGGTCAGTATTAGTTATTTTTAATATTTTCTTCATTTCTCTATTCCCTTTTCCCTCCAAAGTGTTTTATGAAATCTTATTCAAAGTTATATGAAGAAATAACTTCTCATTCCTAGAGGTTGTCCTACATGCCATGTCTTGTGTGTAGGCTTCTCATACTTGATGTTCTCATGAGAAAAAGGTTTTAGTGAGAGTATAAATACATATGTAGATGGTGTTGTGTAGAGGAAATCTACGGTACAAGGTCATAGAATAATATGGTTCAGTCTTTTTCATTATCAAACACAACATTCTTAGCTAAGTTGGTATATTATAAGTTGACGGGTTATCAGAAACACAAAAAATGACACAATTACAAACAATGATCTATCAAGGGGTAAAGTATGACAAAGTTTCACACATCAACAATGATACTCATTACAATGACACAATTTTTTTATGTGAGTTGATAGTAAATAAGATGCAACTAACACCAATAAAATGAACAATAGAGTTTATAAAATTTTAAACCTTAGCAACAATATCCCATCAATGAAACTAGTTTTGGGAGATATAAGTCACTATTCCAAGTTACTAATAGAGATTGTACCTATTTCTCAAGACTAGCGATGTCACTTTGAGAACAATATGCTAAGACTCATGAATAGATAGAGCAAAAAATCAAAGTCAATGAATAAGACTCATTCACTCTTCTTCTTTTTGGAGCTCTACTAAACTCAAGAGAGTGTTTCCCTAAGGAAATTTGTTAAGAAAATTGAAGACAAAAACAAACATAGATTCAAGCCTTTAAATACAATACCTAAAGCATGAACAACTTCTTAAAAATAGTCATTATAACTAGAATCCACACTAGTGCAACTCTTGAAATATGTTCATTAGTTATAAGCTCACATGAAATATGGGTGGATACAAAAAAAGGGTTAGATGAATGAATAAGACCTAATTTGGGCAGGTCAAATAGAAAGGAATTAAATATAAATATTTTGATCATTTCACAGTGAAGATTAATTCATATTCATTGGGAAAAAAATCATTATGAGAAAGAGAAGTAAACAATCATATCAATTTACAAATAGGAACTATATGCACATTTACTTACAAATCAATAAAACAAGAGATGAACAAATAGATAGACCTAAAAAAGAAAGTCAATTCATAAGAGTGGGTCACTCTTCTTGTTTTTGGGGCTTTACTAAACTTAGTAGGGTGTTTGCCTATGGCCACTTGATAAGATTAAAAAACGAAAAGAGAAATGCAAACATAGATTCATACCACTATCAACCATACCCAAAGCATGACAAGCCTCTAAAATTTGTCGCTAAGTTCATAGCATGTTGGTAGCTATAAGTAGACCTTCAAGACCTCAATCAAATAGAAAAATATAAGATTGCACATGCAACTACATATATGATAAATTTATCTCCCAAAAAATGAATTCCCTTAATACACATATGTAATCTAGAGTCAAGAGTAGTGTTACTCTAGAAATATGTTCATTAATTATGAACTTGCATGAAATATGACAAAAGCTACTACAATAAGTTACATGCATTGGTAAGACCAAATCCACTCTTTTATTGAACAAGTCAAATAGAACTAAGAATTAAATACGATCAAATGTGCAATGGCTGCATAGACAATTCGAAAAGGTATGTTCTCGTAGAAGAATTACACATTTTTATCATATCAACTCTACCCTAGATCTACTATACCGATGACACTTGTGCGAATAAAACGCTATAGAACCCAATCGTTATATACCAAGCAATAAACAAATAAATAAAAACTTCTGTTTACATAGACCAATTATGAAAACTATATGGCTTAACAGTGAAAGCTTATTTATGACGTGGAAATAAAAGCAGAGAGGAGCGTAGCTCAACCTCACACTAAGGAGGTGGGCAAAGTTTTATCACACTATATTGACAGTAATATAAACTCTCTAATTTCAGATTATACCTTTACTTCAATGGCTTGCATTTCAGCTCGAGTTCTTTCAATTTAGCCTGCAGCTTCTCAACTCCTACAGAGACATTCTCACCCAGCCATTTCTCAGCAGCTTCCATGGTTTTGACAATACCTTTCGCAACAGAGGGCTTAATAATCTTATTATTGTCGGCTTCCATCGCTCTGCTTTTCATGTTGAAAGTGTAATATTTAAGTTTGCTTCTTGCAAGATGCTTCTCCTTTGCAGCTTCGTCTTCACTATGAAATTTGTCAATCTCTTCCTTCATGCAAATGGGGTAACAACTCAAGCGGGCTTAACCTTGGAGAAAACTCCCTAGTTAAGCGCGCTTGAGCTGGAGCAGTACTGGGATGGGTGACCTCCCGGGACGGACCAGTGCTTCACCTATGTGAGCATCACCTAGATGCAATGAGTGCTAAGTGGACCATTCAATATCATGAGAGATGGGTTCTTGTTGAACCACTACTCATGAAACATGGGTCAATGAGTTTGACTCGAAACTACACGGTTGAATCCTTATAGCAATATCATAATCTCTTCCTTGCTCAATCTCCTACTTTCGTTGCAAATGGTGATCTGATTGCTGTTCCCGCTTTCCTTGTTGACCGCTGAAACTGTCAGAATTCCATCCACACCCACTTCAAAGCAAATTTTGATTCTTGGCACTCTACATCGCTCCCGTGGAATTCCATTCAATATAAAATCTCCCAGTAAATTGTTGTCGGCAACCAAAAGTCTCTCGCCTTCGTAAACTGGGAGGGATACCGATGTCTGATTGTCATAGACGGTAGTGACATATGCCTCCTTCCGAGTAGAAATGGGAGTGTTCCGGGGAACCACCACTTTCATAACGCCAGAGTCGAGACTAAGTCCAAGACTCAGGGGTGCGACATCCACCAGTACCAACTCGACTGGGTCTTTGTTCAACGCCGCTGCGTCAACAGCAGCACCATAAGCCACGGCTTCGTCGGGATTTACAGTTTTGGAGATTTTCTTTCCCTAGAAGAATTGTCCCAGTAATTCCTGGAGCTTTGGGATTCTTGAGGAACCGCCTACTAACACTATGTCTTCGATTTGTTCCTTGCTCATCTGGGCGTCCTCCAAGCATTTGTTGGTGATTTGCATGCACTTTTCAAACAAATCGGCGTTGAGCTCTTCAAACTTTGCTCTTGCAATTTCTGAATGGAAGTCTTGACCTTGGTGAAGGCTGTCGATGTCGATTACCGTCGCTACGGCGGAAGACAAACTTCGTTTTGCCCTCTCGCACTCCGCGCGAAGTCTCCTCAGAGCTTTGGCGTTTGCAGAGAGATCCATCTTATATTTTCTCTCGAACTGTTGCATGCAGTAATCAAGCATTCTATTGTCAAAATCTTCACCTCCCAAATGCATGTCGCCTCCCACTTCTTTCACTTCATTTTTACCCTTTTCCTCCACCCAGATCGAAAACAAAAACGTTCTTTTTCACGCCCGCAGATGCATGAAAGCCATAACAGGCTGCAGCAGCGGTGGGCTCATTAATGATATGCATCACGTTAAGACCTGCGATTTTGCCATCATCTTTTCTAGCCCCCTTCTGAGAATCGCTAAAATGGGCAGGAACGGTGATCACAGCATCTTTTCTATCGCAGTCGAGGTACTCTTCAGCGATCTTCTTCATCTTTGACAGCACCATAGCCGAGATCTCCTCGGCTGCAAACAACCTCTCTTCACCTTTATAAGAAACTTGAATCATAGGCTTATCATTGTTTCCAGAGACAACGGCAAAAGGCCAGAGTCTGATGTCAGCTTGCACACAAGGCTCAGAGAATCGCCTTCCAATGAGCCGCTTCGCATCAAAGACAGTGTTGTTTGCATTATTTGCGATTTGGAATTTGGCAGCGTCTCCAACTAATCTTTCAGCGGAGGTGAAGGCAAGCATAGAGGGAGTAAGTCTGTTTCCCTGATCATTAGCAATAATTTCCACTCTACCGTTCTGCCACATACCCACACAGCTGTAGGTGGTTCCCAGATCAATCCCAATCGCCTTGGCTTTGCCTTTTCCATCCATCTTATGTGCTCCCTCCCTGTTAAATTGAACATTTCATAACGGCAAGTCAAATTTAACTTGAAAATTGAAAATAAATGGACTTCTTGCTAAAATTTTCGTACAAAACAATTTCTCTTTTACATACCTTCCCTTGCTTATCCTCCCTGTGTGTTTGTACAGATTCTTTTCAAAAGAACTCTACTTGTAGTTTACTCTCATGCACAAAACAAGACAAATGAAACATTAAACTGTAAAATACTTATAAGAGTAATACGCAAAACTGATATACTGTAATTTTTCTGGAAAATGGTTTTTTATTGAACTTTAGTTTGTCGTACTTGCCTTGCTCAAGATTGTTAATGTTGTTTTATTCAATACAATATTATACTTCAGAAATAATAAATGAGATGCAAGCAGATTTAAAAATTACTATTTGAAGTAACATAGATTTTTTTAATGGGCTCAACCTTACAACTAGCTAAATATAAGTAATTCAGTTGACTTTAGTAATAGTGAAATATAACTAATTCAATAGTACCATGGCAATTTATTTGTAGTCAATATGAGGATTCACACTCAAACACATCATCAGTGACCACAAATGTCTTTTTGAACTTTTTAAATTATTTTTGAGTATTTTGTTTGAGGTAGCAATTACTGAGCTAATTCTACTTGATTTTATTTTGATAAGTAAAGATAAAGTTTAATAGAATAGTCAAGACTATTGAAAATGAGCATATTTTTATAAATTTTATAAAATATTATGTTATGGCTTTTATAATATACTTTTATTTGATAAAATTTTAGAGCTTTTCTTTGCATTGTAACAATTGATAGTATTAATTCTAGTACAATAGGTTCAAAATTAATGGTTTGTAGTGCTCATGACAAGAATTTCTATTGATATAGTTTATATTTTGATTCTAGGAACTAACTCATTTATTATATTCATATCAATCTTATTTTTTCATAGCCATAGTGTATTGGCATTAGACTTGGTCTAGACTCAATTTCACATCTTATCTAGTTTGTCTTGTGAGCCCTATGTTATTTCCAAACCCATAAATTTTATATATAATACTTTTCTTGTAGAGTCTTATTCATAGAATGAACAACTTGAACATTTATTAGGCCTAAGAGGCCTTATGAATATTGGATTGGTCTTGCTCCAATGTCCATGTTACATATTAATTTATGAAGTTTGATTTTTTATCTTGCATACCCAAGCAAAAAATATTTTTTTCTTTACTAGAAAGTCTCCATATATACATGTTAAATAAATTTTAAATCAAAGTGTTTAGAGGACTCGAGAAACCTAATAGCTTATGCTTCACTATTGTCCCTCACATTTGAAATGTCATGTTTTCTTAAGTCTTAAGCATATTTTCTAGTTTCATGTCTAAGGTTAGATGTCCTACATCTAATATTAAATGTATAAGGTCTAAGCCTTCATTTCCTTAATTACTCCTAGACCTATAATGCTTATGTATTCTATTAAATCCATGCTTTTACATCTCTATACTAGTCAAGATTTATTTTGTATTAAACTTAAGCTACTAAGTAAGCTAGATTTAATATGCATGATTGCATTTGAAATCCAAAACTCTAAGCATTTAGTGGTGTTGGTTCTCAATGATTACGGTTCCATTCTTCTAAAGAATAAGCTCAAGCTCAAGCATGATAAAAAGGAAAGTATCATTAAAAAAGAGACAACATTAAGTTATAAGAGATAAATTAAGTTCTACTAAACCTAGGAGGGCTTTTCCTTAAGGCCCTTAGATAAGACAAAAAAGAAGAAACATTGAATTACAACATATGCCTTGATGCCATACTTGGTAGCATCCATAAACATACCTATTTGACCTCATATTAGGTAGATAGCAACAAGCATACATGTGCAATGAATTATAAAACTTAGTTTACACTTCTTAGGATCAATCCCCTTAGAAATAAATAATGCATATGTGCAAACTATAACAAACTTGTAAACAACCTAAGTCTATCATTAAACTACTAGGAACAAAAGAGACGTGTTTGAATAAAATATCAATCATCTAGCTAACTAGACTAGTGCTTATTCAAATCCACATAAGTATATCCCTTGTAATATATATGCTAGAGATAAGCTCTCATTTAATATGATATAACTAATTACTCCAAGTTATACATGTGGGAAAAACTCCAAATATGTATAGCTCTCTCTATATAAATCAAACGTGGGCTTACTTAAGATTTAGCAAATGATAGAAAAATAAATTATACACATTAGAAGGGTTGAAGTTAACATTACTCTATTTAAAGGAAGTATTATGGTGTTTTAATAGTGATTGAATAATGGTGGAAAGATAGTTGTAGCATAATGATACCTTCATCATATTGGAAACTGAGAGAAACACTAGAATTATCATAGAGATGAACTAAATTTTCACTTAGAAGATCATAAGCCAAGCTCTGTAACAACCCATATGCACACTTAGACGTATACAAAAAATATTGATGATCAAGTGTATTTTTAAAATTCATAACCTAACAAAGTGCATCCATATAATATATTAAAATAATTACATGAAATAAACTTTAATACTATTTTATAAATCTATTTATGGGACTATTACAACATTAAGCTAGTGTTGATGATCCTTATGACACACACAACAAAGAAGAACAAAGATCACTCTACTTCTCTTGAATAAGATAATTGATCCTAGGAATCAATCAACTCCAAGGTCTTAAATGTTGGAGTAGCCTAGTGGTCTATGTGATTTTTTTGTTTAAGGGGCCTATGCTAGTAAAATATCACACTATATAATTTATGCATCTAGATTATTAATATGCTATTTAATAGTTGAGAAATATTTCTTGATCAAAGAAAAATAATTCTAATCAATCCTAATCTACAAAATTATAAAAAAGATCAAAAGGTGTTAAATTTTTAAAAAGTAAACATAAATGTAAACCACCAACAATGTAGTCAATTCTAGCCTTAATTCTAAGAGGTTTGACAAATTCCAAATAACCTACTTGATGTAGTGAATAGTATTCTACTCTATCACAAACACTATAGATGTGAGATTCTAAGGAATTTGAAAAAATATTTTACTCAAGTGCATAAAACCATCATATTACACGTGCAAATTTCACACACTAACCCTTCTTTAATTAAATTTATAAGATTTCACCAAGTAATTCAACTTAAATAGTATAAAACCACAAGTAAAATTTGGAAAATAAATGACTACATGACTAAAACTTTTAGTCATGTGACTAAAACTTTCAGTCACGTGACTAAAAATGACTAAATTCTACTATTTTTTTGCAATTCACAAGTATAAATGACTAAATAAATGACTAACTTGATCATTAGGTAAAATCACAACTAAATAATTGGTCAGATAAATAAAAATGACTAAATAAATGACTATTACTATATTCTTTTTTTTTCGAATTTGATCATAATCCATAGAGCTTAAGCCCCCCTCATGGGACCCATACCTAAGCGGGCCATTTGGACACCTAGGTTGCTTGGTGCACCAAAAATACCTATTGCATGGAAGGCATTGCCTCTCGGTGTAGTTTTAAGGACTTCACATATTTTATAAAAAAAATTAACATTTACATTCTTTAACTTTTATTACTCATTATGTTAATGAATCATTAATGTTTTTAACTATGATTTGAAGCCGATTTGATTTTCCTATAGTGTTAGCATGTCAAATGTATCAAAGAGCAATTGTGGTCACTTTCACTAATAAAATATGTTTTAAACAATCCAATTACATTTTGAGGGCTATCTTGTAGACACTTTCATTTCAAAAGGTCAAGTATTTATTTCTAGAAGCAATTAGATTCAATTTACATGGATTGTAGAAATGTAATGTCTATAAAAGTAATTAGTTCTAGAAGCAATGCCTTAAAAATGTAAGGTCAAGTAGTTATTTCTATAAGCAATTAGATTCAATTTACATGGATTATAGAAACATAATGGTCGAGTCTACTGAAAACGAAGATTTTTCCCTTAAAAAAGAACATTTTTCCCTAAAAATGAAGATTGATTCACTTCTATCTTTGCTTGCTGATATACTCGACCATCTTAATAATGAGAAATAGAAATAACAATGATCGCTTTTGGTATGCAAATTTTTTCTCTTTCAGGCTTTATATTGTTAATTATTTTTTAAAAATAGAATTATTTTATAATCTATGAAATCAATTGTGTGTTGATCATTTTTATAGATGTTATCTTTTTATAAAAGTTTGAACTCTTGTATTTTTAGGAGCACATCATGCTTATCTTAATTTTCACAACCTATATTAAAATGGCAATGTAGATAGATGGATTTTCTTTTCTAAAAATGAAGATTAATTTTTGCATGCCTTCCACGCAATAGTTTTTTTTGGTGCCTTGGTCAGGTCATGTATGCATTTGGAGGGAATTTTAGGCAGTTGATTTTTGGCATAAAACATTGTGATTGCACATTGGAGGGAAGTTTAGAAGTTTAATCAACAATTTGGTGTTTCAGCTCCCACGTTTTAAGGTTTTCCCTTGGTTTGTAGAGAAAAAAATTAGCTTAAGAAAGAATCCATCAATATTAAAGGATCATTGGCATTGATGCAATGACAGAGACATCACTGTTAAAGGATCAAAGAGTGGTTTCTTTGTCATGAAGAACAACAAAGGTATCCATACGCCAAGGCACTGTCATGAGGGCATGATGCATAGCAGCCAAGAGAGTTTTGTAGTTGGGGTTTTAGAAGTATAAACTTCACACTTTCAAGAGGAAAAAACCCCATAAAAATAGATATAAAGCAAAAGTTTCGGTCTGAGAGTACATTGCAAGTTTGACAAAGGAAACAACCATTGAATGAAAAGAGTGGTGGTTTTCATTTTTGTAATGCCAGAGCTTGTTGAGTAGCATTTTTTGAGTTGCAACACCAGTATCATTCATGAAAGGGCGGGACATTAAACAAGGTTACAATCTAAAGGTAGGGTTTCCAATTGGAAATATTGAATCCTGAAACCTCATGCTTCCCTTTATTTGTTTGAGATGCATTCACTTTTATCAGTGACCTTTTCCACCAATCTTGAAGAAGGTCTTCTGACTGTTGTAATCTTTATTTGCTTCTATGATAGTGACCTTTATTTATCTGCCATGATCGTCAATTCCCACTTAAATACACCACTTAATTTTGATAGTGAATATATCTTTGTACTTTACCATGAACTGAGCTGCTCATTTTAAAGGTCCATATCCTTTGTATTATTTGACAAATACTTTTAGGTCTACACTAAGAAATAAATCATGATTTGTAGGATGAGTTGTTGTTTGTGTGAAAATCATTATTATATACATTAAGATCACTGTTTTATCATTTCATATTATTGTGATAGTGTTGCTACAACAATCCCTTGACTGTAAAAACTTTAACATTCCTTTGATCTTATGGACTGCTGCTCCATTTGATGCCCATGGTGCTTTGGAAATCATTGTTTTGGCATATCTTATCACTATCAGGACATTTTTTGTACTCATAATCACCTTATCATGTAATCACTTGGATCTGCATTATTATAACAATTAACTATAATAGTGTTTCCAAAGTTCTTTCATATCACTATTATCAAGCTTCATGTTATTCATTGAAAATTACTATTGGCTTCAACAACCATTATCCCTTTGTGACATTGCCACTATTTTTGGACCCTCCATTGTGTTAATATTACATGGTAAGTTGATCTTCATCCTTTATGACAGTGATCCTAATGTTGCATATCACTGTTCTTGCTTTCCATTGCTTCATTGTTGTTACAATCTTGTGCTTTCACTAATATAATGATAATGCTCTTTGACATTCAATGAATCTCATTGACTTTGACCCCTTTTCACTTTATTCCATGGTCTTTTACATCTTCTTTGTGCATGATATCAGGTCACATGGCATTCATAACAACTGCTATTATCTCCTTCATTTTTCTATGATCCTCTAACACTCATATGATTTAATATAACATTGATCATTTGCAACTATTTCCCCTCTATATATATATATTGTCTTTCATTCCTCTCCCTTGCATTCCTTGGACTACTATTATCATGCATTAAAAATTGAAACTCTTTATTCACTGTATTGATAGCTCATTGGCATTGTCATTGTTTGTATTCACTGCTATCTTATGATGATTTTTCTTCATAGTCAATCCTTAAAATCATTGTTCTGATAAAAAAAAAAAAATCTCTTTTTTTTTTACATTATATGATCTCATTGCTTTGAACCTTGTGCTTTATGATTATCACATCTTTGTTACAATCTCTTCAAGGATTGACTTTCTTTCTCTATTGACTACAAGAGACCCCTTTGATCTTACAACCCCAAGCCTCTTAAAGAAAACTTAGAATCAATTGTCAACATTGAACAAAAAACCATCATAGCTAATTTTATTTCTTTTCCAAGAACATTCAATGAAAATATAATGGAAAACAAACATCACTCTATGGGGTAGGGTTTATTTGATTTGAAAACCTACGTTCATCATGAACTCAGACTGATTAGATATGTAATTGATGTTTAATCTTGTGATCTCACTGGTCCATGATTGATCTTGATGTTGTTATTCCAAGATCTCACTGCTATCCCTGAAAAACATCCCACCATTCTGCCATCCCCTTGTACCAGAAACTTGGTGCAACATAGGTTTGTTTTATATGACTTTGGCTGGATCTATATGTTACCTTGATCAATGATGAATTGGACTTGCATTTGGGGGTTTTCCTTGAGCAAACTAGTAACATAGTTTTAATTTAGTCACAAAAATTATGTTATTTTTAAAATTTTAATCATCATGATAAGTCCTTATATGGTTTTGATGTGCCCTTATCTTCAAAAAATGATCCAATATTAAATGTTGGTAAAATTCCTTGGTTACCTAATTGGTTGAATGTTGTTAATGATGATAAAAATACTCTGTTATACATCATTCTTAAATATTGGTTCTAGAGAATTTTTGTTTCATCATGTTATTGCTCTAGTTTTACGTACAGCTACCTTGATTGTAGTAAAGGGTGCTTTAGATGCACATGGTTCCAGGATAATGCTTGATAAGAAAGATTTTGGTATGTTTTTGAAATTTCCATTGCAATGGTTTAGACTCCAGGACAAGATGGTACTAGTGATCTCTGTGCTTGGGATGCTTTTTATTTGGAAGTGTTTGGGATCTTGAATACCATTACGACCAACCAGTAAAGACTTTTATGCTACCAATTTTCCCATGATCTCTTATTTCATCAATAATGGACATGAGAAGTAGGATTCAAATAGTAATCTAAGTACCATAGTATTTCATTAGGTTTTCAAGGTAGGCAGATGGTTGTATGCTAATGCAATTCTGGTTTTTGGACTCGCTAGTTTTTATTTTGATACAAGTATTCTTTGCTTAGAGCTACTTTTTACACTTAATTTTTACTCTCAATGTTTTATTATTCATATGATTGATTCATGGAACTAGCTTACTTATGTTGTCATTAATTGTCCATAATATATGGATTGGTGTTACATGACTTGCTGAGTACTCAATGGCTTCCTTATTTTTGATGTTGATAAGGCCAAAATGAGGCACACCAGCTCATTTCACCATACTTGGTTAGAGACTATTTTTTTATATATCATATTTTTTGTAGAATATCTATTTACATTGATTTTATAAGATTGTTGAGTCTATGCTAAGTTTTTATGCCAATTTCAAGAAGATCCAAAAGTCAGCCTTTGAGTTTGTGCCAAGTCAGAGTCTGTTAAGACTGGTATGGATAGACACATGTGACTGATTTTCTTTTTTATGTATGACATCGACTAGAAATGTGTGAGGGTCTTTCCTTCACATGAATGTTTGTAATTGTATTTAGTTTATATGGCTTGGGTTTAAACTGCTTTTGGTTCCCCTCCTCTAGTTACAATTTTTAGTATTTAGTTGGTTTTCACAACCTGGTGTTTTTTTCATCCCCAGTGAGTTTTCTTATTGTAATTGAATGTATTCTCAAGTTGAATTGACCAACTTTGGCCACATATGGCTTTGAATATGTTGAAAGGTTTGGGGTTTACACCCCACTTGTTAGGTTCTTTTGCTTCCTAGTTATTTTTTGTTTTTTATTGCTGGTTGTTGGAGCTTAGGACTTATGTGTTGCTATCTAACTTGTAGTCTCCAGTTTCATTGACCTACTTTTGATATTGTGGACATTAATATAATTAACTACTCATTATTTCTTGGTTTTATTAGGCTATAAAAAGGTTCAAGGGCACAATAACATGTTTTCTGTCTAATATGCTTTTGTATCTAGCACTAATCAGCAGGTTTTATTGTAATCTAACATTATTTATCATGGTTATGAGTTCTTTCAGGGTACAAGTCTCCTACTGTTATGAATATGATATCTTCTATTTATCCATATTTTCCAATGATAAGATAAAAGCTTGCTTTGAAAATTTCTGTTGGTTAATCTGTCAAAATTTATTACCCAAGTTTTCCCTTGATTTGAGTATATAGTAATATGCCTGGTTTTCAAGCTTCCTATATGGTCATCATTAACCATAAAATTTTGTTGTACATGATTATTTAGTTCAAGTCTTAATATAAATCATGTTAGAGGCTTTAGATTCTTGCAATTCATAATGTTTAAAGAGACAAAGTTTTGGAAAATTTGTGTAAATAATATGAGAGGATCAAAATTTTGGACCACACTTTGTGGTCCATCATTAGAATGAATGATAAAATTACAGACAAGAGATCCTTTTATATATAGGTCTGATTAAAGTTTTAAACACTTGGTATAAATCAATAACAATCACTAACAATTATGAATATGATAAAATTATTGTCTATAATGCATTTATTATTTAAATACAACCATTAATTATTTTCCCTTAGCATTCAAAGGATTGGTTTCCAAGAATCCTTGAGTTCAATTCCCTCATATCTATTGAGATTATTAGGATGTTTCCAAATCTAGTAGCTTCTACTAATTTCCTTTCCATGTAGTGTTTATCAAACTAAAAGTTGATAAAGTTCTGAAATGTTCCTTGACCTGAGTATGATTTTAGGCTTAGTATTTTCATACGATTTCCAAGTCTATGAATTTTGATTCCCTTATCACTAGAATACAGAGTACTATTGACCATCCTCTTTTGTGGGTCATACTCTTAATTCTATTTCTGATATAAGTTCTATGTATATATATTTCATATTAGTTGTCATCCCATATTTATTCTGATGTTTGAGACTCTCTAGTTTTCTATTGATTATTTTTTCATTCAATGAGAGATGTTATTTTCTCACACAAAACCTATCATTTTTTGAGATCAATTATATAAATTGTCTAGATTTTTTTGACTGACAAAATCACCTCTACTTTTAAAATTTTTGAAAGCTAATTTTTTATATTTTTGTCACTTTAGGGCAATTTTCATATTAGTGTTACTGCCTTAATGCCAAGTATAGTTGTTTGGATGGTAGAGTTACTAGCTAAGTTAAATCCATTCATAAAACCTCTTATGTCTGCTTTGAAAAAAGAACAAGTATAAATGTATTTTACATACCTAGATTTGATCTATCTTTCATAAGATTTATTTATATTAAGTTCCATTATCTTCTGATCATATTCTAATAACTATTATTTACTGTAGTAGTAAGTATTACAAATGATGGCTATTGAAGCAGTAGCATAAATCATTTCACAATGTGTTGGACGTAAGCTTAGTCCAAATGGTAAGCTGATCAAGAATATATGTGCGTTGACCTGTACAGATCCAAGTGAAACTCCAAAGGCAACACAAATCAATGCAAATGAGTTAAATATAGAGGACTCTGTTTTGATGGGGAAACGTGCTGGCAATCAACATTCAAAGTCACAAACATCTTCTGTGGGTGAGGAAAGATCTAGGGTTGAAGATTTTATTAGTAGACATGGGGCAGAACTTGCTTTGAAGTCCCTATGTGACAAGTTTCAAAATTCACTATTTGAAAGGCTTCCTAAGCTTTGGGAATGTCTCATAGAAGTTTTCAAGCCTAGTGTACCTGATGGTTTGGAGCTATTAGAGGCTTTACAAAACATGCAAATGGTGGAGTTCAACGAAGAGCCTCAAGTCTTGATAAATAATCTTCAGGTACATTTGCACACTCAGATCCATGCATCTTTTGCAATTTTTTAGGATTTATTTGGAGTCTGGCCATGACTAATTTTTGTAGCAACCATGCATATTTTTTCTATGAATATTGATTTATATGGAAATTTTTATTTGTATGCATTAGCCATTCAATTTTTATTTTCATGTACTTGTTTCTGCTTTTGGTTCTCATCTTAAGAGGTAGATCATATTTTATCCAACTTAAGAGGAAACAAAAGATTGTTTTGTACATGATGATATTGCTGAGTTTGTTAGCTTTTATAACAATTATATTGATTATCATTTGTTAAAATATTAGTTTGTCTTTGGTAGTAGGATACAACTGATGCTAATTTTATTGCTCCATCTTTCACATAGCTTGAGTGGGTACATGAAGATTTATATGCCTCTATTGCTCAAATGAAAAATCCAATATTGTGCCAACCTCTAAAATCATGGATATTGATGAGCCTAGTTTTTGGTCAAATTTTGGGTAGATCTATAGTCCATTTGTTGGCAATGTCATGAAATTTAGTAGTTAAATATTAATATTTGCATAATGTTTCCCTCAAACCATTGACATTGGGTTTAATCCTATCTCTGTGAAGTTTTAATGACATTGGCATATTATGTGGATTATCTATATTGATTTTGTGTATGATTGATGAATGTTCTTTAAGGTGATTATAGATGTGCAATTATTATGCGTATTGACATTGCTATGCAGGACACAATTTGTGGATGCTAAGTTGAGAAAGGAAACCGACAGATGGTCATGTAGGGGAATCATTCAAAGGAGTCAACTGAAGGACGATAGTAGTAGATTCCCCACAACAATCAATTGTAACAACATTGTATTTATGGCATTGAGAAATCGTGGGCATTACTACAATGTTGAGTCCACGTTTGGGCATGCATGTATGATCGGATTCCCTACAAACATAACCACTTTTCCACTCTTTTCCTCGCTTTCCGTAAATGGCATCCTCTCAGTTAGTGAGAGTTGACTGCCTTGTTTAGCTGGTAGTATAAATAAGGATTTGAATCTTCTTCTTGGGGTTTCCTAGTTCTTGATTGTTGTTGTTACATGATATCAATGATGTATTAAGCATTCTCCAATTTTCAATACAACCATGCTGCTACTCTGTTTATACATTTTTCAATGAATGAGATGATAGTCTGAATTTAGGCATTTGAGTTTGTATTAATCTTAGTGGATACTCATCCAAGGGGGCCCACTTGGAGAGTAATTCGTTCTTTAGAGTAATTAGTTTAGTTACTATTTCTTGTTCTGTACTTAGTTCAAAATCTGGCATCAACTATTCTTGCAGCTACTAGAACTCTATTCTGTGTATGTTCCTACAACCAAAGCAGATAGAGTAGTTTCATGTCTGTTCACCCAGATCTTTATTCTTGCTCTGCATTTCAATGGTTGATGTTCAACAATTGCTTTATTTCCTTTCAACAATTTACCTCCAGTATTGTGTTTCTTAGCTATAGGATGCAGTGACTACTTGAGCCCCTAGTGCACATATAGTGCTGACCCATTTCAAGTTCACGTCCCTGGGTTGACAAGTTAAATGCACCTTCATGATGATTGAATGGATATTTAGGTTAGATGTTCAGTCTCTGAATCAAGGCTATAAAGGCTTAGTTATGAGATCATTGTAGGAGGCTGACATTTTTGGCACCATTGATGGGGATGGTGTCAAGCTAGGAAGTTCTTTAGAGTCTTTGATAGTTTCTCTACTATAGCATTTCTCTTGAGTTGTTCTTAGAGTACCCCCTTGCTTAGACGGGTAATGATCTGCTATTTTTTTGCTCATTCTTTGTGTGAGTTAGCTGATGTTGAGCTGATATGGCATGCTTTCTTCTTAATGATCCTAATCCATTTCAACTAGTTGAGCTTCCAAATCTGCCCAGAAATGAAGAAGAAGAGGAACCATTAAATCCCTTTGTTGATGCATATCCTGATCTAACTAATTTTGAAGCCTCCACTAAAGACCAAAACCAGATTGATAACCCCTTTACCTTGGGAATTCATCAAGAAGACATGGGTGATACCTTCTTGTTTGAGTTTGAAATGCTATGTGAAAGTTATGACTATACCATCGATGCTCCTAGGTTTGAGCTATTTCCTACCACTTTAAAAGAAGTTGCACTAAGATGGTTTACGAGTCTAGCCAAAGACACTGTGGAGACTTGGGAAGATATGAAGACAAAGTTCCTTGGAAAATACAAGGAATATTGCAAGAGTAGTGAGATGAGAGGCTCGGTGATGTCTTTAGGATGTAGCAGAAGGAAGATGAAAACTTGGAAGATTACATCTCAAGGTTTTTGTTTTGTATACAGAAATCTCCACACCATACACAATGAAGAATCACAAAAGTTGCTTTTCTTGAAGGGAATCAACGATAGCTACACTAATGCTTTGGGCCTAATGGCGGGAGGAGATATCACTCAAGTTCCTTGGGAGGATATCAAGAAAATATGTCAAAACTATTCTAAAACAGCTTCAAAGAAAGGGAGAGCTTACCAAACTTTTGTGGGTAAGTCATCTACCAATGGAGTTTCAAGGATGGAGATTACTAATTTGTTGGAAAACTTCAAAAAGGATATTACAAACAATCTAGCTACTCAGCTAGATACACTTCAGGCAGAAGACAAACATGAGAAGGCAGAGGCAACGTTGATGAATACTACCCTCATTGTAGACAAAAGAAGAAGAGGGATTGTAACTACAAGATGGTAGCTAACATTGACAGCAAGATTCCACCTGGGCTCAAATTAATTCAAACTAAGGAAGGTCAAGTCTACCTTGTTGCACAAAGGGAGCCAGGGGCTCCAAGACAAGGTATGCCACCAGATCCACTATCTTTTTTTGGGCCAAACTAGACAGCCAGTTGCATGCAACCATCTTCTCAACCCTAGTAGCCTATTGTAACGCCTCCACCTACTAATTCAAGCCCCAATGCACCCAAACCTACACAACTACTAGCTCAGCCCACACCCAATCCAAATAACAAACCACAACAACACCTAGCATACTCGGCCGATCCAAATCAATTCCTTGCACATGCTGTGAGTGTAAGTAACATCCATTTGTGTTCAAGAACCACTTTCCCAACTCCTTCCACACCCATCATCACTGAGCTACATGTGGAAGAGGAAGATGAACCTCTGAATGATCCTATCCAACTAACTGAACCTCAAAATCCTAAGGCCACCCTAGGAGGATATCCTATCATTCTTGGAATGCCATGGTTAGCAACAACAAAAGATTATATTAGGTGTCGGTCGGGCGACATGACTATTTTTTATGGCAAGAATACTAAAAATATTGTTCTTTATCCTTTTGCTTAGCCGATCCATGATGAAGAGGATTTTGTATGGCCACATGTTGGTGAAGAAGCCGAGGAAGTTAACTCAGTGGCGCAACTCATGATGTTAGGTAAAAGCCTTTTTTTGTAGCTTCAAGACAAAGATGAAGTGCCATCTAGTATAATTCAGAACTATTATGAAGTGGAAGAAGTATCATCTTCTACTTCAGTCAGGATACTTTTTCCTGCTCTTCTTGCAGCCACTCTTCCTGCAGCCACTATGTCTACAAAGAAACTTCCTGCAACAACAAGTATGTTCCATACCATGTTGTCGTATGAACTCAAGGTACTGTATATTAATAAAGAAACCATGATAGGATTGACTATTCCAATACAAGTGTCTGAAGGAAGATATTTTAATATTAACAAGTTAAGTGAAGAAAATCAATTGCAATTGGAAGACTTATTGAAGTCTCATCAGCATGCATGTGCATGGGACAATCATGATATGAAAGGATTGGATCCTAAGCTCGACACTCATAGGATCTACACTAGAGAAGATTGTCAACTAGTAAGGCAACCTCAATGAAGGATCAACCCTGCATTGGGAGGAATTGTTAAAACAAAGGTACAAAAATTATTAATCTATCCTATTTTAGACAGTCAGTGGGTGTCTAGATTAGTAATTATGCCAAAGAAGAAAGGAAAGTGGTGAGTTTGTGTTGATTACAAAAAACTTAATGCCGCCACTAAGAAAGACCATTTCCCCTTGCCTTTTATAGATCAAGTTTTGGACTCACTTGCAGGAAAATAGTACTTTTCTTTCCTAGATGGATTTAGTGGCTACAACTAGATTCCAATTGCACCTGAGGACTAGGAGAAGATGACCTTCACCTACCTATGGAGAGCATATGCTTATTCGGTACTTCCTTTTGGCCTATGCAATGCACTTGCAACTTCCCAAAGAGCAGTCATTAGCATATTTTCAGACATCTCCCTTGATTGCATGAAGATCTATATGGATGAATTTGCCACATATGGTGCTGATTTTAATGAAGCATTGGAGAATCTTAGGAAGATCCTATAGGAGTGTGAAGACCAAAACCTATCCTTGACTAATGAAGAGTGCTTCATGATGATGTAGGAAGGTGTAGTTCTTGGCCACTACATTTCTTGCAAAGGAATCCAAGTCGACCCTACAAAAATTGAGGAAGAGTTCCTACAGCAATTCACCCAACATTCAGCATACGAGCTTCCTATAGCTGAAAGTGGTGGACCTAGCGTCCCACCTTCCGGCTAAATTAAGGTACATAATTTTCATAATAAAGATTTCCACTTTAAATGGAAATCCATTTCTTCACCCACCCACCCATCCATCCATCTGTATCATCTTTCTCTCTCTTCCATCATTTCATTCTGCCTCACTTCACTTCACTTCACCTTCATTAATGATCCAGGTGGATCCTGGAAAACCTAAAAATTTCACAATCTCAAAATCTCATGAAACCAACATCATCACGTAGAGCTCGCTGACATGGTCCTGACGTAACTTGAATGGGCTCAAAACGAGTTTGTATGCATAAGTTATGTGCAGTCAAAGGTCTGGTCAAACAGGGAAATCAGGGGTTCAAAAAGGCAAAAAATTAATCTTTTCAAAGTGAGACAAAAATGACACAAAGTTGTAGAGCTTGTCGTGCTGATTCCGAAACTATATTCGGTTTCGAAAACGGAGTCCGTGTGAGCAAAATAGACCCGGTCAAAGTTTGCAGATAAAAAGAGTTGACCAGTCAAAATGATGACGTCAGCATGATGATGTGGCATGGTGACAAGGTATGAGGATGATGTGAACCAATCACAGGTTGACACGTGTCATCCAATAATAGCCTGTAAAATCCAATTGCATGTTGACACGTGGCAGACTTCTTGGCGATGTTGTTTGTTAAAAGAAAAGTTGGTTGATGTGAGTCAAACCCTTGACCTCCCACATGCAACTTTTACTCCCCACCACTACTCTATGTGGAGTTGATGCTACATAGTTGGAGTCAATTTCTATCTCTTATTTAAAATAAAGGTAAATCCCTTAAAAATTGGTAATGTGTGATTTGAACCCCCGACCACCTATACACAATTATGGGTGCCAACCAACATGACAGGCAATAATTTCGGGATTTCTGGGGATCATAATCTATTTAGAGGCTTGTACGGTGGAAATCCCTAAATAAAGGGATCCGAACCCCTCAAATAAATCCAAAACAAAAATCAAGCCCGAAATATATGGGCCAAAATCCTCAAAATAAAATGCATGAATATTATGAAGGGGCTCGTTCAATGTGAGCCATTAAAATATTAAAATTTATAAGCCCAAATTCATGCAAATCATGAATTAAAATATTTTTAAAAGATATAGTTTAAAATTGGGGATTTTAAATGATTTTTATTGTAAAAGGGGGGATATTATGAGATTTATTTCTTGCAATAGGTGATATGGGTATATTTGCAAATAATATGGTTTTAGCCCATATTAGCAAATAAATTTGTATAAAAGGGGAAGAGTTTTGGCTTGAAAATAAGCAAGTCTACTTGGAGAAATAATTCCTTTTGTGAGAGTTGAATTCTTTTGGAGAGGAAGAATTGCAAGGTGTTATTATACACCAAAATTGTAAAAGTGAGAGATTGTGGGGAATTTTGTGCAGGTTTTTTGAAGCTTGAATATTGTAAGAAGGCATCTTCAGGTGCTTGGCGATATTAATAAAAGTGGTCCAACATTGAGAAGCGGACCCGGAGACGTAGTCCTGATTGGACGAACTCCGTTATCAACTTGCGTCTGATTCTTCTATCTTCTGTCTTATTATTCTTCTATCTCCTGTCTTACATTCTCTCTAATTTCTTTCCAGTATTTTCAATTTGGCATTTAAGTTCTAATTACAACATTTTAGTAATTAGTTAATTTCATTGAGTTCTGTAAAGGATTAAGTGAACTTAGTTTGTAATTTCAACGGTTAAACAACATAATCACACAATTCTGTCTAGATCGGGGAAAAAATTGTAATTAGGATTAATTTGAAAGTTATTTTGTAAACCTCTAATTACAGATCAATTAATTGCTCAAATATTTCTAAAAAGACAAAATGGTACTTTCTCTCCCTGATCTTTGCAACACATCCTTCGTACGCTCAGGTATGTATGCGATAATTCTCATCTCTTAATTTCCTTTTAAGTGCATTTATTTAATCATGGCAGGTTACTATAGGTAATTACATAATATGTCAGTACTTCTTGTCAGTTCACCACTCCCTTCTCACATGTGTGGACAGATGTCCAAGTTTAGGTTGGGGGGAAATAAAAATGCGAATATACTACCCATGTGTCAAATCATAATTTGGCTATGTTAGAAAATTTAAATAAGATGATTTGAAAATCTGGCTCACATGTGTGAAGCGATGTTAATTGAGCCACCAATTTTTCTCTCATTTATCACCCCTTTTCTCACTTTAATTCCTTAATTTCTCTATCATAGTCTTGAGTTACAAGCAATAAATGGTGAAAATAGAAAAAAGGGGGCACTGATAAATTTTGACTCAAAATCCAACAAAATTTCATCAGATTTTCGACAAAATTTTGTCAGAATTATTTCGTTGATTTTTTGACGAACTTTGAAACGTCAAAATTTTGACCCAGCATTGTCGGCTGGGTCAGAATTTTGACGTTTCAAATTTCATCAGAAAATTGATGAAATAATTCTAATGAAAGTTCGTTGAAATTTTGACAAACTTTTGTCAGATTTTGAGTCAAAATGTATTAGTGGGGAAATTCAGTTGACACTGACAGTGTAAATTTAGTAGGAAGGTGTTGGCCTTCAGACAATAATTGCAGAGGAAAGAAATTTTGTAGAGTGGTAGTGATTTTAGACAATGGGAGGTGGCTTAATTTGGAATGAGCCCTCAGTTCATGACGTTTTGTTGCAGGATGCACAATGCTTGGCATAATTTCAACATTGTGGATGGTTTGATTATTTCATGAAGTTAGATGGCTTTGACGAGGGCATTGCACTCAGATTTTCCCAAACATTATTTGAAGGCAAAGCCACAGTAAAAGGGTTAGAAGTGGTGGCAACTGAGGTGATAATTGTGGAAGTTTTAGGGTTTCCTGCTGATGGTGAGCATTACCCTACCTCTAGGGATGTCAGGTCGACTAGAGTAGAATTTACAATACATGGTGACTCACCAATTAGCATTGACAAGTAGGGAACAAAAAGAATGTCTATGCATGAACCATGGAAGTAGGCAGCTATCTACATTATAAGGTATATCACCTATGAGGGATGTTTGTCAAACCTGCATTTAGTACATTTCAATCTCTTGAGCCACATGAGGCATGGAAGGAGGATGAATGTGCCCAATGTTCTATACAGTCTTCTCTCCATCATGGCTACCGAAACACAAAAAGGTAGGGACAAATATGTCTCCCACCATTGCTTGATAAAATTATTGGTTAAGAAATCTTTGCATAGTGTATCTAGATGTCCTAGGAAGAATTTTTAAACATTGACCAATTTAGAACTGAGGAACTACAACCTAGGGTTTTACCCCAACCCCGTAGTGTTAGTAGAAGATTAAGCATAGTTGAAGCCACTCTTGGTGCTTCAACTTCTAGTGGTAGTTCTAGTATGAATCCTTTTGCAGTTGCAGAAGAAGCTAGGAACATTAGTCCCTTTGAAACAGAGCATTCAGAAAAAGAAAGTTCTTCATCTGATTTTGATGATGATGTCCCCCTATAAGCCCTAACAAGAGCCAAGGCACAAGGGAAAGAAGCTGAAACAAGCAAAGAAAAAGAAAAAAACTAAACACAGCTTGTGAAGAAAGAGGTGCCAAGTGCTAGGAAGAGAAAGGTTGACCCTATTCATCCTGCAGCCAAAGGAAAACATAAGAGCACCCCTAGGAAGTCAAAACACCTGGGCTGACTTTTTGTATGCCTTCACAGGAAAACCTTGGGCATGGTGAGAAACCACATGGGGACACTGAAGCTCCAATGGAACAATAGCATGTTGAAGAAAAAAGATAGGATATATTTGAGAGAGTAGCAAAAATAACACTAGCAGACCTTGCTAATATCACAGAGCAGTTTGAGGATGAGCAGGGGTTCTTGCAGCAAAACCAAGAACAAGAGAAGGGGTTCCTACAACCACAACAAGGAGCACAACAAGAGCCAGAGAAAAACCAGGAACATGAACAAGAGGTCCTGTAGCAAGAAGGGGGAAAAGAAATAGTACCTTTGCAGCCACAGACAACTAGACAGCCCAAGTTCATGCATATAGTACTGTATGGGGAGCAACCATCAACAAAAAAACTAGTAGGAATTCATAACCCTCCTAATTTTATGATTCATGCAACAATTTTAATTTATGGAAAGAAATAGAAAGGAGGGAGGAAGAATGGAAATAGGAGAAGAAGAGATTGAAAAAGGAAATCTAAGAGAAAGATGAGGTTATTGAGGAGAAAAATGAGGAGATTGCTACTTTGAAGAAGAAAGTAGATGACATTGTGATCCTGGTGCCATGAATTCTAGAATGCAGAGCTCCTCCAAGGGTTTATTCCCTGCACTTGAAAGAGAAATATCTCTCTTTCAAGTTGTCAAAAATTGTTTCAGATTTAAACCCCTCCATTGAAACTCCTACCGAATTCTTCAATGCCTATAGGATTGCTTCCCTTGAGATGAAAAATTTATTATGTGAATTCTATTTGCACAATTATGCTATCACACAGGATCATGACTAGAACCTGTTGCTATATGTTGGGGATATTCAGCTAAGAGCATTCATGTCTTGGGTATAGAACGAGATTAATTGGGGTGAGCAGAACAATGCTTATAAGAAAATGGAATCTAACATCCCCTTAGCCATCAGGGTTGAGTTAAGCAACCCAAGGGATATTCACAGAGAATAGTTTAACAAATGAGCTAAAACAAGTCGAGCCCCCATTCTATTCACAATTATGCTGCAACATTGAATCAAATTGACATGTATATCCAGATTGGTAGAACAAAGGGGAGATTTTGGTTTCCCCTGACTTTCCAGCCACCCATTCTCATGTGGCCAGTACCAAACAATAGATTCTATCAATATGATATTACTATAGAAAGGAAAAGGTGGAACAAATTTGACGGATTGGGAGGATTTTATTGGGACCTAGACTCACGCTCTATTGAGACAGATGTTGGCCAGCTAGCAGTTGCAAACTTGAAAGCTTTGACCAAACAAAAGAAAAACCCTTCCACTGTTGGAGGACAAACAAGACGTTAGGTTGGGGGGGAATGGCGAGCCTAGTTTTTGGTCAAATTTTGGGTAGATCTATAGTCCATTGTTGGTAGTGTCATGAACTTTAGTAGTTAAATTTAATATTTGCATAATGTTTCCCTCAAACCATTGACATTGGGTTTAATCCTATCTTTGTGAAGTTTTAATGACATTGGCATATTATGTGGACTATCTATATTGATTTTGCATATGATTGATGAATGTTATTTAAGGTGATTATAGGTGTGCAATTATTATGCTTACTAACATTGCTATGTAGGACATGATTTGTGGATGCTAAGTTGAGAAAGGAAACCAATAGATGGTCATGTAGGGGAATCATTCAAAGGAGTCAACTGAAGGACGACAACAATAGATTCCCCACGACAGTCAATTGTAACTGCATTGTATTTATGGCATTGAGCAATCATGGGCATTACTACAATGTTGAGTCCATGTTTGGGCATGCATGTATGATCAGATTCCCTACAGACATAACCACTTTGCCACTCTTTTCCTCGCTTTCCCTAAATGGCATCCTCTCAGTTATTGAGAGTTGACTGCCCTGTTTAGCTGGTAGTATAAATAAGGATTTAAATCTTCTTCTTGGGGGTTCTTAGTTCTTGATTGTTTTTGTTACATGATATCAATGATGTATTAAGCATAAACTCCACTTTTCAATACAACCATGCTGCTACTCTATTTATACATTTTTCAATGAATTCAAGATGATAGTCTAAATTTAAGCATTTGATTTTGTATTAGTCTTAGTGGATACTCATCCAAGGGGGCCCACTTGGTGAGTGATCCATTCTTTAGAGTAATTAATTTAGTTACTATTTCCTATTCTGTACTTAGTTCAAAATTTGGCATCGACTGTTCCTGCAGCCACTAGAACTCTATTTTGTGTTTGCTCCTACAACCAAAGCAGACAAAGAAGTTTCCTATCTGTTCACCCAGATCTTTATTCTTGCTCCATATTTCAATGGTTGATGTTCAACAATTGCTTTTTTTCCTTTCAACAATTTACCTTCAGTATTGTGTTTCTTAGCTATGGGATGCAATGACTACTTGAGCCCCTAATGCACATACAATGCTGACCCATTTCAAGTTCACGTCCCTGGGTTGACAAGTTAAATGAACCTTCATGATGATTGAATGGCTATTTAGGTTAGATGTCTAGTCTCTGAATCAAGGTTGTAAAGGCTTAGTTATGAGATCATTGTTGGAGGCCGATAGACCTTACACAAAATAGTGATCTCAAAGAACTATTACCCATTATGGGCATATCAACTTTTAGGGGTTATCAATAATCACTTATACTAATAGAGGACACAAAAGCTTGTTTTGTACTTGATGATATTTTTGATTTTGTTAGATTTTATAACAATTATATTGATTATCATTTGGTAAGCTATTAGTTTATCTTTGATAGTAGGATATAGCTAACTCTAATCTTATTGCTCCATTCTTCACATAGCTTGGGTGGGGTACATGAAGATTTATATGCCTTTATTGCTAAAATCCAATATTGTACCAACCTCTAAAACCATGGTCCTTACACAAAAAAGTGGCCTCAAAGAACTATTTCCCATTGTGGGAATATCATTCTATTAGGGGCTATGTAAAATCACTCATACTAATATTATAAACAATTACTTAATATAAATTTATAATCCTAACAACCACCCATTAAGTTTAATTGGGTAAATAAAACATACAATCAAAATTACGTATCAGTCAATATTATTTTTGGGGATATAATTCACTATGGTCAATGTCACATGTACCCAGTTACTCATTCTCATGATGCCTTGTCACTTGAAGTGACTTGCATGAGAAGAAATTACATAAGAGGACGTATTCAAAGACATTCACAATTTGTATCAGTGACAGTCATTTATCCATCCCCATCAATTTTTGTCTCATATATGAGTCACGCAGCTCTTCTTGCATACATCTGTTTAAAGCCACTTCCTCTTTTGTTAGTAGTGTTCAATGGGAAGTTGTCTTGTGGACATAGTGGAAAATCTTTGCCAATTGGTGAATAATTAAAATCGATACCTCCAAAAATGGTGAATAATACAAGCTAAAAGCGATGTAGAATCGCCAAGTTTTTACAAAAAAATAATTTTGTCTCAATTAATTCGCCTATGATAATGCGTCATTAGAACCGATTCGCTAGTAGTTTATACTATAATTACAAATATTAATTAAATTCGCCAGTAATATTATATTACTACCATTAATTTTGGGGCAATATCGCCACAATAATAAATTACCATTTAATTAAATTAGGGATATTTTAGCCTTGAATAGGGCTTTAATTTATTGCCATCAAATCATCGATTATCATTTTAATCAGATGGATGCAAGTTAATTTTGCACCCTAATATGCGTGTGCCTTTTAAAGTCTTGCTGAGGCCCAAAAATTGTTTTGGTCCACACGATTAGGTTTAATTGTGTGGACCAAAACAATTTCTTGGCCTCAACAAGCCTTTTAAAAGGCACGTGAGTACTTAGGGCACGAAATCAGACCAAAAAAAATTTCAGGGGTCAATAATCCTTTTAAAAGGAATGTGCATATTAGGGCACGGAATCAACCTCCAACTGTTTGATTAAAAAGCTAATCAATGGTAAAAATTTCACTTTTCATTTAGTCTTAATTTTAGAGTGATATTTTAAAAAAATACTTAATCCACGTGTGCTCCAATGCGATTTCGATGGTGAATTTATGCTCTTCCCCCTTGACCCCCGCAAGGGGCACTGCCCCTTGACCCCGCCGGTGGTTGCCGGCCCCGGGCCCCTACTTCAATATTACAAAAAATAAAAAATATATGGAGGAACTGCGCCGACCAACTATGCAAATTTTTAAAGGGGAGATTCGCCATTGTAATTAATATTTTTAGTGATTATTCGCTAGGATTCTCCACTGTGATTATTATTTTTACTAATTATTTATTAAGATTCGCCAAGATTTTGCATATTTTTTTAATATTGTGCATAGATTTGCCAAGAAAATTAATATTTTTTTTTCAAATAAAAGGAAAGATTCTCCAGGATTTTACACCTTCACCGAGGGGGGGGTTTCTTAAAGTTATCCTTGCTCGTGGATCCTAGTGACATTCAATATACCCTAGATGTTTTGGGAACTTGGGGGCTTGGATGGTATGCCCTCTCCTTGCCCCTACCATTCTTTGAATGTTTTTGGGGCATCCCTTAAAAATAGGGATGTTGTGGCAACCACCTATGCCTCCCCTCCCTTTTGGCCTTTTTTGGGGACTTAATGGCATCCCCTAGCCTCCCCCAAATGTCTTGACTTCCTCTACTGCCCTTAAGAATTTTGGGCATTCCCCACATGAAATGCATACAAAATGGAAAATAATAAAATAAAATTTAGAATATTCTAAAAGGAATAAAATCCTAAAAGGGGAGCCCACCAAAACCCCCCAACCCAAAAAATATTTTAAAACCCATTCTTGTTGTTGTTCATTCACTAAAAGATAAGATGAAAAGAGAAGGGGAAGAAGAGTAGTTTCCAAGATATCAGTCCAATGGTGACTACTATTTTTGAGCTCATTGCTCAGTGTTACTATGTGCTATGCATGATGAAACATTTCCTTTTTTGGCACCTCTCAATACAAATCACATGTCTTATTATGTTGATGATTATTGGTTTTCTAGATGGATTATGGAATTTGTGGATTGTTATTCATTTGATTTGTTATGTTATTTTTCTAAGTTATTGGTCTTGGTGTGGGAATGGGTACAAGGGTACAAGTTAAGGGTTTGCGTCTGTTGGTATGACAAATTTTTTTCTAGGGTATATATATATATGTGTGTGTGTGTGTATACGTATATATATACATACATATATATATGTATGTATATATACATATATATATACACATATATGTATATATATACATATATATATGTATATATACATATATATATAAACTATAATTTATAATTTTTATATATATTAAAAATATACAAAAACAATAATACTCAAAATTTCCAATAATTAATAAAAAAAATACCTCATAATTTGCAAAAAATAAAATACTCATAAATCCATAATTCATTGATTTGTCAAATGTTAATACAAAATAAAAATTATAATCAATAATCTTCATTTTTCTCTTTATTGAGAACATCAAATTCAACATTTGGTTCAATTTCATTTGAACCCCAATTAGTTGCAATGCCACTCCCACTAGTCGTGTCTTATATAGAAGTTGTCTCATCTAAAAAAAATTTGGCAACTTGTGCAATAGTAGAGTCTAAGTTGGCACACTTAGGAGTTAGATTCCAATTCTTCCTTACCTCATCATTATAATTAGGTTTCTTATGTGATAAGAGACACAAGTTGCAGTATACATAGATCAAATCCTTAGTTTTTTTTGCATCTAATGGATTTCACTTAATTGAGTGTATAAAGGAATATTTACTCCAATTTTTCTTAGCTGAAGAACTTGCAACCTTCAAAAATTGCATACAATATTTACAATTATAAAACATTAATTATAATATATAACAATGAAAGAAAAGTGAGGAAGTTAAAAAATAAAAAATGCATACTTGAGATAGAATTTTTATTGCAAGAGGCTATAGCTAAATAGAGCTTTGGCCATGTATGTACCACCATTCATGAGCATATTTTTTGTACTTTTCTCAAAGAGTGTAAACTTCATTATTTCGTGAAGATATAAAGTCGACAAACTTATTCAAGAAAACACTTGGTATATCTACATTTGGGAATATTCTTCTAAATGCAATCTTGTACCCAATAGCAACCTCTTCATCTTTGTATGGTTCCACTCTTCTCAGCAAGGAAAGTATCTCTGTGCTATAATATTTTGGGGACAAGGAAAATGCTAGGAGATGCAAGGGTGTGGTTATTTTTTTGCAATGGTCAACAATGATATTTTGCACTCTTTCAAAAAATGCTTTTGTGGGTTCATGCTCATTGGCTTGTATTATGGTATTTTTTTAAACCACAAAGGCCATGCCATCATAAATTTCACCTAAAAATGGTTGATTTGTATTATAGCATAACTAATCATAATCATGATGGGTTCATTGAAATTGAAAACATATTCCATATGAACCCACCACATATCACACCTTCACAAGTCATCTCAAGTTGATTGTGTGATGCAAGTCAAGTTTTGGCAACCTAACATGGTGTAAAAATTAAAATAAATTGAAAACTAAAATTTAGATGACATTAAAAAAATTAATAATATAATAAAAGATAAAATTACCTTCAACAACTTCAAGTTGGAAAAGGTCTTGAAGATGGTTGGTGACATGTGATCTGATGTGTTACAAACATTTCAATCTCCTCAACCTCTATGTAGATTTCTTTGAACCACTCAATCTATGTGCCAATCTTTTGCAATGTTAAGTTTAGAGAATGGACGACACATAGTGTCCAAAAAGTATGCCTATATATACCCTCTACTATTGAACCAATTTCCCTACAATATTTAGTGTTGTTTGTTATGACTTGGACAATGTTTTTAGGGCTCGTCATCTCAATGGATTGTATGAGGATATTGACAACGAAGGTTGCATCCTTCACTTACCCCTCACAATCAATTTCCTTCAAAAACATCACCTCTTTAGGAGACATTGTAATGACATTAATTAGTGGTCTAATTTTGCAATCCTTCCATCCATTAAATGATGGATAATTTTGTTTTTGGTCATGTATCCTTGACTGCACTCAATGATGTCTCTATGGAAGCATTTTCCTTGGCAAATAAGGTGGTGCCTAACTTTTCATACCCAAGACTAATGGAATCAATAGGTGCATTGGTAATTGTTGTCACCATATCTTGCCAATATGGTGATTTGGCAAGGTTAAAATGTAGCCCAGTGCTATAAATACAATGAACAATGCTCTTATCTACAACCTCCCTTGCCTCATTCTTGAAGGGATTATCTAGTGGGCCTCTATTTTAGGAAAGAAATGGACAATTTCCTTTTTTCAAGATGATGGTGGAATGAAAGGATGTGGGGAAACCAATATTGTTAAGCTAGTAAGAGGTTTGTGCAATACTTTCTTGAAAAGCTGATGTACTCTTTCCTTCCCTCTATAACTTACATTGCCAACCTTTTTAATTTGGCTTTGGAAAAACTCTTAATTAGGCTAGGGGTGAAGCCATAATAGTGGTTTACAATTTTATGGAGGAAGGAAAATTGAGAAAAAATGACCCCATGGAAAAAAATTAGTTTTGGGGGTTTGAATGAACCTACAAGTTCGACTGAACCCAAAAGTGGTTTGACCGAACTAGGGTTTTAATTGTTGGGCCCATATTTACCACCCAAAAAAGACAAAGGAAATTCATATGAAGGGTGGTTCGCTCGAACCCCTAGGGGTTCGTATGAACCCCCCTAATTCTTGATTCTTCCCCTGAAACACAAAAAAAAAAAAAAATTATGCTTTGAAGCTCGGGTTGAGGATGAAAATGGAGGAGTATTTACAAACCCAACTAGAATTAGGTAGTCCTCAGAATGATCTATCCAATGAATATAATTTTAATATGTTCTGGTTTTATAATGTATTTTCTTTTTTAGTTTTATTAAACATAGGTTTTTCATCGAAAATGAAGGTCTTTGTTCTACACATGTAGAAAATTAGTAGATTATCAAAAAAAAATTTGAAAAATATGAGTGCACCAGATATTGAAGTCCTTGATCCAAAATAAAAATAAAAATTGATATATACAAAAAAATTTATACATTATACAGTTGCGCTATGTCTAAATTGTAATTGGTTTGACTTTGAAACTTGATTAAAGAAAAAATATTCAATAAAAAACTAACCAAGTGGAAGCACTAGATATTGGAGTTAAAAATATAAATTCAAAAGACTTAGAATTTTATCCTTCATGGAAAAAAAGTTGTGTTATACAGTGTGCGTCACTTTTTAAAAATGTTGTTTTTTGAAAAAAAACTAGTTTTCATGAGAGATGGAAAAAGAAGTGCAATCTAATTCCAAAAATTTTGAATTTTTTTTTTTTTGGAATCTATAGAAAAAATATGACGAGACTCTAGTTTGCATCATCTTCAAATTCCTCATGGTTTAGCCGCTATAGGTGCCTGAATGTGAAAATTTAGTTAAAAACAATAATTTTAGTGTCCAGTTTGGCCAAAAATTGTAAACCACTATTGTGGGATCACCCCTAGTCATAGTGTATAGGTGAGTTTTCACTTGACTATATGAGCTCTTATACTTAGTCCCACATTGACTACAATTCCAATGGTAATATCCATCTGCAAGAAGTTACTCAATCATGGATGTATGTTGCTAAAGAGTTGATGTTTGTCAAATTTGACCAAGCTCTTGACCTATGGGCCAATTGAACTAGAACTACTAGTTATTTTATGTGAATAACAAAACAAGAAAAAAACATTACA
>VDFB02000015.1:111966964-111986463 GCA_007258455.2 Sequoia sempervirens
CTAATGATTTTGTCCATACATATCACCAACAAATCATAATCTCAGTCACCCTATTTTTGAGGGTTTTGTAGTCCAAACATGATATAAAGGGGCTCTTACACTTTTGTGATTATTGTAGCTTGTGTAAGAGGCCCCATGGATATTGTTGTAATTGTAGGATGCATGAATAGGGCATAGGATGAGAAATAGAGAAGGTATAGCTGATGTCCTCAAGAGTTTTGTGAAGAAAAGTATGTGAAATAAAAGGTTCAAGCCTAGGTTTCAACAAAATATGTATGGGAGATCTAATTTTATGAATTTTATCCATGTGTAGACCTAATGGGTTAGAACAGAATATAAATGATATACATACACACACATATATGTATGTATGTATCATATGTATATGTATTTTAATATAAATGTAAATACAATTACTAGATGCTCTCCTAGAACAATAAATGCAACATATCACATTAAAAGAAATCTATATCTATGTATATAAATGTGTGTTTTAAATGCAAGTGTAAAATGCAAAGAGCATATGGTTTGTAGTGTTATAGATACAACATATCCATAAATTAATGTAATTGAAATTATAAAGTCTTCAACACATATAATATGAAATTGATCAAACTATTAAACTACATGAGAAATAAATGACAACAGTAAATGCATATGTATTTGTATTTGTAAATGTAAGTGTAAAATAAATAAGAATAATGAAAATTATAAAAGAATACAAGGGGGGACCAGTGCCTTATTGGGTATATGGAGTCTAATGAATATCTGCAAATGTGGATTTCAGTAATGGCAATAATTGAAACTGTCGGGCACATAAATTGTTTACAACTTGTGTAAATGTGCAAGTGAATAATTGAAAAACTCTTCTTGAGATAGAATGGAAATTCTAGTTATGTGATTCTTCTTATTAATCCAAGTAACACTTCCTAATTGCTGAGATTGATTAAAATATTGTAATCCCTACTTTAGACAACCAAATAACCAGATCACACATATATAGCAAATGTACAATGATAAACTGAGTATAAACTTGTTATATCAATTTAAACAATAGAGAAGCATTAGAATGGAGACAATCAAATAATTGCATAAATTTAACAAACAAATGATACCAAAATCTTAATCCGCAACTTAGATATCTTCATTTACTCCATCAAAATACATGCATATGAGTCTTTGTATATCAGAATTCATTGTCTGCTACAAATTACCTATATGCCATCTGTTCGGTGTCTGTATCTTGGATCTCTTCAACACTTAGTTCTCCAGGAGGGCAACTATAATCTTGAGTTTTTAGTTTTTTAGGAGGGCTAAATAGAAATATGAAATTACATAATAGAACCTTGTAATTGTATTTGATGCAGATTCAAATACTAGCCGTTGATCCTTCACTTTGGTTAGATGATCAAACGACTGCCTTCAAAACAAACAGACACAATCTCCATCATGGAAATAAGGGCCCACCATACTATGCATTTCCAAGGAAATCCATGTGGCACTCGCCCGTGATATCGTGATCGATAAAGACCTTGCAACTTTTGATCACACTATGGCGGGCAACTGTGGATCTCAACCATCGGTAATCCTATTCATTCAACATAGTTGCCAGCTTTGTCATTAACCATCAATCACCTTTCCTACCGAGATTATAACATCTTCGTTGATTTGAAACACATGCATGTCATAAATGCTTTAGTATCCCGCTACATAATGTATTAAAACCAAATAAATGTATCAAAGTATTTCTATCATCTCTTTGGCTTCATTAAATGAGACACGTGGCGCTCACCCGTGATATTGTGATCAACCAAAACAGTGTGGTGGGGTCATCACAGGATGGCAGGGAATGGATGAGATCAAATGATAATTGATCTATGGTCACACTAACTTGTCCCTCTGCAAAATATAAAACATTTATTAAAAGAACGAGGGGACATCACTAGGCCAATGATAAACAATGACATAAGTTATTTTTTGAACAAGGGAGCACAAGACCATCCAAGACTTAAGAAATAATAAATTCAAGAAAAGGAAATAAAATGATAAATCAAAAGGGGCCCAACCTAGACGAAGTGATGGGGCTTAAGTTGTTTTAAAACCCTCCCCAAAAAGTAATGGCCCAAAAGATCCCACCCAAGGCGTAAGATAAACACTAGGGTTTTACATGAAGACAAAGGTAAAACCCCAACCTTAGGCTTTTCCCAAACACCATAGATGACTAGAGACATAAGGCAAGATAAAAATGAAACACAGAGCAAAATTTTGAAGTTCCATCACAAGGAAAGGTCTCCTCCCTTCTTGGTATTGATAACGTCCTCCACACACAACCCTTAAAAATTATGAATAGAGGAATATAATCTTTGAAGAACTCAAAGTTTATTCTCTCCTACCTGATGCAATTAGTCATTTTATCCTTACAAAAATTTATAGTGATTACTAGATGCACATATACCAATTCTTCATAATAGAAGAATTTGATCATACTTTTCCAATGATGGCATTATGAGAAAACCTTAGGTTAAATGAATAATTCCTAGCTAAGTTCTTTAAATCATGTCCAATTGTATAAGAGAAGACCACTGCTATGTGTACACGGATACCATGGAGAAAGGCTCTTTGGGCTCTTTCATCAAAGTTATCCTACCTTAAAACATACCAAAGTCTCTAGCAATTAGACATAGGAAGATTTAGATGATATAAAAAAAAAATTATTGCCAAAGCATAAACTTATGATGATGACTTAACCAAGCCTAGTACACACTCCCTCCCCATTAACCACTTAGACATATGGAAATTAAATGTAAATTTTCTGCTATTTTTAGTCATGTAGGTGTCCAATAAACCACTTGGTGGTGTTTCCTTTCAAGTTTATTTACTTGAATGAAGAGAAAAAGTCCTTTGATTATAATTAGAGAATACATTTGAGGCCTTGGTTGTGTAACTGGTGGACCATAGTCACATTTAACACTTGTTACAAAGTTTGGGAGTTAAAACGTTAAGTAGATTTGATTTGTGATGGACACATTTGGACGGTAGTAACAATAGCTTGCAATCTATCAAGACTTGATTACCTTATAACCTGTGAAATTCTAGCGATGAAATGATAGATTAATCATAATATCACCTTGGGATCACATCACCATGAAAGAACTTCATCCAACATCCTTATAAGTGCAAGTACCACCAAATAGGTATTTTTCAGATCTGTCTTCCTTGAGCGAGGGAAATTCAGGAAGAGAAGAGGAAATCAAGACATGTAAAGCATATGTCTAAGAGAGGAGATCAACTAGGACAGAATATTTGAAGGGCAAACGCATGGTGTTTCTTCTTTGAAGAGGTCATGTTCTTATGATGATGAGAGCATAGGCGACATCGAGGTGCCCTTGAGGTAAAAACATCTACAAAAATAATGGGTGCCCAAGGAACTTCCTCCAATAAACACTGATGTTGGTGTCAACGAGAGGATATATTGCATAGCACCATCGTCATTACATGGTTTGGGCCTATTTTGCATGGACAACATAAAGGTCTGTTACAAAAAAAGTTACTGAATTGATGGAGTATGTCGGACCCTGTTATAGTTACAAAGATTGGATGCAACTGGTTTACACAAAGTATGTAGGTATGCACGAAATTATATACAACTAAAAGATAAGGATCAAAATAAAGGAGTGGCTATGTACATTGATGGAAGGCCAAAAGCATCAGGGAATATTGCAAGGTTTATAAATAGTACATGACCTAGGTCAACAAATAAGCAACCCAATTGCATATTCGAGGCGCGCGAGGGAAACCCTGTATTTGTATGTGCAATAAAATCAATAACTGCAGGGGAAGAGTTGCTAATCGATTACAATTTGAATCACTTAGTTAAAAAAATAGTTACTATGGGGGTGGTATGTACTATGTACCATTTTACCCAACCTCCAATATACCATTTTATTCTTTTCTTTTTTTCATAAGTCTATTGGTTTCATTTTAGTAATATTTTTTTATATTTATTTTTTGTCATAGGGGGACATTGATCGTACAGAGAAGGCTCTGGCCTAGAGCACAGATCGTGATGTATCTTCAGGTGCTTCTACCTGACAAGTTTACCTCATTGTAATTGTACAAATTAGATACGAGCAAAATGTTTTATTATTATGTTTTTTCATAATTTTTTTGGGTTAATTTCGATAATGTTTTTAATATTCTTGTTGCAGTCAACTGATTGGGGAAAGGCACCAGTAGTAGAGGAGAGCATCCATAGTGAGGTGCAGTCAATATTTTGTGATGATGACATCACTTATTCAACAAACCCTTTCGATACGATAAAGAAGCTCCAAAAAAAATGCAATGAAGAAATGGCTAAGTTGATGTTCATAGTGCCTCAAACAGATGAGATAAGAAAGAGGGTTAAAGTATTGACTGAGAGATTACAAAACTTGCAAGTAAGCTATCATGAGGTCTTTAATTATAACATAGGTTCATTCATGGTTTTATATTTTTTACTCTTTTATGTCATGAACTAAAATATGTGTTGTTTTTATAGGGTTATTTGTCTCCTCATGATGCTCTTGGCCATGATCAGGGTACTACAAGTGCTTCTTGAGGAGCAAGGGTTGGTACAAGTGTCCATCCTGATCTTCCTATGCATACGTCACATCATCTGACCCCATCATATGTGCCTATATTTTCGTCTGAAATGTCGGCAACACATACCATGCAGGCATCCGTTAATGCACCCTCTGGCATTGAACACACTAGAACATGCATTAGGACATGCACCTGGGGATGTAGAGGCCACTAGTACTGGTGATGTTTTAGCAGCATTTCCTAGATCTTCCCATATTACTAGTACAGAAACATTGCCGGTCACACTTGTGGTGATCGAGGATTTTGTTCCCATAAAGATAGAGAAAGTCCCAGGTACTTTAAAATATTTTAATTATTATTCTATATAATCCAATTGAAATTTACTTGTTGATCGCTCTTTTTAGACTATTGATCCCATGATCATTTTGTAGGAAATGATGTTTTTTATAAACATCTAAGTGATATTACATTGGATCTCTTTAGGCCCACCATACGTACACGGTGGAATGCCCAAAATGAAGATTTAAAATATGAGCTCATTAACAATTTAGTTGTGTTGTTCAGTGATAAAACATTCAATCGAACCAAGGTCCTTAAGAAAACTGGTACCTATCTAAAGTATGCAAGGGACCAATATAGGTCACATTTAGAGAAGGACAAAAAGTATGAGTGTCTCCCCATGATTTCAGAGAGGGAGTGGAAGGACTTGGTGTCTGATGGAAAGAAGGCTGAAAAGAAAAAAGGAAAGACACCACCAGGCGAAGGAAGGTATGTGATATAGAAGCATAAATCTGCAAAAAAATCTCGATTAATTGCGATTTTTAAAAAATTTGCAGGCTGGATGATTTTTTCCCCAATTTTTTGAAAAGATCGTTGACTTTTTGGTCAATGATTTTTTTCCATTTCAAAAGTTCTGCAAAATTGCCAAAAAAAATGTGTTTAAAATCTACAAAAATATGTGAATAAAATTGAGCTGATTTTCGCGCAAAAAAAACCATGAGGCCATGGCTTGTTGCTTACTATTATGCTTTGATAGATTTTTTCCAAGCATCCATAGCTTGTTTGAAAGCACCTTTTTTAGGCTTTTAGCCATAGCATCAAGGCAATGAACTGTTTGATAAAATGCTTTGGTAGACATGTATGAAAAATGTAGTAGCATAGACAAGGCGTGACGCTTGAAAAAATGTCTCAAAGAAATGTAGTCTCATGGTGATGGAATGCCATGATGAATGCCATGACAAGAAAATTGCTATGGATTGTCATGGCATTCCATCACTATGAGATTGCATTTCTTTTAGAAATTCTTTCAAAAAATTCACGCCTTGTCTATGTTATTGCTTACTATTATGCTTTGGTAGATTTTTCCAAGCATCCATAGCTTGTTCGAAAGCACCTGCTTTATGTTTTTACTTTTTAGCCATAGCATGAAGGCATTGAACTGTTTGATAAAATGCTTTGGTATACATGTATGAAAAATGTGGTAGCATAGAAAAGGTAGTGAACTATTTGAAAAAAAAAATGTGGTCTCATGGCGATGGAATGCCATAACGAATGCCATGACAAGCAAATTGCTATGGATTGTCATGGCATTCCATCACCATGAGACCATTTTTTGAGGTATTTTGAGCAGCCACTACCTTTTCTATGCTATTGCTTACTATTATGCTTTGATAGATTTTTTCCAAGCATCCATAGCTTGTTTGAAAGCACCTATTTTAGGATTTTAGCCATAGCAGCAAGGCAGTGAACTGTTTGATAAAATGCTTTGGTAGACATGTATGAAAAATGTGGTAGCATAGAAAACTGTCACCATATGATATTTATGCAGTTGTAGTATGTTTTGTGCAATGTAATCAGTGATATGAATATAACCAACAAAAATCTATTTTCTACAATTCATGGATTGAACTCTATATTTTATTTTCTCTCAATGTCTATATGCTATGGAAATGCCATTAATTTTTTTTAAAAAGTAGTATGCTACATGTCATACTATCAACAATGTAATTATATACTGATTACTCTTTCTTTTTATATAATCTAACATATTTCAAAATTTTCATAGGCTGCCCGACACATCGAAGGCAACAAAGGAAAGACTAGAAAAGCACGGGCAACACAAAATTGGCTCTGGTGGTTATATGAAATTAGCCGCACGAATTGTAAGTATCAATAAATGAAATATTGCATCCAAATTATAAAAAATTGAAAATAATTTTGGTTTTATCACACCATAGAAGCAAAATTCATGATCTTATGCAAAAATGTAGGGCTCTAAATTCAATAGAGTTCCCACAGAAGAGGACCTGAAGATTGCCTTCCAGCAAGGCTATGGAACTGTGGCTAAATGCCTAAGAGTCTTGACTGGGCAAACACAATCTTCCATTGCATTCGACACGTAGGTAAATAAACTCAATAAAGTTTATTTAAAATTGAATACTTATGCAATCTATTCAATATTAGTTTCCACCATAAAGTAATTACATGCCTATTTGTTTTAAACATTCAAGCAATGATACTACTACACATGACATTGGAATGCAGCCTGGTGAGGGTGGAGCACAACGTGCATATGAAGGTCATGGTGTGCATCTCGATACTTTAGAGCATGTAGAGTGTGATCAACATGTTGAGCATGATCAGGCTAGAGAAGATCAAGAATATGATGTGGCCCCATCACGTAAAGAGGACCACTCTAAAGTTCTTTTAAACATATTTAATTGCAATTGGTGTATTAATTAATGTAACCTTTCATGTTTCAACTTTAGAGCATGTAGAGTGTGATCAATGTGTTGAGCATGATCAGGCTAGAGAAGATCAGGAACATGATGTGGCCCCATCAGGTAAAGAGGACCACCCTCATGTTCTCTTAAACATATTTAATTTCAATTGGTGTATTAATTAATGTAACCTTTCGTGTTTCAACTAGATCGGATTTAGAGGGTGTTCAACATGTTGAGCATGAGTCTATAACAAAAGTTCAGGAACATGATGTGGACCCATCGTAAAGAGAAGCACTCTAACATTTTTTAATTAATGAAATACTTGTAACAATAATAATAAAACATATCAGTTCAACATTTCTTTCTTATTGCAGCAGATCCCCTTGCGCATGGCCCACGCCATGAGCGCATAACTAGGCGCACATTAAGATCACAAGCAGAGGGTAGAACAACTAAAGGGGGATAGATATTGATTTAGAAAATGATACTCCACTTCAACTTTATGTAGCTTTCAAAAAGAAACAAAAAAAAGTGATTGTAATCATATCATGACAACCATATTTTTGATAATATGTAAAAAATGAAAGAATGAATATTATATGTTAATGAATGAATGTGTATATGTTAATGAATGAATGTTATATGTTATTAATGGATGAATGAATGTTATATGTTATTAATGGATGAATGAATGAATGTTATATGGATTATTGTTATATGATTGGCTATGGGGAATTGAGAGTGATGTGAGGGGGGGGGGGAGGGGCCAAATGAGCTTCCACCATCATGTGGTTGGCCCTGTTAAGTAGAGAATATTAAACTATTCTTGAAACAAAGAGAAGCTCAATAAGGTAATGCACTTTTCAATATAAGAAATACATCGTTTGAAGCATCAAACCAATATGCAGTCTATATGTATGATCAGTCGTTAGTCTCCACAATGGTACATTTCCACAAATATTTAAAAAAACAAAATTGATGCTTCGTCACAATTTCGACGAAACACACCGACAAATCAACAAAAAGGTTCGACGAAGTTTCTATAGCTGTGACGAAGGTTTCATCGTAACTCCTTGCCCATTTCATCATAATTTCGATGAAATTTTGGTGTTGTTTCCATGCTACTACTTGCCCATTTTGTCGCACTTTCGATGAACTTTTGGTGTCCTTCTGACGCTACTCCTTGCTCTTTTAATCACAATTTCAATGAACTCTTGGTGTTGTTTCAATGCTACTACTTACCTATTTCGTCACACATTTGATGAACTTTTGGTGTCCTTCCGATGCTACTCCTTTCTCTTTTCGTTGCAATTTCGATGAACTCTTGGTGTTGTTTTGATGCTACTACTTGCCTATTTCGCCGCACATTCGACAAACTTTTGGTGTTGTTTCGACACTACTCCTTTCCCATTTCATCGAAATGGCGACGAACATCTGGTGTTGTTTCGACGCTACTCCTTTCCCATTTCGTCAAACTAGCAACGAACTTTTGGTGTAATTCGTCAATGGATACACGATGTGTTTGTCAATATTCTGAAAAAAGTCTGAGCCATTTCACAATGCTGACGACCGACGATTCTTCGCGGTTATTTCGATGTTTAATTCATCGTCGGCCTTTCGACGAAAAAACAACGACACAAATATTTTTGCCATTTTGTCACTTGTCCAGCAAATATTTGTCAAACGACCAATGAACGACCGTCAAAAAATGGTGTCAAATTTAATAGTGCTATAGCGGCATATGAGATAGTTCAGGATGAACTTTGAAATATGCTTCCCAGTTATATATGTCATGGGTATGTCTTCCACCCATTTAGTAAAGTACTTTGTTACGGTTATGATGAATTTGTGGCTGATAGATGAAGTGGGCAAGATTTTTCCAATGAGATTGAGTCCCATGTGAAAAGGGCCATGGTGTGACAATAGGATGAAGCTCTTGAGATGGAGCATGAATGAGGTCCCCATGCTGCTCACATTGTAGACACCTTCTGGCATAGTCATGCGTTTCTTGTTCCATTGTGGGCCAATAATACCCCATCCTCAGTAGTTTCTTGGCTATGGTCATTCCACTCGAATGCGAACCATAGATACCGTTATGTACTTTAGTTAGAGTGGTCAATGCCTCCTCAACATTTAGGCAGCATAGTAGGGTTCCTTCTATGCTCCTACGATATAGGGTATCTCCTAGGATGACGAATCTGGATGCCTTTTTTACAAAAGTTCATTTTAGATTTGATGGTAAGTCAACGGGTATGACTCCTATTCAAAGGTATGTATAAATTTCATGGTACCAAGGATCACTGGGACCAACGATTTCGCACACGAATTTTGATTATGGTACCTCGAATGCAGGCACGAGAAGCTGCTCTATCAGGAATTCATATTTTGGAACATTGTTGGGGATGTCCAGTAGGGACCCAATTGTTGCCATGCCATCTGCTGCTTTGTTGTTGGCTCTAGATATTTGCTCAAATGTAATTTTTATGAAGGATTCTTTGAGAGTCTCCACCATTTTCTTATATGGAGTGAGCTTTTTGTCCTTGGTCTAGTATTCATCATTCACTTTATTTATTATCAATTGGGAATCCCCGTATACCCTGAGAGCTATAATGTTCCACTGCACTGCTATTTTGAGACCTATGGTTAAGGCCTTGTATTCTACAATGTTATTGGTGTAGGGAAATTCTAGTTTGTAGGACCTTGGTATGCAATCCCCCTATGGAGTGATAAAGAATATGTCGGCTCCCGATCCATGCTATGTGTATGAACCATCAAAGTACAATTTCCAGTGGTTAGCTACATTGAGATTAAAAATAGATTCATCTAGAAACTTTGAGACGAGAGGGTACTCCGAATAGATTGGTGCTTCTGCCAGTTGATCTGCAATGACTCAATCCTTGATTGCTTTTCGCTCAACATATTCAATGTTGTATTCTGACAATATCATCACCCATTTGGAAATTCTTCTTGTGAGCATTGCCTTTGATAATAAATATTTGAGAGGGTCGATTTTGGCGATGAGCTTTATCTTGTGTGCTAACATGTAATGTCTAAATTTTTGTGATGCAAACACTACCGCTAGGCATGCTTTCTCTATAAATGAATACTTTAGCTCATGCCCAACCATTGTTTTGTTGATGTAGTAGATAGCCCTTTTCGTTCCATTTTCATCATGCTAAGCTAGGAGAGCTCCAAGGGCTGCTGATGTTGCTGATACGTAGAGAATCAATGGTTTTCTTGGGATTGGTGGCATTAAGATTGGTGGTGTCAATAGATATTCTTTGATTTTATTGAATGCCTCTTCACACTTAGTATCCCATTTGTGCACTACTCCCTTGTGGAGTAGATGAGAATATGGATTATGTTTGTCCGCCAACTGTGCTATGAATCTTTGAATGGATTGGATCTTGCCTTGGAGGCCTCTTAATTGTTTTAATGTCTTTGGTGCTTCCATTTTGAGGATTTCTTTTACCTTTGCTGGATCCACCTTGATACCCCTCATTGATACTATATATCCTAGCAGTTTACCTAATTGTACATTGAAGATGCACTTCTTTGGGTTTAGTCTGACCTTGTACTCCTCAAGCCTATCAAAAATGGCACTTAGGGTTGCTATGTGATCTTTTCTCTTTCTGGACTTAGCTAGAATGTCATCAACATAATCTTTGACCATATTATGGATCATGTCATGGAATATCAATGTCATAGCCCTTTGATATGTTTCTCCTATGTTCTTTAAGCCAAATGGCATCATGTTCCAGCAATAGGTCCCCCATGGACAAGTGAAAGTTGTTTTATGTTGGTCCTCTTTAGCTATCATGATCTAATTGTACCCTAAGAATCCATCCATTAGTGACAACATTTCATGTGCAACTGTCATGTCTACTATCATGTCAATGTTGGAAAGCGGGAAGTCATCTTTTGTACATGCCTTATTCAAGTCTCTAAAGTCTGTGCAGATTTTGATGTTCCCATTGGGTTTTGAAATAGGTACCAAGTTTGACACCCATTCTGGATAATCTATTGGTCGGATGAATCCTGCATTTAATAGCTTTTTTAGTTCCATTTTGACTAATAGGGCGATCTGAGGATGCATTTTTTGAAGCTTTTGTTTAATAGGCTTTTCTTCTGGATACACTGCTAAGTGGTGAACCACGGTCTCTGGATCAAGTCCTGGCATGTCAGCATAACTCCATGCGAAGTTTATTTGTCTTTCTCTTAGGAATGTTGCTAGGAGCTCTTGCTCTTTTGATAGTAGTGACTCGGCATAGAATGTGATATGTGGGGTCTCCTCTGTTCCTAGGTTGACTGGATTACATTTTTCTGCCAAGACTGCTGAATTTTCCTGATGAAGAGATCTTAAAGGAAGATTGAATCCCCCATCCTCGGGCACCTTGGAGAGGTTTTCACCATTGGATGCGTCCTTTCTTTTTACTTTTTTCTGGTCAAAGAGTGCCATAGTGTTGTTTTCACTCAAGGACTTGGATACTATTCTTAATTTCTCACTTTTGTGACTGAGGGATTCAATCGTTTCCCCATAATAGGCATGTGTGTTTAACTCGATTATGAACCTTGCTTTGTGATCCCCATCTAGAATGTTATCCTGTAGTCCCGTGAATTCTGAGAGCGCTTCATCATTTTTGAATGTATCAAGAATCGGTGGTCCTCGTTGGTCATAGTCGATGAGTTGGGGATATACTAGGCAGATGTCATGATTTTGGTGGTCTAATTCAAAAGATAGGGTGCTAATCATGCAAAGAGTGGTATCTCAAATAGCCTAGGTAAGTTGGATGTGGGGTCCTCGTCATCACTACTACTATAGACATCGGTTATATCAAAGGTATAGTTATCTAAAACACAACCTGTGGATACTGGTAGTCATAGTTGAGCTGCAGTTGGCTGAGGAAGATTATTAACTATTCTAACCGGAGGACTTCAGCCACATATGGTTATACTCAGAGGGGTACATCCAAGGGAAAGATTTGTTATCATTCGCATCTCTGGCATGATAGGTATTATAAGCCCATTATCGTTTTGTCCAAGTCTTTGATTTATGTCATAGCCCATTGTGAGCATCATTTGCAGACCCTTGCTTATGTCATCTATTAGTAAGTCTGGTACTGGTCTTTCATCTTGATATAGCATATGAGATGGATCTTCCTCAATAACCTCCTCGCCAAGGTCTCCCCAGCTTGTGAATTTGGGATAGTCTTCAGGAGATGTTTGAGATGTGGAAGATTCATTTATTTGTGGACGTCCCCGTGATCTAGGAGATTGTGGTAACTCTCCTACCACAAAGGAATTATTAGGGAGCATTTAGTTTCCACAGCCATTATCTTGGATGATGAGCTTGATTTCAGAGATGGTGGGAATGGTGGGAGTGGTGGGTGTCTCTGTCGCAGAAGTGGATGCGAGAGTGGTAGGATCAATGTATGGTGTGGATGGGCCCTCATCATTTTTTTGTACTTGGGGGATTTTGTAGTACTTTGCTTCAAGATTTTTGGAGTACGAGAAGGGTTCAGGATCTCCATGGATGGTCACTTCTTGTCCTTCATGTGTAAATTTCACACATTGGTGGAAAGTCGACGGTACTGCCTTCATTGCATGAATCCATGGGCATCCTAGGAGGATATTATATGGCAAGTCAAGGTCTAGGACCTGACAAGTGGTTTCCATGAGAGCTAGCCCTACTTGAATAGGGAGTTTGATCGTGCCTTCAGAAACTCTTTCTTGATCGTCATATGATCTTATTGTGATACCCTTTCCTTTGTCGATGGAATCCTCTGATATTTTCAATTGCTTGATAAGATTGAGAGAACAAATGTTCAAACCCGCACGTCCATCCAACAAGACCCTTTTGATTTTGCTCTTATGTATGATGGCTTCTAAGTGAAGTGCATGGTTGTGAGATGGTTGAGTGGGGAAATCCTAGTCAGAGAATGTAAGAAGATTAGGCGTAATGATATTTCTGACCATAGCTTGGAATTGCTTCTATCAAGATCTACGAGGACAGTGGATGAGGCCAATGCTTCTTCAAGGATTTTCCTATGGGCATATGAGATTTTTAGCAACTCCATGATGGAGATTTGTGCTAGTGTTCTCTTGAGTTGATCTAGGACATTATAGCCATTAGGAACAGATCTAGATGCAGGGACTTTGTTTGGCTAGGATGATCCTGCAATGGTAACTTTTCTGCCTCTTGTGGTGACTCCACAATCGGCATGGGTGCCTTTGATGGTGATGACCATGCATTTTTCATCTAGGGAGGCGACGACTATTTCATACACATGGTTTATGTTTGAGTGGGTGCCTTTCCCTTTATCATTGTTATTCCCTTTTATTTCCAAGATTTGGCATCGGATTCGTATATATCTTAAGATCCTGATTTCCTATAGGTTGTTCCACGTTTATAATTCTTTTATCGATGACATCTTGAATGATGTTTTTCAATCTCATGCAACTATTTGTGGTATGGCCTTTGATTTTATGGAATTCACAAAGTTGATTCTCATTATACCAAGGAGGTTTCACATCCGGTTCTTGGTAATTTTCAAAGGTAGGAGCCTTGATTATTTTTTGTCTATCAGCTTTTTCATTATGTCTTCAAGTGGTTCCCCCAAAGTGGTGTACTTTCACTTGGGATAATTCTTGTTCCACTGGGGTGGTCCCCTTTGATTATTGAAATTGTTGATTATTGGATTGTTGTTTGGTTGTTGTATTGCATGATTATTGTTTTGGTGTTGGATTTGGATTTGTGGTGTGGGTGTATTTTGGTGAGGGGCACTAATGACCACCTTGGCATCAATGACACAATCATTAGTAATGTTTTTGTTCCTTTCCCACGTGCAAGGTTTATCGTTGAAATTGGAAGGTGGGTGGTTGTTTTGTTGTTTGGGGGATGAGGTTGATCCCACGAGTTGAGTCATAAGGGCTCATTCGATGATGAGCACCTTGGGGATCATCTGGTCATATGTGGTTATCCCTTGAACCTTGAGATGAAATGCCAAGAGTCCATCAAGGTTGGCTATAATGGTGCAAACTTGTTGTTCTTCGAGCATGGTCCACTTGCTCTGATTTTCCTTGGATCGCCATTGTTGTAGGAATGAAGTGAATGATTCACCCTTTCCTTGTTTCAGAGCTAAGAGTTCTTCTAGACTAACATCCATTGGAATGTTGCATGCATAATTTTTTATGATTGCGTCTATAATTTCTTGGAATATCCTAATGCCTAAAGGTAGATGAGAAAACCATTCCATAGCGTGACCAACCAAACTTCTAGGAAATAGTTGCATCAGATAAGTATCATCGTATGGGACTTCCATGCAATGAACCTGGAATTCCCTAATGTGATCTTTAAGGTTTCCCATCCCATGATATTTGTTAAATTTGGGGATCTCAAATCCCTTGGGGAATGGTTTCATCACTAGGCTCCTATCAAATGGATACAGACACAAGATGCTTGGTGTCTTTGTGGTTCACCCTGATTGAAGATCGAGCACTTTTAGTGAGAGCAACATAATTTGTGTTGTTACATCATTTTGTGGATCAGGGGGTGGGATGAAGGTGTTTTGTGGTGTTTCGATTGTGGGTTGGTCAGTGTGTTGTTTGATGGTATTTGTATGTTCTGTTGAGCTAGGTAGGCTTCCACTTGTTTTTGTATGAACAATGCCTATTTTTGATCTTGTTGTTGCTGTGCTAAGATTTGTGCTTGATGTTGTTCCAACAATGCTTGTTGTGCTTGTTACTATTCTAAAAACACTTGTTGTTGGGCTACCAATTCAATTGCTTCTTGCTGCTCTTGGTATTGCTTAATTTCTTGTTGATATGCTTGCATTTGTACAACTTGTTTTTGTGCAAGAAGTTGTGCCTGTGCTTGTGCTTGTTGTGCATGATATTGGGTGTTTTCCTGAGCTTGAGCTCGTGCTTGCGCTTCTTGTGCTTGGGCTTGTTCTTGTGCTGCTTGTTGTTGTAATAGAGCTTGTGCTTGAGCATCCTTTTGTGCTTGCAATGCTTGTAATGCTTGCACAACTTGAGTGACTTGTTGTTGTTGTTGTTGTTGCAATAATGCTTGGGCTTGTTGCACTTGTAATGCAGCTTGTGTAGCTTGAGCAGCTTGTTGAGCAGTTAGTTGTACAACTTTTTGATTTTACACTTGTTGGAATCCATTTTGAAAAGTAGCTTGCAATGTTGTGTTGTATTGGTTTGATGTGGTGGAAGTTGGTGGTAGTGAGGGTGGTGGTGGATTTGGAATGGCGTTTGTGGTGAGCGATGATGTCGTGTTGATGTTTTGAGTGATGGATGGTGGTGTTGATGTGGTGGTTGGTCCTTGGGAGACCATGCTTTGTGATGTTAGGAGGGTGTTTGATGATGTTGCAATTGCTTATGCATTTGTCATCTGTTGTTGCGATATCAAGGAAAATGTTTGAGCATTTGATATAATGCTTTGATTGATATTTGGGATGTTGGTTTGGCTGATAGTTGGTAGGGGGGAAGCCCTAAACCAAAGAGTGGTGTGGATGATGATGGCAATGGTGGAAGAGGTGGAAATGTGAGGGGTGTGAGTTGTGAAAATGTTGTGGTGACGAAAATGCCCCCTGGTCCGAACATGTCTCCTTCCTCTTGCAAATTTGTGAGGAGAGGAGTTTGAGGTGTTGTGCAGAAAAATGTTGATGATGGATCATGATGGAAAGTGAGAGGAACATTCTTATGTAATGGGTTTTCGAGTATGTTTTGTTCCAAGGTGGTGTTTGCATCCAAGTTTTGATTATTAACAAGGGGGTGTGCTTGAATAGCATTGAGAAATGCATTTCCTTTATTAATGTTAGGTCGGGTTGGAGCAAAAGATGTCATGATTTGCAGAATGTTTTGAGTGATATTTTGGGATGGGGGTGTGGATGAGATGGGAATGGTGGATGAGATTGGAGGAAAATATGTCTCCACTATGGTACTCATGTCAAAATCTGAAGGTAATTTGGCCCCTTGCTTTGCTAGTTCAAGCATGTATAATGAAGGGTTAAGCCTCATCATGATATTGACGATCTTATGGTTTTCCAGATTTTGAAGCATTTCAGTTATTTTATCGTGAGACATCCCAAAGGTGAGGTCTTCTCCTTGAGCTTCTTCTTGTGGGTTTTGCGATGATCTTGGAAGGTTAACTGTGAGATTTCCATATCCAATGGGATTCATTTCAGGAGTGGTTTGACTTAAATCACTTGAAGCAGGTGTTTCTTTGTTGGTTTCCATGCTCTTCTTGTATTGAGATCTAGTTTGAACCATAAAACAATTATCAATTTTTCAAGAATAGGAGAGATGAATCTCTTGGTTCCTTGGATTGATCTTTACTTTATGTCCAATGTAGAAATTTTTAGGATATCTCGAGGATTGAAAGGTGATATGATGATGATGCAAGGGATGGATGATGTGGATGTTTTTGTCTTTTGATAAATCTTAAAGGAGATTCTAGGCTTTTAGGACTTTCGAATATGTTGCGGATTTTGATTTTGATTTGATTTTGGATTTGGGATTTGTCCTTGATTTTGATTTTGATTGCTTTTGATTTTGAAACAAAAAGACCCTAAGATGTTGGATGATTATCTAAGGCATAGATTTGTTCAAAGGATGATAATTTGAATATGTGTGGGGAGAAGGATGCATCTACCCACACCTATTCAAACAAGATGATAGTTTCACTAAGCATATGAAGAAGGATTCATCTACATATACTAATCTAAAGAAGATGATTTTGATAACTTTGACTAAGCATATGCAAAAAGATGCATTGAAACATACCTAGCCAAAGGTGATTTTGATAATGTTTTCAAGGATTTAGTCTCAAAGGTTTTGATGATTTTTTATTTTTCCAAAAAAGCCTAGCATTAAGGATGATTTCAAGATTTTCCAAAAGGTGATTGTGAGGTGATGTTTGCTTTGATGTTTGAAGGATGGATGAAAAAGATTCTGATTTGCTTTGATCCTAAAAAAGACACTTTGTTTGCCTAGACCTAGGTATTGAAGAGCATACAATGCTTCTATAGACCTTTGTAACCAAGAAATGATTCCATTTGAACATACATTTTCGGATTTCCAACCAATGATTTTCGCTTTGGGATTTGGACTTTTTGAGAATCATGAGTCTTCAACACACATGAAAGTTCATTTTGCTTAGCTTTGCTTAATGGCTTTATTTTACCAAAAACACTTTCTTTAATTAAGTTTTCAAACTAAGATGCCCAATGTCTTAATTTCTTCAAACCCCACAAGATATGTTATGTGGAAATTTGATGAACTTAAGGCAATGGTTTTCCTATTGTTTACTTAAGTAGACAAATCGAGATGTAATCCAATGTTTAGAAACCTCTAAGGATGTAAGTCCCAAGGGAAAGAAATAACATATGGATTGATTCAATTGTATTTGTCTCCAAAAGGGTTTGAAGTTTGGATGATGATGTTAAGTGTTTGTTTACAATATGTTTTCGATTAAGCAATGCTTTTTGTGACCCAAGAATAAGTACAACCCTATGGATGTGTAAGACAATATTTGTTGGATTCCCACTTGGACAAGTCTAGCTACACTTATCTCTAGCGAATGGTTAGATGCTTGACCCCACTGGCTCCCCTCCACAACACTCACTTATGTAGGGAAGCCAAGCATCAACACCCATGAAACTCCCATGGCATGTTTACCATTTCTACTAAAAGACCGTAAAAGTGTGGGGTGGCTTCAGAATGACCGTTCTTGCACCAACAAATAGATTAAAGGATTTTGGAAAATTCTAGCACATGGGTTTTAATAAGGACTTTCCATTTATGGAGATTGACCCATACGACAAGAGTCCCCTTTCAGATCCATCTTGTCTAAATCAACCGCGTGATATTGGCATTTACTCCAATACCCACATTTATATACCGATTGGAAATACTCTTGGCTTTAGAGTGTTACCGGTTGAGTTGTTCCCTTGGGTGAGTATTTTTCCCCAAGGCAGGCCCTCTAGGATAAACAAAAGCGAGTAAAAACAATATTCGTAACTCGATCAATCTTTGTTGGCAACAAAGAGAGAGAATATATGCAATAATGCCCCCACTCACACTCACACAAGATTTTTTTCAATTTTTAAACCCAAATTGAAGTGTGGAGGTGAATGCTTTGTCTCACCCTAAAGTCATGAAAAAGGCCTTTTGATTCTCAAGATCACTATAAAGCATAAGAGAAGCGCATGTGTCCTTTTTCAATGAATTTAGTTTAAGTAAGCCCTCATAAAATAATGTAGCACATGTTCATTTTTAGATTCCACAAAGCAGTAATGAATTCATTTTAGAGCACCAAAAGACAAATTATAGACATTTTGTTCAATTGTTATCCAAAGAAACAAACTCTAGTATGTTTGTGATCCTAATGTTCATTTTATCCTTTTGCAAAAAATGAAAAGATTCTTTTTAAACCCAAATGAAATTAGTGTCCTAAGAAGGAAGTGATAACAATTTCTTAAAAGTGTTTAAAAACACTTTAATTTGATGAAATATCCTCCTCATGCTTCTCCTTCTTTCATTTTCCTTTCGCTTTCCTTCATTTTCCTTTTGCTTTTCTTCTTCGCTTTCCTTCGTTTCCACCTTTTACCTACAAACATCGCAAGTAAAAGTTATGCATGTGTTACAAAACAATTAAAAAAAACACAAGATATGTTCACTATTTTCAAATTTAGCAAGCCACATGAGTCCTTTATGATGAAAATAACCCCATGATACAAGATCATTGATATTTGAAAATTGACAAAACCAATTGACTTAATAAATAATAAAATATATCCTATTATTCCAATAAGTCAATAAAAACCATAAATTTAAAAAAATTAAAAGGCTAGATTTAGGATAGAACCAAAAGTAGGAATGAGACAACTTGAATAAATGCTCTTTCTAAAAAAAAATATTTTCTAGCAGAGGCTAAAACAATGCAAGAAACTTTCAACAAGTGCCATTAACCAATAGCATATAAAGATACTTTTGGGTTAATGCATTTGGCAGGCATAATAAATGACAGTGAGCTATAACCAACTTGAGATATGATTTGAATGCACCATCTTGTCATGAGTGTGGCCTATCCTTCTTCCAACGACTACCATCTGCTTGTTATATATTAGTGTCATGTCAACTACATAGTATTGGCCTCTATTCTCATTGTGCATTTACGTAAATAAACAT
>VDFB02000015.1:111986563-112048317 GCA_007258455.2 Sequoia sempervirens
AAGAAGCTGGTGAGACTTTCATTTCATTCCATTCCTTTAAATATTGAGAAGTTTAGTAAGTCATTGTCATATTGACATACCTAAGAAATAAAAATTCAACATGTTTGTCCAAACCCTCCTAGGCCCATTGAAATATGGCATGCAAGTCCACTATTGCACAACCTTCACAAACTTAGTTGAAAAGGGTGTCCAACTTGAGAAGGCCCTTATTGTTAAAGGAGAACTAAAATATATCCCTAAGAACATGAACACAAACCCACCCACAGACAAGAATAAATATTGGGTCAAGAATAAACACATTACCAATGATAGTGTTGTTGATGCTAAGGTGGTAAACACAATGGGTCCAATACTCATTCTCAAAGGAGATCAACTTCAAAACACACCAATGACCACACTGACACCTACTACTAATTCCATTCAAAATAGTCACAACAATCAAAATAGTCAAAACCAAGGGCAACCACAATAGACTAAGAAATTCCCAAAGAGACGTACATATACTCCCTTGGGTGAACCAATCGAAGATGTCCTTAAAAAGCTCCTTCAAAATGGTGTCATCGCATTAGAATACCCTAAGACATATGACCTAGGATAGTTTAAGCTACCATGGTGGGATGACAATGCTTTCTGTGATTACCACTGTGCTAAAGGACATAAAACCTCATCTTTTCAACAACTAAGAAATTTGGTACAATACCTCATTGAAAATCACACAATCGAATTGGGTGGACAACAATTTGTGTCAAACGCGGGCCATATTATTCACAAAAATCCACTATAGGACCATGGTTTGAAGAATCCCTCTACTTCAGGTCCTTAGACTAATAATAATCATACCAACTATACCCGCACTACCTTTGACTATTCTTGTGGATCCATTATAAATCATGTTCGAGAAACCAACGAATATGTCAATACAATTACTATCAAAAGAGCACCTGAATGTAATGTCACCACCTGTGTTGGTAAAGTCACCATAGTTTGTCTTCCTCTTAGGAAGCCAAAAATCATGATACCTGGTCCATCTACCAAACAACCACAACCTAAGGGACAATTCAACCTCATTGACTAGTTAGGAAAGACACCTGCTCAAGTCTCTATACTCGAGTTGTTACACATTTATCCCATGTATAAGGCCATACTTGACAAAACCTTACAAGAGTCTTCCATCCCTCATGACATTGATGTCAACCAATTTGAATCCATGGTGGGATACTTGACCACTCCCCATCATATAAATTTTTTAAACCAAGACTATTCGTCACCAAAATACAATGATAACGACACCCTGCACATTGAAGTCTTTATCCATAAACATAAGGTCAAAAAAGTTTTAGTAGATGGAGGAGCAGGACCAAACATATGCTCCCTAAAATTGGTTAAGGTTGTAGGCACTACAAAGAGCATTGTTATAAAGGTGTATGATGATGAAAAACATTCCTCTCTAGGTGTTATTACTCTTCCTATTCAAATTGGGCCAGTCATTGTAGATACAACTTGTCAAGTCCTAGATCTTGAACTACCCTATAAATTTTTTCTTGGTCAACCTTGGATTCATGCCTTAAAATTTGTTCCATCCACCTACCACCAATTCCTGAAGTTTCCTTTTGACAGCACTGAAATCACCATACATGGAGACCCCAATCCTTTCCAATATTGCACCAATCTAAGGGGTATTTCAGAACATCAAGTTCCCATTAACTGAGAATCTTTGACCTCCTCTTCTTCCAAATTCATTGACCCATCCACACTTCCCAAATCATCCACTTCCACTCCTTCCACTTCCACCACACCATCCCTTGGCATTCTGAAGGTTGATCCCAATGTCAAGATCCAGAACCAAGGATGTGGAGAGTATAAATTGAACACAACATACTGCATCACTAGAATACCCAAGTCTCCCAAGGCTTATGGTCGACCTTGTTTCAAAATGGAGCCTAAGGAAATTTTCAAATTTCCTCCAACATACATTTTTTCTAAAATGGGGAGAAATAATCAAAGAAGACATCGAGGACATATCAACATGTATTTATAGGGACCTAGAAGATCCATCCCCATTAATAGTCCAGATGTATGGTAAAGGCTATGATATAATGAAGGAAAAAGGTTACAATGGAGCTAGTAGCCTTGGAAAAAATAGAAATGGAATGTAAGAACCTATAATGCCTTCCTGATGATAAAAGTATCTTTGGTTAGGGTATGGGCTACCCAAAAATGATGATTAATGTACCAATGTACTTTCGGGTGAGAGCGTGAATTCTTTGAAAAGCATTAAGACTATTGAGGATTCCCTTACCGAAACTAACTCCCATGAATTTAGGAATTTGGCTCACAATGATCCCTGAGTGATTGTTGCCTTGATGAATTGTTCCTTGAACCTAGACAACCTACATTCGAAGAAAGATTTTGGCAAATGTTTAAGATTTATCCAGCACAAAATAATGACAACCCTAAAATCCCAAGGAAAAGTGAATATTGGGATAGACTATTTTTCCCAAGGAACAATGACAAGTTCGAATTATCTTCTAATCCCATTGGCCATAATCCTGACATACCTATCCAACCATCTGATAGTAATGACCATCACTTGGATTCATCTAAATTCCCACATGACACTACCAACCCCAATGCCAATCCATTTGTTCCTTATTTTGACAATGAGTACAAATCAAGTGAAGGAGAATACTGGATAGAATCCAAATGGGAGTTGGATGATGACAATTTTATCTTTAATCTCTCTGAATCCATTTGCACACTTTTTGCATCCTCCCCACCATTCACCAATACTAATGATGGCATTTCCCTTCTCTACCCACAACTAATTGTTGGGATCAAAAAGGCCCACCAGTTATGGACATATTTCAAAATGATGAGGCTATTGCTTAATTCATGGGACTATGTGGGGGCATACCAACTAATGACCGCAAGGCTATATTTGCTATAGACCTAGATTTTGTAGCCTATTTTAGGAAGATTGTGCCATCCTCTAGTTGCAAATTAAAAATAAAATAAAAAATGACACATCTTTAGGTGAAAATTGAAAGGCGCCTTCTAACGATAAAAAAAAGTACAAATAAAGGATGTATCTATGGGTGAAAACCTCTTTGAGGCACCCAACGATGGAGGAATGGACTTTCTCACTATGACTCATGAAAGTTTGGAAATGCTCATAGAGGACACCATGGAAGTCAACATAACTACAACAAAAGATCCCAAAATTGTCCTCTTTGCAGCATCTTTGATAGGGGAAGAAAAACCTAAATTTCACAAATTATTTTCAAAGCGTAAGATTAACTTTGCATGGTCCTATGCCAATATGCCTGGGTTGGATCCAGAACTAGTCTTGCACCATTTTCCCTTACTTCTAGATGCCAAGCCAATGAAATAGAAGATGCAAAAGATGCATCCTTAGATTTCCTTGTTACTCAAAGCAAAACTCAAGAAATTGCTCTAAGATGTGGGATTCATACAGTCAATAGACTATGCTGAATGGATTTCAAATCTTGTACCAATCACAAATCCAAACCATCAAATACAAATCTGCACTAACTTTTGCAAATTGAACAAATCCTACCCAAACGATGATTTTCCATTACCAAACATAGAAATCATAATTGACCTTACAGTAGGATATGAGATGTTGTCCCTCATGGATGGTTTCTCAAGTTGTTATTAGATTCGTATTGCCCCTGAAGAATAGCATAAAACAATAGTTACATGTCCTTGGGATACATACTACTGTAACATCATGCCTTTTGGTCTCAAGAATGCAAGCGCCACATATTAGAGAGCCATTACAACAATATTCCATGACATGATGCACAAGCTAATGGAAGATTATGTGGATGACCCTTTGGAAAAGTCTTTAATGTGTAAGGATCAACTCAATGTGCTAGAAAAAAATTTCAAAAGACTGGAAGAATACAAGGTTCGCTTGAATCCTAAGAAATGTGTCTTTGTGGTAACATCAGGAAAAATTTTGGGATACATAGTTTCTCATAGAGGCATTGAAGTTGATTCTGCCAAAGTGAAATCCATATTAGTCATGCCTCCTCCAAAAGGGATAAGTGAACTCAATACATTGCAAGGCCAGTTACAATTTGTCTAACGCTTCATAGAACAACTAGCCGACAAGTGTCAACCATTTCAATATCTCCTGCACAAGGACATCCCCTTTTTGTGGATTGATAGATGTCAAAAGGCCTTCCAACAAATAAAGGATTATCTATTGTCACCACTTGTCTTAATGCCACATATCAAAGGAAAACCTTTGATTATGTACATTTTGGTAATAACTTCAGCACTAGGGGCATTACTAGCACAAAATGATCATGATGAGGAGGAAAGGGCAATATACTACATCAGTCAGACACTAGTTGGATATGAGCTAAATTACTCATCCATTGAACATACTTGTCTAGCAGTTGTCTTTTTCGCCCAAAAATTAAGACACTACATGTTGAATCACAAGACACAACTTGTGGCAAAGATTGATCCCCTGAAATATCTCCTAAGTCGCGCAACATTGACAGGTCGCTTGGAAAAATGGGTTATGATCTTGAGTGAGTATGACATACATTATGTGGAATGAAAGCCTACAAAGGGACAAATGATAGCAAATCAACTGGCAGATGCACCTATACAAGGTGATCACCCACTAGCAGTAGACTTTCCTAATGAGTCCATATTTCATGTAAAGCCTAAATCACTTTGGATACTTTACTTTGATGATTCTCATACTAGTCATGGCTCGGGTGTAGGAATAATGTTTATCACACCACAAGGAGACTCCATCCCTAAGTCATTTTGCATTGCTTTTCCATGTACAAATAATATTGTAGAATATGAGGAACCTATCATAGGACTTGGAATGGCCATAAAATGGAAAAATAAAAAATTGGCATGTCCTTGGAGATTCTTAGTTGGTCATCAACCAAGTCAACAATGACTATGACACTAAGGATGAGAAGTTAATGCCTTACAAATAATGGTTGACAGTTTTCAGTCATACTTCCACATGCTTTCTTTTGAACAAATTCCTAGGGCACAAAACAAGGCAACAAATGTAATGGATACAATTGGATCCCTCCTAGACATTCCCAGAAACGTGCCTCAATTTGAGTTCTTGGTGGAATAGCTCTTGATTCTTGCATATGACATTCCAGAATCAGAAATGGTTTGCAAGCTTGTTGGTCCAAAATAACCATGGTATGAAGACATTTATGACTATCTTCTGTCCTAGACCCTTCCATCCAACCTATCCAACAACCAATGAAAGTCCTTTATCCATAAAACCACTAGATACACCATCATCAGTGATGCCCTATACCAATGTAGCTTTGACAATAACCTTCTTCGATGTCTTGACATTGACGAAGCATGAACAACCTTACGTGAGGTACATGAGGGTATATGTGGATCTCATTCGAGTGGTCCTACTTTAGCCAAGAAGATAACAAGGCTTGGGTATTATTGGCCAACTATGGAAAATGATGCACTTTAATTTTTCAGAACATGTCGCCAATGTCAGATACATAGTGATTTGATCCATGCACCAGCACAAGAACTTTAGTCGATTACCTCTCCTTGGCCCTTCGCACAATGGGGAATCGACCATGTGGGAAAAATCCATCCTACCTCTCCCAATGGCCACAAATTCATTATCACTGCCACTGAGTACTTCACTAAGTGGATCAAAGCCATCCCCCTCACATACATAACCCACAAATTTGTTTCCAAATTTATCCTCAATTACATCATCTGTTGATATGGTGTTCTGAAGTTCGTCATTATAGACAACAGTTGTTCTTTCAAAAATAAATATATTCATGAGTTGTGTGAATAATTCCACATCCAACATCATTTATCCATGCCATACTACCCCCAAGGAAACGGTCAAGTTGAGGCATCCAATAAAGCAATCATCAAAAATCTTAAGAAGATAGTCAATGACATTGGTCGTGACTGGCACATCCAACTTAACCCTGCTTTGTGGGCCTACCACACTAGCATTTGCACACCTACAAGATCCATCCCATTCACCCTAGTCTTTGGAGCTGAATCCATCTTTCCCATCAAGGTTAAAATTCCATCCTTAAGAGTCTCCATGAAGGGTATGATCGATGATCAAGAATATAGACAGTCACGACTACATGAATTGGAAATGTTAGAGGAATGCTGACACAATTCCTTAAATAATTTATAGGCATATCAGAACTTCCTTTGTCATAATTTAGAAAAAAGAGTCATTGTCCAAAATTTTTACATTGGTGACCTGGTCCTCATACAAAATCCTAAGAATCAGTTTGATAGAGAAAAACCTAGCAAGTTTGAGCCCAATTGGCTGGGTCCTTATATCATCATGACCTCATTCGGTTCTAGAGCATACTAGTTAGCTACTCCAGATAATGAAAATTTGATAGAGCCCATCAATAGTCTCCATCTCCAAAATTTCTACACATAGCATCAGAGAGCTAGGCTAAAAACCATCAAAAATACAAAAAATTAAAAAATATAAAAAAAAATCATCACCATGATGAAAACTTGGAAAATAGGCTTCTTGGTGACACCAAAAATAAATGACAAAAATGACAAAAATGACAAAAATAGTAAAGAGAAATAATTCATCCAATAGTGAAAACCTGGTAAATAGGCGCTTTGGATAAGTACCATGGTGAAAACTTGGAAAATAGGTGTCATGTGTAGTTGGTTTTACTTCACCATCTACTATCACTCTTCTACCTTAGTCCATAATAAATACCCACTTTTCTGATACCATCATGACACCCATCACAAAAACCTTGACACTTTTTTCCATGGCTGACAATGGTTGACATCAAGTCTTGCCATACTATCCATCTGTCACCCCAAGCATGTCCTTTTCACATCCTTCAAACTTGGCTAGTCCTAGATTTTACTGGGGGAAATCCTTTATCATTTGACTATAGTGAGTATTGCACATGGTCCTAAAATTCATAAAATGTCCTGAAAAAAGACCTAAAACTCATAAAATGTCCTTAAAAAGACCTTAAAATCAAAAGATGTCCTTAAAAAAGACCTAAAAATTAAAAAATGTCTCGAAAAAATACCTAAAAATTGAAAAATGTCTTAAAAAAAGACCTAAAAATTAAAAAAAATCCTAAAGAAATACAAAAATATCAAAACATGACAAAAATACAAAAAACAAAGTTGTATCTTGTCAAGTCAGTCAGTCCATGTCATTGTTGAATTACGTTGTCTCTATGCATTTGCTACATAGGCAAGGCTCATCTTTGGGCCCTCAGACATTACGTCAATCCTTTTAGGTTGTCAAAATAAAATCATTTCTCAATTTGGTCATCAAGACAAAGTCATTGGTTGTGTTGAACTGCGAAGTCTCTAAGTGTACGATGTAGATAAGGCCATCAATCGATGAGCCCCCGAGGCCACACTAGGGTAGTCCATTAGGATTCATGACACTGCACTGACACACACGTCAAATGTTTTCAATTCAAAAATTTCATTCCAAAATAGACAAACTCCTATAACAAGCTATGACAATCATTTAATTAACATGTCAATTACATTAGCATGTCAACATCGACATGTAGTCAACCTCATTCAAACTGTCAACTCTTGGTTATTCTTCAAATGCGTCCTTCTAAAGAATGACCTATGTCATTTATTTACGCCTTAGGATGTGTCCTTCCTAGGCATTGTCATAGTCATCTAACATTTTGAGGAATCTTCAATATATTTGAGGATCAATCCTCTCAACATCGACATCATTTAGGATGTGTCCTTCCTGAATTTGGCATCACTTGGCATTCGTCATCTCAACACTGTCAAACCTGGCATCTTGACATTGTCAAATGTGGCATCTTGACATCTAAACACGTAACATTCAGACACACTTGGAAAACACTTGGAAAACATGATCTTGGCATTTTTTCCTTTGATCTTTCATCATGTTACTAGTTTCTCAAGGATGTCCTAACAATAGGATTTAGAGAAGCAACGACATATCATGATGATTGGCTTTTCTTGTCTTTTTTAGGCATTCATGTTGCTAGTTCCTCGAGGATGTTCTGGTAATAGGATTTAGAGGAGAAACGATGTTTCATGACTTGTCTTTATTGTCTTTCATGTCTTTCTTATGCTTGTGGTTGGTTGTGATAAAAATACTAGGGAAATTGTGCTCTTAGTGTAAGTCATGATCATCCTTGTCTGTGACTGCTTGTCTTAAGTGATGGTATGACCATGTACACCATTGATCTATGTCATATCATGGTGTTTGTTTTCCATTACAATAATCCACCCAATGATGATTAAGAGAAACAATTATTAGTCCTATGGTAGTATGTTAAAGGATTCGATCTTCGCAGTAACATCCATCTCCTGATGTATTTTCGTTTCACCTCATCTGTCTCTTGATGATATCCTGTGACATACAAAAATAATTGCATACATGATAATATAGACATTGCATTAGTCCATAATAGACATTACATCATGCATCGATTATTCATTAAGGCATATAGCCATTAAACATCCATTCAAATATTTCCATTTACATCATTACCATATCATTTGCATACATCATCCATATCATTGGTACACATACATCACATCATAAGACACCACATATTACATTATCCATAATCATAAACATGGAATCCATTACAATCAAAAGACTAAACATCCATATAGAACATTATAATCATCATATAACTATCATACATAACATAATATCATTATGGCATATAAGCATCATATAATCATGATAATTGCATACATCACATGACATATAAAATGCATCATCATAACCATGATCATAAAAACATATATCATAAACATAATCAACACATAATGCATCATGACACAACATATAGCATATAGGTCACATCAAAACTACATCATATATATAATCTCAAAAAATCATGTCACAGGATAGAGTCACGAGATATCCCAAAAATAGAGCTTGCAGGCTCGATGGCAAAAATATAAAGTGTCATAACATAATTTCTATAACATGATGTGAAGATAACAATGTAAAACTCCCCACATAGCAACATGGGAGCGGGAATAGGAGCGAGCAAGTGGGAAAAGTCTGGTTTTGAATCTTCAAACAGTGTAGCGGGTGAGGGTTCGGGGGAATCTTAGGCGAATGCAGAGATTTCTTTGAGTCTTGAGAAAGGTAAGTCAGGCTCTATTGAAAAGGACATTCACGAAAAAGTCCAAGTGGACCCAGGTGGAAGGGATGGGATTTCATCCCCGATTGGGAAGTGTGATGATAAATCCAAGGATGCCACAGACCTGTCAGAAAAAGGGGATGAAAAGGGTAAAATGTGGTCTTCGTTGTTTGGTGTTAAGCCAAATGACAAATCATCTTTTCCCCCTGTGCGCATTCTTTCTGACCCGGGGTCAGGAAAGTTTTATATTTCTGTGCCGGATGAAATCATTGACCATAACATTGCAAATATGGAGAATGTACTAGTCGGAAAGTTTTTGGGTCCTATACCTAATATTGAAGTTGTAAAGGAGTTTGTTAAGAATAAATGGAAAACCAGTGGACTGGTTTCAGTGGCGGCACTTCCTAAAGGATTTTTTTCCTTTCAGTTCACTTGCAAAGAGGATTCTAGGGCTGTCAGGAGTGGTGGCCCTTGGGTTATCAGAAAGTCTTCCTTGGCCCTGAAGAAGTGGTCTTCTAGGGTTGATCTGTCTGATTCCATTTTTGAAATGGTGTCAATTTGGGCTAGATTGCCTAGTCTTCCTTTGGAGTATTGGAATACGGATATATTTAATGGGATTGCTAGCTCCTTTGGAGAACTCCTATCCATTGATACAATAACTACGACCAGAAAGAGATTGGTCTTTGCTAGAATCTGTGTGGGGGTTTCTCAAAACGCTGATCTCCCTTCTTCGATTGACTTCCAATCCAAGTTGGGAGTTTGGAAGCAAGCTATTGAATTCGAGACTACATCCTTTGTTTGCTTTAAATGCCAAAAGTCTAGGCACTAGGCAAAAAAGTGCCAACTAAACAATAAAAGTGACAAGGAGAAAGTTGCTAACCCTAAGACTATTTAGAGGAAAAAATCTGAGGAGAAGCAAATTTCTGCCCCTAGTGCGAAGGAGAATCTTGAAAGACACATTTATGCTCCTGATTTGAAGGAAAACCATAGATGTATGCATAAGTATGCTTGCCCTGGTATAGAATGTACTAGCTCTTTAGATCCTAAGGATCCTAAATCCATGATCTCTCCACATGTGGATAGTAAGGAAGAAATTTACTCTGTGGAGGGAGCCCGGGATACTCAGAAGAAGTCTGAAATAAGCTGTGATGAAACGGGTTTCGTCTCGCCTTCACCTTTGGTGTTGGCTGGTAGTATGAATGTGCCTGGTCTTGAGGAAATACCCATTAAGGGTTTGTCCCTGGAGATAGGAATACCTTTCCCTTCTAAAATTCCTGCTAATAGCCCTCATTCAAAAGGGAAACAGAAACTAGAGAATGCCACTCTGGAAGTTGTGAGGGATACTTTTGATTCCCAAAGCATGAAAATGAAAACACCTAATGTTAATATTCTAGAAGCCAAGAAAGGCTTAATGGATACCCTTCCTTGGGATCAGAGGCTTTTTTCTGAGAAGGATAGGGAATCAGGAAGAGAGTTGGAAAGCCAAGATGAGACTAAATGGGAGGAGGTTATTTCTCATTCAAGGTCAAAGAAGGAAAGAAAAAAGAGGATGGACACCTTAAGTGGAATGATTACAAGAACCAGGTCCAAGGCGGACTGTGGGAATAATAAGCTAACCGAGGGCAGGAGATCAAAAAAATGGCAAAGGGAATACGATAGCCTTCAGGATATCTCAGATGGGATCCAAATGACCATCTTAGAGATACTTCAATCCCTAGGTAAGAAATGAAAATCATGTCTTGGAATATAAGAGGGCTAAATAGCTGTCATAAAAAGGATGTTTTGCAAAATTTTGTTAGGGACCACAAACCTGATATTCTTCTTGTTCAAGAAACAAAAATGCCTAAAGATAAAGTAGAATGCTTTAGAATTTTTCATAATTGTGGGGCTCATGGAAATAGTTTTGTTGGTGCTTCAGGGGGAATTGTTACTTTTTGGAACAAGTTGTTTATTAGAGGTGAACGCTTAATGGAGAATGGTAATCTTGTGGCCACTAGATTTACCCACATAAGAGACATTTTTTGCTGGATTCAATCCAATATATATGCCCCGAATTGTAAGAATGCTAGAAATTCCTTTTGGTGTGAGTTGTCTACTTTTTGAAAGTGTTTTGTTAATGAGCATTGGGTGGTCATGGGAGACTTCAATACTCCTCTCCTGAATGATGAAAAATTTGGGAGTTCTCAAATTAACTGGGATAGCAAATCAGGCCTCTCTAACTTCATTAACAGTAATGCCCTGATAGACCTTGACCTACAAGGTGCTTCATATACTTGGACTAATAGGAGGATTGGGTCTGATTTGATCCAAGTGAGACTTGATAGGGCCCTTGTTTCTGGTCAATGGTTTATAGACTATTTTTGTGCTTTGAGGGCTCTATCAAGGGTGGGATCTGATCATTTTCCCATTTGTCTAACGGTGGATCCTACTAAGGTGAAAAAGAACTCCCCTTTTAGATTCAAAAAATTCTGGTTATCTCATCCTCGAATCTTTGAGGAAATCAAGAATTGGTGGAATATTGATATTACTGGCACAGCTATGTTTAGGATTGCAAAAAAGTTAAAGGAAGTGAAATTTAATTTGAGATGGAAAAAGGATTCCTTTGGGAATATCTTTGGAACTAAGATGGATATTCAGGGTAAACTCCAGAAGATCCAGGCTAAAATCCAGAAATGGGGGTACATTGATAATTACAGAGAAAAGGAAAATGATCTTCTCATTCAGTTGCATGACATCATTGCTAAAGAGGAAGTTTTTTGGCGGCAAAGATCTAGGGTGTCTTGGCTGACTGAGGGAGATAGGAACACCATATTTTTTCACCTATATGCTTCAAAACATAGGGTTGCTAATAGAATTGCTTACATTAATGTTAATGGGACAAGGTTTGAGGAGGAAGATGATATCAAGAAACAGGCTGTTCTTTTTTTCAATAACCTTCTTTCTTGTAATAGAGAGATTAAGCCTGAAGCTCAAGACTCCTTGCTTGAGGCTATGCCCTAGGTAATTGGTCTTAATGAAAATTCTATGATCACTGCTATTCCTTCAAAGGCTGAAATAAGGAAAGTCATTTTCTCTTTTGATGGCAATAAAGCTCCCGGACATAATGGGTTTCCTTTATTCTTCTTCCAAGTGTTCTGGGAAATTGTTGAGTTGGATGTCGAGAAGGCTGTGAAGGAATTCTTTGGATCAAGATGTCTTTTGAAAGAACTTAATGCTACTTTTGTGGTCCTTATTCCAAAAAAAACCTAGGGCTTCAGAGTTTCAAGCTTTTTGGCCAATTAGCCTATGCAATTCTATCTATAAAATCATTTTGAAGGTCTTAACTACAAGAATGCTTTCTTTGCTTCCTCAATTAATTTCTCTGTAGCAGCATGGTTTTGTGCCAGGAAGGTACATTCTAGACTCTATTATCACTATTCATGAGAATTTACATTCTTTAATGGTCTCGAAAACTGAAGGGTTCATTCTTAAACTGGACATTTCTAAAGCCTATGATTGGGTAGATTGGAATTTTTTATTTAAAATCTTGGTCAAGTTTGGTTTTAATAACAAAGTCATCCAGCTGATGAACTAGCTTGTTTCGACAATTACTACTTTTGTCATTGTGAATGGGTCGCCTTCGAGGTTTTTTCAGACTTCCAGAGGTCTCAAATAGGGAGATCATATTTCTCCTATTCTGTTCACAATTTTGGTTGAGTGTTTGGGAAGAAATATTAAAAAGCTTATTGACCAAAGATCCCTTGTTGGTCTAAGACCTTCCTCTTCTCTTCTAACCTGTTCCCACCAACAATTTGTTGATGATACTATTCTCATGGGAAGATCCACTATGACTGAAGCTAAGACTTTCAAAAAGATTTTGAATCTTTACGAATCTGCTTCTGGGCAAGTTGTTAATAGGGCTAAGAGTTCAATTTTCTTCCTCAACACTCCTGAGCATAGAAAAGTTAAACTTGCTCGGATTCTTGGATGTTGGATTGAGCCTCTACCATCAACCTATCTTGGTTTGCCTCTATGCATTAAACCTTTGGATTCATTCTAGATCTCTTTGGTTGAAAAATTCAATAAGAAGCTATCGGGGTGGAAAGGAGCTCTTCTCAGTCAAGCTGGAAAAATCCTGCTCGTCAAGGCTTCTTTGCAAAATTTACCTGTGTATGCTCTCAGTTTATTTAAAATTCCTGCTAAATATACTAAGGCTATTGAAAAAATTCAGAAAAGGTTTCTCTGGTCTGGTGTGGAGGACAAGAAGAGACTGCCACTTGTTGGTTGGGACCTGGTTTGCAGACCTAAATCGAGAGGTGGCCTAGGCTTAAGAAAAATTAAAGTGTTGAATCTGCCCCTTCTTGCTAAACAGCTCTGGAGAACTCTTACTTTGAGAGGGGAATGGCAAGATACCTTAAAAGCCAAATACTTTAGCAGTTGTGAGTCTCTTAATGATGTTATTAATTCTTCTTTCTTACCTCATGGTTCTGTCTGCTGGAATGATATGAGTAGAGGTAGAAAGTTACTAGAAATGGGGACTGGTTGGCTTGTTGGAAAAGGAAATAATGTTAGATTTTGGGAAGATAGATGGATTTTTAAGGATCCTTTAATTAGAAATGAGAAATTCAGTAAATGGATGAATGATTGTAAAAGGGAATTCAGGGTCTTGGTGAAAGATTACTGGAGGGATGGGGATTGGGTTGATTTGAAGACCATTAGTCTGGATCTTAGCCCTATTCAATCTACCTTCAGGGCCCTAAGATTGGTTCAACACCAAGTGGATGATCTTGTTGTCTGGATAGACAATCCATCTGGCATTTTTTCAGTTTATTCTGCTACTTCTATGCTAGTTAGTCCGCTAGAGCCTCCGCCCTTCTGGGCTAAGGCTTGGATTAATCTCTTGATTCCTAAAATCAATATTTTCTATTGGATCATGCTTCAGGACAAGATTCTCACCTTGGACAATCTTGGAAAAAGAGGAATTCAATTACCTAACAGATGCTACATGTGCAGGAATGATGTTGAGACTGTTAATCATCTTTTCCTTCATTGTCCTTTTGTTTCGCACATCTGGGGCAAAATTTTTATGCTTCTTGAAATGGCTTGGGTTTCCCTTGCTTCGGTCAAAGGCTTTTTCTTGCAATGGAAAGCTCCATCAAAAAACCCTTTTGTGCATAGGCTCTGGTCTTTTGTTCTACCTTTTGTGTCATGGAGTATTTGGAAGGAAAGGAACAACAGTGTGTTTAGGGAAAAAGAGAAGTCGGAGGGGGACTTGTATGAAAAAATTGTTAGGGAAATAAAGAAAAATTTATCTTTAATCCCTAGAAAAATGGTTAATAAAGCTACTTGGTCTCCTTTTGATATTGCTACTGCTGAAAAGTGGAATTCAAAATTAGTAGCTTTAAATGTCCCCACGCTGGACTTTTGTGGGAGGGAGAATGCTAGATGGACTTTGCCACCTTTGGGTTGGTTGAAAGTCAATTTTGATGGTGCTGCTAAAGGAAACCCTGGGAAACCTGGCAGTGGGTGTGTTTTAAGGGACAATACGGGGGCTTTTATTGTTGCTTTTGCTGTGGACATCGGCACCCAAACTAATCATGTTGTGGAAGCTGTTGGGGCTTATCACGCGGTTAACTTGGCTTTTAAGATGAATACAAAATGTCTTTGGTTGGAGAGTGATTCTAAGAATATAATAAATCACATTCTTGGGCTTACCCCTCCTTCGTGGACCATCAAAAATTGGATCAAAGATACGATTGCCTTATTAAGTAAATATGACAAAGTGAAAGTGTCCCACGCCTATAGAGAAGCCAATAAGGTGGCTGATTACTTTTCCAATGAAGGGGTTAAGAAGGGTGGGGAAAACATGTGGAGGAAGAATAATTACCTCCATTCTAAGGTGAAAGCGCTAATTTATTATGATTCAATGCATGGAAGAAAAGTTTGTCTTCGCCATGATGAAGCGGATAAAGTTGAGGTACGTCGATTTCATTAGATTTGATGGAACCGATGTCATTTTATTTTTCAAGAAGAGTTTTCGGCACGCTTTCTGGGTGTTTGATAAAATATGCTTAAACGGGACCCAAAGCAACTGTAGGGTGTGGTATAATAGAGCTTTGAAGATGGGGGGAGAGAGAAAACGTGTTGAGCCGAGCCGCTTTCAAGAGCACAGAAAGAATGCTAAAGCCTGGGAAAAAATTGAAAAGGGAGGTTTAGTCCCATTTTTGGAAAAGCTCCATGGTACTGACGAGATGGTGCTGGACTATTTCACCAAAAACTGGAAAAATGGTGAGATTGTGTTGTTTGGCAGGAGTGTTAAGCTGAATGGGCAAATCATCGGTGAGATTACTGGTCTTTTTATTGAGGGTGTGAAATTTTACAGGGACCGTCAGTTCTCTAATGAAGCAGTCATCAGATTTCCTAAAAAAGATAAGGAGAAGCCTAAGCTGGTTAAGGTTGCCAATAGGTACTTTGATGTGGAGTCCATTAAATAAATCTGGAGGAAAGTTTTAAGAGTCATTATGGAGTACATCATGATTGATGGGCGCTTCACCAGGGCGTATGGTTATCACTTTTCCATTTTGAACCACTTTCATCACAAGGTTCGTATCTCTTTGCCTTTTTATTTATTCTCTTCTCTGAAGAATTGCCTTGATGATGTTGAAAGAAACCCTAGGCGGAATTCTATTATTCACCCTGGTCTCGTCAGGCTCATCTTTGAGCATTATCAAAATTTACCTGGTTTGCCTAAAACGTTGATGTTGGGGATTTGGATGATGAGGATACGGAGAGTAGCAGGGAGAACGATCCCCTGGCCCCTCTTGCTTTTGCCCTTGTTGGGTCTAAAACCACTGTTTCCCAGTCCCTTTCTTGTCGGAATGTCCTTTTGGGTTCTGCTCCGCCTTCTTGTCCTAATCCGTAGCCCTCGCCTGATTGCCCTAACCTAGGTTTTGCTTTGTCGTCTTATCTTAATCCTCAGTCGTCTCCTGGTTGCCCTACCCCGGGTTTGGTTTCTAGTTTTAAAGGTACCTCGATTACGAAATTGGTCTCGTACTCTAGTAATTCTATGGAAATTCATTCTGATAAACCTATGGTCAGTAAAGAGTCGGCCCCTAGTGCCCCTGCATTTGGAAGATTTGTGAATGCCCATAAAAAACTCCCCTAATCAGGGCGAAATTATTTTTTCCCTGAATAACCTCAGGCCTGAGGACATTATGAGGGTGGTGGAAAAAAGTATTGATGGCCTTTTCACTGTTCTTAAGTGGACCCAGAAGGACGTTTGTGATTTCATTGGCCGTAACAGAGTCATGGAACTGGAGCAGAAGATAAGCTAGAGTTGTAATGAGAATGAGGGACAGGACACCCCCTTACTAGGGAAAAGACAACAGGTGCAGGAGGAAAGATTGACTAGGTTGGAGTGCAATATGTCCAAGATTGGCCAAAATATTAGGGCCACTTTGGAGAATAATCATAAAATTGCCAGGCACAATGCTATTATCATCAATGCTATGGTGGAAAAGTTAGAAAAAAATCAAAAGGGATCGCTGGTTGTGGACTTGGATGCGGATAGAGGTTGGAGCAGATCTGTTGTTGAAGGGATTTTGACTCGAACCCGGGCTAATACGAAGAGGAAGGCCCCTACTTCTCCACACATGGTTCAAATCCTCAAGCAGGGGTTACAGGATATGAGTGAAGCTGAAAAGAAAGCCGAGGAGTTGATGAACACCTTGGAGTAGTGCTGTTGTGGTCGTTTTTGGCTTTTTGGTGGTCCTTTTTTTGGACCCTATTGTCTCTTTTGTTGTCTTTTCCTTTTTGGGACAGCTGTCTATTTGATCAGACCTTTTATGCTCTATCTTTGTTTGTTTTAACTTTGTGGTTTCAGGTCCCTGTAAAACTTTTTTTTTCCTTTTCAAAAATAATGTAAAATTCCCCTAAGATAAACTCTCCTCATCCCCTCAAGGAGAATACTGAGGTGACTGATGCTCGGTGACAACAACTGATAGTGATGGCATAGTGGACATGGCAGCATGAGCATGCGAGGCTACTATGACATGAATCTGAGAGTCTAATGGATCTATAACTGGTGGTTGACTATGCTCTCATCTATGCCCTGACCCAAATGACCTATGACTATGGCTCGATCTATGGTTCGAAGAGTTTTTGTTACTATGATGATAGTGGTGAATTGATGAATGCTCAGAGGATGTAGGGCCACCCACACTGCTCTGGCTGTGATTGTTGTGTGTGCAGTTATTGCTTCCTAACCCTATCCCTATCATGCTCTATGACCTAGATAATCTAGGCTCTCTCTAATCAGATGACACTACTCTCTCATACAACATATGATACTAACCTCTATTGGCACTAACCTTGGCTAGCTCCCTGGCAACATCTCCAATTGGCTCTATAACCATATGTGCAAACTGAGTGCACTAGCTCTTGGTCTCCCATTGCTAAATTTTTTCCTGATCTCTCTCAACCTATGTAACCTCCAGCTTTGCCCATAGGGCTCTAATCTCTGTTGTGGCCTCATCCACACTCTACAACATATCAACTAGAAACTGATCCACTGTGTCATCTCGTGACAATGGTGACACCCTGGATATATCTAACTCCCCATCTATCATCCTCTCTCAAAGCTACCTCTTTACCTCATCCATGTCCTCATATCCATCAATGTCTAGCTCCTCATTATCATCCACATCCTCCTCACCCCTAATGGCCTTCTCCTCTCTACCAACATCTAATGCCTCCTCCTCCCTTGGCACCTCTACCTCCAACTGTCTGACCTCTCCCTCCAACCTGAACTCTACCTCCATCTCTCCCTCTGGCCTGACCTCCACCTCCATCTCTCTCTCCTGCCTGACCTCCACCTCCAACTGTCTCTCCTCCCTTGACATCTTTTCCTCCTATCTCCCCTCCACTCTTTGTTGCTCCTCCTCTCTCTCCTCCTTCTCGGCCACCTCAGGGATCACCTTTAGTGGTACCATCTCGACATGTTGTCTCACCCTCCTTTCCTTCCTCCCTCTGTCACCTCCTCTCCTCCTCCTGCCATCACCACCATCTCCTCCATCATCACCTCCTCCATTTCCTCCTCCCATCACCTCAGCCTCCATCTCTCCCTCTCCCTTGCCTTTGCAGTCTCCTCGCTACAACCATGGAATAACTGATCGACAATCAATTAGTGTTGGACCATCTGGATTTGTAAATGGTTGTGGCCTATGTGTCTGGCACCACAAGTCATAATTTGTAAACATCTTTGGATCTATCGGACCCCCACTCCAACCCCATGGTTGTGCTACCAACCAATCTATCTGTTGCTCAACCAAAGGAACTGATATTGTTGGCCCCCACATTGGCTCTCACAATGACTGTACATACTATGTTGTCCCAACAAGTACACCCTACTACTCACCAAACTAATGTAGTACCCACTGGGGAAGGTACATCTCAATGATCAGTTGTGATTCCACAGTCTACCCAATCAGATATTGGAGCTACCGATAGAATGCCAAGTGATCTCCCTCTCTGGCCCATTGTGGACAATCCCTATAAGGTCTCCAAACAAATGCTATCATCATATCAATTTGATGCTGCCAGAACTTAGTCTCTCCAACTCTTGCCTACTATAGGACACCTACATATAAGAAAACATAAGGCCTCCCATCCACTAACTATGGCCTCTAAATCAGTGGAAAAAAGGACAAGAATATGCTCCCAAGCCCAAATCATCAGTAATTTTGTCTCTCAACTAATGCTATGTACACCCCTATAGGCTACCTTATGCAACTAGTGATACAACATACCAAGCAAATAGGGCCCCCATACAAAAATTGTCCTATCCCATCGCATGTGTACTAGCACATCCCCCCATCCGATCAGGAATCCATGTCCCAAATGATCTAGAATAAGGACTCTAGAAATCAAGGTGCATAACATGGTATCCCACTGCAGATAGTGCTCAGTCAGGTACTCCAATCAAATCTCATACCCCTCAATGCCAAGACCTGTGCCATCGTCTGCCTCATATAGCTCAGTCATAGCCTACACTCCCCAATGTGGATCATACACCACTTGCACCCCTCTGATCTGAATGTGCAAAATCTATTACACATCCTCCAGAGTAATAGTGGCCTCCCCTATCGGCAGGTCGAATGAACAAGTCTTTGAATGCTATCTCTTAGCTAGTGCTGTCAAAAGCCCCCTATTAGCCTAGATAATGGGCATATAGGTGACATAATATAACCCCAGCTACATTAGTCGCCTCTTCTCTCGGTTCGTCAGCTAATCCTAAAATGTATACATTGATGGTCTAAACTCACACGTACAGATCAATGGTAATCATTTCTACACATGCAGAAATGAGAGTTAGCACATTATTGAAAATCATTTACCATGTATCTAATTATACATAAGTAGAAGGTGAGCCTAAAACTAAGTCAACTCTGGTCAACTCTAGTCAAATTCAAATGTGTTGCGTTGACTTTATTTTTGTCAAACACGAACTTGAATGTGACTTACACAAACACATATGCTTTGTGGTGCATTCATTGACCTACCTAAAAACCCTAAAAATGCACAAAAAATGATAAAATGACAAGATGGGTATGAGGTACTTACCAATGGTTGTACACCCTTTAGCCATCTGAATGTCCACACAATGTATTTGTGGTGCTCGGTCATGAGAATCGCCATCTTTGCGTGGGGTCTCCTAGCTCTAAGCTCTCAAAATTTACAAATCAAAAAATGAAAATGTATTGACTTTTACCCATTTTCAACCTATTTATAAGGTCAAAGTAGGATTTTCTTCAAATTTTTATTATGGAGGCTCTTTTGATCAACTTTGACCAACCTTTTGGCTTCCTTAAACATGTCGAAATCTGAAACCACTTGTGCCATTACTTTTCTCGTCATTAAATTAGCTTATCGAGACACTTTTCAAATTTTTCTTTCATTGGGCCAAAATTTGAAAATTTTCTTGAGGGGGCATAGATATTTCATACCTTCATTGGGGTATGTTTCTAACTAAATTTTGTTTGTCACAATGTGACAGACTGCATTATGATAAAAATGGGCAAAATGTAGACACATAAAAATGACCTAGGCCTGCAAGCTCTATTTTTGCCACATTCTTCTTAACATAATTAAAACATTTAATTATGTCCTTTGGTCCACTTTTAACTATTAATTAAATAATGCATAATTATTTAATTAATTAATTTCTTTTATTCCTCTTGATTATTTAAATAAATAAATTTTATTTATTTATTTAAATATGTGACTAATTCTCTAATGTCTTTTCATGATTAAATAAATTCATTAATTTATTTAATTATCTTTCATCCATTATTTCCTCATGATTTTTTAAATAAGTCATTAATTTCTAATGTCTTCTCATAATTACATAAACTCTTTAATTTATTTAATTATTGTCCACCTTGGCATTTTTCCCAATTTTAAATATATTTTTTAATCTAAAATGGTCCCACTTTCTGATTTTCCCTCTTTTAGTAAATAATTCAAATTAATTATTTACTATCACATGCCCCACCTTTTTTAATTATATTAATTTTTAATTCAAAATGGCAATTTTCTTCCATAAATCAAGTAATTTATAGTATTATTTGATTTTCCAACTCTCTATTTTTATGTGCCATCCTTATTTTCTTGTCACATGCAATCTTGTCCCTTGATTTGATTTTCTAAAATAAAATCTTGTCCATTTATTTTAAATTTACCCTAATGTTTCCCTAACCCTAATTGTGGGTTGTCACATTGAATCTTGTCCATTGATTCTATGGCATTTGTCAATCTTCAATCTTGGCCATTCACCCAAAATTGCATTTTCTATAAAATGGCAATTTTGGTCTCGTTTGGACATCTCTTAGTCTCTTGGCATCTACATCTCATAAGCTCTTAACATTTTGGCATTTTGACAACTTGGAATTTTAGGCATATTTTAGGCTTGCTTACTAGTTGCATAGTTGCATAGTGTTGCATTATAGATCAAACCCTTCAACATTTTCTTAGGTCTTGGCATAGTCATAAGTTACTCACACAAAATATGAGGGAAAACTACATATTTCAACAAATAGAGAAGGTGTAATGGAGGTCAATCATGGAGTTTGAAGATATTTGGTGAGATTATCCCTTTTGTTTCCATATTTTACTCCTATGTGCTACATTATTTACTTTGGGTTTGTTTTATTTATGCACTAATCTACTAACCTGAATATTTCCCATAGTTACACCTCCAAAGCTTGACAAGTGAACTTTTTCAACTATCAATACATGGACAGTTCTTAATGCCATACTTCTCCTAAGTATGTTATGATTCCATGTACATTTTAGGATTTGTACATTCTATATATAGGCATGTCTACTTTGGTTTTTTCTAGTTTGGTCTTACTACCTAGTCTGGGTAGTTCCAAGTTTTTTTTGGTTGGTTTGTTGTGTCTAGTTGGTCTACTTCAACCTATGATTCTAGGATCTCACCATGCCTATAGGAGGCATGTGTCCCCAATTGTAGCCACTGATGGAACCTGCAAAATTTTTTATGTTCCATCTAAAAATCTTGCTATATTTTGAATATTGGGTTGGTATCTAAAGGCTTAAGGTTTTTCTTTTCATCGCTTTTGTAGGGTTTTATGTTATCTTGAACCCTTCCTTAATTATCCCTCAAGTTTTTGTTTATGCAAAGGTTTTAATTTTTTGTTGACTTTCTGTTGCTCATTGTCAGTCATATTAAAATATCTTATGTCATTGACGATCATGGAGTAACCAGTCCCTCATGCCTAGGACTGAGTTTCTTATTTTTTATATAAGGTTGAATTAAAGGCCTTATTGGCCTTTACATCCTTTGCATTTTATGACTTAAAATCTTGTGAAGACCTTTTCCTACATCATCATAGGATGGTCCCCTTCATTAGAACAACTTATGGGCACGTGCTTAAAAATTTTCACTTAAGTCCCTTCAGCCATCTCTCTTTGTCACTCATCGCAAATAGTTTCTAAAAGGTATGTTTAGATTGGCGATAAGTGATGAGTAGTATTTCTTTGGTTTTTCTCATCGCAAATAGCTTTGGGAGCTCTTGGCATGAATCAACGATGGGTGATGCTCTTACTTCTCCTTATATCATTAATTTTTCACTTATCGCTAATAACTTTTGAACCTTGAGTATTGAAATAGGGATCAACAATGACCTCTAGGATTTTTTTCTTCTCTTCATCATTCATCATGGATGGTTGTTTGATTGTAAGCTTTAAAATAGTGATGAGTGATATGAAGTATCTCTTGTGTTTCACGTATCATGGATGGGTTTTGAATGTCAAGTTTTGTATTAGCGATATGTGATGTGAGTGTTCGTTGTAATCGTTGGGATCTCTCATTGTTGATTGCTTGCAAACTTTATGAGGAGAATTAGCAATAAGCAATAGCCCTGGTGCTTTTTAATTTTCTCCTATCAATCATCATGGATCCTTTCCAAACCTTAAGTTTCAAAATAGCAATGAGCGATGGAGTCATTTTTTCAACTTTCTTTTGCTAACTTGAATTGATCTTATGAGTGATGTATTTTGTATCATTGATTTTCATGAAGATGCATGTGTCTTAATCTTGCTTCATTTCTTTATCTCCCATCACTAATGTGATTTATATTTCAAAGTTAAATTAGTGATGCATGATGGGAAAATGAACATGATCAAGGATGGGCCATATTTTCAAGGGCTAAGACTTCATCGTGTGGATGCTTGCATTGCTAATAGAACCAGTGAAGGATGACATAAGTCTACGATAAGCAATAGCTGCAAAATGGAAGAAAATGTGGAAGAACTTGAGGACATTGTATAAAGAAAAGATGTAAGTAGGACGAAAAATTGAGAACCATAGATATGGTTTTAAAGTATAGTGATCAACAGCTAGGGTTTGAATGTGAATAACTAGATGTCAGTTTGCTCACACGAGCTTACTTTCAAACATTCATGGTTGTATGTCCATCTCTCGGCCATAAAGAAGGTAGATACTTGTTTTTGCACACATTTAAAATTACTTGGAAGTGGAGAGGATATCATAAGCTAAAGAAATTGTACAGAAAGCTCCAGCAAAATATTTCAGCAAAAATTGTATCAATTGTTCACCCAAGTAAAAAAACTATGTATCTCCTTCTATCTAAAATATTAAATCGCATTATTTTGGAAGGGTGATAGGGAATTGGGGAGATAATTTTCTTGTTGTTTTTTCCATTTCAATATTTTCAATTTGGATGATATGTGCTAGGTAAAGTTTGGGAATATTTTTGTTATATAAGTGGTGCCTTGAATTTTTGTACCTAGGTGGGTCTTTTCAATTACAAAAAAATTATAAACCCTAGTTCTACTGCATTGTAGACATGAGTGAACCAAACCCCAAGGAATATAGTATTAAACCAGAGAGGAAACCAACACAAAAAAGGGTTAAAATGCTTAAAACTTAGGATGTTTCATCTATGGTTAAGTTGGAACCACTTGCAATATCCAACCCTACACGAAGTACTCTTGTGATGTCTACTAGGTCTAGAAGTGCAAAGAAGGAAAAAGAAAGGTTTATGCAAGAGGCCTCTGGAGATGTAAAGGAAGGAGGATCATGAATTGGAAAGAGACCTATAGGTCAAGTTTACGTGACCACCAGGTTAATTGATAGTGTCGGTGAAATTGGTGAATTGGCCCAGCCTCAGAGTGAGTGGCAACTATTCCTGTATGCTTTTAACAGGCATTATTCTAGCAAGTCGCCATATTACTTATCCGTAAAAGCACAAAGTTGTGTCACACTTTCAGCCAAATAAATAGTTCTGAGCAAAATAGTTTCAATCGGAAAGGTTTTTCCCAGCTAGGTTTCCACCCAAACCATGTGGCCTATTACATGGCACACAGGTTTTGACCAAATAAGTTTCAAACAAATCCCAAAAAAATAATTTTTTTTGTTTCCCACTTTGAAATTGGCTTTGAAATCACATTTTTTAATGCACGAGGTTTCTATAGAAAGGGTTTCGGTAGAAACTATTTCTATAGAAAGGGTTTTAGTAGAAACTATTTCTATAGAAAGGGTTTCAGCCAAAACCCTTTCTATAGAAACCGTTTCTACTGAAACTATCTATGTCGCATCCTAGTTGGCAGCCAACTCAGTTTTTTTCAGAATTTCCTAGAACTTTCAACTTTATCTAGGTATTTCTTTAGTCAGAATGATTTTTCTGATAAAAAAAAAAACCCTTTTGTAGAGCTCGGAGTGGAGAACCCAAATATATAATTTTTTAAATATTTTTATTAGTTTTAATATATTTTATTTTTAGAATAATGCAAGTATGTTTTTAAAATGAAAAATAATAATAAAAATTATTAAAAGAAATTAAATCTTATATGGGGCACAAGAGGAGAGAGTCTTCTTCAAAAGGGTATAATATTTTTTTGAAAATAGTTGATGGCCTGTGAAAACTGTCAAATTTTGACATGTTTGACTTTAAAACGTTCATTACTACGAGAAAAAATTACGTCAAAATTTGATTTCTTTTCCATGCACAAGATATTGAAGTTACCTATTTGGAGAAAAAAAAATTAGGGAGAAATGAATTTTTTTTCAATTTCTTTCTTGACGACCTATGAAGTCACTCTTTTATGAAATTTTCAGCATTTCAAAATATGTCCTTAAATTGATAAAAACATAATGAAAAAAAATCCTTTTTTTTAAAAAAAATTACACCAATAAACTTCATCAAAATTTCTATATTTCATTAGTTTACACCATTTTGAAATTCAAAACATAAAGACCACTTTTATGTGGTCAAAGTTTGGAATTTTTTTTGTTGTTGGTCGATTCCTTATAAAGTGTGACGTAGGTTTGTGATTTTACGCTTATGGGGGTTAAACCTTGGCAAGCTGGTGGTGCCCAATGTATTTGTGGAGGTGGACATGATGATGGAGTTGTCCAAGCACTATCATCCCACTGACAGACTAATCAGGAGTGAAAATGATGATGTGATCCTTGAAATGACAAGGGATAATATTATGGAGGTATTTGGGTTAAATCCCAATTATAGTGTGAAAATTAAACATGTGAAGCTATATGGTGAATATGAGTATAATAGATTTGCATACAAAAATAGACTACTTGTTTGACATAGAAAAAGTAAGGAGAGATTTCTCCCTAAGGATGTTGAGCCTTTTAAATGTGAAGAGTTTGTAAATTATTTCAAGAACACCTATTATTGCCTAAATCAAGTGTTGGCTCAAATTTTTGAGGTGAGAATATCCCCTGACTTGTTGGTAATGGCAATGGATATAAAGGTTCATAATCGAAACAATAGATTTGATTATGTCGCTTATGTTGCTGAGCAAATGTATGAGGATTTCATCAATTAAGAGAAAGAGGTTCTCCCTTTGCATTTCCCTCATTATTCTTTGTTAATGCATATTCTCCTATTTGAGGGTGATTATGGTTGGAACAAGAAGTTGAAATTGAGATTAAGGGACAATGAGAATAATTTTTTTCTAGTACAAATGTGGACATGGTACACAATTGGGATTAGGATTGTCCCAATTCCAATTATTTCATGTTTGATAATGTTATAAGGTTTAGTATCATGGAGGTGTTGGGTGTAGCACCTATTCATAGGCTTTCTCCCGCAATCAAAAGTATCATGCCCCCAAAAGATGTACCAGGATCAAATGCAACACATAATTGGGAAAATTGGTTTCTCCAATCAAAATATACTCTAATCAAAGCTTATGGGTCTAAGGTGTCACCACACTATTTTCCCCTATATGTATCTGATATATTGGCATTTATGGAACTCATGTGGCAGAATAATTTTATGGATTATGAAATGTTCAAAAAGCCCAGGAAGAGTACTGTGGTGAATCCCTAATGCACTTTTTCTTAATTTAAAGTTTCTACCCCTGAAGGGTATGAGAATTTTGGTATTAGGATCATGAATAATCTTAGGTTTCCTATTTAATGAGGTTAGGATTTTTGACCCAGAAAGGTTTGTGTATTGAAAGAGAAGGGATAAAAACTTATCAGTAATACATCATTAGTTCTTGTACACAATTGATGTATTGAGAAACTTAGCAAGTGGTGAGGTTGTCATATCTAGAAAGAAAGACTCGACATCCATAATAGACATTGAAGATAATTTCATAAAAAGGAACTTATTTTATGTGAGTCCATATGATGTAATTATAGACCCATTTGAAAGAGCTTTCACAAAGCTAAGGGATTATCAAAATGGTGATTTCAAGGTGAAGGTGAAAGAGGCTATTGATAAAGCACAGCTCTCCTTGAACAACAACCTTGGGCTATGAATATTCCAAAGTAGCCTATAGATGTCCAAGAATTTAGGGAGGAACAAATGGTGGAACATGTGCCACAAGATAAGGAGGTGGAGAAGAAATTCCCTTCCCCTAATATTTAAGAAACCCTTCATTCAAAATTTCCCCCTAATAGAATTGTCAAATGGCAATATGATAAAGAAAATGATGATGATCCTAGGGTCAAGGAGCATGATGAATTCCTTGCGGATGATAATTTTGTGTAATCTAAGGAATTTTAGGAATTTATTGTTTAACAGAGGAGTAAAGAAATAAAAGAAAGGCTTGAAATAGCAAGGGATAGTGTTGAACCTTCTCAATAGGAAGAAGCTGAGGGAGCAGAGGAAGAAAATATCTAGGATGAGATTGCAACTATTAGACCCATTGGGGATAGGAAAATTATCACAAATAGTGGAATCATGTTGTTACTAGGATGCACTATCACCTCATCTATAGTGTACGATGTAGTAAGAAGAGACCCCCATGATTCAATATCTAAGGAGAAATTTGAGGATAAGGTGTTTGGATCTAGATATAGTCCAAAGTTGCATACTCTTGAAATTTGATCAATGGAACCTAATACTAGAAATCATGAAGTTTATAGACCTATTGAAGAGGTTATAGGTTCCTTGGTGGTGAAGAGGGCCACATATATAACACCTATCCAAGAAGCTAAGTTAATTAATCATGCTACAATGCTAAGTGTGGACATCACACAAATTTCTCAAAAAAATTATGATTCTTTATTGAAAGAATATAATAAGGCCTTGCATGAAATAAAAAAGATGAGAGCCACTGTTCAGGCTAGTCAGTCAATAAGGACACTATCCCTACCATCTTCTTCTTCTTCAAACTTTTCTACACAGTACAAAATTTTGGTGAACCTGAATTTTCAGCACTTTACATTTCTGAGTTCATTCATATATTGCATCCTAGTTTACATTTGCATTAACATTCAATTAGTACATTGTTTTGTTTTTGAATTCTGGGACTTTTTATCTTGCATTAGTGAAAGCCTCATTTAGATTTCATTTTTGCATCAAATCACATTGAAAAAAGTAAAAATATGCATTCTGCATCCTTGATTGCATTCTGTAGAACATTAAAATCATCATAATTTTTTTTTAAATCACACAAAAAATTCATACTAGGACTCATTCGCCACCCAAGGCGAATCAGTCCCTCTACACTTGTTAAACAACATTTCTTGCATTTTTCTAGCTTTTCTTTTTTTGTAGTTAGATCTTTGTTATAGTTACTAGAATTTTTGTTATTTTCATTTAAAAATATTAGATTAGTTTTAATTTGCATTCACTCCTCCTTTGTGGTACTTGTATGAGTGTTTGGTGCCCTGTTGATAATACTTTAGTGAGAAGAAGTTCTAGAATCATGACCTCCCGCGATAGCACTTTCGTTGTGGACCTTGGGATCTCACGAGCTCCTACTCCTAGTATGGACAATGGTGCATTAGGCCTTGACAATAGCACTTATGTTCCTTCACCTTTCCATCCAATGAATGTTAACAACCACAAAAACTCCCTCCCGCAAGAAAATTTCATTAATATTCATGAGGATTTTGAACACCTACAACAAGACTTATCACTTGAAAGAAATTCCACCACTTCCATACCCGCCATTGAAAAAATTCATCGTTTAATTGAAAGTGATGATAGCTTGCAAGTGATGAAGAAGATTTGCAATATTTACAATAAGCATGCTTCTTCTAATATCCAATCTACAAACATTACTATAAGCCAAGGAGGACCTTAAGTTCCTTCCCCTTCAACCAAAGCTTCCATACCAACTTATACCAATTTTCATGTCCACACAACTATGCATCAGGTTAATTATGTGGCTACTTCTTTCCCAATTTTCACTAGTATTCCTACTTCTCTTGTGGCGTCGCAAGTTCCTTCCACCACCTTCACACCCCATAGTATTCCTTTCACTTCCCCTCACATCACTTACACTCCATCACTGTTTTCCCTTCCACCTCAACCCACATACCCTAATCATGTTCTTACACAACTTCTTAACACTGTTTCATCCATGCAAAACCAACTTTCCACCATTAGCCAAGGTCAAACTGCTCCACCCACATATCATGTCCATAGCAGCCCATTATCCTTAGAATTCCTATGTGCCCCAATGCCACAAGAGAGAGAAATGCCTTGGCTTGAGAAATACGGATGAAAAGGAGACCCTATCAACCATGCTAATGCTTATACAGCTTTATGTAGTGACTTTTTCCTTGATAAAATTTTAGCTAAACTTTTTCTAAGGACCTTGAAAGACATAACATAATTGAAACCATGCTTCAACCTGAGTCTGGCATTGACTAAACCACACAACCTCCTAAACAACCACCCTTAGATACTTCCCCACCATCATTCAAATGACCAAGAGAAAATGAAACCACTCATGTCATGCCTCCTCGCCTTAAACAAGTGTATAAAGCCAAAGAGAAAGTGGTTGACCTGTCTTCTTCAATTTCTTCTCTTCTTCCCTCTTTAGAAGCAAAAGAACCTATGATGACACAATGCACTCTTACACCTCAACAACTCCAAAACTGAATTAAAAAAAACCACAGTGCTAGGGAATGTAGGTGTCATTGTTATCTCCTTGCTTGTCAATCTCACATGGAAGAAGACAAAGAAAATCAACCACCACCCTTGACAGAAGTGATAGATGACCATCCTCCTCTTGACCTACCACAAGATAGTCCAGTGCAACAATCACAACAAAATGAACCAATCCAATAGCCACAACTTTTGATACACCCATCCTTATAAATCACCCTTCGTCCTCCCATTGTCATTAATCTTGATGATGATGCAACAATCACAAAAATAAATTAAGAAGTGCATAACGACTTAAATTCTCAATTTTCATCTACAATGAGCTTACATGATAAATCATCTCCACCAAGTGAAGAACCTGGTGCAACTACTAGTTTGGTGCTTGCAATTATTCCTTTGGACAATCAACCACCTTGGCATTGCACTGAACATGATTGGGAGGCCGATGACCTATCAGATGGTTGACTTTCATTCACCTAACTAGCCTTTTTACTTTCTCTTTTTCTTTTTCCTTTTTCTTTTCCTTTTCATGTGTGTATCATGTTCCCCCATATCATGTGTTTGATGTTTTCTCTCTCTTTGTACACTTCTATTTTTACCTCTATTCTTCTATTCGTCGTGCATTGTCTATTTTTCTTTTTGTTTCGTGTTCTCCTTTTTCGGATGACGCAAAGTGTAGAGACGCCCTATGTCTCTTCCATGTTGACCCAAAAGGTCCTTTTTTTTCCCTTTTTTTTTCCTTTTGGGGATGACGCAAAGCATAGAGCCACCCTATGTCTCTTCCATGTTGAACCACAAAGTCCTTGTCTTTTCTACCTTTTGTTTTCTTTTTCCTTTTGGGGATGACGCGAGGCATTGAGACCACAATGCCTCCTTCATGTTGACCCAAAATATTTTTCATTTTCTTTCACCTTTTCATTTCCTTTTTTTTCACTTGTGTTATCCTTTTGGGGACGATGCAAAGCATTAAGACCACAATGTCTCTTCCATGTTGACCCAAAATGGACTTTCTTTTTCCTTTGTTTTCACTCTTTTTGTGTTATTCTTCTAGTTTTGTGTACTTTGGGGAATGATGACAGTTTCAATCTCTTTCATAAAAACATTGAAACAACAAACATACCGACCCCAAATCCATAGATCCCTTATGTGTTTGGTGTGCTCTTTTTTGGGGGACAACTCCCTTTCTTTTTTTTTCTTTTTTCCTTGACATGATGCGGTCTAACTTTGAAACATATGACTCAGCATAGGGCTTTCTAGGTTGGCTCTCATGTCTTGTTTTCTTTTTTTCATTTTATTTTCTTCTCTACTTTAAAGTAATTTCTCATAGAATGAGTGTCACAATTCCTTTAAGGTGGGGAGCATATATTACCATAATTCATTTGCATTCTTGGTTCCTAGTGCAGCCTTGTCATTTATATGATATGTTTGTCACTTTGTGGATGACATTGGGTGTAATGTCATTCATAAGTGTGATCTATCTCAACATATTGCATTCCCCTTGGTGGCCTGATGCAACGCACTACATCCCTTAAGTTTCAAATATACTATTCTTTGATTGGTCCTCTCTTGGAGACATTAGACATGATATTCCTGAAGTGATTGACCTTGCATGAATTGAACAAGACTCCTTTGAACATCCTTTACACTTTACACTTTTTACATTTTACATTTTACATTTTTTTCTTTTCCCACCTTGCATAACACAACTTGCATGACAGTGGTACCTTTCCTTTTGTTCATGGCATTTTCCTTTTGGCACCTTGTTAAATTTATCAACAGTTATAAATTTAATTTGGTTGAGCGGGAAGCCCACCTAGTGGCATGATTTTTCCCCATAGCCACCTTTGTGTTTGTGAGTACATACCAACTAGTGTATGTATCTTACCTTTTTGGGATTTCTCACCCCACGAAAAACTAGTTTTGTGGCCCTAGAGTGAGTACATTTGGTCCTTCTCACCCCATGGACAACTTGAAGTTCTATGGCCCCAAAGTGAATACACATTCTCTTTTTCAAACAATTAGCCTAGATCTAATCCACAACTAGTTGGATTGATGATCGAAGCTTCATCCAATTCATCTCAACACCTTTTTGTTCCTTTGTTCTTATGCTTATTTTTCCATGGGATCTTCATCCTGGGGGCTTGATCATCCCTCTTGATCATTGGCATTCCATCTTGGTAGTGTAAGTGCATTTGAACCCTCTTCTCGATGTTCATGGATACTTTAGTGTGAGTTTGAAACAAGTTCATCCACTCACTAAAGTGGGGGCTAAATGTGCCATAGAAAAATGGCCCCTTGTCATTTTCATAGCCTTTTAGGTCTTGTTTCATGGTGTTTGTCTATTTTGATCTAATTTTATGTTGTCACATGGCTTGCACATGCTTATTTAGGTACTAAAATTCAAAGAACGATGTCTTGTGAAGGTGTTGTGAAGTGTTGTAAGACATTTCTACACTCTTCTAGACTCTATTCATTATAATTCACCTAAAAATCACCTTTTCATCACTAAACAAGTTCTATTTTGAAGTGTTGTAAATTCTTGTAACAAGCTTTCATGCTTTTCTAGGTATATCATCACTATTTATCCCTTTCTCATGCTTTATTTGACCCCTTTATGCCCTCATATGACTTAATTAAGTGTATTTTTGAGTATTATCCTGATAAACAACATTAAATAGAACATATTCCCTGACACACATTTTCAAGTCCTAAGTGAGACTCATTCACCATGGGTAGTGAATGATTCCCCCTTGGCCCCAAATTCAAAATATTTTAAATTTCCTTTCAATATTTTATTCAAAAACACTTGATGTTGGCCTATGATGAGATATGAATGAGTAACTAAGGCACAATTGTGTACAAATAAGTGATTTTTACCTCATTTCAACCCCATTCATTCAAGCATTCAATCACACTTCACATTCAACCATTCAAGCATCTTTTCAACAACAATTCAAGAACTTTGAAGCAACCATTGGCATTACTTCAAACTTGCATCATCAAGGGTTTGTTAAGTTGATAGCAATGACATGTTATTAGTTTATCATTCCATTGCATTTCATTATTTTATTAAGGGTTTGATTACCAAAAGTGGGGTTTGACCGAGGAAAAATCCTATTCACTAACCCTAAACCATTTTTCCCCTATTGCATGTTTGTTTGCAACCTCTTGTGTGCAGATTTAACAAGATTTTTGGGTGTTGAAGATTGGTTTACAAGTCAACTAGGTGCTTCAAGTCAACTCAAGTCTATTTCAAGGTTGAAGAAGGTTTTCTATATATTTCCTATAGAATTGACTTCAACAACCTGATAAGTAGTGATTCCTAGATCTGGTGTTGCAGAGTTGTCTCTTGATCTTTTAGAAATTTGGGAGAGAACTGATTCACCACTTGTGGTGAATGAGTCCCACCTTAAGACTGAAAATTTTGAATTTTTTCAGATTCTAGATCCCAGTGGACATAAACCAGCTTCTGACAATTTTTTACCAGGAGGAGGATTGATTCACCACCCTAGGCGAATGAGTCCCACTATGAAAACTCAGTGATTTCAGCCAGCAACCACAACATTCTAGACACTTCACCCAGGTGAACTCTGATTTAACTCATTTCTTTTTGTTCTACATATTTTCTTCATTTACTTCATTGCTTTCATATCACAATGTGTTTTGAAATATAGCTTTAATTTCACTTTTTCATTCATTTTCATTCATTTAGATCAGTCAATTGAATTTAGTTTACTTCATTTACATTAGACAACATCACACATTACACAATTTGAATGAACCATTAGCATTTTTTCTCCTATCTCTCTCCTTTTAGGTGAAGAACCCTAGAAGAGCAAGAGTAGCCCATAGGAGTCAAAAATCAGCTGTTCATTTTGGTGAACTTGAAACATAGATTTTTGGGACCCTATTGGACACTTACCCTTGTAGGATCTTTCACCTAACAGGGAAGGGATAGGATTAAAAATGCTTATGTTGTCATTAGAAGAAATGGAATGAGCGGTGTGAAGTGTGTGTGTCGATGTATTTAAATTTTGAAAAGTTAATGAAAATGTATATTAAGGAATGTATTCTAACCTAATGCAAAAGTTTTGGAAAACACAATGTGTATTCAAACTATTTGACTAGGAATGTAAACAAACTATAACAGAAAATAACCCAATTAAAGATATGAAATTGGAAGCTAAAAGAGGTTGGAATGAGGATCTGAACACTTGCAGAAGATACCAAGAATTCTCACTAGGACTGATTTGCCATGTTGGGTGAATGAGTCCTATTTTTGCCAGAAAGTGTTAGAACCAGTTTTGGGGAATTGGATATCCAAATCAACAAAAAACACTATTCAAGCCTATAAATGGGGCTGATTCACCATCAATAGAAAATGAGTCTACTTCTAGAAAATAGAGAATTTTGTATAGTATTTTGTTCCTTAGGATCTACGATTCTATTTCTAAAGATTTCCTGAATCTGAATCTGTAAAACTCAACCTGTATACTCTCTCCAAGCTTGAAATAGGGCTTGAGACACCTTGAATGAATTTTATGGGATGAGATGAGCACACCTTTTTTCACCTTCTCATTTGATAAATCTACATACACAAACACATGCAAAGGGGAAAAATTGTTGAGGGTTAGGATATAGTGTGAGCTTGCATAGGGTGATGATTAAGGGTTGATTTTTTTTGATAGTCGAATATCTTAGATCACTAAGATATCATTCTTATGTGCCATAAGATTGACCCTGGGAAGAGAGCTAATATGTTCATCACATGTCATAATTGGATTTGGCAAGATAGCTTCATCACTCAAAGGAGAGGCATAAAGAGAAAAATAACTAGGAGTTTCATGGTTACTAATGATGTGATCAAGGAAGGGATAAATAAGTTTTTCATGAGTTTCACTACTGATATCTTCTAACACTAAACTATCTTCTTCATGTGTAGAGAAGATAGTAGGAGGAGAAAATGGTTGATTTTCATCTATACTTACATTGTCATGTCCTAGAATTTCTTCTTGAGTAGGGGAGGTAGGATTTTCATAGCTCTCAATCATATCCTCCACACAATTTTTTTTTCCATGATCATTCATAGGTGTAGCATTTTCACCATTATTGGGAGATGAATGAGGACTTGGTAACGTAGGGGAAATGACTACATATTTGTGTGTCATAATATTTTTGCAAGTGGGAGGAGAAGGAAGACAATCAAGGCTTTCATGATCTTCAATGATTATGTCATCTTTCATCAAGAGATTTTCATCACCAATGGGAGAGATATCAGGGGAAGAGAAATTATGACTATCATGATTATCAAGACATCCATCCTTTTGGGGAAATGCTTTAGTGGATGATTTAGAAGAGAGGAAGTCATCTAAGGCTTCATATAACATTGCAAAATCATCACTACTAAAGGGCTTGGATGTTATGTTTGTTGTAATTGGTTCTTTTGATGTTTGTGTTTTTGTGTTTTCATTTGCTAATATTTGCTCAATGTAATATGATCTAAAAGGACTACAAACTAATGTTGAAAATGAAACTTGAAAAATTTTAAGTGCCATGAATGTAAATGATGCTTATTTATAATAAAATGCAATATAAAGACATAGGATGAAGTGTAATTTTTCAGATTGCAAACAAAGTAATTAACTAATGAAAATATGCAATAATCTAAAAATGAAATGTTGTAAATGCAAAATTTGAATTTGAACTGTAATGCATGAAATGAGTTGTTTTATGCTAAATATCATGAAATGAATGCTATAGAAATGCAACTGATCAATATATACAAGTGAAGGCACCAAACAGAGGCCTAAAACTAAATTTTTGAGTTCTGTAAAATGTTGTTTCATGGGTTAGAAGGGATTGATTCGCCCAGGGTGGCCAATGAGTCCTAGTATGGAATTTTCTCAAAATTTTCAGAAATGTGTGATTGATTTGTATGAATTCTAAGTGCTAAGATGTATACCTAAGTGAAAAATGCATAACTCCATAACTTTTCAATGATTAAAGATGAAAAAATGCAACCTATTATGCACTTTTACTCATGCAAAAATGAAATTCTAGAATGCAAGCTAACTAATGCAAAATGCAATGCAAGCAACTCTAGAATGATTAATGGACTCCAAAATAAGAAAAAAATAGATTCAAATAGCAGGTTCACCAAAATGAACTATTGATTTTTGTGTTTCCTATAGGCTTCTCTAGCTCTTCTAGGGTTTTCCACCTAAAATGAGAAAGATAAGGCCCAAAAATGCTAAGGGCTCATTCAAATTATGTTATGTGTGATGTTATTTGAACTAAATGAGATTATGTAAATGATGTTATGGTTATGTGCAGGATCATCATGGAAAAAAATGCCCTTAAGTGGCAAAAAATTTAGAAAAATTAGAGTTAGGAAACTTGATGTAAAATTTTGAATAAGTTATCTATATTATTTCAAAAATATATAAAAATAGAATCTATAGCAAATTGAATGTAGTTTCTAAACTACTAGGTTTATTTTTAAAAAAAATCTATTTGGTGAAAATTTGAAATTTCAATTTGTAGTAGTACTTAAATTTCAGAGAAAAAATAAGTAGGTGTCTGTCTGACCACCCTAGCCACAATAAAATGATAATATTTTTTTATAATATTTTAGATAGAAGTAGAGGAATCATGTCCCGATGTGATGTTTAGAAGTATAAGAACCTATGATGACTCAATCCACTCTTGGTTCCTAGTGCAGGCTGCTTGTTTATATGATGTGTTTGTCACTTTCTGGATGACATTGGGTGTAATTTCCTTCATAAGTGTGATCTATCTCAGCATATTACATTCCTCTTTGTGGCCTGAAGCAATGCACTATATCCCCTAAGTTACAAATATACTATTCTTTGATTGGTACTCTCTTGGAGACATTAGACATGATGTTCCCAAAGTGATTGACCTTGTATGAATTGAACAAGACTCCTTTGAACATCCTTTACATATTTTACATTTTACATTTTTTTTTGCATTTTACATTTTTTTCTTTTGCCACCTTGCATAACACAACTTGCATGACTGTGGTACCTTTCTTTTTTTTCTTGGCATTTTCCTTGTGGTTCCTTGTTAAAGTTATCAATGGGTATAACCTTAATTTGGTGCAGCGGAAATCCCACCTAGCGGCATGAATTTTCCCCATAGCCACCTTTCTGTTTGTGAATGCATACCAACTAGCATATGTATCTTACCTTTTTGGGATTTCTCACCCCACAAACAACTAGTTTTGTGGCCCCAGAGTGAGTATATTTGGGCCTTCTCACCCCATGTACAACTTGAAGTTTTGTGGCCCCAGAGTGAGTACACATTCCCTATTTCAAACAATTAGCCTAGATCTAATCCACAACTAGTTGGATCAATGATTGAAGCTTCATCCAATTCATCTCAACACTTGTGTGTTCCTTTGTTCTTATGCTTAGTTTTCCATGGGATCTTCATCCTAGGAGCTTGATCATCCCTCTTGATTGTTTCCATTCCATCTTGCTAGCGAAAGTGCATTTGAACCCTCTTCTCGATGTTCATGGCTACTTTAGTGTGAGTTTGAAGCAAGTTCATCCTCTCACTAAAGTGGGGGATAAATGTGTTGTAGAAAAATTGCCCCTTGTCATTTTCATGGCCTTTTAGGTCTTGTTTCATGGTGTTTGTCTATTTTTCTCTAATTTTACATTTTGACATGGCTTGAACATGCTTATTTACGTACTAAAATTCAAAGAATGATGTCTTGTGAAGGTTTTGTGAATTTTTGTAAGACATTTCTACACTCTTCTAGATTCTATTCATTATAATTCACCTAAAAATCACCTCTTCATCACTAAACACATCCTATTTTGAAGTGTTGTAAAGTCTTGTAACAATATTTCACACTTTTCTAGGCATATCTTCACTATTTATCCCTTTCTCATGGTTTATTTGACCCCTTTATGCCCTCATATGACTTAATTAAGTGTATTTTTTAGTATTATCCTGATAAACAACATTAATAAAAACATATTCCCCAACACACATTTTCTAGTCCTAGGTGAGACCCATTCGCCATGGGTAGAAAATCAAGTATAAATAAGTGATTTTCACCTCATTTCAACCCGCATTCATTCAATCATTCAATCACACTTCACATTCAAGAATTCAAGCATCTTTTTAAAATCAATTCAAGCACTATTCAAGCACTTTGAAGTAGCCATTGACACTACTTTTTACTTGCATCATCAAGGGATTGGTAAGTTGATATAAATTACATGTTAGTTTATCATTCCTTTGCATTTCATTATTTTATTAAGGGTTTGAATACCAAAAGTGGGGTTTGACCAAGGAAAACCCCTATTCACTAACCCCAAACCATTTTTCCCCTATTGCATGTTTGTTTGCAGCCTTTTGTGTGCAAATTTAACAAGCTTTTTGAGTGTTAAAGATTGGTTTAAAAATCAACTAGGTGCTTCAAGTCAACCCAAGTCTATTTCAAGCTTGGAGAAGGTTTGTTGTTTGTTTCTTGCATAATTGACTTCAGCAACCCAACAAGCAGTGATTCCTAAATCTGGTGTTGCAAAGTTATCTCCTGATTTTTTAGAAATTTGGGAGAGGACTGATTCACCACCTGTGGCGAATGAGTCCCACCTTAGGACTGAAAATCTGAGTTTTGTCATATTTCAGATCCTCACAGACAAAAACCAACTTCTGATAGTTTTTCACCAGGAGGAGGATTGATTTGCCACCCTGGGTGAATGAGTCCCACTGTGAAAAATTAGTGATTTCAACCAACATCCACAACATTCCAAACTGATTATACTTCACCCAAGTGCACTCTGATTTAACTCATTTCTTTTTGCTCTCCATATTTTCCTCATTTACTTCATTGTTTGCATATCACAATATGTTTTCAAAGATAGCTTTAATTTCACTTTTGCATTCATTTTCATCCATTTAGATTAGTCAATTGCATTTAGTTTACTTCATTTACATTAGACAACATCACAAATTGCACAATTTGAATGAACCATTAGCATTTTTGCTCCTATATCTCTCCTTTTAGGTGAAAAACCCTAGAAGATCAAGAGTACCCCATAGGAGCCAAAAATCAACACCAATTCAAGTTTAAGATTAACTCCGTATTTAGGATTAGGCACTGGTTTTAGTAGATTACTCACAGTTCAATTCTTGGGTCAATTTATCAGCCAATCACCTTTTATTTACAAATATTTGAGATAGGTTAGTACATTGTAGTCATGCTACGATGAGTTTTGTCTCTCTCATTCTCCATATATAGTGTGTTATCTAAGAGAACCACCAACTCTTTAATATACTACATTGTTGAATGAATTATCTATTATTTACAATGTATCTAAACATACATCACATCAATCAATGAATATACATTGTGGGATTACCCTCTCGGGTTTCATAGAGCCCAAAGTGTAGTAGTAGGAGTTTTACAAATTTTACTCGTTCATTGGCCAATCCCTTTAGAGTTACTAATTATTGGAAAAGGAAAAATTCATAGGTAATTCTGGAGATCAGCTTTGTTCTAGAAAAATAACCAACATGAATAATATGGTAGGTTTATATTTTATATTTAAATTGAAGAGTATGCATTATAAGATGTGTCCCTATGTAGTGGGAGGTTATGTCTCCTCATGAACTCCCCTCATTAAAAATAAAAATTAGATAAATTACTCGTACCACTCTCACATTTATTTTTCATGGTATCTTCTTTCCCCATGGTATTCTCATAGCCATCTATACCTTTGATAAGACATAAATATAATAAAATTCTACCTCTTCAAACCCCTATGAGTCTTCATCCTTTGAGTGATGGTAATTTTCATTCTCCTACATAAATTTCTTGTCATGCCTTTAAGATTCTTGATGGTCTCCAATGTGGTGTGGCTCCATCTAGGTCTTTTTTCAACAATGTATCCTATTTCAGCCATATTGTGGTCTTTTATAAATCACAAAGGTATTAATTCTGGTGATGAATCTACAAATTTTTTAAGATATATATTAAAATATTTAATAAGGCTATCAAATACATTGAAACAGAGGTAGATCCTCCTTATACTAGTGTTGGGTCCCTTTCAAACAAATAAATTAATTTTGAAAACCTTCAAAGAGAACTTTAGGATTTTTTCCATCTTAAATACTAAGAAATGCACTTATGCTGGGAAAATTCATCTTTAATCCAAATTCTAGTTCATACATGTCATCTAGTGTTGGACCACTCTCAAATAGAGGTATAAAATTAAATATGGATGCACAAACCTATGTTTCTTATCGAAAATTGGTGCCTTATAATGTTACAACTTATTACAATAAGGCTAGATCTTTCAAACAAGTATTAATGGCATTGATAAGTAAAATATGAAACCCCTACTCTAATTGTACCCACTATTGATGTGGTTAGGTGAAAATCCTAGGTAAATTTCAATGGAGGATAATATCACTAGGATGTGGCATCCAATCCCAAATCTCTATGTTTGGGAGTTAAAAAATTATGGTTTTAAGACTTGTGTTCTTTCAAACAATTGATTATAAAATCAATGCTTTTAAACCATGCATGTACATAAATGACACTTCATAATGGATGCATTTATATCCAAAAAAATATCCAGACATGGCACTAATCCATAGGTACATTGATCATGGTAATCCTATAGAGAAAATTAACTAATCAAATATATTACCTTAATAAACTCTATCAAAATAGGGTTCACATATTCATAGTTTTACTACAAATCATAGTAGTTATTATACCTTGCAAGATTTAATTAGCATAGGGTAAACTTGTATAATATTCATAAAATTTTACAAAGATGGATACACTCAAATTTACCCCATAATCATTATATCACTAGCATTTTCCAAGTTGGCTAGAGTTGCAATTTACCTTAAATTATGGTGAAGGGTATTTGAACCATGATCACATGCTCTACAAAGTATTTCCCATTACGTTTACACCACAAGCATTAGATAATGTATCTTAGATTAGATACCTTTATCATGATTATGAGGTTAAAGGTTCACCAGAAAATGTGGCAACTAATCACTACATGGTGTAAAGCTACACCCTAAAGTGTACTAGTGGTAGTTGGGAATAGATAGATTATGATCCTATAAAATACCTTGATTCTTGGATAGTATTCTTCTTGATACTCTTATATTTATGATTTACCTTTAATGTAGACACAAAAAAATGACTAACGTATTTCTTCTAAACCATTATCATCTTCTTGTCATCAATCTATTCATCACTATTAATTAAATAAAATTTAATTATTTAATTGTAGTGTAGAAAAATGTGCTCCTTTACATTTTTACACTTTTTTTAGGCCCTCTTAATTAAATTGGGCTTAATTATGCCTTAATAAGCCATATTTTACATCTACAAACCTAATAAATTACATTTTTTGAAGTAGAAATCTGGAAATAATTAATACCAAACACTTTAGCTTGAGCAATGTGTGTTCCAAGAATAGGTGCCTAGGACCCATTTTCCCATGGGTGAATGGTTCCTCCCTTTTCCTTTGAACCTAAATTTAAATTATATTTTGGTGGCATTTTAATGTCTCAAAATTCATATTTCAATGTTGGCTTGTGTAAGAGAGCGGGACCAACCACGTTGAAGGCCCAAGGTCACAGAGGGCCAAGAGCGAAAAGGCTTCCCTAACTTACCTCAGCTTAATGGGGTGTTAGGAAATGCGAGATGAGAATGATGAGGACTATAAAGTCCTTCAATCACCCTACAAACCTGAAATACAAGATGGGTCTAGGTGAACCAACTTTCGGGTTCAACACTACTCCTCAGGAAGCTCTCTACCCAAGGACGAAAGTGCGGTCCTGGGATGACAGTGCAGTGCACTGGCGTATCTCAAGTGCATTGGTGCCTGTACGACTAAATAAATAAAGAGACAAGTTCAAACTTAGGAAAAAAAGCTAACAGCCAAGCTAGCTACTACTAAAAGGCCAAAATAATGCTATTAAGTAAAAAAAATATGCTCTAATGTGATAAAGTAAAAATGCAAGAGTTAAGGTGGCAAGAATGATCTCGCAAAGAAATTTGTTTGCCAACTAGCTCCCAAAAGCATGTCCACATACACAAAAAGAGAAGGAAAAATGTTGGGTTGCTATGTAGGGGCCTACCTCTGTGAGACCCCCATTTAGGTGTTTCCACCTCCACAGACAACCAAGAAAGTGAGTATGATAAAGAAAGTAATGTAATAAAGAACACTAAAACACTACAAAATAGTAAATGTGCTTACTTAAGAAAGTAATAGAGGAAAGGAATGGGAAGCTTACCACCTCCACCAAGAGCATTCAAGGCTAATGGAGGAGAAAATGAAAATACTCGAGCCTCTACTGCAATGGTGTTGTCCCACACTTGCTCTACTGAAGTGATGGAGTGAAGTAATTACTACTATGGAGTATAAAAGTGTAGCTAGAATGTTGGAATGGAGACTAGAATTCTTGGAGATTGCTTGAAGGGATGCACAAGAAGTTGTGAAGCATGTAGAAGGATGGAATTTGAAATAGAGATGAAGAAAATGGCCATATTCGGGTTGGTCAGTAGAAGGGGGTATTACAAGTCAACTACCAATGAGAAGTGTAACACCTTTGCAGGCTCCAACCGTAGGAATCTTCTAGGGACATAAGAGCACCACACGAATGTATATGTGTTGTGCAGGCTTCCCCAATATAAATTCCCCTACCGAAATTTAAAATAGGTGCCAAGTGGAATGAAGGCAGTAGGCTTATGTGTAATTAAGCCTCTGAACTTTTTTTCTAAAGTGGAGCAAGGAAAAAGGGTAATTTGCATAAGGGGCGCAAATTCACTACTATACATTTTTCCCCCACTTTAGCAAGCATGAATATTGATGAGTGATTCAATAAAGTAGATCGAAGAATAGTAAGGTTAGAAATGTATACTTAAACCGTCAAGGAAGTAGACCACGATTTGGCGAACCTGAAGGTGCAAGGCAACCAATGGACTTCATAGCTTCTTAGAACTATAAAGCTCTAGAAGGAAAGCGTATTGTAGGCCCATGAACCTATAAGGAGGCAACCCCCATGATCTCTCACATGAAGGAATCCCCATGAAGTAAGTGCCTTACAGGCCCACAGACCTACAAGGAAGGTGTCCCCCATGAACTCTCACATGGAGGATACCCAGGAAGCATACCCAAGATCTCTCACATGGAGGAAGCTAGGAAAGTGCCCTACAGACCTGTAGACCTATAGGGAAGGTGTCCTTCAAGATCTCTCACTTGAAGGAAATCGAAGGGAAGTGCCCTATAGACCTCCATACCTATAGGGAAGGTAACCCCCAAGATCTCTCGCATCGAGGAAACCCAATAAATCACCCTACAGACCCACAGACCTATAGGGGATCCACTCCCAAGATCCCTCACATGGAGGAAGCTCAAAGTAAGCAACCTACAGGCTCTCAAACCTATAGGGAGGTATCCCCCAAGATCTCTCGCATGGACGAAACCTAGGAAAGTAGACTCCACAGAGTCAGGAAGCAGCCACATAGGTAAGTAAGTAGACAATCACATAGACTATTGATAATTTGGAAGGCTTTCAAAGGAGTCCCTCAGAAACCCGTTGTGAAGAAGGGATCCACTGAAGGGACGCATAGCTTGAAAGAAAAAAAATTATTTCTCAAATCAATCCATCATCAAGGGATCCTTTTGAAATATGTTCACTGAATCAAGGAATTTGAAAGGAAGAATATGCTCTCATGTGAGGGGAAGGTAAAAGTTTATCCCACTTCATAGGAAGGTTTTCAAGTCCTTTCTTTACAAACCCATGATGAAGGAAACATATTTCGTTAGGGTTATGAGTTGAGAATGCAATTTTGAAGAAAGGTTTGCAAATATTTTCAAGAAAAGATTCATTGGCAATTAATGTATTTTTTGAAAATTGAAATGTTGTAGAAAAGACATTGTCACACATGAGAGGGACAACTCAAGAAAAGAAGAGATAAATATAAAGAGAAAGCGAAAAATAAAAACACAAAAAATGGGCACAGGGGTAACCTAATATTACAGGGTCAAAACTGCTCATAAATATATATATACATATATGTATGTATGTATGTATGTATAGTAATACTATATATAATGAACTTTCATCAACCCCCTACTATATCAGACCATGTGAAGAATGCACAAGAAGACAAAGTAAAAATAAAATATTGGGTCAACATGGAACGGCAACCTAAATACCTCCAATGCTTTGCATCATCCTCAATTTACCAAAAATCAAGCACAAACATGGAGAAATGATGATATAAATAGAAGAAGGTTTATGAAACAAAAACCACACTTATATCCAAGCACCAATAGGGGTGAAAAGGGTCATCTAGGTACACATGCAATGATCATGAGGGAACACATCACAAAACACACACACAAAAGATCAAGAAGAGGCCTCCTCCTAACATTGATCAACCAAGTGGTCATCCACTTCTCACTCTAGATCATCATAGGGGGAAGGAGGATGAACCTGTAGTGGTGGAATGTTAAGAGGAGGAGCGTCTAGTCATCCTAGAAAAAGGGCTAAGGAAGAGGGCCTCGCAAGGTCTTCTTTGTTGAGCTGTTGTGGAGCTAAGGTCAGAAATTTCGCAAAGATTGTTGACAAGGCCAAAACTTCATTCACATAGTTAAACATGCACCCTAAAGGAGCATTGTGTTTAACTTCAATGGATGAGGTAGGTTGTGCATGAGATTCACCACTAGGCTTGCTAAACGACTCAAGAGAAGTCGAGAATGGTTCTATCACTAGGACAGAACAAGTTAGCACGAGAACACCCACACCCCCTTTGGGTTAGGCACATTCACACTCGCAGCAGAAGCCGAACGCAATGTAGAACTAGACTGAATAGAAGTAGAAGGAAGGGGAGAGGAAGACACTACAGGAGGACCTGAAGCAAGGGTGGTCGTTTCTTCTTCCTTCCTCTATAAGCCAGCCTGTTAAGCTCGAAGAGTGTTTTTTCAGAATTTGCATTTGCATGCAAGGTGATTTCTATGACTCTTTGAGTTGGAGGTTGGAGGCTGTGAAGGAACATAAAGCTCCTACTTGACCATGAAAATTTTCACTATAGTTATCTCTAGCAGAGGAATGGATTCCTATACGAGAGCAATAGGAGTAGGTCAAGAAGCAGTGGGGGGAGTTAGCTCAAGAGCCTTGACAATGGGCCTTTTCCCATTCACTACTTTAGGAGCAGGAGTGGTAGGAGGCCACAGATCGAATTCCCTTTGGGAACCTTACTTTCTATCATATAAATAATACCATGATTGGAGGTATTCATTAGGGAGGTCCGAGATCCTGAGCTTCGACCTACGCCAAGGAGGTATCATCAGACTTAGCAGATAGTTTCTGAGCTGACTCATCCAATACTCCTCCCAAGAAAGGGGAGAGGATGAGGAAATCCAAGAAAAGGAAACCTTCTCTTTTCCTTTACAGGAAGGAGAGGGAGTTGGTGTGGACTTCTCCTCTCCCTTCTGGGAAGAGGGAGCGATCTATGTAGACTTCTCCTTCTCCTCTCGGGAAGAGGAGGTGACCGACTGTTGCATTATAGGAAGGGTTAGTTTCAGTTGTCCCTTGCCCCCAGTCTTATACTTTACATAATTCTTGTAAAGTAGGTCTATTCTCGAAGGAAGCAGACTAACTGGGGTGAGCCAAAAATGATCCAATGGATATCCTCCATGGGACACAAAGGGTTGGTATCCAGTGTCATGCACTACATGCATGACACCTTCGTGGGAAAAATTTAAAAATTTATAAGCAATGGAGGTGATTCCATTCATGGAAGCTAGCCAAGGTATTCCTAGCTTCAACTTGAATAAATCTGACACTAAATAACATCAAAAACTAGATCAACAACCCTAGGTCCAACTTGGACAGACATAGTTATCAAGCCATATGGTTTGAGACACATACCATCGTGTGTATAGATGGTAGATTTTGTTTCTTCGTATTCTTCCCTTTGTAATGATTCAATAATAATGTTTCTTTCATGATGACATTCACATGGCTCACAGGGTCTACCAAGGCCCCATTTACAATGTTATCATTGAGGTGAGAGAGAATGTAGAGGAGAGAGGGCTTGTTGTTTAAGGGAGAATCTTGCGACGTGAATGTTATTTCTGGAAAACCAAGTGTAGGTACAGGAGAAGAAGTCACCGGGACCATGTTAACATAGGCCTCAGGTTGAGTAACAGAATTAGTGGGATCGATAATCATGTTAGCAGAATGTGATAGAAATGAGTCGACGTATATCTGTAATTCAGTATTATCTTTTACCATTGATTTGTTAGCATTTTGTTTACTCCCATCAAGATGAATGGCACCATCCTTAATGCAGTTTTGTATCTCATGACATAACCACATACATCATTCGATAGCATGTCCATTAACTTGATGGTACTAACAATAAGTGCTTCCATCATACCAATTAGGGTAAGGCTCCTTAAGAGGCTTTGGAATCGACAAGGTTACGATCTTATCCTTCAACAACTTTTGTAAGATAGAAGAATAAGATTTTGATAACTTTGTCAACTTTTAGTTACATCTAAGTTCATTATCATTAGCAATGACTACTAAATTCCTAATAGTATTTCCTTTCCTAGAGATTGATATGATGGACTTTCCCTTAGAGTGGGAGTGAGAGGAGGATCCCTCGAACTGAACAACCATCTATTGGTATTCTCATAGGGTCGCACACAAATGCACAAAAGAAGGGTACTTCAAAGGGTGAACTTCTCTTGCCAAGGCCTTTGTAAGTTCCCTATGAACACCTTCTATATGTCAGAATCAGGCAGCTGATATGAGATTTGTGAAAGGAGCGCTTGATAGCACACTATGAAATTAGTGATTTTTTCATTGTCTACTTGTTTACATAGGACGAAATCTGAAGAGGTCATCTTTAGCCCGATATTAGCCAAAAATTGTCTAAGGAATTGATTTACAAGTTGTTCAAATGAGAAAATGGAATTATCGGGCAAGGAATAGTACCATTCCAGTGTTGTATCCTTGAGTGATTAGGGAAATAGTTTCTCCATTAATGCATCGTGGTAGAAAAATATGTGCACAAGGCATTAAAGGTAGATACATGTGTCTACAGATCCTCTTTACTACCATATTTTTCAAATTTAGGGATCTTCATTCCTTGTGGGAAGGGAGTGTTCATAATTGCAACTAAAAGTAGGCTATGCTAGAAGAAGAGCTGAAAGATAGGTTGGGAAGAGGCTTGGGAGAGGCTTGTCAACTGGATTTTCATCTTTCCCATGTTCTAAAGAAGGGTGTTCAAAATAGGTTCATTAGAAGATAGAGGGCTAAAGGAACCTCCTCTAGAATTGCTATTGGAGCCACCACCAGAACCACCAGTGCGACCCATGCCGAAACCACCACCAGTAGGGCCTCCACAAAAACCACCTCCACTTCCGAAGCCACCACCATTACCTCCATCAGGACCACTTCCACTAGAATTACCTCCATTTCCAAATCTACCACCACTACCAAATCCTCCACCACTCATCCCACCAAAACCACCACCACTAGAGGTGATAGGAGGGGTAAAGCTAAAGCCCAAGGCGGCCTTATTTACTTTGATAGTTTTTGTATTTTTGGAGACAGAAGGGATGCTAATAGAGGGGACCATGACGGTCATGTAGATATAGATGTGAGAGTCATCAATACTCCTTACTATCCCTCATAATTTTTAAAAGTGGCTCTTTACATAACACTAGGAGTGTTTGAAGGAGCATGTGCACTTCTATTAGACTAGTAAGACTAGCCTAGAGTTCTAAGCCTATTCAATATTTTCCAATCATGTACTTTAGTTAACTAATGACAAAAGGGTCCCTAGGCATCTTTGGGTTCCTTTCCAAGTGACTTTCTAAGGCACCCAACCCTTTGCTAATGGTAGAGACATATTCCAAAGGGATTTGAACAACCTCATACTCGTCCACTAATGATGGTGTAGCCCAAATGTAGGAGGAGTGGGGACATGATCAATCTTGTCAGAGAATCCTACATCACCCCTTAACAACTGCTCCTACATGGCCACACTAATGACAGGACCAGAGAAAAGGCTCATAGAGAAACTAGTAGTCACCTTCATCCTTTCCATCAGAAGGTTTCGTACACTTCTCCTAACAATATACCTAGAAAATGTGGACCAGGTTGTGATTCTCATAAACCTTCACAACACTAAGGAATACAATAGTCGTGAAGCACACGGGAGAGGTATCAACACCAATGGATGAATAGACATTGGTTCATGTCGGGCTCACCAAAAACGTAAGAGAGGGGGACCAACCATGTTCAAGGCCCTAGGTCATAGAGGACCAAGAGCCAAAGGTTGCCCTAACTTACCTCAACTTAATGGGGTGTTAGGAAATGGGGGGAATGATGAGGACTATAAAGTCCTTCAATCACCCTACAAACCCAAAATATAGGATGGGGCTAGGTGAGCTGCTTTTTAGGTTTTTCTTAGGAAGCTCTCTTCACGAGGATGAAAGCATGGTCTCAGGACAATAGCATGGTACGCTGGTGTCTCTCAAGTGTGTTGGGGTCTATATGACCAAAAAACTAAAGGGACAAGGTTGAACTAAGGAGAAAAACCTAATGGCCTAGCTAGCTACTACTAAAAGGTTAAAATAACACTATTAAGTAAACAAAATATGCTCTAATGTGATAAAGTAAAAATGAAAAAGTTAGGGTGGAAAGAATGATCTCACAAAGAATTTTTTTCACCAACTAGCTCCCAAAAGCATGTCCACCTACACACAAAGAAGAAGAAAAATGTTGGGTGGTTGTGTAGGGCCTGCCTCAATCAAACCCTTGTTTAGGTGTTTCCACCTCCATGGATAGCCAAGAAAGTGAGTATGATAAAGTAATGTAATAAATAACACTAAAACACTACAAAATAGTAAATGTGCTTACTCAACCAAGTAATAGAGGAGAGGAATGGGAAGCTTACCACCTCTACCAAGACCACTCAAGGCTAATGGAGGAGAGAATGAGAGTACTCGAGCCTCTATTGAAATGGTTTTGTCCCACACTTGTGTTGATGATTGTTTTTGCACACTTTCTCAACACAGACAGTGCGTAGATGAACAACCTCTCTTGAAAGGAGACTTCCAACAGCAAGTTGCAAAAAATCACCTGAAGGTCTCTTGAGTGTTAGGTCATGACTTGCACGGAATTCCTTAGTTGATATTTCATGTGATTTTGTTGGTAATCACAAGGCAGACTTACGTAACAGGATGCAAAGTGGATCTTAAATTTTGAAGTTTCTCAGATGGGAGTTAAGGTGCACTTTGTTGTAGGTTCAAACAACAATCTAAAACTTTAGTATTTTCCTTAAGTTTTGGCTTTAAAATGTGCAATGAACCTTAGCATAGGTTGTTTCTAAAAAAAGAGGAAAAGGGGGCAGGGAAAAGGGAAGGTTCTTGGATCTGTAACTAACTATGAAATTTGTGCTATCTTCTAAGATCTGCAGATATTTCACCATTCATCCACCACATACATGCATGAATAAAGATAAAAATTTAGAGCAGCTTCAGGTTTCATCCCAGACTAACTTCACAAGACCATTTACCAGTAGTAAATAGAAAAAATTATGGAATAGAAGGCATCAACACAATAGAAATTTCTATGATCATAGAATGACATCACTAAATCTATCTAAGAAATCTAAAACCAATTAAAACAACAATGTCAATTTACTAGAGCATCTAACTATGGGAGATTGAATCATGAAACATGTATAGAAACTTAGAAAATGCACCAAGTCAATGTATTTTCATTAGTAATTTCTGCAGCATGTCATTACAACAACTCAACTCTCTTTTGAAAATGAGAGGAGACCCCCCATTTATAGTGTCCAAAAAGTAGAATGAATAGACAAGATTTAATCTCATTGTGTCACCAAGATTCACAACTTAGGGTTCTACCTACCCCCAATATATTTCAATTTAAAATACAACTTTATCTTTATCCCTATTTTATCCTCTAGTGACAACACTATAGCATTTTTGTCTTTTGCTCATTTCCCTTTTGTTGTAGCTACTCTATCAAGAATTCTTCATTAATAATAGGGTTTCCCTCTTGCTTCTTCAAAGCTACATATTCCATGAACTTCAGAATTATTGGCAGGAGCTTGTCAGCCTCCAAAATCTCAAATCGTAGCAATTGATAACTCCACACCTTGGAGTTGTCTGTAAGCCTTTCCCAGTCTTCGTCATTGTTGGTAGTGTGGTCCCTGAATAGTTCTAACTGGGTGAAGGCGCTGGCTGCAAAACTCATGAAATCTGTGTTTATCTTGTCTGACATTCTATCCTCCATCCTTTTCTAAAAGTGGGGCCTTATCTTATCTAGGTCCATTTGTACAAAAGGCATTTCATATACCATCATTAGCCTCAGGTATCGGGTTCAATTTGCTCTGATTTCCTTGACCCATTTTATATCCAAATCCACTTTGTTAAGCAACTTCTCCAACCTTTCTTTCCTGTTCTCAAAGTCTCACTACCATACATCCATCAGTTAATGATCATCCCTTTTGAATGCAAGCTCTTTCTCCCATGTTGCACTTGGAAGTTTGAGAATAGCCTCGATCCTCGAGTACGTGGACTCATATCTCGCAAGGAAATCAATGCAAAGCTTTCTAGTACCCTCAAGAGACTACTGTAGGTCTAAGAACTTGTTTGTTGTTTGCACAGCCTGACCAACCCCATGTTTCCAACATACAGAACCTATCGAAACTAGATTTTTTGTAGTCTTGTCCAAACTATTTCTCCTTTTTAGCTTATCAATTTTCTCCTTGGATAGAAGTTGTGGTGGAGCCACGGATGTGGTAGACACCTCTTCCGTTGAGGACCATTGTTGAATGTACGTTGTTAGGTCAACTACTTGTGCCTTAAGTTCTTCCTTCAAATTCTTGTCTTGTTGTATGAGATGCACCATGGTATCAATGGACTCCTGGAGGTGTTCCACTTTCTATTCCATTGTGGTTGTTCCAAATTCAATAGTAGAAATATTATAGCTTATTCCTTCCACTGCCACTACCGGTGTTGTAGCCTGGACAGTGCTAGATCCAAAAACATCCATTGTCACTTTGGATCTGACCTTGGACTTTTTCTATTTTTAGTTAGTGATTTGTGCCCTACCTAAGATAGCTTCTAGTCTCTTTCTTGGATTGCTTGGGGTGGGAGCCCTCTCTTTAAGTTGCTTCTCCCACAATTCAGGCATCTAAGCCTTCTCTTTAGGTGACTCACGATCACTTTCTTCTTTATCTTTTCTAATTTTAATCTCCATCTCCTTAGGATCCTCTTCTTCTACCTTTGCATCTTCATCATCCTCATCGAAATCCCAAATGAATGTTATGTGCCTGATTGGGGAATTGGTGGGAAAGCACTCCTTGGGACTTTCTTCCCTTTCAGCCTCCTCTTCTCTTCTGTCACCTAGCTCATTCTCATGCCCATGCTCCTTGGGAAGCTCATTTTCAAGGATTTTGTCATCTTGAGCCTTAGGTCTGTCCTCTTCTACATTCTCCTCATCTTTGTGAGGAGGTGACACATCCTTTGGTTGTTCCCTTGTAGGAAGTTCCACATTTTCTATTATTTTGTCACCTTCTTTCCCTTCTTTGGGAGGAGTCCTTTCTACTTCTTCCCCAACATCTTTCAACTGCAGGGCCATTTCCTCCTCAAAATCATCATCAAATGTTCATACAATTTCAGCACTGGGGGCTCTTTCATCACCACTCTCGGAAGATCCTATTTCTTCTTCTTCATAAACCACCCTGTCAATTTTTCGGTTCTCATATTCTAGGTGTTCATGGTACTCGTTGGCTTCCTCCTCCAATGCTTTTGTAGTCTCAATCTCCCACTTCTCCCATTCCTCAGATATTTTCATTGTGGATTCCATTGTTGGTGGTCCCATTGGAGGTTTTGAGGGATGAGTACTGGTGAGGATCTACGCTAAGGCAGCTTGGATGGTGGGATCCAAAAATATTTGGGAGATCTCAGAGGGGAAATTTTGCATGTATCATGAGAACACCTCTCGCAGCATGAGTGTTGGCATTGGTATTGTTGATGCAGGAAATGGAGGCGAAGGAAAGTGGGGAAGTTGTGGTAGAAGAGTAGTTGACTGTCACAACCTACCCAATCAGCGGTGAAGAGGTGAGGTGAACTGAGATGTCCACCGCAAGCGGGGATGTGGCAATCATGGCTTGGGAAATGGATGGAAGGGTGGCAGAATTAGGGGTAGTAGGTAGATATTTTGGCTGATCTATCTTGCCTTCTTCATCCTCATGAAGGCGGTCCTCCTAAGTCCTAGGAAGTCCTATAGCACTCCCCATTCTTTTATGTTTCTTTGAGGGTGAACTCTCTAAATCCTTCCTTGCATATACGTTAGGATTAGGCTACTCCTCAACCTCTTTCCTTTTCATTGATCTTGTGAGTGGAGGAGACTTGGATGTTTCTCCTGTTATGGTTGTAGCAATAGCATCATCTGTTGCACTGGGTTCACTCTTGAGCCCTTCATATGTTAGGACAACCCATTGTTGCTCTAATTGGGCTACTTTTCCATCGACCCATTCCTTGGTGTGAACCTCAATGGGCTTGGTTATAATATCAAGGTCATCAACCTCTTGCTCATCCCAATCTATTGTCGGTATTGGAAAGTTGGTGACTGCACTATACTTGGGGTCCATTACGGTGCTTTCATCTTCTTCAACCTGTTCAGGTGTGGGAAACAAATTAACCCTTCTTACAAAGTATGTAGTCATTCGCATATAATGCCTTGCATGCACCTCCTTGTGATCTTGGAAATTTTCCCATAAATATTTTACACGATGCAAATGGGCGTACCCTAGTCCAAGTGCCTTCCTTATGCGTGCATATAGGTCCATTCATGTGCAAGCAGTGTGTAGGTGAAAATGATATTCTACTAGTTCCTTCTCAAAATTCCTAGCATACTAGGAGGTTTGCAATTTTTACTAGTGAGTAAAGAAGGTAGGAGGTCATGTATAACTTGGAGGTATTCTTGACATTCATGAACTACTTGTGGAAGTAGTCACTTCTTATGCCTCCCTAGTAGAATGAGGTTTTTGTGGTAACATCCTCCTGCTCACGAAGAATCTACTCTACAAAGTAGACCATCCATTCCTAAAAATATGCAACAATGGGGAGGCCCATCACTCTACTCAACAGAGTCACCAAATCATGGTAGTCTTCACAGAAGTCATTGTGAAAGAGCTCCTGGGGAACCATTGTAGCACTACCCCTTTTCTCTTTGAGCCAGTACTAGTTTATAAGCTTCTTACAGCTAGTGGGGTCTTTGTCCCACATTGCCTTACATTCTATGATAGTTGGCATCTACATTGCTTCGAAGGTAGGGATGTGGAAAGTATTTGTTATCACTTCACCTGACATATCAACAAGGATGTTTCTAACTCTATCAACTATTGTATGTGTCTCTAGCTGATACACCTGCCTACAAGCCATGATTAATTTAGGGGCCACAAGGGATGGAGGAAAGCCTATAGCCTTAGCAATTCCACTTTGTCTAATCAGTCTCGCATTAATGGTCTTAGGATGGATCCTGGCCCTTTGCTTGAATTCATCAATATCGATGTGGCTGATATTGGTATCTGTTATTTCTTTCTAGTTCATGATGATTTTCAAATGTAAAGGCTCTCCATGGAATTGGAACTTCATCTGGTCTTTGTCCTCCTTTCCACAAGGAACCTTGGCTGACTTCTCCCCTTTGTCTTTCTCTGCAGCCACCCTCAAGGGTCCTGCATCTGGTTCCATATATCCTATAGACAAAGGAAAGATGAGAATAACCAATCATGAAAACACAGACATTAGTCAAAATTTTGTGAACAAAGTCTAATTAGACGATATATATTTCATAAAATCAAACTTTTACTTCAAGATATTGTTAACAATTTACTAGAGGGATTTTGGACAACCTGGCCCCAGGGGGCCGGACCTCCCTGGCAGGAATGTCGTTTAAAGGGCGAACAGGGTGCGGTGACCTAGGTGGTTTCTCCTGACCTCATATTTTAATGGTTTGAAAGGCCTATGCAGGAGAAGGTTGAATTTAGGCACGTAGGTCAAGAGTGGTGTTTGAATTGAAGGTCATTTGGGTCCCTTTTGGAGCATCCAGAGATACAAGGTTAGAAATTTGTCAGGGCTTTGACGTTTGGAATAGCCAAAGGGAAATGAAATTCCAGGGTCAATTCTAGGGTCTAGGACCCGGGAGGCTGAAGGGTGGCTAGCATTTCCCATTAACTTTAAAGTGTTTAGGTCTCAAGGGGCGGGAAGCTATCGGTGAATTGTCATTTGGAATGGTAGGCTTTGAATAGAAGTTTAACAAGAGTGGCCCAGTAGATCGTACTTGGCATTGAGGTTGGCCATTATATTTCTTTGTTAAGTTTTGGGTGATTAGGTTGGCTGGTCCCGAAGGACGGAAGGACAGGCTCAATTTTTCCTTTTTGGACGGCCTAGACAAGATAAAATTTCATGGGCAGAAGTCCGACGGCGCTATCCTGGGATAGGAAAAGGAACTTGTGTTTATTGTTTATCAATAGTTACACCCAATAGAGTCTCAGGGCCTAGGAGATGAGAGGATGTTGCCTAATGGTTGTTTGGGATAGCGAAACTACTAAGAAAGTCCGTGAACCAAGGCCTAGGGGTATGACAGAACAATTGATTTTGTTTCTTTAACCCAAATGACAAAAGGAAAGGTGGGCCTCGGCATTCAAGTGGAAAGGGTTGTTATGCCGTTTTAAAAAGGCGCATGCGAAGTGGCATCTCAGGGACAAAATCCTGCGGGAGTGGGTTTGAGAAGCATAGATGGAGGCCATGTTTCAAGTTAGCCTAAGTCCCAATGGCAATCTATTGAAGGAGGTCCGAGGTCATGGGCCTGAGTGCCCGCACTCTGCCATTTGGTCATTTGATGTTTAGTTTCTAAGTTTTTCAATAGCCAGGAGAAGGCTCAGGTCCAGAGGGCACAAACACCCTATGCGAAAAATAGTGCGGCAACGGGAAAGTTCTCGATTTTTCTTAGAGGATGCCTTGGAGGTTTTCTTGCAATTCCATCACATGGGTTTTTTAGGTGTTGTCTTATTTTACCAAATTAAAGTAATTTTAGCCCATCTTTGTTTATCATTTAAGCATAAAATCATAGAAAACCCCATGGAAAGGTGGATGACAAACTTACCTCAAAAGCTCATTGAGAGAAATTGTGGAATCCACGAAGCATCGCCCAATGAGAGCAATGGGTGCGAGGGTGATAGGCGACGAAGGCACTGGACTCCTCAGAAATCATTTTGAACTCTCCTGGCCAACCTGACATATGAAAATGATAGGTTGAACTAGATATTTATACCCCAAATCAACATTTAATACATCCATTAATGCCCATACGGATGACAAGAGGGTTGGTGAGTTTAAATTCTCAGATGATGGTGAGAGGTCTAGGGCCCAGAGGATGGGACGTCAGTGCAAGTTAGCCATTTGGAATAGCGAAGTCACCATGGAGCTCTAGGCAAAGCAGTCTAGAGGACTGGGCCCAGAAAGGGAAGAAGTTATTTGTTTTCAACACAAGTTATAAGGGCAGAAATCTGGAAGCTGGGTTCCGAGACACGAGAAGGAAAAAGCCCTCAGCCTTTCAAGATAGTGGGCACACAATGGATACCTGGCAAGGGAAACCCACCAGGTTGGACCTGTAGGGCTCCGAGCCCGTTGGCAGCAGCAAAATTCCAAGGAAACCCCATAAGGAACCAGGACTTAGCAAAAGTAGAGGGGATGAAAACACAGTCAACTTAAGATGAGACTTTGGAGGCATGTTGACCATCAAGGACACCAAAATAGGGTACACCAAATGAGGCGGCGATAAAAGGACCTAACAAACGAAAGAAAAGAGTTTCCCCATTCAATAATGGGGCATGTGTGTTGAGGGCACAACAAATGGCAACTCTGCTGTGAACGCTCCCGAGGGTTCTAAGGGTGAGCATTAATTCTGAACCCAGAATCTCTAGTTTCACATACCAAGGATCGGTATCCAACCATGAACTAGGAGAACATCGTCCTTAGTTGGGTCAATCCACAAGACATCTTAGAAGTGTGTAGTGAACTCATTCCTTCTGCATAAACTATGACAAGGTGTTGCTAATCCAACTGAGCAAGCTACATAAACCGTCCAACATGAAAAGTAACCTGGACATCACTCCACTACCAGTCAGGCATCCATAGCCCTAGTGGAGTTGTTGCTCTAACTCCACGGACATTGCTCTACTGCCAGTTGGGCATCCATAGCCCGAGTAGAGTTACCTACACACCCATACAGTCGCTTGATTTCAGAATTTTATTTCTCTACTTTTGTTTTGATATTTCTTTCAATGTTTCTTTTTCTTACTTATCTTTTGCTCAACCATGTAAGCACTGAATCCTACGATGGATTTGGGAACCATATTGGCCACTGGAGCAAACTTAATATTTTTCACTTACCAGGATATCATAGTAGCCATTGTACAATTATTTGGAAATAATTAACATGCATTTTGTGCAAGATCTGAGATGTGCGTAAAAGGATCCAACCAAGGGTCGAGTTCTAAGGAAAAGTTCAAATGAGGAAACCATTCCTAGGTAGCCTTCAGAGACCAATATTCAAGAATGAGTGTTTAGCTAAAGAACACTAAGGACGGACAGCAAAGCAAACTATTTATCGAATGAGCATGGCCACCGTAGTAGAAAAGAGGACACCCTCTTCAAAGCAAAAAAACCAGGAGACAATCAAAATAGAGCGATGCGAAAGCAACAAAATGAAAGCAAACCAAAAGGAAACCTAACCTAACCTATGTATAGATATTTACAGGGGAGAGCCCAATAGAGCTCAAGCTTGGAAGTAATGCTTTAGGTGTTTCCCGTTGATCGGCAACGGGACATCCTCACTAGTAAGTGTCTTTAAGCAGAAAGCATTGTCTCCCAGAATTTTAGCTATCTAAAAGAGGCCAAGCCAAAGCTTGTCAAATTTTTTGTGTCCCCCTTTCCTTTCAGGAGCCTTGTCCCAGTATAGGAAAAAAATTTCAATTCTAGAGGCCTTGATCTTGGTTCGACGATCGAACTAGTGTTTGACTATGCCCTGGTGTTTGGAAAAAATTTCTATGGTGTGGTCTTGTACTTCTTCTAAATGCAAGATCTCAGCTAACTAAGCTTCTCTACGGTCTTCCCCTTCATAAAATTCATTAATAAACTAGAGGGTGGGGCTTTTTAGGTGGATAGGAAATACAGACTCTAAACCATAAACTAGGTGAAATGGGGAATCACCAAGGGCAGCCTTATGGTGAGTGCGGTCTTCCCAAAGGGCACAGTGAAGTTAGGTATGCCAGTCCTTGGGATTCCTATCAAGCAATTTCTTGATCACTGTGATCAAGTTCTTGTTTGTGGATTCAGCTAGGCCATTGCCTTGAGGGTAGTTATTGGATGAAAATTTAAGGGCGATCCCTTAATCAAAAGCCCAACCAATAAATTTTAATGATGCAAATGTAGGTCCATTATCACATACCAATACATAAGGACAACCAAAGTGATTTAGAATGAAACTTTCTAAAAAATTCATAACTACCTCAGTTGTGCATTGCCTACATACAATTTCTTAGGTCCATCTAGTATAGTAATCAGTAGTGGTAAGAATGTACCTGTGTCCTGTAGATGCTAGAGGCCTTATTAGACCAATGAAATCAAGACCCCATTGTGCAAACGACCTTACCTCCAAATCAAGTTACAGTGGGACAATAGCATTCTTCTCTTTGGTGGCAGTAGTCTGGCATGTGTGGCAAGAGTGGACATGGCCATGAGCATCCTTGAAGACCGTCAGCTAGTAATACCTAGCTCTTAGTATTTGATGTGCAGTGGAAGGTCCAAACCCATGACCAGTCCCAAACCTATTATGGAACTCCTTCAGGACTTAATCTACTTCCTCCTTTCCAAGGCACCTTAAGTAGATACCTTCATGATTTCTCTTGTATAAAATGGATCCTTGCAGCATAAAACTACTTCTTTTCAGCTTGAGAGCATGTTTTTGAAATCCTTGTAAGTGAGGTGGGCACTTCTGATTCAGTAAATAGTAAACGATGTCCTCATACCATTCACCTAGAGAAACATCCTTGAGTTGGTATTGTTGCACTATGAGTTATGGCCTTGCTTCCATTGTTGCTTCAGCAATTGTTTAGGTAAGTGCTTGTCCTCTTACCAATCTCATGGGTTGAATCTATATATCATACTCCTACAGTAATGTGATCCATTTGGCTCTTCGCTCACCCAATTCATTTTGCATCAGCAGTGTTTTAATGGCTGGGTCAAGAATTATAGCAAACACTTTATTACGCAGGATGTAATGTCTAAATTTCTTCACTCCCCTAACAAGGGCATATGCTTGTTTTTCTATGTTGTGGTAGCATAACTTGGCATCTTTCAAAGGAGCACTCATGAAGGCGATAGAATATTTGTTTCCCTCTTCATCTTTTTGAATTAGAATGCTGGCATAGGAATTCTCTGAAGTGAATGAATAGATGTAGAATGGCTTCAAATAGTCTGGGCTAATTAGCACAGGTGCCTCAGCAATTGCTTGCTTAATTTCTTCAAAATCCTGCTTTACTTCGATGGTCCACTCAATCTTGGCATCTTGCTTCAGCATGTCGTTAAGTGGCTTAACAATTTTAGGAAAGCATGTGATGAATTTCCTTACGAAGTTGATCTTCCTGAAGAAGGATTTTAATTCTTTCTTATTGCCTGGTGGTAGAATTTTTAGCAAAGATTGGATGCATTTAGGATCTATGGAGATTCCCTCCTCTGAAATGATATTTCCAAGCAATCTACCTTTAGTTACTCTGAAGATTCATTTGTTTAGATTAAGGGAGACTCCAAAATCCCTACATCTTTGAAACACCTTGCATAAATCAGAGACATGATCACTCTATTTCTTTGAAAACACATTTAAATTATCCATATAGATGATTATGCACTTCCCAATCAAATCTTTGAAAGCAATATCCATGGAAAGGGTAAGTGCACCAAGATGGTTCCCAAAAAAGGGGCTTAAGTGGCCACTTTTTTTCTGAAATCAGGAAATACTGACCTTGGACGTGAAATTGAGGATAGCTACACTCAAAAATTTTTGATGGAACAAAAACAAGGACCGCAGTGCTCCGAGTCTACTTTCTAAACTACTAATTTATTTTGAAAATGGTTGAGATTAAGGGGTTTTAATTGTTTTTGTTTCTCAGAAAAACATAACATAGCAACTCTTGTGTGACCCGAGCATGGTGGACTTTTTTTAGTAAAATTCTTTTAGATAACAAAGATATTTTCTGATAAATTTTTAATGAATATTTGATTTTTTATTAATTTTCTAAGTCACTTCCTAAAAAGCAAATTTTGTTATTTAAAATCACCTTTCTTCTTAATTAAATAAAGATTGCTAAAAATCTTTTATTTAATTATCATTCTCCTTTTTAATTTAATAAAACAAACCCTATAGTTTGATTTATTAAATTATTTATTCCTCTTTTGCTAAAATTAAATAAACTAAAAATATTTAATTTTATAAATCATTTACACTATTCACTCACCAATAAAATTAGATTTTTTAAATCTAATTAATGCAGCTTCCATTCACGGGAAGAGCTTCAGGGACAAACTTGCAGGAAGTCCTCTCAATCTTCTTCCATCAATCCTCCCTCTCTTCTTGCCTGGTGTTTTCATGGGGAGAAACCATTCTCCATGATCAGCTCCTTCTTCTCATCCCATGCCTTTGGATTCTCCAGAGAAAATCACAGCCCCTCATCCCGGTTTCCTGTACAATTGTGCTGCCGTGAAAGCTATAAATACAGCTCTTGGGCTACAAGAAATGGATCCCAACTAATGCAATCTTACTCTGCAGGTTTCCAAAGCATTCAAGCATCCAAACCATCTAGCATTCCAGCATCCATCAAGCAGCATTCAAGCATCAAGCATTTGCAGTCATGGCTGCCATTAGAATAGAATTTGCATATTTTAATCATATTAGAGTAGAATAGTTCATTTCTCATTCTCTAAGTGTCATTTTAATAGTTTAATTAGCTTACAAATCTGAGAGCTAAGTAAATTAGAGAAATCTTTAGAGTTAGAGAGCAATAGGATAGATTTCTGAAGCTTTTTAGTTTAAATTAGTTTAAATTCATTTAGTTTTAGATGCAATATCCTATTTAGAAGCGTAGATGCATAGTTTAGTTTGTTTTTCCCCTTCTACCGCTTATAATTTGGTGCCCACCGTGGGGCAATACCCCATATTTTGCTAACTTTTTGAAAATCGTGTCTTACAGGTATCAGCGTGAAAGTTTTCGCGGGATCGTGAGTTTTTGCAGCGCGTCGGGTTACTGTTCCAGCGCGCCGGGTTCCTGTTCTAGCGCGCACGGTTACTGTTCCAGCTGCGCACAGTTAATGTTCCATGCCGGGTTTCTGTTCCAGTGCGCCACCTTTTCATCTTTAAAATCATTTCTTTCATCTGGATCCGACGCGTCCGCGGCCAGATTTTATTTCTGTCTTTTTGTTTGGTTAAAATTTACCAATCCTAGGATAGAAACAGTTAAAATTTACCAATCCTAGGATAGAAATGGTTAAAACTTACCAATCATAGGATAGAAATGGATTAAAATTTACCAATCCTAGGATAGAAACGTCACATTTCTTTTTGCAGTTTAAAAATTGAACATCATGCTTATCATGGAGCAATATCTCCATTAGAGTAAATCACTTGTCTTTTGGGTTTTAAAAAAAGAACAACATTTTTTTGCTGTGTTTGGGTGATAGGTTTATGCTCTCCCCTTAACTGGGTGCATCAGAATACCAGACTCACCATTACTTTATGCATTTTAAGCTTTCTTAAAACCTTTAGACAGGCCTGCCATAGTGGGAAAAAGTACTCACCCTACGGGAACGACCTGAGTGGGGATAGCCAAAAGCCATGGTATTCCAACCCACTTAAAAATTTATGTGAATTTGGGGAAACCCTCTTTCAATGGAAGTGTGCAGGATAACCATCCCCAAAATCTTTGTTTTAAAGATTGGGAGGTCTCTCGAGGGAGTTTATCCATTTGCCGCTCTAAACGGAAACCCTATCTAAGAACCTAGAAATAGAAGCACACCTGTCAGTTTCTGAACATTGTAATACTCGGCGGTGCAGGGGCGGGGAAGAATCTACCCTCAAGCACTCACCATATAATTGCCAAGGACTGTTTGCTCAGGGGATCCGGTATCCACTTCCGTCACTTGAGTACGCACCTGGAAAAGACAAAAACACGGGCGCCCTCTAGGGGGTGACATGGCTGTGTGAGTCGACGCAATTCCAAGCTGTGGGCCGTTCAAGTATATAACGATGACCTTTTATCTCTAGGAGTGAGTCTATTTGAAGTGTTTTATCTTGTTATCAAACCAGTGAAAATCAAGAAGAATCATTGATTCTTGAGAACATACACTATTTGTTTAGATTCTAGGATTTTTAAAAGACAACCATTCTATTCTTGATTGCTGTGTTTTCTATCATTAAACTCAGATAAGATCATCACAAAAATCCTTAAAATCAACGCACTTGTGGATTTCTCATGATTCGAGATTGGGTATCCACCAAGTTTGTCAAGAAATCTCTTGCCAAACGAATCCGAAAACCAAAGAAAACACTTGCATACAAACAACTCCTAAGAAAACAACGATTTCTGTATCAAAGCAGGAAAGTTCTACTCCAACATAGGACTTTCATTCATAGGTATCACGATTTCTCTAGAGGTTATACAGACGACTACGTTGTAGCTCCCTTAGATTCACAAGCATATTTCCAAAGAAGAGCTCTTAGGCAACACCACAATCACAGTCAGAGAATTCGTCCAGAATACATCCCACAACCAGCCATCCAATATGATACCAGGCCAAGTGAGTTTCATAGAATAAGATAGTTTTTTTCTGTCTTAAACACCTTAAGGTTCTATTTTAGCGCGCCCGGTCTCTGTTTCAGTGCGCCTGGTCTCTGTTTTAGCGCGCCCAGTCTCTGTTTTAGCACGTCCGGTCTCTGTTTCAGTGCGCCCGGTCTCTGTTTTAGCGCGTCTGGTCTCTGTTTTAGCGCTCCCAGTATCTGTTTTAGCGCGCCTGGTCTCTGTTTTAGTGCGCCATAAAGTCAAAAAAATAGAGAGTTAATAGGACATTTTTTCAGTTTACCCATATCGATAACAAGGTTTTCATCAGTCCAGAACATTTTTTTTTCACAGTCCAGAACACTTAAGTTACACAAAGGGAAAGCTTTACCCCTACACCTAGATCTTGCAGCATCTTGCATAGTGTCATTATCACCAAAATCTGAGATTTTCTATCAAAGTTTCCCTATCAAGGATTTTATCATCCTTCCATCATGAAACTAGATAAAACTAAATTAGATTTTAAATCAACAACCTTGACAATTATCCAATCAAATCCAAGATCAAAGTCTAGAGTAAAACTTTAAACGTTTGTATGCCTATTTTCACATGAGCAGCATATCAAAAACAACGAGAACAAGAAAATGAAAGAATAGCAGCCATGGCTGAAGAAAACCCTTGGGGACGATATAGCAACACTGACCCTCTTATTAACTCACATGA